>CM077167.1:118660419-119312081 GCA_039583875.1 Platanthera guangdongensis | reverse complement strand
GTCCAATTCCATCAAGGGGCCCCATGGATGCAACTCTTGTCATATAGGAGGACAAATCCCATCTCTGCTCACACGCAAACACCCAAATGATTCGTAACGCACCCAATAACCACCCTTATCATCCAACTTTCTTAAGACTGGACTTTTTATGGCATCAAAGCACGCTCTTCCTCACTCAATAAAAGCTATGACATCAGGTAAAAGACCACAAACACCCAATTCCTTGAGCCATACTTGTGACAAGTTCAAATAATAATCCACAAAGTATTCTCACAGTGGGTCTATCCAGTACAACTTGGTCATAACAAATACCCAAGTGATGACTTGATATCACAATATCATGACCTATGAGGATGGGTCATCAGTCAACGCACATGTTATTCTTAAAGGTATCATCATCGCCCTTAGCTTCTAAGATGATACAACGACCCGGGACATTTAAGAATAAAGCTTCTGAAATCATAGGTTCTCACATATAGTCACTACTTGACCTATAGAAGCAAACACTCTAAGGGCATTTATTAAATTGAACTACTCTATCACAATAGAAATAACTTCATAATAAAGAACTTGCCAAAATATATAAAATGAAATGCATATAGTACTTTTATTCATCAAATGAAATATTATACAGCCAACAAACATACAATCCACAAGACTCAAACTAGAGTTGATCATTTAGGTATTGTATACCCATAGATCTAACATGACCATCATGCTTTCTCTGTGCAAGAGGCTTTGTCAGTGGATCCATAATATTTTCCTCAGTAGGCACTCTACATATTCTCACATCTCCTCGATCGACAATCTCTCGAATTAGATGGAACCATCGGAGTATGTGTTTGGAGCGCTGATGAGATCTAGGTTCTGAAGCAAGTACAATTGCACCATTATTATCACAGTAGAGATCTACAGGACGAACAATGCTAGGAAATACATCTAACTCGCCGATGAATTTCCTAATCCATATAGCCTCCTTTGCTGCATTTGCATCGGCAATATACTCGGCCTCAGTAGTAGAATCGGTAATTGTATCCTGCTTGGAACTCTTCCAACTAACAGCACCTCCATTCAGGAAAAACATAAACCCTGACTGAGACTTTGAATCGTCCCTATCAATTTGGAAGCTAGCATCCATGTAACCACTTACAACGAGCTCTTCCTCTCCGCCAAATACCAAGAACATATCCTTAGTTCTTTGCAAGTACTTGAGGATATTCTTGACGGCTATCTAGTGACCTTCACCGTGATCAGACTGATACCTGCTAGTCATGCTCAAAGCATAAGAGACATCGGGTCTAGTACATAACATTGCATACATGATTGATCCAATTGCCGAAGTATATGGAACCAACTTCATGTGATCCTTATCTTCACAAGACTTAGGACACTTGTCCTTAGAGAGACTCACACCATGAAACATGGGCAAGAATCCTTTCTTGGACTCAAGCATGCTGAACCGTTTCAACAACTTCTCAATGTACGTACTTTGGGTCAAACCCAACAACTTTTTCGATCTATCTCTATAGATCTTAATGCCGAGTATATAAGTCGCTTCCCCTAAGTCCTTCATCGAAAATCAGTCCCCTAGGTTGTTCTTAACAACTTGTAGGCTCGGTTTGTCATTCCCGATCAACAGTATGACATCTACATACAATATCAGGAAGACTACAATGCTCCCACTAATCCGTTTGTAAATACAAGGTTCATCCTCATTTTTGATAAAACCAAACTCTTTGATCTTTTTATCAAAACGAAGATTGCAACTTCCAGAATCTTATTTCAATCCATAAATGGATCTCTGCAGCTTGCATATTTTAGTGGCTTCACCTGGAGATACAAAACCCTTAGGTTGTATCATGTACACTTCCTCGAGGAGGTTCCCATAAGGAAAGCTGTTTTGACATCCATCTGTCAGATCTCGTAGTCATAATACGCAGCAATAGCAAGCAGAATTCTGATGGATTTAACCATGGAAATAGGGGAAAAAGCCTTATAATTGTTGATGCGCGGAAATCGGCAAGCGCACCGGTCGCACAAATAATAAAATTTGGGAATAAATCCCCGAGTGTCGGTCTCTTGAGGAATGCAATAAACTAATTAACTACAATATCGTCATGAGGGTTATACTTAGAAAAGATTAAAAGGGGCTTGTGAGATTATGGTTTCTTGATCTAATAAATAATTAAGGCTATGCGGGTCGAAGGCACCGCTTCGCAAGGTGAGGTGAGTATATCGGCCGCAATGCTGAACTTCGGTTGGGCGAGTGGACGGAAAGCTATTGGATGGAAGTGTTCTTGTGCGGCGTGCAATCGGGTGAAACAAGGGTGTAGAGTAGATGTGGAGTGGGCGAGGCGCATTCAGAACACACAACTCAAAATGAAATGAAAACTACAAACATCTACGTAGATATAGAGTAGAAAATGTAGTTCATTACAATATCAAATCAATCCATACAACGAATGAAGGGGAAGAGGAGTAAACCACTAGAGGGCGAAGGTCCACCACAGGTCGTGGCTGGAATAGCGAGTTGTCAATCCGCTTCCGGGCTCAGTCCGAGGAGGCTTCCGGTACCAACGAGTTGTCACCTCGAAGGCCTTTGAGTCCGTTCTCTAGGTTGTCTTCTTCTCCAACTCCGACGGAAAGCTTGGAGTTGAGGTCATCAATGGTCGGGAGCTTCACCGGAGGGTTTGGAAAGCTTTGGAATCACCAGCTATGGACTCCTGATGATGGTGGAGGTGGATGGAGCAGCTGGAGAAGTAGAACGGCACTTCCCGTGCACTCCCCAATCACAGAAATGACCAGCGTTGCCCTAAATCGCGGAGCAGGCCCTTAAATACGGAGGCAGAATAAGAAGAGCGCACGATCAGTGACGCACGACCAGTGGTCGTGCGCACTGTCGGTCGATGATCGTGCAAAATTTCCAATTAATCCTGCAACTTGGACAGAAACATCAGCAGATATGCACACGATCAGTGGCGCATGATCGGTGGTCATGCGCATTGAATCCACTAATCGTGCGATTGGATAAGACAGAACTGCAGAAAGCAAGAGGTAAAAGTGCACAAGCAGTGGCGCACGACCAGTGGTCATGCGCACAATGGCCAGTGCTCGTGCGATTACCCGGGCAGAACTTGGAATAAGAAGAGGACAGAGCGCACGATCACCAGTGCATGACCAATGGTCGTGCGCAATAGGTCTAGTGATCATGCGATCTTCAACACAGAACTGGGGAAAAGGAGAATGTAATGTGCACGACCGGTGGCGCACGACCGGTGGTCGTGCACTGTGAGTCCAGTGATCGTGCGCAGTGTTCCTGTATCGTCGGGGTCTCCCGAGTGGTTCCGGAGAACGCACACAACTCATGCACCAACAGAAGAGGCAGATAGGCCACCAAAAGTGCACACCATATTCTCAAGACACAGCGAGAGAACAAGTAAAACAAGCGGAAATACAGAAACATCTAAAACACAGAAAACGGGCCTAAAGTGCACTTAATCATGAAATAGGCAAATAAGCAAATATAAGTGGTTATAGCTCTCAAGTGCAGTGCTAAGACGATAAAACTGGCCCAGGTGAGTCCAAAAATCAGTGTAATATTTGGACTCATCTGTAACGCCCCGAAACTCAAAAGAGCGACGGGGGATGTTTTGGGCCAGATTTGGAATCTGGCAGGAGGCACACGGCCTGGGACACGGGAGTGTCCCAGGGCGTGTCAGGCTGGAGTCGACGACTTGGCCGCGTAGTCGACGAATTTTACTCGACGAAGTGTCGAGAGGGGGCACACAGCCTGAGACACGGGCGTCTCTCAGGGCATGTGAGCCGTGTCAACAACCGGCCCGGGATGTCGACATTTTCGTTCGACGATGTGTCGAGACACGGCACACGGCCTAGGACACGGGCGTGTCCCAAGCCGTGTCAGGCAGTCGACGAATTTCGCTCGACGATGTGTCGAGACAAGGCACACGCCCTAGGACACGGGCGTGTCCAAGGCTGTGTCGGGTGTCGATGAACTTCACTCGACGAAGTTTCGAGTGCCGAGACCGTGAACACGGCCTGGAGCCCAGGCGTGTTCGAGTGGACACGGGTTAGGACACGGGCGTGTCCAGGAAACCGTGTTGTTCTCGTTTATTTTCGGGATAAATCGATGGGGGCACACGGCCGACCACACGGTCGTATCAGTTGGAACACGGGCGTGTCAGGTCGAACAGGGTGTTAGATAGATGCCTGTGATGTTCCAGGCGCGTCGATTTTGACGGCGAATGAGGGACACGACCATGGACACGGCGTATGCCAGGCCGTGTTCGGTCCAGATTGTACATTTCAGGCCCGAATTAAAGCCGTTCGTTTCTTTAATTGGAGATCCAACGGCTGGGGATTATTCCTGATGGGATATACACGGGATTGGACCCTTGAAACCCTCATTTCTTTTGAGTGGTTATCTTTCTAAAGTCTAGAGAGAGAGGAGAGCCAACGGAAGAAGAAGAAGCTAAATCCGGCCATTGGAGGAGCTTCGAAGCTCCAAATCGCGAGCCGACTTCGGATCTACGGAGGCAAAGAGAGTGCGGTGCTTTTCATCTGCTTACTTTTCTATGGCGCCAAAGAAGAACGCTAAGGTAACGATTCTCTTCTTGAGCATGTGAAGCTCTCCTTCTTTGCATAGGAAGCCCGCTCTCGCGAGTTTGCGTTGAGTTGGAGGCATTCCTTCGGGTAGATATGTAAAGTCCCCGTTGTGTAGAGTCCGTAAGCGAGAACGGACATAGACATGATGTGTGAAGCCTACCCGGACATGTTGGTCTGGATCGGTGATGTTGCATTGCATAAATGCCGGATAAGACTCCGTGCGATTGTTTGTTTTTCGGGTTTTCTACGTGGTAGATTGCAACAGGGAGCCTTGGGGATTAACCCAAAGGTGCACCCGAAAAACTGGGCGCATGCATGATCTTGCCAACTTGGTGGCCTGTGAGCCAACTTGAACATAACCAGGTTATGTGAATTGTGATGGAAACGGGACTCGGGAGAAGTTTGACCTACGCATATGGTTTAAATTACCGTTGCGATTTGAGCACGGGTCAGATGTAACCGTACCCGTTCTATGTCGTTCGGGTTAAATAGACCTAAGGTTACGTGGAACTTGTCGTTGGCATAGATGAGGGTCTTCGGCGGTCTATGGTTTTAATTACCGTGACCCATGCCGGGAAGACAAATTGCTCATTATTTGGCCGTCAAAAGGGACGGTGGTGAGTCGGCAGACTTAAACTGTGTTCACCGAGCATGTGCCCTGAGTGCACGGGGTGTGTGGCCGTGTGAGCCTACGCCTGTGATGAAATGAATATTTATATACTGCTCGCTTATGTTAATAAAATGCAGGGAAGGAGCATCGCCTCCCCGAGTTGGGGGCGGGATCGTTATAATTTGGTCAGCATTGCTGACCGTTGCCTTTTTTTGCCACCGTACGGTGGTTTTGTTGCTTGCAGGTGTTGCTGGACCAAGCGGTCAATAGCGGGCTAAAGCCCAAATTGCGAAGCCGGCCCTCGAAGGCGTAATTGGAGTGTTTACTGTGTTTACTCATGTATGACCGGCCTGCGTGCCGTGGTTTGTAAAACATGCAATATTGAAGTAAACCATTTTGTAAGGCCTTAAGGCTTGTACTCGTGTATGTACGACATTCCTATTTGTTATATTAGTGGACATTCGTGCTCTTTGTGTTGGGTTCTTTAATTGAAACTTATAAAACTGCTTCCGCTAGAATGCTCTGTGTAGGACGTTGGATTAGTTGGATGGTTTCCATTGAGTAACCACCCGGTCTGTCTGTGGTATATGGCGTTGGGTCCCGGTCGGACCTACTGCTATATACTATGCGACGGATATGGGGTGTTACAATTTGGTATCAGACTACTGGTTTTGGTCGGGCTTAAGCTGAATTCGTGGACGACTTCTTTTTCAGGGGTGGTGAGCACCTATGTGTGCGTCATCGTTATAACAGTAAAAGAATCCATTAATGTCCACTTAGGAATGTAAATACACGTGTTTGAGGAACTTGCGTGTTCCTATAATTGCTGTTTGCAATTTTATTTGGTCTCTTAACGGTGTTTTGTACCACTATAGGTGACCAGAAGCGATGCTGGACCACCAGAATGTCCGGTTTCTGAGGAGTTTAGTCCACCCGTTGAGGTGTTTGAGACTCCTCCTTCGTATGAAACCGTTAGAAGGATCGTTGAAGCGGTGTTCGTTGTGACGGGTGCACAGCTTGGAAGAAATGTACAACCCTGCGCCCCTGTTGTGGCTTCAACTCCGGTTGGCGTGATGGAGCAGATGATCTTTGGTAGACCATCGAGGCAGCAGCTGAATATGCATTTAGTGCAGGGAGTGCACACAGTTGAGGAATATTTGCAAGCATTTCTTATGATAAGCCGCTACCCATGCTTCGAGTTGGATAATGAGCAAGCTACAGTCGATAGATTTTATAGTGGCCTACGCGCCGACTTACGCGTTCTACTGCTAGGACCAAAGTTATTGGGATTCCGAGCCTTGGTGGAATCAGCTAGATCGTTGGAGGCAGATTTTAGGGAGACTCACCCGATGCCAGCGACCATTTTATCGAACTATGCAAGCCCCATAAGACTTGCTTCCGGCGGAATGCTGGAGAAAGGGGTTGCGGCATCGACTAGTAAAGCTACTTACACATGTTTTACTTGTGGAAAGAAAGGGCATATTGCCCGCGAATGTTGGAATGGTTCTCAGAAGACTAAGAAAGCTATGTCAGGATCAGTCAAGGACTTTAGTGCAAAGAAAACGGCATTCAAAGTGCCAAACACCTCAAAGTCTGTATATCGAAAATGGTATAGGAAGGCTAGGACTCTGGGTCTAGTCCCTCCTTTTGGTGCTTCGGGGTCAACTACAAGCCAAACCCCGGGCGCATGTTTCAACTGTGGGGAGTCGGGGCATTATGCCTGTGAGTGCCTAAAGCCCTGGAGGAAGCACGCCGTCGTGAGGGCAGGTATGGTTTAAAGATAGTTTTGCCTTAAATACTTGTCGCCCTTGTGCATGTTAGCTTAGAACTACTTGTGCTAAGCTTTGTTCTGACGTTACTTTATTTGGTGAGAGCACCGTTCATTTAGGGTGCTTCGCATTCCTTTATTATGAATTATATTGTGCGCGGGTAGAATTTGTTGCCCTTAGGTTTGGATGGGGAGTCAGGAGTTCCATTTGATAACGTCACTACCGCCGCTGGAGGAGTTCGACGTAATATTTGGCATGGACTGGCTCTCGGAGCAGCGAGCCTATATCGATTGCGGTAGCAAGGAAGTCAAGCTGGGAGCAAGTCGTGAGACGACCTTTACAGGCTCGAAGGGGTCGAGCAAGATGTTGGTGTCTGCTTTTCAGGTGGTGAAGGCGATTCGTGCTGGAGCAGAGCTGTTCTTTACACTAGTGGAGGTTGCAAAGCCGAAGCCCGCATTGGATAGTATTTCAGTGGTATCGAAATACCCTGATGTGTTCCCTAGAGATCTCCCTAGAGCCCCGCCTCAACGGGAGATAGATTTTTACGATAGAGCTCGTACCAGGTGCAAAGCCTGTGTCACGCTCTCCATAGCGGCTAGCGCCTAAAGAAATAGCGGAGCTAAAGGTTCAACTGCAAGAGTGGTTGGAGCAAGGGTATGTGCGTCCAAGTTCTTCGCCTTGGAGTGCATCGGTCCTCTTTGTTTAGAAGAAGGACGGGAGCTTGAGACTCTGTATTGATTATCGGGAGTTAAATAAGCTAACAGAAAAGAACAAGTACCCAATCCCAAGGATCGATGTGATCAGTTGGTCGGGTCGACGGTGTACTCGAGGTTGGATCTCAAGTCTGGTTAATATCACCTGAGGATAAGGGAGGCTGGTATCCCTAAGACAGTGTTCAGTACGAGATACGGGCATTACGAGGTTACTGTCATGCCGTTTGGGCTGACAAATGCGCTGTCAGTGTTCATGGATTCGATGAACATGACCTACAGGGAGTACGTGGACCATTTTGTGATCGTCTTCATTGACAATATTTCTGGTGTACTTGCAAAGTGAGGAGGAGCACTTCAGGCGTCTTCATTTGGTGTTGGAGATGCTGAGGAGGAATCAACTATACGCCAAGTTCTCCAAATGCGAGTTGTGGTTGCCCTTAGTGGCGTTCCTTGGTCATATAGTGAGTCGAGAGGGTATTGCAGTGGATCCGGCGAAGATTGTTACGATACAGGAGTGGCCTGAGCTTTCTACGGTAGCGGGAGTCCGGAGCTTTCTGGGGCTTGCCGGCTATTATAGGCGCTTCGTAGAGAACTTTTCGCGGATAGAGTTACCCCTCACTACTTGACGAGGAAGGACCAGAAGTTCATTTGGACGCCTGAGTGCACGCGAGATTTTTGAGGAGTTGAATTGTCGGTTAACCACGGCGCCTGTGCTGAGTTCGCCGAGTGGGACCGAAGGTTATGAGCTTTATAGCGATGCTTCGGGCAGCGGTTTGGGTTGCGTATTACTGCAACACAAAAGTGTGATAGCCTATGGCTCGAGAGAGCTAAAAGTACACAAGAGGAATTATCTGGTCCATGACTTGGAGATAGCGGCCGTAGCTTTTGCCTTGAAGCTATGGAGGCATTATCGGTACAGTGTGAAGAATGATATCGACACCGATCATAAGAGCCGGAAGTATTGTTTGATCAGAAAGATTTGAATATACGACAACGTAGATGGATGGAGTTCCTAGGAGACTGTACATTCAAGATCCACTACGTGCCTGTTAAAGGAAATGCGGTTGCGGACGCGTTGAGTCGCCGAGCCCCAGCTCAAGCCAATTGGCTATCGGTGCATGATGAGCGATTGGTGCGGGAGTTGGAGGCATTGGAGATTGTTTGTGTGGATAAGCAATCAAGTGCTGAAGCAGTACTGAATTGGACTGAAGTCCAATATGACCTGGCTGATCGGATTCGGGAGGCTTTGGATTTGGATGACCATATGAAGCAGTTCATGGTAAAGGCTCTGGATGGGTCAAATTCCCAATTCGTTGCGGAAGACGGATTGCTTTGGAAAGACGGTCGTCTGTGCTTCCCAAGTGTGGGCAATTTGCGGGTGGAATTGTTGTACGAGGCGCACCATACCAAGTACTCGATTCACCCGGGGAGCACAAAGATGTACCGCGATGTAAAGAAACTGTTTTGGTGGCCGGGTTTGAAGAAGGATGTGGCGCTCTACGTAGCGAAGTGCCAAACTTGCGCCTTGGTGAAGGCGGAATGTCAAAAGCCGGGTGGATTTCTGAAGTCCTTGCCTATTCCGGAGTGGAAATTCGATGACATCTCTATGGACTTTGTGCACGGTTTGCCAAGGTCGCAAAAGGGGAAACGACGCCATTTGGGTGGTCATAGATCGGTTAACGAAGGTGTCGCATTTCATTTCGCATAGGAAGGATGATCCGATGGAGAAGTTGGCAAAACTGTATGTGGATAATATTGTACGGCTTCACGGTGTGCCCCGCAGCATCGTGAGTGACCGAGATGGGCGGCTCACGTCCAATGATTGGAGGCTTGTGCAGCAAATGTTGGGAACAAAGCTAAAATTCAGCACAGCCTTCCATCCGCAAACAGATGGGCAGACCGAGAGGGTCAATAGAACTATGGAAGACATGTTTCGCATGTGTGTCTTGGATTTTTTAAAGCAATGGGAAGACCATCTTTATTTGGTGGAGTTCGTGTACAACAATAGCTACCAAGCAAGTTTTCAAATGGCGCCCTTCGAGGCCCTATATGGTAGAAAATGTCACACGTCATTGTCTTGGCTAGAAACGGGTGAGTCAAAGTTGTATAAGCGATTAGAAGTGGAGGATGCTACTTTGTTGGTGCGTACCATTCGGAAGAGGTTGCTTATCGCTCAGGACTGGCAAGCGAAGTACTATAATGCCAAGCACAGGAACGTGGAGTTCGCTGTGGGCAACTATGTGTACTTAAAAATCAAGTCGTTCAAGGGTGTCTCGCGGGTGCGGCGATTGAAAAAGCTAAGCCCGAGGTACCTTGGGCTGCTTGAGGTTTTGGAGCGGGTTGGTGAAGCAGCCTATCGGTTGAAGCTTTCAGTGGAGCTAAGTGGTTTGCATGACGTATTCCACATTTCGGTGCTACGGAAGGCGGTGCAAGAGCCTCTGCAAGTGATCGTGGTTGATCAAGTGCCGGTGGATAGTGGGTTGACGACAAGAGTCAAGCCCGTACGGATTGAGGACTCGGAGGTCAAGCGGCTACGCAATAAATAGATCAGGATGGTCAAGGTCCAATGGGACAATTATGGTCGAGAGGAGCTCTCTTGGGAACGAGAGCAGACTATGCTTGACGAGTATCCGGAGTTGTTCCGCTCAGGTACAATTTAATTTTGGCACTTGTCTTTCCTTTATATAATTTCGTGGGCGAAATTCTTTTAAGACGGGGAGAGTTGTAACGCCCCGAAACTCAAAATAGTGACGGGGGATGTTTTGGGCCAGATGTGGAATCTGGCAGGAGGCACACGGCCTGGGACATAGGCGTGTCCCAGGGCATGTCAGGCTGGAGTCGACGACTTGGCTGCGTAGTCGACGAATTTTACTCGACGAAGTGTCGAGAGGGGGCACACGGCATGAGACACGGGCGTATCTCAGGGCGTGTCGAGCCGTGTCGACAACCGGCCCGGGGTGTCGACATTTTCGTTCGACGATGTGTCGAGACAAGGCACACGGCCTAGGACACAGCCGTGGCCCAAGCCGTGTCAGGCAGTCGACGAATTTTGCTCGATGATGTGTCGAGACAAGGCAAACAGCCTAGGACACGGGCGTGTCCAAGGCCGTGTCGGGTGTCGAAGAACTTCAATCGATGAAGTGTCGAGTGTCGAGAACGTGAACACGGCCTGGAGCCCAGGCATTTTTCGAGTGGACACGGGTTAGGACACGGGCGTGTCCAGGAACCCGTGTTGTTCTCGGGTTGTTTTCGGGATAAATCGATGGGGGAACACGGCCGACCACACGGCGTGTCAGTTGGAACACGGGCGTGTCAGGTCGAACACGGGCGTGTCAGGTCGAACACGGGCTAGTTCGTTGCCCGTGTGATGTTCCAGGCGCGTCGATTTTGACAGCGAATGAGGGACACGGCCCTGGACACGGGCGTGTGCCAGGCCGTGTTCGGTCCAGATTGTACATTTCAGGCCCGAATCAAAGCCGTTCGTTTCTTTAATTGGAGATCCAATGACTGGAGGTTATTCCTGATGGGATATACACGGTATTGGACCCTTGAAACCCACATTTCTTTTGAGTGGTTATCTTTCTAAAGTCTAGAGAGAGAGGAGAGCCAAAGGAAGAAGAAGAAGCTAGATCCGGCCATTGGAGGAGCTTCGAAGCTCCAAATCGCGAGCCGACTTCGGATCTACGGAGGCAAAGAGAGTGCGGTGCTTTTCATCCGCTTACTTTTCTATGGCACCAAAGAAGAACGCTAAGGTAACGATTCTCTTCTTGAGCATGTGAAGCTCTCCTTCTTTGCATAGGAAGCCCGCTCTCGCGAGTTTGCGGAGGCGTTCCTTCGGGTAGATATGTAAAGTCCCCATTGTGTAGAGTCCGTAAGCGAGAACGAACATAGGCATGATGTGTGAAGCCTACCCGAACATGTTGGTCTGGATCGGTGATGTTGCATTGCATAAATACCGGAAAAGACTCCGTGTGATTGTTTGTTTTTCGGGTTTTCTACGTGGTAGATTGCAACAGGGAGCCTTGGGGATTAACCCAAAGGTGCACCCGGAAAACTGGGCGCATGCGTGATCTTGCCAACTTGGTGCCCTGTGAGCCAACTTGAACATAACCAGGTTATGTGAATTGTGATGGAAACGGGACTCGGGAGAAGTTTGACATGCGCATATGGTTTAAATTATTGTTGCGATGTGAGCACGGGTCAGATGGAACCGTACCCGTTCTATGTCGTTCGGGTTAAAGAGACCTAAGGTTACGTGGCACTTGCCGTTGGCATAGATGAGGGTCTTCAGCGGTCTATGGTTTTAATTACCGTGACCTATGCCGGGAAGACAAATTGCTCATTATTTGGCCGTCAAAAGGGACGGTGGTGAGTCGGCAGACTTAGACTGTGTTCACCGAGAATGTGCCCTGAGTGCACGGGGTGTGTGGCCGTGTGAGCCTACGCCTGTGATGAAATGAATATTTATATACTGCTCGCTTATGTTAATAAAATGCAGGGAAGGAGCATCTCTGCCCCGAGTTGGGGGCGAGATCGTTATAATTTGGTCAGCATTGCTGACCGTTGCCTTTGTTTGCCACCGTGCGGTGGTTTTGTTGCTTGCAGGTGCTGCTGGACCAAGCGGTCAATAGCGGGCTAAAGCCCAAATTGCGAAGCCGACCCTCGAAGGCGTAATTGGAGTGTTTACTGCTTTTACTCATGTATGACCGGCCTGCATGCCGTGGTTTGTAAAACATGTAATATTGAAGTAAACCATTTTGTAAGGCCTTAAGGCTTGTTCTCGTGTATGTACGACATTCCTATTTGTTATATTAGTGGACATTCGTGCTCTTTGTGCTTGGTTCGTTAATTGCAACTTATAAAACTGCTTCCGCTAGAATGCTTTGTGTAGGACGTTGGATTAGTTGGATGGTTTCCATTAAGTAACCACCCGGTCTGTCTGTGGTATATGGCGTCGGGCCCCGGCCGGACCTACTGCTATATGTTATGCGATGGATAGGGGGTGTTACATCATCACACCCCCAGACTTACCCATTTGCGCGTCCCGCGCAAATCATTACTCCATGGACTGTAAAGACAGCTAGCTGGCGTAGAAACTTCAAAATAAAGTAGGATGAGAAATCAAATACATCATGCGCATAGAAAATAGAATATAAAATCTTTTTAATTATTCCACGGAGCTTAAATTATTCGACAGGGTAAATAAATATTGTGTCTACTTAAAATTAGAATTCTGGAGAATCGTTCGGTCATGTGTACGGAGAAAGTATATAGGTCACTAAGGTGAGCATTGCCCAAGACCGGGGCTCGTGATCACCTCAAAAGAAATCCATCAATTTCGGGAACCATAAGCTTGCCCTTTCACACTCTCTCCACGATGCTAAGTAGACTCCAATGTGAATAAGCAGGACTTGTAGGTTTGAATGGGTCTAAGGATGAGGTGTGGTAGTCAATGATAAACAAGGAGGCTACACGCAACCAAAGCGAGCGAACAAGAGATAAACCCAAACAGCCAGTAAGAAATGCATGTGTGACACACCCCCAAGCTTGGCTTGAAAACCAGATATGCACACAGTCTATCCCGACGAAAAACTAACACACATGATGAGGATTGCAATTCTCCTT
The DNA here is from genome assembly GCA_039583875.1 of Platanthera guangdongensis. Lineage (NCBI taxonomy): Eukaryota > Viridiplantae > Streptophyta > Magnoliopsida > Asparagales > Orchidaceae > Platanthera > Platanthera guangdongensis. Next base: position 119,298,741 of record CM077167.1, on the reverse strand, counting down.
GTAATAATTTTAAATTTTCTTTTTTTTCTTTTTTATTCATATTTTTTTTTCATTTTTCTTCTTTTTCATTCAGCAACACCTAAATCTAAAAATTAGCAATTCATGAATTCATCTCCACATCACATGAATCCCAAATATCACAACATATCAAATTTTTGAAATCAATCAAGCTCAAGGTTTTGGTTGAGACAAAAGGGTAGACTTTTAGGCTTTGTTGAATATAGGTGGAGCTGAAACAAAAGGAGGGTAGGCGCAAATTTGGCTTGCAAGGGTTAGCTACTAGGACTAGGTACAAAAAGGCTCAAACTAGCCAAAATGATTGCCTACCTCATGCTCACACTCGACTAACCGAGCACCAATGCTTCGAGAGTAGCTTGGGGCAAGTTCTCAGTCCCCGAAAAAGACGATCCTTCCCCCCCCCCCCCCGACTCGAGCAATACGAGTCTAGTGACGGCTACACTCATCTCTACACTACCGTTCGATTACTCCAGATTCTACAATTTTAAGTAGCACAAAAAAAATAACTTTTGCAGAATAAATTTAAGTCTACGAGCATGAAGAAAAAGTAATCCTATACTATTTCTATGCAAATCATGAGTACTCGATTAGGAGCACTGCATGAGTTTCAAACTACTATATCCCAAAATCCTAAGTCAGCACCACTTTTTAGAGTTTACACAAAAGTAATACATTTGCCCTGAACTGCGCGCATGGTTAAGTGCGCACTCATGTGGGTGATTCGGTGTGTGCAATTAGTGATCATGAAATAAATAAATGCAGACTAGTATGCAATGAACTGTGATGTGTTGTGATCACAGGCAACTCCACCCCCAGACTAGAATATGACAAAACGAAAAAGTAAAACATGTAAATAAAAATAAAGGGCTAGGGGAAGAAGTACTCATGCTCAAAATTGAGCATACCGGTCGTGCAACGAGATATCCAAGTGCGGCCAAGTTGTCGCGCCTCAAAAATTCCTGCACCTGTGATTTAAATACATGCGCAAGACAAAAGATGGGCATATATATATATAGACCTTATTCAACAGGACTGTTGGGTTTATATACATATAAAACAAAAGAAACACTACCCTAGATAACTTTGGGTTTATTGTCTCCCAACAGGACTTATTCAAAATTTGAGCATTTCCTAAATGATTGGGGTATGAAACTTGAAATGCTCAGGCAGTGGTTCATGTTCGCATTTCGGTAGCGGGTACCGGAACGGATATAGAATAGAAGCCCCAATACCTGTATACGTATACCTATCATGTGTGTCAGGCATGGGCAGAAAGTAACTTGGGAAACTCGTCGGCTCCAACTCCACCTGCATCTGGTCACTATAAGTCCTAGGACGCATTACAGGCCCTTGCACTGATTGGACCGGTTCCACAATGTGGTCCTGCAGGGAAGTAGACACGAGAGCGGGGTCAAGAAATAAACTAGAAGAATAACATAAAGGAACCTCAATCTTGGGGATGGTCCCAGAGTCATCCCCCGTCGGTGGAATTGTGGGTGCTTCTACACAGGTGTCTAGGTTGATGCAAGAATGTTCTAGAGCTGCATCTGCCTCGTCCGCGCATCGGGCATCCTCACATGGGGTAGAGGTCGCAACCTTGGCCAGGGAGTCGTCCTCCTCGACTAGATCTAACAGAACGCTGGAAATGCAAATTTGCACCTACAAATCAACCTCAACAGCACTGTCAGAAGAAGAAAGAATGATATGCAAAGAAGAAGGTGAAGGCACGGAGCTAGGTATGACATCGAGCACTGGCTCTTCGCAACTAATAGACTCTATGATAGGTGATGTATGCACTTCAGGAGTATAAATATCCATGTCGGAATGGGGATAAACACATGTATCGGTGCACATACCTGGGATGTCTTCTCCATAACATAGAGATGGCAATGGTGCACAACCCGATACGGAAGGGGTGCTGCCCAAGGTTGAAGTGGAGACAATCCGAAGAGCCGGCTTATCATCCACTTATAGCTCAGTTAGGTAAGCGACGCAATCCTTCAATGCATGATCCCAGCTTCGACAAAAAAGGCACTGCTTAGCCGGCTTTAGCGGTGCAATAGGTGCTGAAGCCGAATAGAAGTAGTGCGGCAATGGCTCCATGGGTCGGTAGCTAACAGGCTTATGTCTACAATATGTAGACTCCTGAATTTCCTGGCTACTATACTTCTGAGGGCATCTATCACTAGCATGAGAGATGTCTCCACAATGACGGCAACAGATATTGAAATTGGCCCACATTGCGGAGATTTCAAATATAAAGGATACAACTACTTTGCATAGATTCTGAGAATAAAAGTAACAATTCCAACTGACGGAATAACAGCACAAGAGAAAAGGGATCAAATCAAAACAAAACAAAACAACTCCTAAAAACTACTTTTAGTGACACAAATAACTCTTATAACGAAATTTTCAGTCATCCTGAGTCTCTCTATAGTTGCATTCCCCGGCAATGGCGCCAAAAGCTTGATGCGTGGAAATTGGCAAGCGCACCAGGCACACAAGTAATAAAATTTGGAAATAAATCCTCGAGTGTCGATCTCTTGAGAAATGCAATTAGTATAGAGCAGCGACAGTTCAAAAAATATCATTATGAGGGTTATACTTGGAAAATATTAAAAGGGGATTGTGAGATTGTGGTTTCTTGATCTAATAAACAAATTAAGGCTATGTAGGTCGAAGGCACTGCTTCGCAAGGTGAAGTGAGTGTATCGGCCGCGATGCCGAACTTCGGTTGGGCGAGTGGACAGAAAGCTAATGGATGAAAGTGTTCTTGTGCGTCGTGCAATCGGGTGAAACAAGGGTATGGAGTGAATGTGGAGTGGGCGAGGCGCATTCACAACACACGACTCAAAAACAAATGAAAACTACAAACATCCACTTAGATATAGAGTAGAAAATGTAGTTCATTATAATATCAAATCATTCCATACAAAGGAGGAAGGGGAAGAGGAGTAAACCACTAGAGGGTGAAGGTCCACCGCAGGTCGTGGCCGGAATAGCGAGTTGTCAATCCACTTCCGGGCTCTGTCCGAGGAGGCTTCCGGTACCAACGAGCTGTCACTTCAAAGGCCTTTGAGTCCATTCTCTAGGTCATCTTCTTCTCCAATTTCGGTGGAAAGCTTGGAGTTGAGGTCATCAATGGCCGGGAGCTTCGCCGGAGGGTTTGGAAAGCTTCAGAATCACTGGCTATGGACTCCCGATGAAGGTGGAGGTGGATGGAGCAGCTGGAGAAGTAGAACGACACTTCCCGTGTACTCCCCGATCGCAGAAATGACCAGCGTTTCGCAAAATTGCGGAGTAGGCCCTTAAATACGGAGGTAGAATAAGCAGAGCGCACGATCAGTGGTCGTGCGCACTGTCGGTCGATGATCGTGTGTAATTTCCAATTAAACCTGCAACTTGGATAAAAACATCAGCAGATAAGCGCAAGATCAGTGGCGCACGACCGATGGTCGTGCGCACTGAATCCACTGATCATGCGATTGGCTAAGACAAAACTACAGAAAGTAAGAGGTAAAAGTGCACGAGCAGTGGCGCACGACCAGTGGTCGTGCGTACAATGTCCAGTACTCGTGCGATTACACGGGCCGAACTAGGAATAAGAAGAGGACAGAGCGCATGATCACCAGCGCACGACCAATGGTTGTGCGCAATAGCTCCAGTCATCGTGCGATTGTCAAGACAGAACGGGGGAAAAGGAGAATGTAATGTGCACGATCAGTGGCGCACGACCAGTGGTCGTGCGTAGTGAGTCCAGTGATCGTGCGCAGTGTTCCTGTATTGTCGGGGTCTCCCGAGCGGTTCCAGAGCATGCACACGACCCATGCACCAGCAAAAGAGGCAGATAGACCACCAAAAGTGCACACCACATTCTCAAGACACTGCGAGAGAACAAGTAAAACAAACAGAAATACAGAAACATCTAAAGCACATAGAAAACGGGCCTAAAGTGCACTTAATCATGAAATAGGCAAATAAGCAAATATAAGCAGTTATAGCTCTCAAGTGAAGCGCTAAGACGATAAAACTGGCCCAGATGAGTCCAAAAATCAGTGTAATATTTGGACTCATCAATAGTCAACAACATGAATTTTCTTAAAATCCTTTGCCACCAGTCGACCTTTAAATGCCTGTACATTCTCATCCATGTCAGTCTTCTTCTTGAAGGCCCACTTGCACCCTATGGGTCTTACCCCTTCAGGTGGTTCCACCAAAGTCCATACTTGGTTTTCATACGTGGAGTCCATTTCATATTTCATGGCCTCAAGCCACTTCTCAGAGTCCGGTCCACACATAGCCTTATGGTAGGTTGCAGGCTCATCACTATTGTCCATAAGCAACACATTACCTATTTGAGACACGAGAAATCCATATCTCTTAGGCTAAAATCTTGGTCTTCCAAATCTACGTGGAACTTGTGTTTCCTGAGCAGGTTCTCCAGCTACAACTACTTGTAGTCCTGACTCAGGTTCCAATTTCGGTTCATTCACTGTTTGTGCTTCCTGAACTTCATCAAGTTCTACCCTGGCTGTCTTTCTACTTAAGAACTTTTTCTCAAGAAAGACACCAGTCCTTGCGATAAACACTTTGCCCTCAGACGGTAGGAATAAATAGTACCCTTTGGTTTCCCTAGGATACCCCATAAGATAATACTTATCTGATTTGGGTTCCAACTTATCTAGCATTTTACGTCTCACGTATGCCTCGCAGTACCAAACCTTAATGAATGACATGCTGGGACACTTCCCAGTCCATATCTCATATGGTGTCTTTAGAACCGCTTTCATTGGAGCTCAATTTAATGTTAAAGCAGTAGTTTCTAGAGCAAAGCCCCAAAAGGAAATATGCAGATCAGCATGACTCATCATCGACCGTACCATGTCTAACAAAGTACGATTCCTCCTCTCAGACACACCATTATGTTGTGGTGTTCTAGGTGGAGTGAGCTATGATACAATACCACACTCTATCAAATGATCACGAAACTCACGACTTAGGTATTTGCCACCTCGATCAGATCAAAGTGCTTTAACCTTCTTATCTAGCTGGTTTTCTACTTTGCTTTTAAACACTTTGAACTTTTCAAAGGTTTCATATTTGCACTTCATAAGATACACGTATCCGTATCTACTGAAATCATCAGTAAATATAACAAATTAGAAGAACCCACCACTAGCCATAGAACTCATGGGCCCACATAAATCACTATGTACTATAACCAAGAGATCATCAGCCCTCTCATTGAAGCCAGTGAAAGGCAATTTTGTCATCGTGCCTAACAAACAAGATTCACATCTCTCAAATGATTCATAATCAAATGAGTCCAACAATCCATCTCTATGGACCTTGGATATACGTTTCTCATATATATGGACCAAATGACAATGACAAAGATACGTAGGGTTCGAGTCATTTGTTCTTAGTCTTTTAGTATTTTCAATATTATAGATCGGATGGTCTAAGTTCAAAACATACAGACCATTAAACATTTGGGCTAGACCATAACAAACATCATTCTTAAATATTGAACAACAGTTGTTATTCATAATAAAGGAAATACCCACCATGTCCAAACATGAAATGGATATAATGTTTCTAGTTATGGAAGGAATAAAATAACAATTATCTAGTTCTATTACAATCCCACTGGGCAAAGAAAGACAATAAACTCCCACAGCAACGGCAGCAACTCTTGCTCCATTTCCAACATGCAGGTCCACCTATCCTTTACTCAGCATTCTTCAACTTCCCAGTTCATATACATTTATACAAATGTGTGAACCACATCCGGTATCCAATATCCACGATGAAGGAGCAGAAAGGTTTATCTCTATAACATATATACCTGAAGTGGAGGTCATACCTCCTCTCATCTTTTGTAGACCCTCAATGTATGAAGGACAATTCCTCCCCCAATGACCAGCCTTGCCATAATGGTGGCACTTCCCTTCTTTCCTTGAGCCTTTGTTTTTTATTGTAGAAGACTTGGGCTCCACTCCAGACTTAGATCCCACCTTCGTCTTCTTGAAGCCCTTGGCCCTGACCTTGTCATTCTGCACCATCAATATGGGGCTAGCAGACTTGACCTTCTTCATATTAATCTCGGCAGTTCACAACATGCCTAGGAGCTCGGGTAGTGTCTTATCTATTTTATTCATGTTATAGTTCAAGACGAACTGCTCATAACTGTCCGACAACGATTGCAGGATCAGGTCTGTAGCCAACTCTTGGCACAAAAGGAAACCTATTCTTTGAAGGTTCTCGATATACCCAATCATATTGAGTACATGAGTCCCTACTAGGTACCGAGCTCCCATCTTACACCTGAACAATGCCCTGGTGACGTCGAATCTCTCTTGATGAGCTTTCACTTGATACTTTTTTTGAGATGCTCATCAATGTCCTTACAACCCATGTTCTCATGTTCCTTCTGAAGCTCAGAGTTCAAGGTCGCTAACATGAGACATTTGACGTCTAAGGAGTCATCAAGATACTTCTTATAGGCATCTTTATAAGCATAGGGTGCATTCCCGGCAGGCTCATCAGGGGATACCTTTTCCAAAACATAGAGATTGCGCTCTTGCCTGAGAACAATTCTCAAATTTCTATATCAGTCCAAATAATTTGTACCACTCAGCTTCTCCTTCTCAAGGATCGCTCCGAGGGATAGGGTGGAGTGTGAACCACTTGCCATGGAAAATCTACAAGAATACAAGCAAAGCAAATTAGTAGCACATTTCAAAATACAATTTATCTTTCAATTAGCACTTTAATCAAAAGCTCCCACTATTTTAACAAACTGATAGCCCTTGATATTAATTCGAAGAGTTTGGCGAGTAACCCTCTTAGTGGACAAGATCCATATTTCACAAACACTATGAGTCAGCTTTGGCTTTTCTCTCACAATGCAGCTATTTAGGTGGGTAGCGCTTGCCAATTGCATCACAATGCAATTCTTGTATGGCTGGTGAATAACTATTTATTCGAATCCATCATATGGTGCATTCCAACCCTATGCCTCTAGGAACTCAACCTTTGAGTTCCCCCAGTTAAGCTAGACCCGATGTCGATAGTGGGATATCACAATTATTTGCTTGCACCCTCACCAAGATAGATTAATGCACCTTGCTTTGGCAAGCTCACACTTCATCGATCGAGGTAGGAAGAGTGTCATCAATTGGAAGGCATCCGAATACTTAATATTGCTTAAGGGATTTTAAAAAGCTGATTAACTATTTAATCATGGTTAACACTTAACCAGTGTGCACATCAAGCATAATAAAATACAACAAGCATAATCCAAATGCATCCCAGATGTGCACAAGAATCATCAACACTTGATGAACTGGGCTAAGTCTGAACATCTAAAACATGTCCAAATCTTCAGACCTACATGCACGGGAGATGAGCAACACCAACTCTACTTTCACAGTAGACAAGCTCGTCATTTTATGTGAGATTCAAAATCTAACACATACTTAGTTTCACAAACCAACACCTTGATGGTTACTATTAAGGAGTAAACTCAAAGAAATCACATGCGTTCTTGGAAAGATCCAAGACTAGATTTGGGCATTTGGAACACTTCAAAATCACCAAATCTATACGCCATGGATTCAACAACTTCTGAAATAATGAATATTGCCGACAACCTCCCTCTGATACCACTGTTGGGTTTTTGGGGATGGCACAACACTTGTGCACGCAGCGAAAAAAGAAAAAGAAAAAAATCCAAACGAGTTCAGCTCTAGCAATATTCATAAATCAAGAAGTAAAGCATGCTGTAATAAAAATTACCTTTGAGGGATTGAGTCAGAACTTAACCTAGATGCTCTAGAAAAATCAAGTCGGCCACACAGCGGCTAGAGTCTTAAGAGCAGAAAGTATATTCGCGCCTCTACAGTAATCCAAATGATCGGGAGAACCCACAACAACTTTTCACACAAGCGCTTGGTCGGGAGACGACACTCAGTGTCTCCACAGACTGCTAGATTTGTTGTAGGAGAGGCAGCGATGACACACACTGGGATTGGGATCTGAATCGGCGACAGGATTGGCGGAACCCTTCCGTAGGGTTCTAGGTTTTCTTCTTATCGCACAATATCAGCTCGTGTGTTGAAAGAAAAGAACCGTCCCCAGAAAAACCTAAAACATCCTATTTATATCCTAGGAGATAGATTCAGCAATTCAACATTTGACTGAGCACGGGCATTCGTCGAACTCAGTTCGATAAAATCTGTGCCAAAAGCCAGAATGTCGAACTGGATTCGTCGAACTCAGCTTGATGAAAGCTGCGCCAAAGGCCCAAACGTCGAACGCATTTGTCGAACTCCGCTCGACGAAATCTGCGCTAAAGGCCAGTACCTCGAACTGGCTTCGTCGAACTCAGCTCGATGAAATCTACGCCAAAGGCTAGAACATCGAACTAGATTCGTCGACCTCAGCTCGACGAAATCTGCACCAAAGGCCAGAACGTCGAACTTCATTCGTCGAACGTCGTTGAGTGAATATAATACACTCGGCGCCTAAGAGCCATATTCGCTAGGTAAACCCTTTACTCAACAAAGGCATTGAGTGGACTTTATGCACTCAACGCTTAAGTGTGGCAGTCAATGCACTCAAAGCAAACATTCACAGAGTAAACACTTAACCTGCGAAAGCATTGACTGGACGTAACGCTCTCAACGCTTTCAGCCCGATGGCGTTGAGTGAGGTAAACACACTCAACGCTTTCAGCCCGATGGCATTGAGTGAGCTAAACACACTCAACGCTTTCAGCCCGATGGCCTTGAGTGAGCTAAACACACTCAACATCAAATGTCTTAGAATCTTTCAACCTCCATGCCGTTGAATGAACTAAATACACTCAATGCCTTCAGCGCCAAAGAATTGAGTGAGCTAAACACACTCAACGCCAAATGCCTTAGAATATTTTCAGCCACTTTTTTCAATATCCTTCAACTCATCATATGAGCTAAATAGTACATGACCAATCTCCCAATTTATTCACAATCTTATGTGTCACCCTGGTAGGCTTACAATGAGTTGGCAGTGAGGCTACATGCTTGATCACTTCCAGATCACTATGGTTGCACCAACAGTAGGTCTATATGCCCTGTGAGGTCCTGCGAGATTAGAGGTGTAAGATCTTTCGGGCAAGTTTTGGAGAAGTGCCTAGTCCAACAAGATAGTTGGATAGGCGGGAGGGAAAGTGGATGTACCCAGTTGGGGAACCCTATAAATCACTGTGTGTTTTTCTGTGTTGTTTTTCTTTGTGCAGGTTGTGTACATCTTGAAAGCATAAAATAACCTAAAGTCAAAGCTCTTAAAGAAGAAATATTCAGAGAAAAGGAAATAGACCAATAACCTATTCACCCCCCCCCCCTCTAGATGATTTAGCTATCCTTGAATTAAAGACTTTCACCCCAACACCATTCAGAGCGCTCCACTCTTGCGTTCTAGTGCCATCGCGACGATCAAAGATGCCCATCGCCACTGAGTGTAGTTTGTGCAAGACGCCGAGCGAGACGGCCTGTCGTACGATGGGTGCAAAATATTCTCTCAACTCTAAATTGTAACGAGGAGCGATCTATAGCCCTCAATTCATCAAACCGATTGTAGCCGCAAGCAATGAGTGGACTTTGACCGGCGTAGTCTCGGTCACGTGGTTTTTTACCCGATTGAGGGGTTTTTCCACATTAAAATTTCATGTGTACGATTGATCCACCTCATTGACTGTGTGTGCGCTCGACTATTCCGAGAGGTAAGGCAGTCCAGGTATTCCAGTCCAACCGGAACGTCGAGTTAGATCGTAACAAATGTATTTACTTTATATCTATAATATTTATAAAATGTATAGCTGAATCCATATATGTTTGTGTAATATTAAATTTTCTTAAAATAAAATAGAATAATAAAAATTAAAATTAAAATAAAAAGTGACTATATATATATATATATATATATATATATATATATATATATATATATATATATATATATATATATATATATATATATATATATGACTATTATAAGGGAAAAATTGTCTTTGATGAAACATTCAAAAATACCAATTATACCCTCATATTTATATTTTATTGACTTGACATATATTATAATTTATCTCAAAAAATTAAAATACAATGTCTATTCAAATAATTACATTATCAAAAAATTAGAAATAATGATGAAAATTCATTTAAATTCAAAAAGTTTTTCGTAAAATTTTTACATATACTATCATAGGTTGGCATTAGGCATGTCAGAGGTCTATTAAGAAAGGTTGTCATTAGATATATCAGTGGTATTTTCAAGGATATTACATTAAACCAATCAACATTACTGATGTCAAAACAAATAATTTAGGTCAAAACATATATTGTTTTGCAATATAAAAATTATAATATTGAAGTATATTTTTATACGGTGATTTTGAGCACTCATATATGTATATGTTGTGGGCGCAGCCCACTTTTGTTGGGTACATTGGAAAATGTGTACCAGATTTGAAAAGCCTCACCCTACTCAATGATATACATCAAGGTGTATTTGATGTGTTTTGAGTTTACATGTGCAGGTTAAGTAATTGTAGGAAATGCAGAAAAATTTCTAAGTCCATGTGTCGACACCTAGAGAAGCAGTGTCGACACTTATGAAGACTTGTGTCGACACAAAAGAAAAGCTGTGTCGACACTTGGAGCAAATTGTGTCGACGTCAGGAAAGGCAGAGTCGACACCAGAAGAAATGTGTCAACACATACAGGCAGTGTCGACACACTGTGAAGAATAGTCGACATAAATCGTGTCGACACTTAGAGGTAGTGTCGACACCCAGTGAAGCTTAGTCGACATCAAATGTGTCGACACTAGGAGGCTGTGTTGACACACTGAAGGCTTTGTCAACATCAACTGTGTCGACAAACAGGACTTGTTTCGACACACAGCAAGTTTCAACACAGTTAAAGTAAAGAAGTACTTGTGTCGACATAAAGGAGATGTGTCGACACACATCAGAATTTCAACTAAGTTTTAAAGAAGAAGTATTTGTGTCGACACACAAAATCAGTGTCGACGCATTCAACAGAAGGCTGTGTCGAGAAGTATTAACATCAACAAAGGAGTTGTGTCGACACCACCAAGGCATGTGTCGACACTTAGTCCACTTTTGTCGACACTTAGTCTATTTGTGTCAACACATAATGAAGATCAGTCTCGACACTTTCAGACAGAGACAGAATTTTCAAGAAGTGACTGGATGACTTGACAGCTGTCATTTCAACTGGTCTACTGCAACTATCAGAGCTGTCAGAAGTTCGTTAGAAATCGGATCAGCCAGTTACCATGGAGGAAGCCTATATAAAGGCTTTCTCCTTTAACAGATCAAGACGATTAAGACGATCAATCATTGTAGAATACAGATCCAGAGAAAACTGTAAATCAGTATTTTGAAGAAACTTCAGATTTACTTGGAGAGAGAGAACTCCAGTAATTGAAATCAAGAAAGAGACTTGTTTAATCAAATCTCTTAAGAAGTAGGTTCTGAACCAGACTGCAAAGAAGGATCCAGATTTAATTCTTCATCTTAAGAAGGAAGTTGTCAGCCGGACTACTTCAAGAAGATCAACTTTTACTGAGTTCAGACTCAAGAAGCCTTGAAGAAAGCAAAGACAAAGTTGATCCCAGAAATCAGTTCTATCAAGAAATGATCAAGAAGGTTGCCCTCTTCATTCTCTCAACCAGAGTGGTAACCTAAAGTCCTTTATCTTTTTGTAGGATCCTAAGGGATCTGAGCTGTAAGCCTATTTTATAAAGGCTGAGTGTAAGAGATTTAGATCTCTGAGTGTAGGTCTTGTTGAAGACTGAGTGGTAGGGCTTTGTGCCTGAGTTGTAGGAGACTATGTTCTCTAAGTGTAGGCCTTGGTGAAGGCTGAGGTAGGGTTGTTTGCCTGAGTTGTAGGAGTGGGGACACTCTGAGTTGTCGGAACCTATTTGGGGTGCTGAGCTGTAAGATCTGAGGATCTATGGAGAAGTGCAGAAGTTAGGCCGAATCTAGTACACTATTAGATAGGCGAAGGGGGAAAGTGGATGTACCCAGACCTTGGGGAACCACTATAAACACTGTGTGCACTCTGTGTATGATTGTTTCTGTGATTGATGTTTTGATAACTGTAGAATTTGCAATTATTTCTGTGATTACTGTGCTGATAGCTGTAGAATTTGCAATTGCTGCTTAAATTACAGAACAGATTGTCTGCATTTAAAGTAAAAGAAAAATTACACCTATTCACCCCCCTCTAGGTGGTTAGGCACTAATTCTTTCAGGTGGTATCAGAGCCAGGTTACTCAAGAAAGGACTTAACAGTCAGAGTAAGATCCTTAAGGCAGATTTAAGATCAAGAAAGAATCAAGAAAATGGATTTAGGTGAAAATCGCAAGGAGCTGGGGTCAATGAAATTGCCAATATGTAGAAAAGAGATATTTGGCATATGGAAAGAGAGGGTCAGACTCTTTATGGAAGCTTCTGACCCAAGGATATATATTACAGTCAAAGAAGGCCCATATGTGCCAATGAAGATATCCATTCTGGATGCAAATCAGAGAACTCCCAAGGACTTTTCTGAAATGACTAAAGATGAAATCATCCTGGCCACTATGGACAAGAGAGCCCAGAATATAATTGTTAGTGTCATTGATGATTCAACATTTCATAACTTAATTCATTGTAAAACCTCTAAAGAAATGTGAGACACATTAATAATCTATATGGAGGGATCAGAGGAAGTAAGACAAGATAGGAAGTCAATGTTAAATCAGGAATATGAAAGATTCAGACAAGGAAAGTCTGATAGCATTACAGAATGTTACAAGAAGTTCTATAGGATTGTTAATGAGTTGATGTCCTATGGAAGAGTCTTCAGCAACTATGAGCTGAATGACAAGTTCATAAGATCCCTGACTAAGGACTGGGACACCAAGATTTGTGTCATTAGGGAAGTGGCCAAACTTGCTGATATACCTCCTCCAACTTTGTTTGGAAAACTGCTATCTTATGAGATGCAGTTAATGGCTAGAAAGGAGGAAGAGAAGAATACTAGAGTGGAGCACAAGAAAAAGTCTGTGGCATTCAAGACTGAAGCAAATAAGAAGTATAGAAGCAAGTCTCCATCTCCACCTAAAATAAATGCTGAGGCTGTCACAGAAAATTCAGATAGCAAGAGTTCTGATAGCAGTGAAAGTGATGAAGACTTTGCTGCTTTTACTAGGCACTTTCAAAGATTTCTAAAGGAGAGGCGGTGGAGGTCTAAGCCTTTCACTTCTCAGCCAAAAGATGACTACTATCAGAAGAGAAAGTCATCCAAGAATGATAGAAGCAGGTCCAAGCCAAGCAAAGCTACATCTTCAAAGATTGTGTGCTATTGCTGTAATAGACAGGGACATGTAGTGGCTGACTGTCCTGAAAAGAGGAAGGAGTCAGCTGATAAAAAGAAGACTCAGTTTAAGAGCAAAAAGGAAAAGTCCTTTATTGCTAAGAAAGACAAGAGTCTGACAGACCAGTCATCTTCAGAAACAGAATCAGAAGCTGAAGCCTACATTGGATTATTTGCTGAAGTGGAAGAAGATGAGTTCATGCAAGTAATGAACTCAATTTATGAGCATGAAGACCATCAGTGCAAGGGACTGATGGCTATATCTGAAGGAGACAAGAGCCAGGATCAGCCTGGACCAAGTAAGGTACAAAGTTATTCTTCTAGTTCAATTTATAGTACTGAGTCAGAGTCAGATACATCTGCATCAAGTGATGTGGGTGGGTCTGAATCTGAAGGAGATATTCATCAGTTAATTGATGAATATAGGGACTTGTTGCAGGCCTTGAAGAAAAGCAAAACCTTGGACAAAACTCAGGCAAAGGAGATTGCTAGTCTTAAATTGGCTGTTGCTGATTCAGAGAAGTTGCTAGATCAAAAACTGAATGAGATAGCTAGACTGAAAAACATTACAGTTATTCAGATGGGTACTATCACATTCAAGAATGATCAGATTAGAAATCTGGAGGTTAGACTTCAGAAAGAGAAAGAGATAGTAGCTAGTTTTTCTAAACTTAAATCTGTTTTACCCTTGATAGATGAGTTTGTACCTCAAAAGGGTAAGGCTGGATTAGGGTTTAAGAAAACTGCCTGGACTGCTAGGTCCAAATTTAAAGGCAAAGCCCCAGCACAAAACAAGAAGCCTGCTGTAGATAATTCAGCCAGGGTAGTACCTAAACAAAGGTACAACATGTTTGAGTGCTGGTGTTGTGGCAAGGTAGGCCATTTTGCCTTATATTATTGGCACAATTCTAGTGTCAAGGAGAGTAGCAATCTGCATGCTAGAAGAGCTATAGGTAGATTTATTAAAGTATAGGCTAACTTGCACCAAGGACCCAAAAGTTATTTGGGTTCTAAGGTTAAGTAATCTGTGTTGTAGCTGAGTCTAAGCTGCCATGCCCCAATATGGTACTTGGACAGTGGATGTTCCAGGCACATGACTGGAACAAGGGGGTTGCTGAAGGACTACACACCTATCAAGGATGGCGCTAAAGTAACCTTTGGTGGTTTAGAAAAAGGAATCATCAAAGGCTTTGGTAACATTTCTAGTAATCAGATTACTATCACTCAAGTGGCCTATGTGAAAGGTTTGAAACACAACCTTATTAGCATAAGTCAGTTGAGTGACTTAGTATATGACATTTCATTTATTAAGAATGGATATCATATCAAAAGGTCAAGTAATCAAAAGATCATTTTGACAGGATATAGGAAGAGAAATGTTTATTGTCTAAATTTTGAATGTGAAAATAATATTTCTCCTATTTATCTTGTAGCTGATGAGAGAGTCTCACATTATTTTAAATGACACAAGAGGCTGGCCCATCTTAACTACAAGACTATTGGCCAACTTTTTAGCAAAGAGTTAGTGAGGAATGGTCCTCAAGTTAAGTGTATAAAGGATGGGATATGCTCAGCTTGTCAAAAAGGCAAGCAGACCAAATCCACATTTCATAGCCTTGAAAACAAGGATTCTGTGAGATGTCTATACCTCTTGCATATGGATCTTTTTGTTCATATGTCAGTTCATAGTCTAGGTAGGAAGTTCTACACATTTATGGTGGTAGATGGCTATTCTAGATATTACTGGGTGTTCTTTCTAAGACAAAAATCTTAAACTCCAATTGTCTTATATAGTTTTGTTAAACAAATTCAGAATGAGTTGAACAATACAGTGGTCAAAATCATAAGTGACCATGGTACTGAATTTCAGTCTGAAAGTATGACAAAACTATGTGAAGATTTTGGGATTTTTCAGGAATTTTCCACACCTAGAACACCACAGCAAAATGGTATTGCTGAGAGGAAGAATAGAATATTGATAGAGGCTGGTAGAACTTTATTGAGTGACACTTCTCTCCCAGAGTATTTCTGGGCTAAGGCAGTAAACACTGCATGTCATGTAATCAATAGGGCTAGTATCACCAAGAGCCACAAAAAGACTCCCTATGAGATTGTGAAGGGTAAAAAACAAAATTTATCCTATTTTAGGATCTTTGGTTGCAAGTGCTATATACTAAACAATGGCAAGTCTTATCTAACCAAGTTTGTTGCCAAATCCCAAGAGGGGATATTTGTTGGGTACAGCAACAATAGTAAGACTTATATAGTCTATAACTTGATTACTCAAGTTGTAGAAGAATCTGTACATGTGGTCTTTGATGAAACAAGACTAATTAACTGTGAGTTGCCAAGTAGTGTTTGCAGTTCTACAGGTGTAACTGAGAGGATGGACAAGCTTACCATTGCAGAAGATTCTACTACAAATCAGGAAGTGGAAAATGGTGGCTGCTATCGAGGGGGAGTACAAGACTCTCTAGATGTAGAAGAAAACCAAGAGGTGCAGCTTAATGAAGAGGCTGAAGGTGTTCAACCTGAAGAAAGACTACCTCCAGCTAATAGACACTTAAAGGATCATCCAGCCAATCAGATAATTGGTGATCTAAGACAAGGAGTGCAAACAAGAAGCAGGAATCTGAGCACTGTTCTTTGCTCCAGCTTCCTATCACAAGTCGAACCAAAGAAATTTGAAGAAACAGTTTTAGACCCTTATTGGATTGATGTCATGCAAGAGGAGCTGAATCAGTTTAGAAGATGCAAGGTCTGGAAGCTTGTTCCTAAACTAAAAGACCACAACATCATTGGAACAAAGTGGATCTTTTGGAACAAATTGGATGAGAATGGAATCATAGTGAAGAATAAAGCAAGACTTGTTGCAAAAGGATATAGGCAGGAAGAAGGTATTGACTTTGATCAAACCTTTGCCCCTGTAGCAAGACTGGAGGCAATCAGGATGTTCCTTGCTTATGCAACATATCAAGGTTTCAAGGTATTCCAAATGGATGTAAAGTCAGCTTTCCTTAATGGAAATCTAAAGGAGGAAGTCTATGTAGAGCAGCCCTCCGGTTTTGTTGATTATCTCAAACCTGATTATGTTTATAGACTTAGGAAAGCACTGTATGGGTTGAAACAAGCCCCAAGGGCTTGGTATGAAACCCTATCTAGTTTCCTCATTGAGAACAAATTCTCAAGGGGGAAAATAGACAAGACTCTATTCCTTAGGGAATCTAAAGAAAAGATAATCCTAGTCCAAATATATGTTGATGACATAATATTTGGGTCTACTGAAAGTATTCTTTGCAGAAAGTTTGCAAAACTTATGCAAGGAAAATTTGAAATGAGCAGTATGGGGGAACTTAAGTTCTTCTTGGGTCTCCAAGTTAGATAGACTGAAGATGGCTTGTCCATATAATAGTCTAAGTTCACCCTAGAGTTAATAAAGAAGTATGGTATGGAATCATCCACTACCATGAGAACTCCTATGGGGTCAAGTGTGTCTCTAAGCAAAGATGATGCAGGGAAACCTGTAGATGAAACTTTGTATAGAGGGATAGTTGGCTCGCTATTATATCTGACTGCTAGTAGATCAGATATCATGTATGCTACATGTGTCTGTGCTAGGTACCAAGCATGCCCTAAAGAATCTCATCTGACTGCAGTAAAAATAATTTTGAGATATCTTAAGGGCACACTTTATCTAGGCCTTTGGTATCCTAGGAATAGAGATTTTCTACTAACAGGTTATTCAGATGCAGATTTTGCAAGTTGTAAGGAAGATAGAAAAAATACTATAGACACCTGTCAATTTCTAGGTGGAAGACTGGTGTCTTGGAGTAGTAAAAAGCAAACCAGTGTGGCCATCTCCACAGCTGAGTCAGAGTATGTGGCAGCAGGAGGTTGTTGTGCACAGTTATTATGGATTTAGCACCAGCTAGAAGACTATGGTATTCAAGTAAGTAAAAAACCTTTGTTTTGTGATTCTACAAGTGTCATTTCTATTGCAAATAATCATGTCTCACATAGTAGGACTAAGCACATAGAAATTAGATACCATTTTCTTAGAGAACATGTAGAAAAAGAGGACATTTTCCTAGAATATGTTAAAACAGATAATCAGATTGCTGATATGTTTACTAAGCCTCTTGATGAAACTAAATTCAATAAGTTTAAAATTGAATTAGGAATGTTGAACTTAGAATAGTTTGATAAAAATTGGCTAAGTAAAATAGTGTCGACACAAGGAGTTGTCTGTGTCGACATATAGAAGTTGTTGGAACACACTATTACTAATTTGGGTCAGAATCACTATGTCTCTAGGAATCTTTGTTTGACCTTCTGTATAGCTTAATAGGTCAATTAGAATTGAGTCTAAGGGTTAGAAGTCTAGGATTGGAAGCTGCCCTGAAGACCAAGTTCTTCTGTCTGGAGTCTAAGTCTGATCGTCGAGCTCAGCACGACGATTCGTCGAACTCAGATCGACGATCGTCGAGCTCAACTTCGGCAGATCGTCGAGCTCCACTCGACGATCGCTGAGCTCAACTTCACAATATCGTCGAACTCCATTCGACGATCGGTGAGCTCAGTTCGACGATTTTGACTCTGCTTTGGATCCTTATCTCTGAGCTCAGTTCGACGATCTTTGAGCTCAGATCGACGATTATTTTGCTGCTTGAGTTTTCCAGTTCGCTGAGATCAGCTCGACGATAGCAGAGCTCAGTTCGACGATTTCAGATAACTTCCAGAATTCAAATTCAAATCAGACATGAGTTATTATGCAATTAATTCAGAGATTTGCTAGCCGTTTTCATTTACTTCTGGACCAAGTTTCAAGGGATTTCTCAAGGAATATTTCTGTGGACTTTCCTCCAGAAGAGATTATGCAATTAAGGATGCAATCAATGCAGGCCAACGGCTATCTTTGACAGAGTAATATTTTATTCTGGCACAGAGAATGAAAGATAGAATGTTTTTTGAATGAAGATAGATGATATACAGAGATTAACAAGAAGAGGACACACAATACAGATTACAGAGACTCTCTCAAAAACTTCTGTCAAAAAGATTTCTGAAGAACACTCATCAAAGAGATCAAGTTTTCAAAAATCATCAGATCTCTTCAGCTTTCAAAGTGTTCAAGGCCAACATCATCTCAAGACTCCAGACACTCAACATTTCAGCTTGCTGAAATCATCTATTGCTGGAGATCTAACTTTGAAGGCCTATCACCCTCAGCAAAACTTTTCTTCCTGAAGATTTCAAGGACTCAGGGGGAGCTTTGACATCAATCCACATAGTCTTCTCAGTTGTTTGAGAAAGAGAAGACTGCCATCACTCTCTCACCCCCACTCTGTAAAGGGTTTTTCAAACTCCCTTCAAAAGTTTGAATCTGGTTTTTGAGCACCTTGTCAAAAGCTCATTGGTGGCAAGACACCTGATCAAAAAATCTGCTTTGGTTTTTGAGCACCTTATCAAAAGATCATTGGTGCCCAGGACACCTGATCAACTCATCCTGCAGTGGATTCCTGTAACGACCCTAGCCGATCCAACGTGACAGCGTCACGGCTCCGCTCTAGGCGTTGCTACCGGGATGCAGCCCAAGCACCCCAACCCCTCTCCCTCCACTGGCGGGTTGTTGGTGGCCACAGCCTCCCTTTGATGAGGTAAACTCGATAGTCAAGCCCGCACCACGGGGACTTCCCAGGAGGTCACCCATCCCAGTACTACTCCAGCCCGAGCACGCTTAACTATGGAGTTCTTTCAACTCTCATCACCAATTGATCTGCAGCTCAATTGATGATGAGAGTTGAAAGAACTCCATAGTTAAGCGTGCTCGTGCTGGAGTAGTACTGGGATGGGTGACCTCCTGGGAAGTCCCCGTGGTGCGGGCTTGACTATCGAGTTTACCTCATCAAAGGGATGCTGTGGCCACCAACAACCCGCCCGTGGAGGGAGAGGGGTTGGGGTGCTTGGGCTGCAGCCCGGTAGCAACGCCTAGAGCGGAGCCGTGACGCTGTCACGTTGGATCGGCTAGGGTCGTTACAATAAAAGTGCACTTTTATTGTAACGACCCTAGCCGATCCAACGTGACAGCGTCACGGCTCCGCTCTAGGCGTTGCTACCGGGCTGCAGCCCAAGCACCCCAACCCCTCTCCCTC
Organism: Platanthera guangdongensis; assembly: GCA_039583875.1. NCBI lineage: Eukaryota > Viridiplantae > Streptophyta > Magnoliopsida > Asparagales > Orchidaceae > Platanthera > Platanthera guangdongensis. The sequence goes on along the minus strand of CM077167.1, from coordinate 119,279,135 downwards.
CACGGGCGGGTTGTTGGTGGCCACAGCATCCCTTTGATGAGGTAAACTCGATAGTCAAGCCCGCACCACGGGGACTTCCCAGGAGGTCACCCATCCCAGTACTACTCCAGCACGAGCACGCTTAACTATGGAGTTCTTTCAACTCTCATCATCAATTGAGCTGCAGATCAATTGGTGATGAGAGTTGAAAGAACTCCATAGTTAAGCGTGCTCGGGCTGGAGTAGTACTGGGATGGGTGACCTCCTGGGAAGTCCCCGTGGTGCGGGCTTGACTATCGAGTTTACCTCATCAAAGGGGTTGGGGTGCTTGGGCTGCATCCCGGTAGCAACGCCTAGAGCGGAGCCGTGACGCTGTCACGTTGGATCGGCTAGGGTCGTTACAATTCCTACCTAAGGTGGTAGAAGAGTGGATGTACCCAAGTTTGGGGAACCACTATATTTCCTTGTGTCATCTGGTTATGCATGTTTACTTTTTGTTTCTGGCCTTGATTTGTCTGTGCTTAGTTTTTGCATAGTTTAGTTCTGTGATTAGATTTATATTTGCTTCCCTGCTCACACATATTACAACAATTGTTGTAAAAGTTTTTCAAAAGTTTCAAAACACCATATACTCTATTCACCCCCCTCTAGAGTATATCAGATCTAGTTGCACTTTCAATTGGTATCAGAGGCAGGTTGGTTAAACATACCATATCTGGTTGGTTGTACAGGCTAACACCTGAACCCCAAGATCCTAAACTAGATCTGTTTTTCTTTTATCTTATTATTAGATTCTGTTTGCATAAATCATGGCCCAAAACAAAGACTATGCCAGCACCAGACCTCCAGTGTGCAATCTGTCAAAGTTTGCACTTTGGAAAGCAAGGATTAGACTCTACATGAATTCTATTGACGAAGATATATTTAATTCTGTTTTGACAGAGTGTCCAAGACCCCCAGAAAGTACAAGTACAAATGTTGTTCCACCTCCATCAGGAACAGATGCTGACATCAAAAAATGGAAAGTAGCTGATGCCAAGGCTATGAACATCCTATCCCAGACAATGTCAGATGACATATTTCAAAAGGTAGCTGAATGTAATTCAGCCAAGGAAATCTGGGATAGACTCTCAGAAATAGTCTCAGGCTCAGCTGACGAGAGAAAGGACAGAAGATCCCATCTCATCTCCCAATATGAGAACTTCAAGAAGGGAGAGACTGAGTCAGTGGGAGACATGTATAACAGACTGAGTCTAATTGTCAGTGAACTAAGGACATTAGACAAAGAGATCTCTCTGACAGAACTTAATGACAAGATCCTAATGTGCTTCCCCAGCACTTGGGACTCAAGAATCTGGCCAATCAAGGATGCCAGAAGTCTAAATGAGATCACCACTGAAGCCTTGTTGGGTAAGCTCAAATCTTATGAGCTACTCATCAAGAATAGAGAGGAAGAACAGAAGGCTGCTTCACCAGCCACAAGGAAGGAGAAGACCATAGCATTCAAGGCAGCTGAAGATCTGCCTGAAGAAAAAGCTACAGGCAATGATGAACTTCTCAGCTTGTTGGCCAAAAGATTCTATAAGATGGCCAGAAAGGACTTCAGAAGAAGATCATACAAGGAGCAGGATAGGCCAAGGTATGACAAGTCCATTGGCAATAACAAAGACATTATTTGCTTTGGTTGCAGGAAACCAGGGCACATAGTTCCTGACTGTCCAGAGAACAAGAACAAGGACAGAAGGGAAAGAAAGGAGAGAAGAAAGGAGAAAGACTCCAAAAGGAGTGGCAATAACAAACCTTCTTCCAGCAAAAATAAGCATACAAGGAAAGGGTTTGTCGCTGAATCCTGGAGTGAGACTGAAGAGGAGTCAGAAGCCTCATCCAGCTCCAGTGATGATGAGGATGATGCAGAAGAAAAGGAGTTCTGCATGATGGCAATCAATGCCTCACAACACAACTCAGAGGAAGAGGAGTCAGAGTCAGACTCAGAGACTCAACCTGAAGAAGATCAGGTAATTAGCTCTTTTGATTTTACTTCAGAAGATTTTAAATCTGAATTTAAATCACTGTGTTTAGACCTGCTAAAGTCTGAGAAAGAGATTATCTCTCTCAGAAATCAATTATCTGAACACAATGGTTTAAAGTCAGAAAACCTCAAACTCTCTCAGGAGTTGGAGAACTGTAGGGAACAGATAGCTACACTGAAAAGTGAGCTCTCTGAGGCCAAGAAGCTTGAAGAATCCCTTAATGGGAGAAGCATCAAGCTGATGGACATCACAAGCACAGTGAACTCTAGATTCAACAGTACACTGGGCTTGGGTGCTTCATCCAGCCAACCTATAGTTCTAATAACTCCCATCAAGTTTATCTCTAGTAAGGGAAAGGGAGTTGTAGAGGTTGCTAGGAAAAATTCTGATCTGCCTCAGAAAACTAAGTCCCAGCAAAAATCGTCGAACGGAGATCGACGATCGCCGAATGAAGATCGACGATCGTCGAACGCAGCTCGACGATCTCAGGACAAATCGTCGAACGCAGGTCGACGATCTCAGCCAAAGTCGTCGAACGCAGCTCGACGATCTTATATACCTGACCTCAGCCATAGTCGACCGTCGAACGGAGCTCGACGATCTGACCCAAGATCATCGAACGCAGCTCCAAGATCGTCGAACAGAGGTCAGAACTCTGGAAATTTTTTCAAAGGCAAATCAAAATTGAATCCTAAGGGTTCTTCATCCCAAACCTTCAACCCTTATACTGAATGGATTTTACCTCCAAGGATATATCATCCTGAAGGATATAAGAGTCAGCCAGGGATGTCTTTCATTTCTGAATTTAGAGGTTATCAACCTAGGCCCAAGGTAAACTGGGTCAAAAACAAGTGAATTGTTTTATGTGCAGGAGAAGACCTATCCAACATCTAACCAGCAATGGTACTTGGATAGTGGGTGCTCTAAGCACATGACAGGGAATAAGGACAACCTCAATTCCTTTAGAGCCAAGCTTGGACCCAAAGTTATCTTTGGTGATTCCAACTTTGGACAAACTAAAGGATATGGTGCAGTCCAGATTGGTTCAGTAACCTTCAAGAAGGTAGCATATGTGGAAGGACTGAAGCACAACCTAATCAGCATCAGTCAGCTATGTGATGAAGGCTACCAGGTGACCTTCAGCAAAACCTTATGCAAAATCAAGTCAGAGGACAACACAACTGTGTTGACAGGTATAAGGAAAGGTAACATCTACTTAGTAGACTTTCTTTCAACTGATATAGATATTTGTCTGTTTAACTCAGTCTGTAGACCAAATGTGTTATGGCATAAGAGATTAGGACACCTAAACCTTAGAACTATTGCTAGGTTATCCAAGGACAACCTTGTTAGAGGACTACCTTCTGGTCCCTACAAGAAGGAAGGACTCTGCAAGGCTTGTCAATTAGGCAAGCAAACTAAAAATAGTTTTAAGTCACTTAATAAGAGTGATTCACCTAGGATATTGTATCTGTTACACATGGATCTATTTGGACCCATCACAGTACAAAGCCTAGGAGGGAAATCCTACACTTTAGTAATTGTAGATGACTTCTCTAGATTCACTTGGGTGTTCTTTCTAAGGAAGAAGTCTGATAACTTTAAGTGTCTGACAGAGTTTCTCAAATGTATACAGATTGAGTTCAATACTCACATTGCCCTGATCAGAAGTGATCATGGGACAGAGTTTGATTCTCTTCTTATGCAAGAGTTCTGTCAGAGTGAAGGGATCAGGCATACTTTCTCAGCTCCTAGAACTCCTCAACAAAATGGGGTAGCTGAAAGGAAAAATAGAACCCTTATTGAATCTGCCACCACATTGTTGTCAGATGCTCATCTACCTCTATCCTTTTGGGCAGAGGCAGTGAACACCTCCAACTATGTGCTGAACAGAAGTCTGATACATAAACTGAAGGGAAAGACTCCCTATGAATTACTCAAAGGGAAGAAACCTAAAGTTGACTATTTCAGAATTTTTGGTTGCATTTGTTATATTCACAATAATGACAAGAAATACTTAGCAAAATTTCAAGCCAAAGCTGATGAAGAAGTGTTTCTGGGATACTCCATGATCAGCAAGGCCTATAGGGTCTACAATAAATCATCTTTGAAAATTGAGGAATCTGTTCATATTTCTTTTGATGAAACTAACATGTCTTTCAAGGAGAAGATTTCTTCTACCATAGAACCTTTGCAGGAACACTCTCTAGTTGAAGATATGAACAAGCTACAGGTTGCTCAAGAAGAAGAAAACAGTGAAGATGAAAGCAATGCTCAACACATTGAAGCTCAACTTGAAGAGCCAGTTGTTGTACCACAAGAGGAAACAACAACACAGGTTGGTGAACAATCAACACCTCCTGTTGATCTAGTAACATCAAGAGACCATCCAATTACCCAAATAATTAGAGAACTCTCAGCTGGTGTGCAAACCAGAAATCAGGTCAACCAAAACCTGTTGCACACCTGCTTCCTTTCTCAAATTGAACCTCAGTCCATTCAAGATACAGAGCAAGATCCACACTGGATCATTGCAATGCAAGAGGAGTTGCATCAATTTGAGAGGAACAAAGTATGGGAACTAGTGCCAAAGCCAAAGGATCATTCCATTGTTGGAACAAAATGGGTATTCAGAAATAAACTGGATGATCAAGGAGTAATAATAAGGAACAAGGCAAGGCTAGTTGCCCAGGGATATTCTCAAGAAGAAGGAATTGACTACGACCAGACTTTTGCACCTGTTGCAAGATTAGAAGCCATCAGAATATTTCTAGCTTATGCAGCTCACAAAGGCTTCAAGGTTTATCAGATGGATGTCAAGAGTGCCTTCTTAAATGGAGACATCAAAGAGGAAGTCTATGTCAGACAACCTCCAGGTTTTATCTCTCCAACTTATCCTGATTATGTTTTTAGACTAAATAAAGCATTATATGGTCTCAAGCAAGCTCCTAGAGCATGGTATGAGACCTTAGCATGCTTTCTCTTGGAAAATAGTTTTATAAGGGGTAGAGTAGACCAAACTCTTTTTATTAGAACCCATAAGTCTCATACCCTACTAGTACAAATTTATGTAGACGATATCATTTTTGGTTCTACTGACTCAAAATTGTGCAGAAGATTTTCTAACCTGATGCATTCTAAATTTGAGATGAGTAGCATGGGTGAACTATCCTTCTTCCTAGGGTTGCAAGTCAAACAACTTGCTGAAGGCATCTTTATTTCTCAAACCAAATATGCTAATGAACTGGTTAAGAAATTTGGTATGTCTGAGGCATCTTGTATGAAAACACCCATGCCTACCAATACTGTATTGGATGCTGATGAACATGGGAAACCTGTTGATCAGACAACATATAGAGCAATGATTGGCTCTTTACTGTATCTTACAGCTAGTAGACCAGATATAATGTTTGTTACATGTATATGTGCTAGGTTCCAAGTAAGCCCTAGAGAGTCACACCTAACATTAGTAAAGAGGATTCTCAGGTATGTTAAAAGTTGTCCAAATCTAGGTCTCTGGTATCCAAAAGATTCAGCATTTGAGTTAACTGGATTCTCTGATGCTGATTATGCTGGATGTAGAATTGACAGGAAGAGCACCAGTGGAACTTGTCAGTTCCTTGGTGACAGACTTGTCTCTTGGTTTTGCAAGAAACAAACATCTGTGTCAACTTCAACTGCTGAAGCTGAATATATGGCTGCAGGCAGTTGTTGTTCACAAATACTGTGGATTCAAAACCAACTCCTAGACTATGGCTACAACTTAGAGAAGTCTAAAATCTTTTGTGACAATACAAGTGTTATTTCCATAGCTCAAAATCCAGTCCTCCATAGTAGGACAAAACACATAGAGATTAGGCACCACTTCTTAAGGGACAATGTTGAAAAGAATAAAATTGAATTACAATATATCCCAACTGATTTACAAAGGGGAGATATTTTCACCAAGCCTTTGGATGAAAAGAAACACACCTTCTTCCTAAATCAGTTAGGAATGTTAGATGGAGGAAGTCTTAAATAAATCTCCAAGATTTTGAAAGCTAAAAATTGACCAAGACTAGGCAAAATTCTGATTTTTCTTAGTGTCTAGAATTTTCTGATCTCTGAACTGCGCTCGACGATTTCCACACAGATCGTCGAACGGAGATCGACGATTTCCAGAATCGTCGAACTGAGTTCAGCGCCCCTCAGATAGTATGAACTATCTCCTTCGGTCAACGATCGTCGAACGGTGCTCGACGATTTTGTTCACTGAACGATCGTCGAACGGAGCTCGACGCCTTCCAAGATCGTGGAACGGAGATCGACGATGTTGGAGTCTCTTCAGATTCCTTTAGCAGCCTAGATCGTCGAACTGAGTTCAACGATCTTTCCAATTCTGCGTCGAACCCTAATATAAAACTCATATTTTGCTGTCGTTCTCTCTTGGGCTTTCAATTTCTCTGCAAGAATATTCTTCCCTCCAAACAGTTCTACGCTTGTTCGTTTTGTTTGTTAAGTTTTTGCAGGTACAATGGCCGTATCAGTTGCTGTTCTAGCCGCCATGAAGTTTGATGCAGGCTTCGACATTGATCTGGAATCGTTCAACACCACTGATCAAACATTTCAAGACATTCTGAGCTTATTCAAGGATCAACACTTGTCTGCCCTCATGACCACCAGGATAAAGCTTGCTTCAGATGAAATAAAGGAATGGGTCTATACTGCTCACAATCTAGACAACAACACAATAGTTGGAACTATTGCTGGAACTATTGCTGGAACCCAGGTACCTCTGACCCCCACAGCTTTAACAGAGGTTTTTGGTTTAAGAAATGGAGAAGAAACTGCTGAATTATCTGGAGAAGAGTTTTCTGACATACTTGCCAGGATGGGTCATCCTGAGGGAAACCCTAGCAAGTTATTCAAAAGGAACTTGTCTGTTGAGTACAGGTTCATAGCAGATGTTGTAGGAAAAGTGTTGTTGGCAAAGCACTCTGCACATGACACTATCTCCAGACATCAGCTCTGCCTCATGGGAGCTCTGGTAGATAAGAAAAGTCTGAACTGGGGAGACGTCTTCTTTGACCTAATAAAGAAGAAAATAAATAAAAGCTTTGTAAATTTTGGAAGGATTATTGGAGTCTTCCTGCAGAATAAGTGCCCCACCTTGCTAGTCTCCTCTGGAGTGCACATAAATGCCTCCAAGAGACTCACCTGTGCCCTCTTTGGCAAGTGGGACAGGCAAATCAGCAAGCCAAGCAGGCCATCATCTAGTGCTCCTTCAGGCACCAGGACTCACAGAGTCACTCTCCCACAGGTCTCTGCTCCTGCAGAAGACCTGGCTGCTGCTGTTGCTGCCTCTCCTCCTCCTCCAAGTCCAACCTTACCTCCAGCTCCATCCACCACTCCAGCTCCATCCACCATTACCATCTCTAGCCCTTCCCCAACATCAATTCCATCTCCAGCAACCATTTCATCACCTCCAGTAGACCAATTCCACCCATTGTTCTCATATCCACCACCAGATGTCACTTCTTCACCATCCATACCATCATTCACCCTTCTGGATGACTCCTACATGGATGATTCCCCCTCATCTCCTCCAGAATTACCCTCCTCCTCAACCTCATTCCAAGATCTCCTCCACCACATCATTGACCAACCATCATTCACTCCATCCATATCCATACCCTTGTCCTCCATCTCCACCATTCCCACACCTCAGCCAACCATCCCTCCACTCTCCAGCCCTCCACTTCCAGCATCCTCAGTCATCCCTATTATATCTACCTCTGCTCCTGCTATTGAGCATGTAGATCTCTCATCCTTAGCTGACAAGTTGTATGAGCTACTTGCCCCCAGGCTCTCTCTTCTCATGGAGGCCTCCTTAGCTCCTCTACAACAGTCAGTGGCAGCTCTCTCTGCCAGGCTTTCCTCCCTCATTCCTCAGGCAGCACCTCCAGCAGTGTGCCTTGATACAGATGCATCTGCATCCAGTCAGGGGGAGATGCTATATGAAGCAAGCCTTCATGCTGCTGTTGCTGCTGCTTCTGCTCCTACTGTTCATGATACTGCTGCTGCTGCTGTTGTTTTTATATCTTTTGCTTCTGTTCCTGTGGCTCCTACTGCAGGCTTGGCAATAGACCTAAGGTCTTTGCTTTCTGCCTTTGATACTGCATACTTCAGTTATCTCCCAGAGCCTAATGCTGTCCAGCCCCCAGAAGATTTGTCCAAGGCACTGGTGCCTTTCTCTGGCTGTGACCCCAGCATTATATCCTCCTTTGTACTCTCAGTAACTGCTGCTGCTGCTGCTGTTGAAGAAAGAACTGTTTTTGCTGCTGCTGAAATCCCAACTGCCTCTGATGAGCAAACATCCAAGGATTTTCTGATGTCAGAGGCCATTGAGTTTGAGCCTGCTGCAGATTCTGTTGATGATACTAAAGTTGCTGCTGTCATCACTCCTGAAGCTACTGTTGTTGTTTCTGCTTCCCCTTCTGTATCTGCTGCTGAATCTGTTGCTGTATCTGCTGCTGAATCTACTGTTGTTTTTGCTGAATCTGTTACTGTCTCTACTGCTGTTCCTGCTGCTGCTCCTTCTGCTTCTGCCTCATCTGCTGCTGCTCAGTTGAAGAAAGAGTTGATGAAGAAAATAGATGATGTATATGATGCCCAGAGTTCTGACTCTGATGAGTTCAAGACAGACTCTGATGACTCTGCTGCCACTATTGCCAGGAAGAGGAAGGCTAGAAGCAAAGCTATGAAAAGGGTTCCTCCTGCAAAAGTAAAAGATGATAATGATATTCCCTATTATATTCTGCATAACTGCCAAATTACTGAACATTGGATGTAGTACTCCAAAAATCAGCTAAAAGCAATGAAAAAGAAGAGAAAGTATGAGAAGGGATCCTCCCAGTTCCAGTACCCTAATCCTCCTCCACCACCTCCTCCTGATGCAGGTGCAGGTGGCAGCTCTGCAAGTCAAGCCCCATCTAGAAGCTAGGCTCCCTACCAACCTCATGCCAGATCATACCAAAGGGAAAGCCAGCCTAGGGGTTCTTATTCCAGGAGAGGAGGATACAGGGGAAGTCAAAGAGATATTCAGGTTTATTCTAAAGGGCATTCCAGGCAGCACCCATACTCCAGGGGAGGACATGTTTCAGCTGACACTACTTCTGGTCCATTCCCCTACAAGCTAAGAGAGATAGTGTCTGCTAGGCCTCCTCAAGATAATTCTTCCAACAGGTATGAGCCACTTGTACCATTTGAGGACCCTGAGAAGAATCCTGTTGCTTGGACTGCTAGGATGAAGGAGTTGGCTGCATTAGACCAGATAAAGAAAGCCAAAGAACAAGGGCTAGACACTTCAAATATTTCTACCATGTCAGAGCAAAGACAAAAGGAATTAGAAAGATATGCCTCCAGCAAATTCTTTGATGCAGACAGATATATGGAGTTGCATCCTGCTGCTGTGGTTCCCAGGACTTCAAAGCAAACATACTTGGGTGCAGCTGATGACACCAGGTCCAACAAGGAAGCCTTAAATCCAAACAGAGAAATCAAAATGGTTAAAGGCAAAGAGAAGAAGTAACTCTGTAAGGTGACAATCTTTGGATTTTCTGACTGCTATCTGGATGTTATATATATATATATATATATATATATATATATATATATATATATATATATATATATATATATATATATATCTGTGATGTTTCTGCAATGTCTAGCTGCTGTTGTTTTTATGCTTTTCTGTTTATATGTTGTTATTTGAATTTCCAAAGTCTGTAAATAGTAATCCTAACCCAAATAGGGGGAGATTGTTGGAACACCCTATTACTAATTTGGGTCAGGATCACTATGTCTCTAGGAATCTGTGTTTGACCTTCTGTATAGCTTAATAGGTCAATTAGAATTGAGTCTAAGGGTTAGAAGTCTAGGATTGGAAGCTGCCCTGAAGACCAAGTTCTTCTATCTGGAGACCAAGTCTAATCGTCGAGCTCAGCACGACGATTCGTCGAACTCAGATCGACGATCGTCGAGCTCAACTTCGGCAGATCGTCGAGCTCAACTTCGGCAGATCGTCGAGCTCCACTCGACGATCGCTGAGCTCAACTTCACAATATCGTCGAACTCCATTCGACGATCGGTGAGCTCAGTTCGACGATTTTGACTCTGCTTTGGATCCTTATCTCTGAGCTCAGTTCGACGATCTTTGAGCTCAGATCGACGATTATTTTGCTGCTTGAGTTTTCCAGTTCGCTGAGCTCAGCTCGACGATAACAGAGCTCAGTTCGACGATTTCAGATAACTTCCAGAATTCAAATTCAAATCAGACAGGAGTTATTATGCAATTAATTCAGAGATTTGCTAGCCGTTTTCATTTACTTCTGGACCAAGTTTCAAGGGATTTCTCAAGGAATATTTCTGTGGACTTTCCTCCAGAAGAGATTATGCAATTAAGGATGCAATTAATGCAGGCCAACGGCTATCTTTGACAGAGTAATATTCTATTCTGGCACAGAGAATGAAAGATAGAATGTTTTTTGAATGAAGATAGATGATATACAGAGATTAACAAGAAGAGGACACACAATACAGATTACAGAGACTCTCTCAAAAACTTCTGTCAAAAAGATTTCGGAAGAACACTCATCAAAGAGATCAAGTTTTCAAAAATCATCAGATCTCTTCAGCTTTCAAAGTGTTCAAGGCCAACATCATCTCAAGACTCCAGACACTCAACATTTCAGCTTGCTGAAATCATCTATTGCTGGAGATCTAACTTTGAAGGCCTATCACCCTCAGCAAAGCTTTTCTTCCTGAAGATTTCAAGGACTCAGGGGGAGCTTTGACATCAATCCACATAGTCTTCTCAGTTGTTTGAGAAAGAGAAGACTGCCATCACTCTCTCACCCCCACTCTGTAAAGGGTTTTTCAAACTCCCTTCAAAAGTTTGAATCTGGTTTTTGAGCACCTTGTCAAAAGCTCATTGGTGGCAAGACACCTGATCAAAAAATCTGCTTTGGTTTTTGAGCACCTTATCAAAAGCTCATTGGTGCCCAGGACACCTGATCAACTCATCCTGCAGTGGATTCCTACCTAGGGTGGTAGAAGAGTGGATGTACCCAAGTTTGGGGAACCACTATATTTCCTTGTGTCATCTCGTTATGCTTGTTTACTTTTTGTTTCTGGCCTTGATTTGTCTGTGCTTAGTTTTTGCATAGTTTAGTTCTGTGATTAGGTTTATATTTGCTTCCCTGCTCACATATATTACAACAATTGTTGTAAAAGTTTTTCAAAAGTTTCAAAACACCATATACTCTATTCACCCCCCTCTAGAGTATATCAGATCTAGTTGCACTTTCAGAAGTGGTGTCGACATTTCAGAGAAATGGTGTCGACACATCTAGAAAGTCTGTGTCGACACTTCAAAAAAATGGTGTCGACACATCCAGAGTAGGTGTCGACACATCCAGAGTAGGTGTCGACACATCCAGGGTGGTGTCGACACTTAAGTTTAACACTAATTTCGTCGAGTGAAGTTTCGACTATTCGTCAAACGCAGACGTATAAGTGTCGACATATCATGATTGGTTTCGACACATATAAGTCAACACCGTTGTCGAGACTTAAGTAGTCAGTGTCGACACTTTTCAATAGTGTCGACACATTTAGAGTATTTTGACGCGCTTTTTCATCTTCGTTTTTAGAAAGGTATAAATAGGTTCTCAACATTGTTTGTCGACACGCTATCCATTGTTTCGAGACCAAAGTTGTGTGTCGACATCTCTCTCTTCTAAATTCAAGATTTCTCAAAACCCTAATGGCGCCTAAGCTTGAAGAGAATGTGAATGAAGGATATGAGCTAGTACGACATGCCTTTGATGATGCGGAATCTGAAATTAAGGAGGCAGTAACCCTAATTACAGAGAATGGGTTGGAGTATCTAGTTTCTGAGCCAACCAAGATTTGGAAGAAGGAGGTACTAGAATTGTTTGGTGCAGCTACTCTTGATGAAACTGGACTCAAGGTTAAATCCATAGTCCATGGAGAAAAAGTAAAATTCACCTAGAAAAGTCTAAGAAAAGTTCTACATCTACCAAGAACTAAAGAAGAAGAAGATGTACCTGCATCTAACACAAGGGAGGCACAGCAATGGTGTGGACTAGATTCAACCATGAAGATTGGTTCAGTTTTTAACGGAAAGGTATGAACATGCAAGACAAGTTCTTGTCTGAAGTGGTAGGTAAGATGATTCTATGCAAGCCAGGTGGGCATGATAGGATATCTGCTCATATGTTCAGCTTAATGACAAGAATCATCTTTAAGCTAAAAATTGATTGGTCAGCAGTGATGTTTGAAAAGATTAAGGAAAGTCTGAAGAAGCCCAATTTGGGTAGAATTATGAGTTTGTACTTAGCTGAAACTATTCCAGAAATCATGAACCAAGTTGCTGGTTCTAAGATAAATCACATGAGGAGGATGGATATCAGAATTATCTCAAGATGGGATAGGGTGTTAACTAAGGACATGCCTACTCCAGAGAAAGAAACACCTCCACAGAAGAAGAAAAAGAAAGCCATAATGGCTCCTGAATCATCCAGTAGCTTAGAGGAGCAAGTAGTTTTCAGTTCTGATAAGGAAGAAGCTAGAAATGCTGGACAGTCACCAGCAAGAAATGAAGATGCACAGAGGCAGGGGGAGCAACCATCTGCTAGCCCCATTTCCCTAGATCCACTACAGGGGAGCCACATCATATGGAAGAGCCTACTCACTTAAACAGTGAAATGGCAACTCAAACAATCCTTGAGCAAACTCAATTACATAGTCAACCACAAGATGTTGTCATGGATGATACATCAGTTGCTGATAATGCTATAGAAATAAGAAACTCTCATGTCCCTACTCAACAGGAGTTTACTCTAGAAGAGCTGTTTCCTGATATTGAGGGGGAGCATGCTGGTTTTGAGGGGGAGAAAACTGCTTTTGAGGAAGAGCAAGCACATATTGAGGGGGAGTATATGAGATCTCATGAGGAGACTGCAGGGAATGATAAGGAGCTGCTAAGGACTGATAAGGAATTGCCTCCTAGTCCAAAGGATAGAGTTGACATAGCTAGTACCTCAAAATCTGAAGATGCTGCTGAGGTTCAAGCAAAGTAAAGGAAGCTCATGGTCTTCAAGAGAAGAAGCCAGAGTTACAAGAAAGCATTACAAACTGTGGCTCCACAACCTGCCCCTACAGCTGACTACAGCTCATTATTAATATCTTTACAAGTGAAGTTGGATGAGCAAAGAACAGCAATGGAGAAATATATGGATGAAACTCACAAAGATCTTCAATTCTCCTTGGCCCAAGATATCAAATCTATAAGGTTTGAAGTAAATCAAACTAAAAAGGAAATGACTGATTGTTTCCACAAAGGAGGTAATGCAGTGGTTTATCTAGCCACTCATCAAAAAAAGATAAAGACACAGGTGGATGATATAGCAATGAAACAGGGATATGTCTTAGAAAATCAGATTAGAATGAATGATAATTTGACTGAGTCTCATAATGTACTTGTCACAGAGATGAAAAATATTGCTACTGCACAGACTGCTGAAATAACTAAGACCAAGGTAGACTTTGATAAGCAACTACAGAAAGGCATAGCTGCTGTTAAAACTGCAATTAAGGATTATCAAAAGGCTATTACTGAACAACTCCAGAAGTTGAAGCCTTTTTATAAAGATGGAGTTAATTATCTTAAAGCTCAAATCAGATTTCAGAAAGATGATCTTAGGGATCATATTGAAAGAGAAGTCATAAAGGGGGAGAGGGTATTAGTCAAAGCTGGATCTGACCATGCTAAATGTATTTCCAATAGCATCAGAGACACACTTGGTTATCCACCCCTGTGTGATGATGACAATGTTGCTGAATCTGGAATAAATCCTGCATATTTTGGAGGTGAACAAGCTGAAGTTGCTCAAGTAATATACCCTCCAGCAGATTTTGAGATGATACATCAGGATGTACAATCAATGTACAGCCTTCCAGAGGGTAATAAGAATATTATTCTAGAGAAAGTAGATCAGCCTGTGCCAGAGGTAGTATTAAAAGAGCAAGAAACCCTTTTGTCCAAGAAGAGGTTCAGAGAACAGGCTAAGTTAAAGCCAGATTTTGAGCAGTGGAGCCCAACATCTAGGAATATCATTTTGACTGCTTGGAAAGCTACAAAGGACAATATCCTAGAGAGGGGTAAGTGGTATTTTGATAAAGAATGGAGAAAACATGAAGCCAGGCAAGAGGCTATTGTTCAGTACATAAGAAAGGCTAAACTTGAAAAGCTACCTCTTAATGCACAGGAGCCTAGCAAATATTTCCCCAAGCCTTATCATTATTTTGAAAGACAAAAGATAAGGGCTGAAGAGCTGAAAAAGAAAGATCTAAAGGGTAAGAAGCCTGCCGATGACTCTAATGTTCCTGTACAAGCCAAGATTCAATCAGGCAAGGGCATTGTCATCAAGGAGCCAGAGCAGCATTAGATTAGATTTACTTGAGTTTATATTTTGTAATCTTTAGTATTAAAACATCTATGTAAACTTTTGTTCATGAAACTATTGGAAGTTGTAACAAAACAATGTTTAATGTTCAATCTGTTACATTGTTATTCTATGAAGATTGTTTATACATGTTTTTTTTAGTATTTACCATGTCATATAATGTTGTTATACATCATATTGAGTATTTGTTATGAATGATGTATATCATTGACTAAGGGTTATGACTTCTCCAAATAGGGGGAGATTGTTGGGTACATTGGAAAATGTGTACCAGATTTGAAGAAGCCTCACCCTACTTAATGATATATATCAAGGTGTATTTGATGTGTTTTGAGTTTATATGTGCAGCTTAAGTAATTGCAGGAAATGCAGAAAAATTTCTAAGTCCATTTGTCGACATCTAGAGAAGCAGTGTCGACACTTATGAAGACTTGTGTCGACACCAAAGAAAAGCTGTGTCGACACTTGGAGCAAATTGTGTCGACATCAGGAAAGGCAGAGTCGACACCAGAAGAAATGTGTCGACACATACAGGCAGTGTCGACACACTGTGAAGAATAGTCGACATAAATCGTGTCGACACTTAGAGGCAGTGTCGACACCCACTGAAGCTTAGTCGACATCAAATGTGTCGACACCAGGAGGCTGTGTCGACACACTGAAGGCTTTGTCAACATCAACTGTGTCGACACACAGGACTTGTGTCGACACACAGCAAGTTTCAACACAGTTAAAGTAAAGAAGTACTTGTGTCGACACAAAGGAGATGTGTCGACACACAGTAGAATTTCAACTAAGTTTTAAAGAAGAAGTATTTGTGTCGACACATTCAACAGAAGGCTGTGTCGAGAAGTATTAACATCAACAAAAGAGTTGTGTCGACACCACCAAGACATGTGTCGACACTTAGTCCACTTGTGTCGACACTTAGTCTATTTGTGTCGACACATAATGATGATCAGTCTCGACACTTTCAGACAGAGACAAAATTTTCAAGAAGTGACTGGATGACTTGACAGCTGCCATTTCAACCGGTCTACTGCAACTGTCAGAGCTGTCAGAAGTTCGTTAGAAACCGGATCAGCCGGTTACCATGGAGGAAGACTATATAAAGGTTTTCTCCTTCAACAGATCAAGACGATTAAGACGATCAATCATTGTAGAATACATATCTAGAGAAAACTGTAATTCAGTATTTTGAAGAAACTTCAGATTTACTTGGAGAGAGAGAACTCCAGTAATTGAAATCAAAAAAGAGACTTGTTTAATTAAATCTCTTAAGAAGCAGGTTCTGAACCAGACTGCAAAGAAGGATCCAGATTTAATTCTTCATCTTAAGAAGGAAGTTGTCAGCCAGACTACTTCAAGAAGATCAACTTTTACTGAGTTCAGACTCAAGAAGCCTTGAAGAAAGCAAAGACAAAGTTGATCCCAGAAATCAGTTCTATCAAGAACTGATCAAGAAGGTTGCCCTCTTCATTCTCTCAACCAGAGTGGTAACCTAAAATCCTTTATTATCTTTTTGTAGGATCTTAAGTGATCTGAGATGTAAGCCTATTTTATAAAAGCTGAGTGTAAGAGATTTAGATCTCTGAGTGTAGATCTTGTTGAACACTGAGTGGTAGGGCTTTGTGCCTGAGTTGTAGCAGACTGTGTTCTCTGAGTGTAGGCCTTGGTGAAGGCTGAGGTAGGGTTGTTTGCCTGAGTTGTAGGAACCTGTTTGGGATTCTGAGCTGTAAGATCTGAGGATCTGAGGAGAAGTGCAGAAGTTAGGCCAAATCTAGTACACTGCTAGATAGGCGAAGGGGGAAAGTGGATGTACCCAGACCTTAGGGAACCACTATAAACACTGTGTGCACTCTGTGTATGATTGTTTCTGTGATTGCTGTGCTGATAGCTGTAGAATTTGCAATTGTTTCTGTGATTGCTGTGCTGATAGCTGTAGAATTTGCAATTGCTGCTTAAATTACAGAACAGATTGTATGCCTTTAAAGTAAAAGAAAAATTACACACATTCACCCCCCTCTAGGTGGCTAGGCACTAATTCTTTCAACTTTGATGCGGGCGCAGTCCGTCTTGATGCGGGCTCAGACCGCAGCGACTCTTCGGGGGCGAGCGCAGTCCGCCTTGATCCGGGTTCAGCCCGCAGTGGCTCGTCGGGGGCGGGCGCAGTCCGCCTTGATGCGGGCTCAGCCCGCAGCGACTTGTTGGGGGCGAGCGCAATCCGCCTTGATGCCGCCTCAGCCCGCAGTGACTCGTCGCCGACCGAGTACTATCGCGCATGGCCATAGGAGCGGAGCCCCATGTCGAGCACTCGTGCACGCGCATATGTGTGTGGTTTGGAGCTATAGAATTAATCATAGTCATCAAATATGTGTCAAGCTTTTGATCTCAATCGTCCAACGAAGAGAGATAAAGAACTACAAGAGAGAGAGGGAGAGAAAAATTTTATAGCCCTTGTATCCCAACATTTAGGGATATGAGGAAAAGAGTGAGAGAGGGGGAGAGAGAAATTAATTTTTTAGATTAAAATTTATATTTTTTTACAAAATAGAAAAAATGAATATTGATTTTTAATTCTTATGGTCATTTTAAGTACTCATATATTCATATATATATTTTTTGAATAAAAGTAAGTGCTCACAAACGGACACAACCCACTTATAGGTGGTTGCAACCCGCTCATATTTTGTCACAGTTAAAGGTGGGGAAAAGAGAGAGAGAGTGAGAAATTTATTTTTTCGATAAAAAATTAGTTTTTTAAATATTTTAAAAAAATTGATTCATATTTTTACGATCATTTTAAGTACTCATATGCATATGTTTTGAAAATAAGTATGTGCTCAAATGCGAACGCAACACGCTTATAGGCGGGTGTAGACCGCTCATAGGCGGGTGCAACTTGTTAGAATGCGAGCGTATCCCGCTCGAATGCGGGCAAATCCCCCTAATAGTCAGTGAGCGTGACCGAAGCCTGTGCAGGGCTATTCATATATTCTATGAACGAGAACATATTGGACCATATTGAAACAGAGTTTCTACAATATAATCAATCACAGTCATCCGATCAAGACAATCATTGTTGCAAATAGCCATTTCTCTCAACCCCCTTCCTCGCTACAGTGAAAAACCCAATACCCCCTTCTACCCTCTCCCCACCCCCCGCGCAAACTCACTGTCGCCCAAAACGGTTGGCGGCCTGACCAGAGCCAACCGACGAGTTCCCCAGAGTTCGGCGAACACGTACGGTGGTGGCCTTGCTCGTAAGCTGCCGGACAACACCCAGGGCCCCGCAAACCCGTCGGCAGGGTATGATCAGACCACAGGAACCTTGTCGCAATTTTTTTGTGTTATAGTAAAAATATTTAAGTTTTACAGTTGTTCTTATTTAGAGTCTTAGACTATTAATATATTTACTTATGTTATTTATATATAATTATGCATTGTATCTTCGAAATTAATACTTTTTTTATTAAGAATAACACTTAATGTGATTTTCCCAAAATTTTTGATTCAAACCGGAAAATTTTGAACCAAGAACGCATGGGAATAGCCGACCCGGTCGGGCAAGTCACACGCACGAAGCTGCGCTTCCCCCAAATCCTGAAAACACCCAAGAAGAGGGTCAAACTAGTGCACACACAGATAGTTCACCCACACGCGCACGGCTAGGCCGCACAGGCGCACGCGTGCACGCGGCCTGCGGGCACGGCCGGGGGGCGCGGCCTGCGAGAGCACAACCTGTTGAAATTTGTGAAGTGGAAGTGGGTGACGGGACAGGCCGCGCGGCCTGTGCGGACAGCTTTGGCGGACTGGGCGGACTGGGCGGACTGCGGTTTGCGGCCTGGTGAAAAGTCTGGTGGAAAGCCGGCTGTGTTCTGAGCGGGTTGTTGCATGGAGTCCGCAGTTTGGTGCGGCCTGGTATCTGCGGATAGAGAGGCTTGCGGACTGGTGCTTTGCTCAGTGGTCGCGGGTGCAAGCTTGTGCTGTTGGCGGGTTGTTTCGAGTTCGCGGGAAGCCTTGCGAACTGGCGTGTCCGCAGTTTTGGCTGTTGCGGACTGGGTCTTGAGCTTGGCTGAGGCCTTGTCGAGCTCAGGTGTTACAGCAGGTCTTGCTGTGGAGACCGGTTGGCGGACTGATGTTTGGAGTCCGGCTTGGTGCTACTGCATTGGACAAGTGCGAGGAGCTCGCGGACTGGTTGCGGTCTGTGCTAGGGTGTTTGGCGGACGGGACTTTGTGTCCGCCATGCTCGCACTGGCCCTTGATGGTTTTGGACTTGGTCACACTTGGTGTCAAGTTCATGGTGTCCGCCGTATCCGCCAAGTCCGATGTGACCGGGCGGACTGTTGCTGTTTGCCTTTGGTCGTGGACTTGTGGCGGATTGAGGTGTGAGTCTTGCGGACTGCCTCGGGTTGGTGCGGACTGCCATTGAAGAGGGTGCTGTCCTGAAGCAGTTGGAGCTTTGCAGGCTGGTGCCTTGTCCGCTTAGCTTGGGCGGACTGGAGAGGGTTCGTCAATGGTTGCCTTGCTCCTGGCGGTTTCCCTTGGTGACTGGCTAAGTCCTCGCGGACTGAGCGGACGGTCGTTTGTATTCGCGCGGGCTGGGGCGGTGTCGCTATCTCATGGGCGGTGACCACACTCCTCACCTGGCCTATAAATAGGACCCCCCTGGCACATCTACAGTAACCTAAGTAACGTGAGTGAACAGTAAATTGGGTTGGGCGAGTGATGCGGTCTGTGTTTTCCAGTACGCGCGGATTGTTACAGGCTGACGGTTTGCTGTGTGCAGGTCGCGCGGATAACTTCAAGGAGCCAGGAGTTTGGATGTGACTTCGGTCAGTGCTTGGAAGTGTGCGGTCTCTGCGGACTCAGCAGGAGGTCGCTCTGCGGCTTGTCAGTTCTGTTTCAACTTTCCCAGCTTCAATAACCTGTCCGCCGGCTTCAGGCGGGTAGGGGAGTTCCTCAGTTCGGGTTCAGCAGGAGGCGAATAACGGTCTGTCCGCGCGGCCTCGCGGTCTCGGCGGACTCCGTGGTATTCGGCGGATTGCAGCATAGCTTGGGCGAGCTCAGCGGTCTCGGCGGTCTTGGCGACCTCGCGGTCTCGGCGGACTGGAGTGCTGTCCGCCCGGCTTGTTTTTTGGTTTCTTCTGTTTACAGCTGTAATACTAGCGAAATCATGTCTCGCTATGTATGCCTCGGATTGTAAAGAAGTGAATGCATAATAAGACCTTCTTGTGCTTCCATTGTTTTGTTGGGTGCAACCTCTAGTCCTTGGGTTTTCCGCAGGTTCAGCGTGCGAACTGGGTAGTCCCGAAGATATTAATTTGGTGTTTGGGCTATCTTGCTGACCACGTTGAGAAAATTTAACATGGTATTAGAGCCAGGTTTCTGAGGTTGCGGTGGTTCAGTTGCGTGAGCGGAGGTCAGCCAGTGTTGTTACTCAGTGATTGAGTGGTGATCAACCTGTGTTGTTGCTCGGAGCTGCTGAAGGGTACCAACAGGTGATTGCAATGGAAGGAAGCTTAGCAAGAGGTCTTGGCATTGAACTCTTAACGCCGACTAACTATAAAAAGTGGAAGTCGTGCATGAAGAGTTATCTTCTGGGCGAGGAGCTGTGGGAAGTTGTCGGTGGAGACGACAGACAGGAAGTTACTGCTGCTTTCGGTACTGCTGAACAGGTGAGGCTCTGGAGAAGAACTAATGCTAAGGCAGAGTTCGTTCTGAAGAGAGCTGTCTCTCCGGAACTGTTTGATCACATCATTGGATGTGAGTCGGCTGCTGATATTTGGACAACCATTGATGAGTTGTTCAATAGGAAGAATGTGGCGCGGCTTCAGTTCCTCGAGAATGAGTTGGCCAGGGCAACTCAGGGAGACCTTTCCATCTCCAAGTACTTCTTAAAGATGAAGAGTTTGTGTGCTGAGCTGTCGGCACTGGATCCTGATGAGCCTATCTCTGAGGCAAAGATGAAAAGGCACATTTTCCGCGGCTTGCGGAAGGAGTATGTGGCCTTTGTTACATCTGTTCAAGGGTGGGCTACTCAGCCGTCGTTGCTGGAGCTGGAGAATCTGCTTGCCTCGCAGGAGAGCTTAGCAAGGCAGATGGCTGGAGTGAATCTAAATCAGGAAGGCAGCGAGGCTCTCTTCTCAGGCAAGAAGAAGGGATGGGAAGGGAAGAAGAAGAAGAAGGTGCAGGCCGCTGGCGAGAAGGAGACTTCAACTTCGTATCCGCCGGAGAGGAGCAATGCTCCTAAGGACTGGAAGAAGAATCTGAAGTGCTACCGGTGTCATCAGCGAGGGCACTTCAAGCGGGACTGCAAGGTCAAACTGCAGCCTGGGCATGCTGCGGGAAAGGAGGAAGCTTGCTCGCGAAGTGAAGAAGCAGAATGGGGAGGAGCTTTCATGACGGGCACTTGTGTCCGGGCCTTATCTGCTGAGGACTTCAACAGCGAGTGGATCATCGACTCTGGGTGTGGTCATCACCTCACCGGAGACAAGTCGAAGTTCACCTCCATGCAGGCTTACTCAGGTAATGAAGCTATTATCACTGCTGATAATACTGTTTATGCAGTAGAGAAGGAGGGGGTCGTGTCTTTGGATAGTGATCAGGGGCCACTCACGTTAAGGAGTGTGTATCACGTGCCGGGCATGAAGAAGAACCTCTTCTCGGTGACCAACGCGGTGGACGCTGGGTATCACGTTCTGTTTGGTCCAACAGACGTGAGGTTCCTTCGCAACGTATCAGCGGTGAAGGCTGATGTTGCTCATGTTGGGAGGAGGGTGAAGAACTTGTTTGTTCTTTCCACCAGTGCCTATGTTGATAGGATGAGAGCCAATGATAGTGCGGCTATCTGGCATGAGAGGCTGGGGCATGTTGGCATGGACAAGCTAAAGGCAATGGCGAGTAGAAGTCTGGTGAGGAGGTTGCCGATGTTGTCCTCCTTTGGTGATGGGCATATTTGTGCGGGCTGTCAATACGGTAAGGCACATCGCCTTCCGTTTGATAAATCTCAAACAAGGAGCAAGAAACCATTGGAGTGTATTCATGGCGACCTGATGGGACCGACTGTTACTGCCAACCTTGGTGGAAGCAAATACATGCTTGTCTTGGTTGATGACTACTCAAGGTATACTTGGGTGTACTTCTTAAAGGAGAAGTCGGAAGCCTTCCATTTGTTCGTGGAGTTCAAGGAGTTGGTAGAAGGCCGGCTTGGCTTGCGGATTAAGAAGCTTAGAACTGATAACGGGGGGGAGTTTGTCTCTTCCGAGTTTTCTAACTTCTGCAGGAAGCACGGGATCCAACGGGAGCTTACTTGTTCTCACACTCCACAACAAAATGGGGTAGCGGAGCGGAAGATCCGTCATTTGACGGAAACCTGCAAATGCTGGCTGCATGCGAAAGATATTCCGAGGTCCTTTTGGGCGGAGGGAATGTCTTGTGCTGCTTATGTTATCAACCGGATGCCACTCAGCCCTATCAACATGAAGACTCCTATTGAGTTGTTGCTGAAGGAGAAGCCGAGTGTTGGACACCTTCGGGTGTTCGGTTCAACTTGCTACGTGCATGTCCCGGATGCTTCACGGACAAAGCTGGATGCGAAGGCAAGGAAACTTGTCTTTATTGGCTATGATGAGCGGAAGAAGGGATGGAAGTGCATGGACCCTGTGACGAAGAAGTTCGTGGTGTCAAGAGACGTTGTCTTTGACGAGCTGACGTCATATGGAGGTGGCTCGGTGGAGCCTACCGGAAGTAGCAAGGTTGAGGAAGCACCGGTGGAGGCTGCTGAAGGCTTGGAAGAGGAGCTTGTTGTTTCTCCAGCAGCTCCTGTTGCTTCGAACTCCGAGGTTGAGCCTTCTGGCTCAGGAAGCAGGGGGAGCACTGCTCAATGCTTGCCCCAGGTAGGAATGGAGCCTGAAGAAGCAACGGAAGCCATGAGCAAGGAGCCGTGTCTTCGGAGATCGAAGAGGGTGGTTAAGCCACCGGCTCGGTACTGTGATGGGAATGCAGTGAGCTTTGTCTCCTGCTTCTTTGCAGGTCCTCTGGATGAGCGAGAGCCTGCAAGCTTCAACGAGGCCACTGGAGTGAAGGAGTGGGAAGGTGCCATGAAGGAAGAGATTGATGCTCTGAAGAAGAATGAAACCTGGGACCTTGTGCCCAAGGTTGATGACATTACTCCGGTTACTTGCAAGTGGGTATATAAGTTGAAGAAGAAGGCTAATGGGAGCATTGATCGTTTCAAGGCTCGCCTGGTCGCTAGAGGATTCTCACAGCAGTATGGAGAAGACTATGAGGAGACATTCAGTCCTGTTGCGAAGATGACATCTGTAAGAGTGGTGATCGCCTTGGCTGCTAGCAAGGGATGGAGGTTGTGGCAACTTGATGTGAAGAATGCTTTTCTTTACGGAGAGATTGACAAGGACATCTTCATGGATCAGCCGCTTGGTTTTGTCTCTGAAAAGCATCCAGACTATGTCTGCAAACTCAGGAAGGCTCTCTATGGGTTGAAGCAAGCTCCTCGAGCGTGGTATGGGAAGATTGCAGAGTACTTGCAATTCTGTGGATACCTGGCTTCTAACTCGGATTCAAGCTTGTTCGTCAAGAAGAAGGGAGAGCTAAGAGTCTTGGTCCTACTGTATGTGGATGATATGATCATCACAGGGAACTCGGAGGAGGAAGTAGCAAGGCTCAGGGGAGAGCTTGATATACGCTTCGAGATGAAAGACTTGGGAGAGTTGCATCACTTTCTTGGTCTGGAAGTGGAGAGGAAGGAGTGCGGGGTTCTCATTAGCCAGAAAGGGTATGCTGATCGCATTGTGAAGCGGTTTGGCATGGGCGAAGGGAAGAAGTGCTCTACTCCACTAGAACCTGGGCTAAAGCTTCGACGAGATGAGGGAAGGGTGCTTAATGATCCCTTGGTGTTCAGGGCTCTTGTTGGGAGCTTGATCTATCTGACGATTACAAGGCCGGATATAGCTTATGCTGTTGGCCGAGTAAGTCGGTATATGGCTGAACCAAGGCAATCTCATCTAGTGGCGGCGAAGGGGATTCTGAAGTATGTCAAGGTGACTTCTGAGATGGGACTCCTCTATGAAAGGGATGCGGAGTTTGCGTTGCTCGGGTACACGGATGCTGACTATGGCGGTGATTCGGATGATCGGAGGTCTACTTCAGGTTATGTGTTCACTTGCGGTTCAGCTAGCATCTCGTGGTGTAGCAAGAAGCAGGACTCGGTGTCGGTTTCAACCACGGAGGCGGAGTATAAGGCTTCGGCCTTGGCTGCTCGGGAAGCCGTTTGGTTGAGGAGACTCATAAAGGATGTTCATGAAGAAGTGCAAGGGCCTACTTTACTCCGGGGTGACAATGAGAGTGCTCTCAAACTGGTAAACAATCCAGTGTGTCACGCCAGGACCAAGCATATAGAGATTGATCACCACTTCATCAGGGAGAAGGTGTTGGAGGGGTCTCTGCTGGTCGGGCATGTTCGGAGTGAAGATAATCTTGCTGACATCTTCACGAAGCCGCTGTCGAAGGGGCCCTTTGAACGCTTGCGCAGCTTGCTGGGCTTGGTCATCACTTCTCACTTCAAGGGGGAGTGTTGAAATTTGTGAGTGGAAGTGGGTGACGGGACAGGCCGCGCGGCCTGTGCGGACAGCTTTGGCGGACTGGGCGGACTGGGCGGACTGCGGTTTGCGGCCTGGTGAAAAGTCTGGTGGAAAGCCGGCTGTGTTCTGAGCGGGTTGTTGCATGGAGTCCGCGGTTTGGTGCGGCCTGGTATCTGCGGATAGAGAGGCTTGCGGACTGGTGCTTTGCTCAGTGGTCGCGGGTGCAAGCTTGTGCTGTTGGCGGGTTGTTTCGAGTTCGCGGGAAGCCTTGCGAACTGGCGTGTCCGCGGTTTTGGGTGTTGCGGACTGGGCCTTGAGCTTGGCTGAGGCCTTGTCGAGCTCAGGTGTTACAGCAGGTCTTGCTGTGGAGACCGGTTGGCGGACTGATGTTTGGAGTCCGGCTTGGTGCTACTGCATTGGACAAGTGCGAGGAGCTCGCGGACTGGTTGCGGTCTGTGCTAGGGTGTTTGGCGGACGGGACTTTGTGTCCGCCATGCTCGCACTGGCCCTTGATGGTTTTGGACTTGGTCACACTTGGTGTCAAGTTCATGGTGTCCGCCGTATCCGCCAAGTCCGCTGTGACCGGGCGGACTGTTGCTGTTTGCCTTTGGACGTGGACTTGTGGCGGATTGAGGTGTGAGTCTTGCGGACTGCCTCGGGTTGGTGCGGACTGCCATTGAAGAGGGTGCTGTCCTGAAGCAGTTGGAGCTTTGCGGGCTGGTGCCTTGTCCGCTTAGCTTGGGAGGACTGGAGAGGGTTCGTCAATGGTTGCCTTGCTCCTGGCGGTTTCCCTTGGTGACTGGCTAAGTCCTCGCGGACTGAGCGGACGGTCGTTTGTATTCGCGTGGGCTGGGGCGGTGTCGCTATCTCATGGGCGGTGACCACACTCCTCACCTGGCCTATAAATAGGACCCCCCTGGCACATCTACAATAACCTAAGTAATGTGAGTGAACAGTAAATTGGGTTGGGCGAGTGCTGCGGTCTGTGTTTTCCAGTCCGCGCGGATTGTTACAGGCTGACGGTTTGCTGTGTGCAGGTCGCGCGGATAACTTCAAGGAGCCAGGAGTTTGGCTGTGACTTCGGTCAGTGCTTGGAAGTGTGCGGTCTCTGCGGACTCAGCAGGAGGTCGCTCTGCGGCTTGTCAGTTCTGTTTCAACTTTCCCAGCTTCAATAACCTGTCCGCCGGCTTCAGGCGGGTAGGGGAGTTCCTCAGTTCGGGTTCAGCAGGAGGCGAATAACGGTCTGTCCGCGCGGCCTCGCGGTCTCGGCGGACTCCGTGGTATTCGGCGGATTGCAGCATAGCTTGGGCGAGCTCAGCGGTCTCGGCGGTCTCGGCGACCTCGCGGTCTCGGCGGACTGGAGTGCTGTCCGCCCGGCTTGTTTTTTGGTTTCTTCTGTTTACAGCTGTAATACTAGCGAAATCATGTCTCGCTATGTATGCCTCGGATTGTAAAGAAGTGAATGCATAATAAGACCTTCTTGTGATTCCATTGTTTTGTTGGGTGCAACCTCTAGTCCTTGGGTTTTCCGCAGGTTCAGCGTGCGAACTGGGTAGTCCCGAAGATATTAATTTGGTGTTTGGGCTATCTTGCTGACCACGTTGAGAAAATTTAACACAACCGACACGCGCACTGCGGGCACAACCGGCGCGCGCCCTGCGCGCCCCGGCTGCCGCCGACGGTCCCCGATGCTTCCTGTCGTCGCGCACCCTGCCAGGGCTTCCCGATCCGCCCGGAGCACTTTCTTCATTTCGCTAAAATATGTGATCTATGTGATCGAAAAAGAGCGATGTCATTCGGCAACACAAATTCTGGCCCGACACAATTACCGATGTATTCATCCCGAAATTTATAAATAGCCCCCAGACCTTCATGTAAAGATAAGTAACTTCAGAGGCAAGATAAAGCTCTGAGATTTTCCGACGAGATAATGGACTTATACTGATCTTCCGCTTAGTATTTGCGTTGCTCCTCTTATTACGCAAAAACTCTGTGGACTTAGAGATTTTCCCAGCCAAAAGGTTTGCATCAAAATTTCGTGAACTTAAGCCATATTTTCAGGTCGGAACGCTTGCATCATGCTTCCGTGGACTTATACAGATTACTAGGCCGGAACACTTCCATCGAGGTTCCGTGCACTTAGCATATTTCCCAGCCCGGAGCGCTTCTTTCGGGCTCCAAAGATATAGTTTTATTTCCTCATTTTTTTACGTTGCAATTGTAACGAAGAAGTTGTCTGTCGCCCTCCGTGCTCAAATCTGAATTCCTGTAAACTCAATAAAATTAGTGGATTTTGGCTCGGCAAATATCGAGCTATGTGGTTTTTCAGTATTTCTGGGTTTTCCACGTCAAAAAAGTCATTTGTCATTTATTGTTATTTACTTTGACTGTTTGCGCGACCGGTCCATTTCCGAGCAAAAACAATCTGATTTCTCCGGACCGGAAAAAGACCCGTGACCCGCAACAAAACTAATTATTTAATATTTATGAATTAGAGCTTCATTATATTTAATATTATTTTTTATGATTGAAAATAATTTTATAATAGAAATTTAAGATGAAAATAACTATATATTAAAATAATTACTTTTAAATTAGATAAACAAGAAGAGGACAATTTATTTCTTATTTTTGCATTCAAACATGTAAATAATATAATTTATAAAATTTAATTTATAAGCTAAAGGTTTATTAAATAAAAATAAACGGTTGTCTTTTGCTTTACAGGGATATGATTATTTTGGCGCGTACTGTCAAAGTGTCAATATAAGAAACTTTATTTACAAAAAAACATAATATTAAAAAAGGAAGATATTTACAAAAAAACTTAATATTAAAAAAGGAAGATAATATTATAATAAGGAAATTATTATAATATTCCTTTTAAAGAATTAGTTTTGGACCTTTGGTTAGGTTTTTTCACTAGCTTACACTTGTTTACTTCAAAAATAAATTGAATGTACCTCGTTATATACCTTAATAAAAATAATTTAATTATATTACTATAAATAAAAGGCAAAGGCTCCTTTTGGCAGTGCATGGGGTCATTATCTAAGAAATTTCATTTCTAAAAAAATTTAATTACATAATATTCCTTATGAACTGTAGTTGGTGAGCACATGATCACATCTAAGAAATTTCATCCAATTTTCTGATCAAAATTTATTCATTTTTTCTTAGTGGTGATCATAATTATTATCATGCCAAATATAAAATTCATGATAGTGGTGTTTCTGTTTACATTCTTGGAAGCAAAAATATCCTATCAAACAATGTCAAAAGCTTCATTTATTTCCTCTCAAACAAATCTAAAGGAAACATTTTTTTCTCGTTAAATTTCATATTTTTTCTAATACAGAATATAAAAGAAAATGCGTACAACACATTATAATGACAACACTAAAGCCTTTATTTCACTATAGTGGGGTCGGCAAATCGAAGTCCTGAAGATATAGCGGTTCTTGTTAAGACATCACTTTTGTATCATATGATGCATTTCTTAGGGGAAACGACATAGGTTTAACACAATTTCTCAAATAATTAATATTCATAAGAGTAACTTAATTTTACGCTGGTCATCAACCAAACACAACCCTGATCATTCTTCATCCGGACTACAACACACACTACAACAAAAACAACACTCATGCTTTTATCCCCACTATAGTAGGGCGGTCGGCTATATGAATCATTTGTCTCCATTGTGTCGCTATACAACACACATTGATCCAAATAAATTATTTGGCATTCATATAGATAAGCTACTAAAAGAAATTTTCTTAGGGATATGTATTCTTTGAATTCAATGGTATGATATTCTGTGAGTATCTTAGGGACTCCAAATTTCCTTCATAATATAATAGTTGTGGCTGCATGTTAAATTAGGTGGATTGGATGCCGGAGCTTCACCGACAATTTGTACAGGCGGTGAAGCAGCTTGGAGTTGAGAAGGCGGTACCTTCACGGATTTTGGAGCTCATGGGGGTCAACTGCCTCACACGTCACAATGTTGCCAGCCACGGTCAGGTACTGTCATACTAAAAAGAAAATGTGGCTTGTAAGTTTTTTTAAGCATAATATTATTGTCACTACTCTACGCAGAACTAGCAAACACTTCAGGCAGAATTAGCCACGGTCTGGACTATTTTTTGACTCCTAGTAAAAATAAATATAGCTAAAAATTATTCTTCTGATAGTGTTTTGTATTTCTTTTTTGATTTGGAATCATTCTTCTCTCGCGATTATTTATGAGGAATATTATTTTTTTTTCTACAGAAATATCAATCTCACCGAAAACATATGTTGGTTAGGGAGGCAGACTCGACACGTTGGGCTCAAAGGAGGGGCATATCTGATGGCAATGGCAATAACAACCGGTAACAACACAGGAGTTAAGCAAAAGATTAACCCATGGACACACCCAGCAGTGGACTTTCCTTCAAGTGCTCATCATCCCTTACACATGCATACCTTTAGGACATTGCATGTGTGGGGTCATCCAACAATGGATCAATCCTTAGCCCACATTTGGCATCCCAAGCATCTATTCTCAATCAGGCCAGCGCCGTCGCCGTCGCCGTCGCTGTCATGGGTGGCACCTCATCATCCCCCATTTCAACATCCTCATCTCTTGCCGCATACTTCTCGGTGGCATCCCCAATTTTTCAGAGTAATGTTTTCAATCCTAGGTGAAATTATTGGGTCCGTGCATCATACATATCTCAGCGTTCAATAAGGATCGTATTTTGTTTCCAAGCAAAAAAAAATTTTGACGCATGTACATAAGCCCTAATTTTTCCGCAATTCACTCAGCCGCTTGCGCTCCATTGAGAGACTAAGGGTCTGTTTGAGACAGCTCTGGCGGATTGAAAAGCTGCTGTCCGGATAGAGCTGTTTTAAATAGATCTCTGGGGAGCAGTTTTGAAAAGCTGCAGAGTGTTTGAGTGTTCTGTGCAGAAGTGCGCTTTGAAGTGCGATTTTCTATTTTTAGCAGTTTGGAGAAACAACTTTTGGAAGCTGTTTTTTAAAAACTAAAATATATAAATATATAAAAATAACTGATAACAGGAGTATTTTACATAGTTCTAAAAAATAGAAAAAAAAGGTCTTCCAATATCCGGCGACTGCATTTTTCAATCCTTCCGATAAGCTGTTCAAAAATAAATTGATATGAATCAAACTTTTGATAATTTAAATCTTTTACATTTTTAGTAAAAGATGGATCGAATTTTTACCTCCGCGCACTGTATATTTCTTCGGAAATGCTATCTCGTACTGTAAGCATAGGTTCTGCTCCAGAAGCATCACACATATCGCCTTCAATATCATCCTCTGCCGTAGGGTCTTCATCCTCTAAGGGAACAAAAGAAGACTCATCAGCATCACACGCATTAAACACAGGGTCCCAACGAGACGGATGTCTCTGAATGAAGTTATGTAAGGTCATTGTCGCTAGCACTATGAAACGCTGTTTTTTGAAGTTGTACTGTGACATTTTGCTCAAAATGTGTCACTTTATTTTCCACAGTCCAAACGTTCGGTCGATCACACTGCAAAGAGTTGAATGCGCCTTATTGAAATGTTCTTGCCTTCCTTGTACAGGCCGACTCCCACGGAAAAAGTCTGCCAAGTGATATCTTGTTTCTCGATACGGCTTCAAATAACACATCTTTAACGGGTATCCAACATCCACTAAATATTTACCTGCATTTATATGGTTTGTTAAACAGGTAAACATTATGAAATACATAAAATTTGAATGAATGTTAATATATTGATTAGTATACCTTGTGGGGGATGCGGAAACTCAAATTCACAACATACATAAACACACGTACACACCCACACGCACACATTCACACACACACACACACACACACACACACACACACACACACACACACACACACACACACACACACACACATATTCATATACATATCCAACCAAAAATACAAAAACACACACACATACAACCATACACACATTAAAAAAAACAAACACACACACACACACACATCCACACTCATACACATTCACAAGAAAAAACAAACAAACACATAAACAAACTCAAATTCACACACACACACACATCCACACTCACACACATTCACAAACTCAAATTCACACACATACATAACACACCCCCACACACACCCACACACACACATTCACATACACACACACAAACATATTCATATACATGCCCAACCAAAAATACAAAAACACACACACATACAACCATACACACATAAAAAAACAAACACACACACACACATCCACACTCAGCCTTCTGTTTGTCGGGAAGAGCAGTGGATCCTGCAAGATGTGAAATCAAAAAAAATTGGAGTGAAGATGGCTCTAAGAATGGCGGGGAGAGCAAAAATCAGAAAGGAAACAAATCCATCTCTACATACCTGCAGTGGAGGACAGGGCTCGCCGGTGTGTTGAGGGAAGCCATCGCCGGAGAAGGATGGTAGGCGGTGGCCTATCGCCGGAGAAGGAGGGCTGAGGGATCGGACGGCGCATCGGTCCCAGGAAGGTCGCTAGGGAGACGGGCGAAGCGGTGCGTTGCGAAAGGATAAGAACGCGGGATCGGGAGAAGAACCGCAGGGGGGAAAAATTGGGAAGCGGTTTTTTTAGCGCTGAACGCAGGGGGAGGGGCTTCCGGAAAAGAGCTCTGGGAGCGGCTCTTCGAGAAGCGATTTCATTTAAGAGCTGTCCCAAACAGCGGCAATAATAGCTCTGGCGGTTGGAAAAGAGCTTTTCAATCCGCCAGAGCTATCCCAAACAGACCCTAACACTCTATTTGGGTTATTGCAGGGTATCCTTAGCCCGGGTGCACGTGCTTTCTCGGACAAGTGCCCACCGTGGTAATTATTTACATTTTCAATATAAGATTAATGTACATTAATATGTTACGTAAAAAAGTGTATAAAAGTACTTCAAATACCATCAAACATTAACTATTTTTTTTTGTAATATAAAATTCTTATATTTGCAAAAAATAAAAATATTAAGGTAATGTTCTTTAACCCATCAAATGTTGTTATGTATAATTTAAAATAACCAGTTAGATTATGCGAGGGTTATGTACGGGGACCTCCCCTCAAGATTTGTATAATTATGTAAAAATATCTCAAAATAGGACGGAGAAGTCATAGGAGGTTGCAGGAACATTCAAACACAACCAAAGACAAGTAAAAATCAAAAAACAGCAGCAACATAAGGGTATCCACAACCTCTCGGTAAATCTAGGATACGGATCTAAGCTCGAATAAACATAATTTGCAACTTATGAATTCGAAGAAATTTAAATCAAAGATAAATCAAAGTACATAAAATAGAATGTTTGCTAATTTGAGACAAAAATAAGAAATTTATTCCATTCCAAAGTTCATCATGATCAAGTGCTAATTGAAAATTAGCTACTCATCATGATGGCAGAATTACAAGAAAGATTGAGGAGAGACATGATTATAAAAAGTACTTGGAAATAAAGGCTACACTATGAATTTAAAATGCAAGAAATATAGTAAATAAAATAGAATTAAGCTCCCAAAAAAACTCTCTTCAGCTTCTGGAATTGCCTGGATTTTATAGGCAAAGTTGCTGGATGGTCACGCCCCTAGGTCACGCCCGTGACCTAGGGCGTGTCGGGCTCGGAACCGTCGTCTTCAATTCTTCAGAACGTTGGCACGAAACTGCCAAAAATCGTTAATTGGCGGGTCACGCCCCTAGGTCACGCCCGTGACCTAGGGCGTGTCTTGACGGTTGCTGAAAACGGCGGGAAGCAGAAACGGCGGGAGTAACTTCGGCCGTTGTTGGAAGAGTCACGCCCCGCATCACGCCCGTGACCATGGGCGTGTAAGACGAAAACCGCCAAAATCTGGAAACTGCAGCATTTAGTTGACACGCCAGGATGTCACGGTTCTGGATCACGCCCGTGACCAGCATGTCATGCCCATGTCAGGGCGTGTAACTTTAACCCGACGTGGATCTGGAGTTCTGGATCGTCAGCGTGGCTCTGGAACACGCGCCGGGGGTCACGCCTGAATGTCACGCCCGTGACTTGGTGGTCACGCCCGTGACATGGGCGTGTACTTTGCAATTTTTCGGCTTTTTTTTCATCTTTGTCTCCTGATTGATTCTGTAAACTCCATATTAATATTTGCAGCCCGATTTTGTCCTAAAATAAGAAAATAAGGGAATTAGATAATAGAAACATAAACTATATTCAAAAACTAATTAATTATTGAATAAAATATATACAAATATATGGATAAAATTAGAGTTCTCACTGTCCATCTCTATATTCTTCCTGAAGATGAAGAACCTATATGGTGAAATTTCAACAATGGACCCGGATGAGCCAATTTCTGAGGTAAAGCTTAAGAGACACATAATCCGCGTATTGCGAAGGTGTATGTTTTCTCCATTACTTCTATTCAAGGCTGAACCACTTAGCCGTCATTACTTGAGCTGGAGAACCTTCTAGCTTCGCAGGAAAGCCTAGCAAGACAGATAGCTGGAGTTTCTATCTCCGGAGGAGATAGTAAAGTTCTCTTCTCTGGTGAAAGAACTAGTGCCTAAACACCTAGAGGGGGGGGGGGGTGAATAGGTGCACTTAATCTTTTTAACTTTTAAGGCAGCAACACTGAATTATTAGACCTGTTTATGCAATTCTCTACAGCAATTCAGTACATATAACACAACAATCACAGAATAAAACACACACAGAGTACACACAGCTTTTATAGTGGTTCCCCAAGGTCTGGGTACATCCACTTTCCCCCTTCGCCTATCTAGTAGAGTACTAGATTCGGCCTAACTTCTCCACTACTTCTCAGATCCACAGATCTTACATCTCAGAACCCAATCAGGTTCCTACAACTCAGAGTGATCCCACTCCTACCACTCAGGCACAAAGCCCTACCACTCAGTCTTCACCAAGACCTACACTCAGCCTTCAACAAGGCCTACACTCAGCCTTCAACAAGGCCTACACTCAGAGAAATGTATCTCCTACACTCAGGCACACAAGCCCTACCACTCAGCCTTTATAAATCTAGGCTTACAACTCAGATCCCTTAGGATCCTACAGAAAATAACTAGTACAAAGATTAATAACCACAACTCTGATTGAGAAAGATGAGTTGATTGGCTTCTTGATGAGTTCTTGGAAGAACTTTGCAGAGATCAACCTCCATTGGCTTTCTTCAAAGCTTCTTGAATTAGAACACAGTAGGGTTGTATCTCTTGGCAGATGATCTTCAATCAACTGCTGACTTGAGAATCAGATCTCAATCTGAAACTTTCTTATCAGCCTGGTTCAATAGCTGTCTTCTTAGAAGGAGCTTTCTCTCTCCAACTTCTTAGGTCTTCACTTGAAGGTCTTCTTCTTGTTTGTTATTTTTCACTTCAATGAATCAATCATCTTCTGTTGAAGGAATAAGCCTTTATATAAGCTTTCTTCATGGTGACCGGCTGATCCGGTTTCTAACGATATTATGACAGCTCTGACAGTAGCAGTTGACCGGTTTAAATGGCAGTTGTCAAGTCATCCAGTCACTTCTTGAAAACTCTATCACTGTCTGAAAGTGTCGAGACAGATAGTCTTTATGTGTCGAAACAAATAGACCAAGTGTCGATACAAGTAGACTAAGTGTCGACACTAGCCTTCATGGTGTCGACACAACTCCTTGTGTTGTAGAAACTGCATCTCGACACTGCTTATTCAGAATGTGTCGACACTGATCCTGTGTGTCGACACAAGTCCTTTTTCTTCAATACTTAGTTGATTTCTGCTAAGTGTCGACACAACTCCTTTGTGTCGACACATCTTCTTGTGTTGAAACTTGCTAAGTGTCGACACATCTTCTTTGTGTCGACACATGCCTTCTGTGTTGAGACTTTTGCTGAGTGTCGACACATCTCCTTTGTGTCGACACATTCTTCATTTGTTGAGACTTTGCTGAGTGTCGACACATCTCCTTTGTGTCGACACTTGTACTTGTACTTTGTTAAAATTTGCTGAGTGTCGACACAGCCTCCTAGTGTCGACACTTGTACCTGAACTTTGTTGAATTTTTGCTGAGTGTCGACACAGCCTCCTAGTGTCGACACTATTGCTGTCGACAAAGTTCCTCTGAGTGTCGACACTACTTCTAAGTGTCGACACTGATTATGTAGACATTTCTTCATTGTGTGTCGACACTTCCTGTATGTGTCGACACTTTCCTTCTGGTGTCGACTCTGCATTCCTGGTGTCGACACAATTACTCCAAGTGTCGACACTGCTTCTCTAGGTGTCGACACAAGTCTGCTTAAGTGTCGACACTTTTCTTCTAGGTGTCGACACATGGACTTAGAAACTTTTCCTGCAAACCAGCAGTTACTTAACCTGCACAAAGAAACTCAAAACACATCAAATACACCTTGATGTATATCATTGAGTAGGGTGAGGCTTCTTCAAATCAGGAACATATATTCCAATGTACCCAACAATCTCCCCCTATTTGGAGAAGTCATAACCCTTAGTCAATGATATACACCATACATAACAAATTCTCAGTATGATGTAAAACAGTAATATATGACAGGGTAAAAACTTAAACATGTATAAACAGAACATATAAAAATAATTATCTCAGAACAATTAATGAACGTATAATATTGTTCTTACAAAGTCCAACATTTACATTAGTCAAAAGTTTACATAGAGTTTTCTACAAATTACAACTTGTAAACTTAAGAAAATGCTATCCTAAGGTTGCTCTGGTTCCTTGATTACAAACCCCTTTCCAGATTGAATCTTTGCTTGAACTGGGGCTTCAGTGTCATCAGCAGCAGCAGGCTTCTTCTCTTTAAGATCTTTCTTTTTCAACTCTTCAGCTTTGATCTTCTGCCTTTCAAAATAGTGATAAGCCTTGGGAAAATACTTGCTAGGCTCCTGTGCATTAGGAGGTAGCTTTCCCAGTTTAGCCTTTCTTCTATACTGTATTATGGCCTCTTGCCTATTCTCATATTTCCTCCACTCCAGATCAGAATACCACTTGCCTCTATCCAGGATATTGTCCTTAGCATCCTTCCATGTAGTCAAGATGATATTCCTGGAAGTGGGGCTCCATTGTTCAAAATCATGTCTCAATTCAGCTTGCACTCTGAATCTTTTCTTAGACAATTGAGCCTCTTGTTCCTTTAGTAAGGCCTCTTGCTCTTTTAGTATAGCCTCTGACACAGGCTGAACAACTTTCTCAAGAATAATGTTCTGATTTCCCTCAGGAGGACTATACATAGTCTGTATCTCTTGTTGTATCATGTGAAAGTCTGGTGGAGGGTATATCACTTGAGCCACTTCAGCCTGCTCTCCTCTAAAGTATGCAGGATTGATTCCAAACTCTGCCACATTGTCATCATCACATAAGGGTGGATATCCAAGGGTGGCTCTGATGGAATTTGAAATCCATTTGGCATGATCAGAGCCTGTCTTGACTAATACCCTCTCCCCCTTTATGACTTCTCTCTCTATGTGATCTCTTAGATCTTCTTTCTGAAATCTTATCTGTGCATTCAGATAGTTTACTCCATCCTTATAAAAAGGTTTCAACCTTTGGAGCTTTTCAGTGATTAGCTTCTGTGAATCCTGGAGGGCAGAAGTAACAGCAGTGAGACCTTCTTGTAATGCCTGATCAAATTCTGCCTTGGCTGTAGTCAGGGCTGCAGTATGGGCAGAAGCAAGATTCTTCATTTTAGTGACTATCACATTATGTGATTCAGTCAAGTTTTCATTCATTCTTATTTGGTTTTCCAGGACATAGACTTGCTTCACTGCCATATCATCCACTTGTGTTTTAATCTTCTCTTGATGAGTGGCCAGATAGACTACTGCATTTCCTCCCTTATGCAAGCAGTCAGTCATTTCTTTCTTGTTGAGATTCACTTCAAATCTGATAGATTTAATGTCTTGTGCAAGATCAAATTGAAGTGACTTATGCCCTTCATCCATGTACTTTTCTAGAGCTTGCCTTTGCTCATCCAGTTTAATTTGTAAAGCCACCATCAGTGAACTGTAATCAGTAGATGGGGCTGGCTGTGGAGCAATTGTCTGTAGGGCTTTCTTATAGTTCTGACTTCTTCTCTTGAAGACCTGGAACTTCCTCTTCTTGGCTCTAGCAGTCTCCTCATACTCTGAAGCAGAAGTGCTAGCTATATCGACTCTATCCTTAGGACTAGGAGGTAACTCCTTCTCAGTCCTTTGTGGTTCCTCAGCATCCTTTGGCTTCTCTGTCTCTTGTGTATCAGTTTCTTCTACAGTCTCCACATGCTCCCCCTCAATATTTGTCTTCTCCCCCTCAACAACAGCTATTTCTTTCTTAAGGTCTGTCTGTATCAGATCAGGGAATAGCTCCTCTAAGGTGAATTCCTGTTGAGAACGGGCTGGAGAATCTCTGATCTCATCAACCACTTTATCAGTAACAGATGTGTCCTCCATGACAACATCTTGTGCTTGAGGTTGTATCTGTGTTTGCTGATGAACATTAGGTAATGAAACAGTCAAAACTTCATCCTCAATAGTGAAATCCAATTGATTAATGTCAGTTATTACCTCTAGTATGGTTTGGGTAGCTTGTTCACTCTCTAGTGGAGTTGGCTCTTCCACAAGTAAAGGCTCCCCCTAGAGTGGATCCAGGTGAATTGGGCTTGCTAAGGGTAGCTTCCCCTGCCTCTGTGCATCTTCTTGTCTTACTGGAGACTACCCAGCATGTCCTGTCTCTTCATCAGAACTGAACACTACTTGCTCTTCAGAGCTTCTAGAGGATTCTTGAGCCACTATGGCTGTTTTCTTCTTCTTCTTCTTCTGGGGTGTGTCCTTTACTGGAGATGGCAGTTCCTTTGTCAACACTCTATCCCACCTAGAGAAAATTCTCAAATTCATTCTCCTCATGTGGTTAATCTTGGAACCTGGAGCCTGATTCATCACCTCATGAACACTTCCAGCTAGGTATAGACTCAGTATTCTACCCAGATTGGGCTTTTTCATACTTTCTTTTATCTTCTCAAACACAACTACAGACCAATCAGTATTAAGTTTGAAGATGATTCTTGTCATCAAACTGAACATATAAGCTGAAATTCTATCATGTCCTCCAGGCTTGCTCAGGATGACCTTGCCAACTATTTCAGACAGAAACTTTCCTTGGATGTTCATTCCTTTTCTGTTGAAAATAGATCCAATTTTCATGTTTGAGTACAGTCCACACCATCTTAATGCTTCTCTAGTCTTAAAAGCAGAGACATGTTCTTCCTCCTTTGTTCTTGGTAGTTGAAGTACCTTCCTCAGACTCTTCTGTGTGACCTTGACTTTGGTCCCATGAACTCTGGACTTAATCTTGAGTCCAGTATCATCTAGTGAAGCTGCACTCAAAAATTCTAGGACCTCCTTCTTCCAGATCTTGATTGGTTCAGATACAAGATATTCCAATCAAGTCTCGGCAATTAGGGTTACCACACCTTTGATTTCGGGTTCCGCGTCATCAAAGGCATGTCGCACGAGCTCATATCCTTCATTAACATTCTCTTCTAGCTTGGGCGCCATTAGGGTTTGAAGAAATTTTGAATTTGGAGAAGAGAGATGTCGACACACAAGTTTGGTCTCGAGACAAAGGTGAGTGTGTCGACAAACACTGCG
Source organism: Platanthera guangdongensis (assembly GCA_039583875.1). Lineage (NCBI taxonomy): Eukaryota > Viridiplantae > Streptophyta > Magnoliopsida > Asparagales > Orchidaceae > Platanthera > Platanthera guangdongensis. Next base: position 119,241,301 of record CM077167.1, on the reverse strand, counting down.
TAAAACCTATTTATACCTTTCTAGAATCAAAGGTGAAAAGGCGCGTCAAAATACTTAAATTGTGTCGACACTGTTGAAAAGTGTCGACACTTACTTATAATGTCTCGACAACTATGTGTCGACACAAGTATAGTCGACAGAATATATGTGTCGACACTGATATATGTGTCGACACCACTCAGCTCGACACTTAGTCGAGACTTTACTAGACTAATTTAGTGTAAATCCTAAGTGTCGACACCACTTTGGATGTGTTGACACCTACACTGCATGTGTCGACACTAATTCTCTGAAGTGTCGACACAGACTTCCTAGATGTGTTGACACCATTTCTCTGAAATGTCGATACCACTACTATGTGTCGACACAGACAACTCTGTGTGTCGACACCATTTTACTTAGCCAATTTTTGTAAACTATTCTAAGTTTATCATCCCTAATTCAATTTTAAATTTATTGAATTTGGTTTCATCTAAGGGCTTAGTATACATATCAGCTAGCTGATTTTCTGTATTTATATATTGTTGGGAAATATCTTCTTTTTCCACATGTTCTCTTAGAAAATGGTACTTTATTTCTATGTGCTTAGTCCTACTGTGGGAGACAGGATTATTTGCAATAGAAATAGCACTAGTAGATCACAAAATAAAGGTGTTCTACTTACTTGAATACCATAATCTTCTAGTTGGTGTTGTATCCATAGTAGTTGTGTACAGCAGCTCCCTGCAGCAACATACTCTGACTCAGTTGTGGAGATAGCCACACTGGTCTGCTTCTTGCTACTCCAAGACACTAGCCTTCCACCTAGAAACTGACAGGTACCTGTGGTACTCTTTCTATCTTCCTTGCAGCCTGCAAAATCTGCATCTGAATAAGCTGTCAGTTCAAAATCTCCATTCCTAGGGTACCAAAGGCCTAGATAAGGAGTGCCCTTAAGATATCTCAAAATTCTTTTGACTGCTGTCAAATGAGATTCTTTAGGGCAAGATTGGTACCTAGCACAGGCACATGTAGCATACATGATATCTGGTCTACTTGTAGTCAAATATAATAGGGAGCCAACTATCCCTCTATACAAAGTTTCATCTACAGGTTTCCCTGCATCATCTTTGCATAAAGACATTGTTGACCCCATAGGAGTTTTCATGGTAGTGGATGATTCCATACCATACTTATCAATTCTAGGGTGAACTTAAACTGGCATATGGATAAACCATCCTCAGTCTGTCTAACTTGGAGACCCAAGAAGAACTTAAATTCCCCCATACTGCTCATTTCAAATTGTCCTTGCATTAGATTTGCAAACTTTTTGCAAAGACTACTTTCTGTAGACCCAAATATGATGTCATCTACATATATTTAGACTAGGATGATCTTGCCTCTGGATTCCCTAAGGAATAGAGTCTTGTCTATTTTCCCCTTTGTGAATTTATTCTCAATGAGGAAACTAGACAGGGTTTCATACCAAGCCCTAGGGGCTTGTTTTAACCCATACAAAGCCTTCCTAAGTCTATAAACATAATTAGGTTTAGTATAATCTACAAAACCTGATGGCTGCTCTACATAGACTTCTTCCTTCAGGTTTCCATTTAGAAAAGCTGACTTAATATCTATTTGATAGACCTTAAATCCTTGAAATGTTGCATAGGCAAGGAACATCCTTATTGCTTCCAGTCTTGCTACTGGAGCAAAGGTTTGATCAAAATCAATACCTTCTTCCTGCCAATATCCTTTAGCAACTAGTCTAGCTTTATTCTTTATAATTATTCCATTCTCATCCAGCTTGTTCCTAAAGATCCACTTAGTTCCAATTATGTTGTGATCCTTTGGTTTAGGAACTAGCTCCCAGACCTTGCATCTTTTAAACTGGTTCAGCTCCTCTTGCATTGCTTCAATCCAATGAGGGTTTAGGATTGCTTCTTCAAATTTCTTTGGCTCTACCTGGGATAGAAAGCTGGAGTAGAGAACTGAACTTAGATTCCTGCTCCTTGTTTGTACCCCTTGTCTGAGATCTCCAATAATTTGATTGGCTGGATGATCTTTTAAATGCCTATTTGCTGGAGGCAGCCTGTCTTCTGGTTGTACACCTTCAGCTTCTTCATTCAGCTGCTCCTCTTGGTCTTCTTCAGCAACAGGAGTATCTTGTACTCCCCCTGGACAGCAGCCACTATCATCCACTTGCTGACTTGTAGTAGAACCTTCTTCAATAGTAAGCTTGTCCATCTTCTTAGTCACACCTGTAGAGCTGCAAACACTTCTAGGCAATTCATTGTTAATGAGTCTAGCTTCATCAAAGACTACATGAACTGACTCTTCTACAACTTGAGTACTCAAGTTGTAGACCCTATAAGCCTTACTATTGTTGCTGTACCAAACAAAGATCCCCTCTTGGGATTTGGAAACAAACTTGGTTAAATAAGACTTACCATTGTTAAGTATATAACATTTACAACCAAAGATCCTGAAATATGATAGATTTGGTTTTCTGCCCTTCACAATCTCATAGGGGGTCTTATTGTGGCTCTTGGTGATAGTAGCCCTATTAATTACATGACATGCAGTGTTTACTGCCTCAGCCCATAAATATTCTGGGAGAGATGTGTCACTTAATAGGGTTCTACCAGCTTCTATCAAGGTTCTAATTTTCCTTTCAGTAATACCATTTTGCTGAGGTGTTCTTGGTGAGGAAAATTCCTGAAATATCCCAAACTCTTCACATAGCTTTGTCATACTATCAGACTGGAATTCAGTACCATGGTCACTTCTTATTTTGACCACTATACTGTCTAACTCATTCTGAATTTGTTTGAGAAAACAATAAAAGATACTAGGAGTTTCAGATTTTTGCCTAAGGAAGAATACCCAGGAAAACCTTGAATAATCATCTACAACCACAAATGTGTAGACCTTTCTACCTAGGCTGTGAACTGGCATAGGACCAAAAAGATCCATATGCAAGAGGTATAAGCAACTCACAACATCTTTGTTCTCAATGCTATGGAAGGTGGATTTGGTCTGCTTGCCCTTTTGACAAGCTGAGCATATCCCAACCTTTATGCACTTAACCTGAGGACCATTCCTCACTAACTCTTTGCTAAAGAGTTGGCCAATTATCTTGTAGTTAAGATGAGCCAGCCTCTTGTGCCATTTAACACAATGTGAGACTTTTTCATCAGCTACAAGACAAATAGGAGAAACTATGTTCTCACACATAATGTCTAGACAATAGACATTTCTCTTTCTATATCCTGTCAGAATGATCTTTTGATCACTTGACCTACTGATATGATAACCATCCTTGACAAATGAGATGTCATATCCTAAATCACTCAGCTGACTTATGCTAATAAGGTTATGTTTCAAACCCTTTACATAAGCCACTTGAGTAATTGTAATTAGGTTGCTAGAAATGTTACCAAAGCCTTTGATGATTCCTTTTTCTGAACCACCAAAGGTAACCTTAGGACTATCCTTGATTGGTGTATAGTCCTTCAGCAATCCCCTAGTTCCAGTCATGTGCCTGGAACATCCACTGTCCAAGTACCATATTGGGGCATGGCCACTTGGACTCACCTGCAAAACAGATTACTTAACCTTAGAACCCAAATAATTCTTGGGTCCTTGGTGCAAGTTAGTCTGACTCTTAACAAAACTACCTGTAATTTTTCTAGCAGGCGGTTTGCTACTCACCTTGGCACTTGAATTATGCCAACAATCTATGGCAAAGTGGCCTACCTTGCCACAACATCAGCACTCAAATCTGTTGTACCTTTGTTTGGATACAACCCTGGCTGTAGTATCTACAGCAGGCTTTTTGTTAAGTGCTGAGGCTTTGCCCTTAGACTTGGACCTAACTGTCCTGGCAGGTTTTGTAAACCCCAATCCAATTGTACCCTTTTGATATACAAATTCATCTATCAAAGGTAAAACAGATTTTGGTTTAGAAAAACTTGCAACAATCTTTCTTTCCTTCTGAAGACTAATCTCCAGATTTCTAATTTGATCATTTTTAAATGTAATAGTCCACATCTGAATAACTGTAATATTCTTCAGTCTGGCTATTTCATTTAATTTCTGATCTAATAACTTGTCAAAATCTGTAGCAGCCTCTTTAAGACTAGCAATCTCCTTAGCCTGAGTTTTGGTCAAGAGTTTGCTTTTCTTCAAAGCCTGCAACAATACTCTATATTCATCAATCAACTGATGAATGTCTCCTTCAGATTCAGATCCACTCACATCACTTGATGCTGATGTATCCAATTCTGATCCAGCACTCAAACTTGAACTAGAAGAACAAATTTGTACATGACTAGGTCCAGGCTGATCCTGGATCTTGTCTCCTTCTGATAAGGCCATCAGTCCCTTGCACTGAATGTCCTCATGCTCATAAATTGAGTTCATTAGCTGCATGAACTCATTTTCTTCTTCTTCAGCAAACAAGCCAATATAGGCTTCAGCTTTTGAATCTGTTTCTGAAGATGACATATCAGTCAGACTTTTATCCTTCTTGGCAACAAAGGACCTTTCCTTTTTGCCCTTAAACTGTGTCTTCTTCTTGTCAGTGGACTCTTTCCCCTTTTCTGGACAATCAGCTATTACATGTCCTTGTCTATTGCAACAATAGCATACTATCTTTGAGGAAGTAGTTTTTCTAGACTTGTACTTTCTCCTGTCATTCCTTGATGACTTTCTGTTCTGATAATAGTCATCTTTTGTCTGTGAAGTGGATGGCTTGGACATCCACTGCTTCTTCTTTAAAAACTTTTGAAAATGTCTAGTAAATGCAGCAAAGTCTTCATCACTTTCACTGCTTTTTGTCTTCTTGCTATCTGAAGTATCTGATACTGTCTCAGCAACTATTTGTGGTGGAGATGGAGACTTGCTTTTATATTTCCTAGTGGCTTCAGTCTTGAAGGCCACAGCTCTTTCTTTATGCTCCACCCTAGTAGTCTTTTCTTCCTCCTTCCTTACCATTAACTGCATCTCATAAGATAACAGTTTTTCAAACAATGTTGGAGGAGGTATGTCAGCTAATTTGGTCATTTCCCTTATGGCACAAATCTTAGTATCCCAGTCTTTAGTTAGGGATCTCAAGAACTTATCATTCAGCTCATAATTGCTGAATTCTCTTCCATAGGACATTAACTCATTAACAATCCTATAGAATTTCTTATAACACTCAGTAATGCTATCAGACCTACCTTGTCTGAAGCTTTCATACTCTTGATTTAATAAAGACTTCCTATCTTGTCTAACTTCTTCAGATCCCTCCATGTAAACTATCAGTGTGTCCCACATTTCTTTTGATGTTTTACAATAAATCAGATTCTGAAATGTGGCATCATCAATTGCACTTACAATAATATTCTGGGCCCTCTTGTCCATAGTGGCCAGAATTATTTCATCCTTGGTCATTTCTGAATAGTCTTTGAGAGTTCTCTGATTGGCATCTAGAACAGATACTTTTATTGGCACATATGACCCTTCTTTGACTGTAATGTAAATTCTTGGGTCAGAGACTTCCATAAAAAGTCTAACCCTTTCTTTCCAAATACCAAAGATCTCCTTTCTGCAGATTGGCAACTTCATGGATCCTAGCTCTTTGTGATTCTCAGTTGAACCCATTTTCTTGATTCTTGATTATACTAATTCTGCCTACAGGATCTTTACTCAGACTGTTATGTCCTTTTTGAGTAACCTCACTTTGATACCACTTAAAAGAACTAGTGCCTAAACACCTAGAGGGGGGGGTGAATAGGTGCACTTAATCTTTTTAACTTTTAAGGCAGCAACACTAAATTATTAGACCTGTTTATGCAATTCTCTACAGCAATTCAGTACATATAACACATCAATCACAGAATAAATCACACATAGAGTACACACATCTTTTATAGTGGTTCCCCAAGGTCTGGGTACATCCACTTTCCCCCTTCGCCTATCTAGCAGAGTACTAGATTCGTCCTAACTTCTCCACTACTTCTCAGATCCACAGATCTTACAGCTCAGAACCCAATCAGGTTCCTACAACTCAGAGTGATCCCACTCCTACCACTCAGGCACAAAGCCCTACCACTCAGTCTTCACCAAGACCTACACTCAGCCTTCAACAAGGCCTACACTCAGCCTTCAACAAGGCCTACACTCAGAGAAATGTATCTCCTACACTCAGGCACACAAGCCCTACCACTCAGCCTTTATAAATCTAGGCTTACAACTCAGATCCCTTAGGATCCTACAGAAAATAACGAGTACAAAGATTAATAACCACAACTCTGATTGAGAAAGATGAGTTGACTGGCTTCTTGATGAGTTCTTGGAAGAACTTTGTAGAGATCAACCTGCCTTGGCTTTCTTCAAAGCTTCTTGAATTAGAACACAGTAGGGTTGTATCTCTAGGCAGATGATCTTCAATTAACTGCTGACTTGAGAATCAGATCTCAATCTGAAAATTTCTTATCAGCCTGGTTCAATAGTTGTCTTCTTAGAAGGAGCTTTCTCTCTCCAATTTCTTAGATCTTCACTTGAAGGTCTTCTTCTTGTTTGTTATTTTTCACTTCAATGAATCAATCATCTTCTGTTGAAGGAATAAGCCTTTATATAAGCTTTCTTCATGGTGACCGGCTGATCCGGTTTCTAACGATCTTTTGACAGCTCAGACAGTAGCAGTTGACCGGTTGAAATGGCAGCTGTCAAGTCATCCAGTCACTTCTTGAAAACTCTGTCACTGTCTGAAAGTATCGAGGCAGATAGTCTTTATGTGTCGACACAAATAGACCAAGTGTCGACACAAGTAGACTAAGTGTTGACACTAGCCTTCATGGTGTCGACACAACTCCTTGTGTTGTAGAAACTGCATCTCGACACTGCTTCTTCAGAATGTGTCGACACTGATCCTGTGTGTCGACACAAGTCCTTCTTCTTCAATACTTAGTTGATTTCTGCTAAGTGTCGACACAACTCCTTTGTGTCGACACATCTTCTTGTGTTGAAACTTGCTAAGTGTCGATACATCTTCTTTGTGTCGACACATGCCTTCTGTGTTGAGACTTTTGCTGAGTGTCGACACATCTCCTTTATGTCGACACATTCTTCATGTGTTGAGACTTTGCTGAGTGTCGACACATCTCCTTTGTGTCGACACTTGTACTTGGACTTTGTTGAAATTTGCTGAGTGTCGACACAGCCTCCTAGTGTCGACACTTGTACTTGAACTTTGTTGAATTTTTGCTGAGTCTCGACACAGCCTCCTAGTGTCGACACTATTGTTGTCGACAAAGTTCCTCTGAGTGTCGACACTGCTTCTAAGTGTCGACACTGATTATGTAGACATTTCTTCATTGTGTGTTGACACTTCCTGTATGTGTCGACACTTTCCTTCTGGTGTCGACTCTGCATTCTTGGTGTCGACACAATTACTCCAAGTGTCGACACTGCTTCTCTAGGTGTCAACACAAGTCCTCTTAAGTGTCGACACTTTTCTTCTAGGTGTCGACACATGAACTTAGAAACTTTTCCTGCAAACCAGCAGTTACTTAACCTGCACAAAGAAACTCAAAACACATCAAATACACCTTGATGTATATCATTGAGTAGGGTGAGGCTTCTTCAAATCAGGTACATATATTCCAATGTACCCAACATCTGGGAAGAAGAAAATGTGAGATAAGAATAAGAAGTCATCTGTTCGCGATGGTCCTTGTACTTCATATCAGCAAGAGAACAGCCAATCTTCTAAGCGAGATTGGAAGAAGAAGGAAGGGCTAAGGTGCTATAGATGCAATCTGTCTGGTCAGTTCAAGAAGGACTGAATAGTCAAACTTCAGCCAGGACATGTTGTAGTAAAAGAAGAAGTTATATCCAGGGTTGGGGAAGGAGGATGGGAAAATGCTTTTTTCACGGGCACCTTGGCCCTTCCTTCTTCTTCCAATCCCGCTTAGAAGATTGGCTCTTCTCTTGTAGATATGAAGTAGAAGGACCGTCGCTAACATATGGCTTCTTTTCCTTCTTATCTCACCTCTTCTTTCCTAGAGAATAGAACCTTACTATCTCCATGATATCGTCTTGATCGTGGGATGCTTCAAGATGTTATCTCTGAGAAGTCTCTAAAGTGGCAGATTTCAATACTGCAGGAAGGATTCATTTTGAATGAAGTATTTTGAAAACAATATTGGTTTGATTGATAATTATTATCATTGAGCACGTGGTTGACGAGATTTCAAATTTGGCGGTGGCGCATAAAGTCTCGTCAGATCATTCTATTCTTTCCCACACCTTGATTAGGCATTTTCTAATCGTTTGACCATTGAAAAGTGTCAAGGATATAAAAAGAAAAATTAGGGCAATCAAAAACATCCTTTGCTCAATCTTGCTGAATCGTGAAAAATAATTGACGATGCAATCTACTGTTGTTGAGTAAGCTTTGTCTGAAGTTATTCTAAAAGATCAAGGAGGAGTTAATATATACAACTCAAGTTAAATTTCTTCCTGCTGAAGAAGAAGATCAAGAAGAACGGCCCTGGATTTATTCTTTCTGAAGACTTTATTCATTCAGGGATTGCTTCAAGAAAATTGCCTTCACAATAAAGTCAATTGAAGACTTAGGAACTTCAAGGTCTATTTTATAAAATCTTTAATTGTAATCTCTTATAAACATTCATCGGTAGTATCTACTGCTAGATTTGAGTTATAGGGATGAACTCAAAACCTAAGTGTGGGGCTTGTTGATAGGCATGAGATAGGACTTGTTGATAAGTCTGAGGTAGGATCTTGGTGTAGATTTGAGATAGGAGACCAACTGGATCTCTGAGTTATAGGAGTTATAGAACTCTAAGGTAGGGCTATTGTGCCAGAGGTAGGGTCTTGGAGTAGACATGAGAAGTGATTCTGAGGAATCTGTATTGTAAGATCTTGAAGTCATGCTTTACAGAAGTTTGTTGTGTCTAACACACTACTACATAAGAGTGAGGGAAAGTATATGTACCCATACCCTAGGGAACAACTATAAACAACTGTGTAGTTTGTTGTGCTTTACTTTCATTTACTCTTGCTAAAAACAAAAAGAGTCAAATAAATTACCAAACCACATATTCACCCCATCTAGGTAATTTAGACAACCAATAATAATCTTTCAAGTGGTATCAGAGGGAGGTTGGTAAAAAAGTATTTAACCATCTGACCAAGATCCTAACAAGGGTAGTCAGTAGTTCACAATGACTTCCACTAAAGTCATAAGGAGATGAGCTCCATAAAGCTCCCCATATGCAGGAAAGAGAACTTTGGCATATAGAAACAAAGAGTCAAGTTGTACATGGAAGTTGCTGATCTAAGGATATACATGACCATAGAATAAGGGCCTTTCATCCCCATGAACGTTTATGCTATAGATGCAAATCTGCATGTCCCTAAACTCTATGATAAGATGACTAGGGATGAGATAGTGTGTGTTACTATGGATAGTTAGTGTTATAAATGATTCAACATTCCAGAACTTGATCCATTGTCAAACAACAAAGGAGATATGGAATACACTTATTGTGTATATAAAGAGAATTGAGGAAGTAAGGGATGATAGGAAATCCCTTTTACATCAAGAGTGTAACGTCCCTCAAATAACTATGCCCCTGAGGTTTTGTTTTGTCATGATTAGGTCATGACAAAACCATCAGAAGCTCAAAGGACCACATGAACAAGGCCAAGGTGAAAATCACCTTGGTCTGCATATAGCACAACCTCATCACCACACTTAGGGTTTGACATTTGGGCTTAAAATTCACTCCATGACCCCACCACAACACCCATAACACCTTAGGTAGTCCATATGGTCACTAAGGACCCATTGGGGTCCACCCCAGAGGCTAAGTTGACCCAAGTTAAACCTAACCCTAAATGGGTCAAACTAACCTACACAGGGCCAATTGAATTTCCCTTAGCTAAGTGGACCCCACACATACCTTCCTAACCCTAGAGAGAGGCCAATGGGTCACCAAGGACCCATTGGGGTAAACAAAAAAGGCTAAGTTGACCCAAGTCAACTCTAGCCCTAAAGTGGTCAAAGTGCCCTGATTAAGGGTCAAGTGACCTTCAAAGGGCCAAGTCAACCCTACCTAGACCTTAGGGAAGGCCAATGGGTCACCAAGGACACATTAGGGGCAACCTTAAAGACCAAATTGACCTAGGTCAACCCTAGTCAATGTTTAGGTCAAGCTAGCCCAATTTGGCTAACTCAAGCTCAAGCCCAATTCACTTGGGCTAACCTTATATTAGTGGATGAAATGAACATGTGGGCTGCCATTAGACTAACTAGAAGTCAAACTTCAGTCTTGGTGAGTAGGACAGAGAAAAAGCTCCAAATGAAAGAGAGAGAAAGAGAGGGGAGTAATGAGGAAAGACTTTGGGGCTCATCCTTCCCCTTCCCTAACCCCCCCCCCCATTCAATTCACTAGGACAATTGGAGTGCAGTCCCATTTCAACCAGCTGTTCTTTGACTGGTTTGAGCCATGCTTCATCCCCCACCCACCATGGCCGAAATCCTCTTAAGGGGCCATTAATGGCCATGGCAGCCTACACCCACCCAAAACCCCAACTCTCCTCCTTAAAAGCTCCACTGGACTCCAGGGATTCAGTTCCACACATTACCTAAAGGAGCTAAGGAAGTCCACTGTGCAGTTGCAGAAATCCGACCACCACCACCATGACACTCCGGCGATCGGCAAGGCTTCAGCCACCCACATAGGTCCTCCCCTTCTCATTCTTCCATGGGTAGATCGTAGGACTAATTAGGGTCAAGGTTCGAGCTCAATTGAGCTCGATCAGAGGATCGATTTTCCTGGTTTTGTTTTGGAGAAAATCGATTTGTCGGGTTCGCCGTAAAAAGGCCCTCCGGCGGCTGTGTCGCCGCCTGGCGACAGCCACCACCTCAACGGAGGTGGTGGTGGCGGTGGCCGGCCGGGGAGGTGGTTGGATGGCCGGCTATGATGGCTGGAAGATGCTCCAGGATGGGTGAATCGAAAACGTCTGCTAGAGGTAGAAGATAACCCGGCGTCGTCTGATCCTGTGCCAAGATTCGTGCATGTGTAAAATTAAACTATAGGTTATGTTAAATGTTTATTTCATTACTGTAACACTTTATCTATTTAATGTTTTTAATTATTAAAAATACTTAGATGCTAATTCATAGAAAATGGTCAACATAAAATTTGTAGCCTTATGGGTCTAGTTTAATTCACAATTAGTTTGAACCAATTTGGATGCATGGTTTGACCAGGGCACTCAGTTTGGTGGGTATATACCTATGGCTAGGCAGAAATTAAAATGGGTGCTCACACTTCATCTCTGGCCCAAATAACTTGAAATTTGGATAGGGAGTCACCCTAGGCCATATCTAGGTCCTGCAAAAAAATGAGAATTTATGGGGTCAATGTTTCTATAGTTTTGGAAATTATTTAATTTCTCTAGGGTAAATTAATTTAGGGGCCAAATGACCTCAAAACTCACCGAAATTTTGGTGAGTGGTGCTTCGGTTCATCATAAGGCCCAGGTTAAAATTTCAGCTCATTTTGAGATGGTTTGAATTGAAATCATGCAAACCCTAGCCTTGTCATAATAATGTATTTTGGTCAAAAATTGCACTTTGGGTTTTGAGTGGACAAATCACCTAAACAGAGGTTGAAATTGGGGCCACTGTCTTGGCATGGCTTTTAGTACCTCCCCATGGAAGATGGGGTAAATTGGAATAGATTTGCCCTAAGATTTAATACCAAGCCATAAGGAAGGGTTTTTGTGCCTTGTGAAGGGCATGAGGCCAAACGACCTTGAATGAACTTGAAATTTGGTAGGGAGGGTGCTCGGGTAGCTAAAGCCCTCTGAAGTTAGGATGAGTAGAGTGTTGGATTGGATAGTGTTAGGTGGTGCTCGGGATCGACGAAAGAACGTCTTTGCCGTGGAGAGAAAGTGTCAAATACACTAGGGTTAGATCCAGTATAACATTTAAGGGTTTGGGAAATGAGTAGTAACCAATGATAATAAGTTCCTTGCAAAAGGAAACTTTGTGCTTCAGCCCATCGCAGTTCCTAGTGCTCTCGAGAGCCCTTCACGAGAAATTCCTTGGGCAGTCCTGGGCTAACCTAAACTGTAGACAAAATTGGAATGCAAGAGTAACTAGTAAATCTAGGGTTTCACCTTCACTCACCTCGATGTCTCGGGGTGGTAGGTTGGGTCACTCGGGCTATAGGCTCAGTGGATTTGGTGGTGGGCAGGTTGACCCGACGAGCTTGGGCTTGGTTATTGTTTGTGATGGGCAGGTTGGCCCACTGATCCTTGGCTCGGTTGTTCTTGTGGCGGACGAGTTGGTTCGGGGAGCTTTGGATCTGTAGATGATACATAAGGTTGCATGTGCATAAGATATAAGGTGGTGGGTCTACAGTATTGGAGGGTCGATGCACCGACGCCAATACGTTGACTCGGCAAGTGTAGTTTAGCACTTGGCTAAATAAAGTCTGGCGTGCCAGCCGGCAAGAGTACACAGGAGCTCCATGTAGTTCACCAGCATTGAGGCGTACGATAGGTCTTACTGGCAGTGCAATTATCGGTTTAGAGGTGGGCGAGGCCCAACCCACCGCTTCCGTTTGCCACTACGGAGGTATCCTGGGAGGTTCGGCTCCAGAAAGGGGGAACTAAAGGTCTGTGTACATAGAGTCGAGTGGGTGAGTTGCACTTGCATGTTCACATCATGGTATAATTGTATTTCATAGCATAATCATTGCATATAACCCGACACCTATTGTATAAGTAGTATGGTACGCTTTATACAATAGGCCCTGCAAAACGACCCCTTGGTTTATAAGTTCGTGCGAGCGTGCTTATAAGTTAAGGTTTTTATTCAGTATTATATATATATGCTTGCTAGAAAACCGACACCCTATCATATAAATTGGTATGTGCCTTTTATACGATAGGAGCCCTACAAAAGATCCCTTAGCTTATCTGTCTTCATATAAGTTAAGGTTACCTTTCTTTTTCAGTCTTTCTTACCTTCATTTTGACTTATATATTATAGAACCGCTAGATTAGTTCCGCCGCCACCTGCTTATATTTGTTATTCTCCACTTTCATGTCCTCTCCTTTCCTCCTCCCCACTCGGTGCCTAGGAGCCATGAGGGAAGGGGCGGGGGATGATAGGGCTTAGTCTTTTAGACTAACAGTTTTAGAACCACGTCATTTTAAGGGACCATGGAGCCCACCATGGAGGAGCAGCCCCGGAGGTCGGTACTCTTGGAGATGCGGCAGTCTAGTACCGGAGTTCAGATGGCAGGGACTGTAAGTCCTGATTGCTCGTAGTTATATTAGTTTTGCTTCCGCGATGAGAGATATGTAGTGAGGACTTGATGTACTGGGCATGAGCCCAAGTTTTTAGTACTTTTGTTACATCTGTGGACACTCCCTTCGTCGAGATTATTTACTATATATACGTGATTTCTGTGAACCTGCCTCTTACTATTTTGCTATAGTTGTGATCGATTTGGCAGGTAGGATCGGTGTTTTGTAGTGATGATCTTCTCGGGTGCGAAGGTTTCACCGTAAAGGGGCGGTTCTGGGCCTAAAACCCCGGTGTTTTTAAGGAAAAGGGGGGGGGGAGTGGGGGGGTCTTACAAGTGGTATCAAAGCGGAACCTCGATCAAAAATTAGCAGTCCACAACCCCTGGGTCACCCCCGCGCGAGTTTAGTTTGGGGACAAACTAAGCAGCGGAAGCAGTGGTGTGCCCATAAGAGGGATCACATGTAAATTGTCCATTGTTAACTAGGATTGAATCGATTATTTACAATTGGCTTTGTTACGCAGCCCCCAACACAGCCTACACCATAGGGCATAGTCCAGCAGACTCCGAATGTTGCACCACCTCCCCTAGTCCCCACTCCGTTCCTATAGTCAGAGATGGATCAAACTCTGACAGCTATCTTGGAGGCTTTTAGGGCACAACAGGTTCCGGCTTCGCAGCCAAACCCGGGGGCCAACTGGTTGAGTATTTTCCGAGGAATTTCTCCCCCATCCAACTTGCGGACATAGTCGGCTGTTCGGACGAAGGAGTGGTCGTACATCATGTATGAGATGCTGACTGGGATCTGGTGCCCGTGGGAGGAGAGGGTGCCCTTGTTAGTCTCTTGCTTGGAGTCCCATGCCAAGAGATGGTGGAAGACATCGCTGGACATGACGTTTGCTGACAGAGAGGTTGCTGAGATAGATTGGGGGGAATTCGGGGCCGCACTATTGGAGCATTTTGTTCCGCAGTCGGCCATAGACGAGCTGGAGGATAGATTTCTATAGTTGAGACAGGGCAGCAAGACAGTGGTGGAGTATCATCGGGAGTTCAACCACCTAGCCTAGTTTGCGGATTCTTATCAATTAGATGAGGCAGGTTACACTAAGAGGTTCTATAAAGGCCTGCGAGAGGATCTGAGGGAGGCTCTGTTGTTCGTGTCCGACGGGCCTATTCCTCGGATATTGGAGATGGTGAAAAGGATCGAGTCAGATTGGCATACTACCCTAGGCCGGAAGCGGCCAACTAAGGATCAGGGCCGGGGAGCCAGAAATGATCAGCGACGGGGCCGCATCACAGATGGGAGAAGAGGAGAAGACCAGCCTCGTCCGGAGGTGAGACGGGAGTAGAGGGAACCAGTAGTGGTGGCCCCTCAGCCACCCCAGATGCGGGAGGTGCAGAGACCCGGGGGTATGGCATATTCCCCGCCAGAGTGCTTCAACTGTCATCAGGTGGGGCATATCTGGAGGAACTGCCCCATAAGGGGGGCACCACCACCAGCACCACCGGCTGCCCCGCCAGCTCAGTATTTTGGAGGCCGAGGACGTGGCTGAGGTCGTGGATACCTGGGCAGAGACCACAGGCAAGATACGGAGCAAGTGTATACACTGGATCTTACTCAACAACGGAATTCGGAGCAAGTGATCACAGGTACTCCAGTTAATTTTAAGTTTTCTCTTTCCTAGATAATTAGATTTATGGATATAGAACTGATAAACTAGGAAAGAAACCATAATTAGATTTCTAAGACTTTAAACTACCCCAGGCATAATTTTCATCAGTGGCAAGCCCGCCTATACATTGTTCGATACGGGTGCTTCGCACTCGTTCATGTCGGAAGCCTTCGTGGAAGGGCTGGAAGGAGTGGAGCGGTTCACTGGCTTGATGATGAGGATATGACTACTAGACGGATCAGAGCTATTCACCACCGCCCACTGCAATATGGAGGCGGAGATCGGCGGAAAGATATTTGAAGCACCAACGACGATCATGAAGATGCCAGTCTTTGATTTGATCCTGGGAATGACATGGTTGTACTGGAACTGTGCTCAGATTGACTACATGTCCAAGAGGATTACTATGAGGCATGTGAATTCCTACATCATCATCGAAGGCATTAGATCTATTCCCCCTCTCTTGCTGTCATCCGTGCAGGCCGTCAAGGCCCACTTGTAGGGGGAGGAAGTCTATGAAGTGTTGTTTGAAATGCCTGAGGCCAAGGGTTCCATCTCAGATTTCCCGATGGTGTGAGATTTTGCCGATATATTCCCAGAGAAGCTGCCAGAGCTATCCCCGTACCGGGAGAAGGATTTCCGGATACAACTAGTGAGGGGGGCCAAGCCGGCATCTAGATCCCATTACCGGATGGCCCCGAAGGAGCTGACAGAGTTTTGAAGCCAGCTCCAGGAACTAGTGGAGGTCGGATTTGTCCGGCCAAGCTCTTTACCATGGGGAGCCCCGATGTTGTTCGTCAAGAAGAAGGACGGGACACTTAGATTGTACATCGACTACCGGGCACTGAACTGATTGATAATCCGAAATACCTATCCACTGCCAAGTATAGATGAGCTGTTTGACCAACTAGAGGGCGCGCATTGCTTTTCAAAATTGGATTTGTTGTCGGGCTACTATCAGCTGCGGATTCAGGAGGAGGACATTCCGAAGACTGCCTTCAGTAGCAGATATGGGATGTTTGACTTCACCGTAATGCCTTTCGGGCTCACGAATGCACCATCGACATTCATGGGCCTCATGAATCGGTTGTTCGAGGCATATTTGGATGTGTTCATCACTATATTTATTGATGTCATCCTCATTTACTCGAGTACAGAGGAGGAGCACATACGACATCTGACGCTGACATTGGAGAGACTGCGGGAGCACCAGCTTTATGCGAAGTTCAGCAAATGCCAGTTATGGTTGAGGGAGGTGGCTTTTCTAGGCCATATCATCTGTGGTGCTGGGTTGGCAGTGGACCCGGCCAAGATTTAGGCAGTTCGGGATTGGTCGCAGCTGAAGTCGGCCACAGATGTGCGGAGTTTTCTAGGACTTGTCGGTTACTACCGGAAGTTTGTAGAGGGATTTGCTCGTAATGCCCTTCCACTCACATCCCTGATGAGGAAGGATGTGCCCTTTGTCTGGACCACGCAATGCGAGGTGGCTTTTTAGGAGCTGAAAGATCGACTCACCTCGGCTCCTATACTTGCCCTCCCTTCGGGGAAAGAAGGATTCCAGGTCTACACCGATGCTTCCTACCAGGGCATGGGTGCAGTGCTGATGCAGAATGGTCATGTGATAGCATACGCTTCTCGGCAGCTGAAGAAGCATGAGCAGAACTACCCAGTTCATGACTTAGAGATGTGAGCGGTTATATTTGCTCTAAAAGTCTGGCGACACTATCTATATGGCATCCACTATGATATTTACTCTGATCACAAGAACTTGAGGTATGTGGACACGCAGAAAGAGCTAAACATCAGGCATAGATGATGGGTGGAGTTTCTAGCAGATTACTAGTACGAGATGCACTACCACCCAGGGAAGGAGAATGTGATGGCAGATGCGCTAAGCCGGAAGGCCGCAAACCCTGGAGCAGGAACGCAGTTGATGGCCTTGGAGTTGGTCCAGATGTTAGAGAAGATGCAGTTATCCTTGGTGTCTGAGGATCACCATGAGCTGTACCGGGAGTACCTAGCGTCGTTGATTGCCCCAGATGACATTCGAGACCGAGTCAGAGATGGGCAGAGGCAGGATGACCAGCTAGAACCGATATTCCGAGACTTAGAAGCAGGCACTGCTGGGGATTACTCGCTGAGGGATGGTCTAGTGTGTTTTAGAGGACAGATTTACATACCAGAGGGAGGCCATGTCCGAGAAGATATCATGATGGAGGCTCACTGCAGCCGGTATTCAGTACACCCGGGAGTTACGAAGATGACTGCAGACCTGAAGAAGACCATGTACTGGCCAGGCATGAAGAAGGATATCACCTACTACGTGACCCATTGCGAGGCATGCCAGTTGGTTAAAGCAGAGTGCAGAAACCCCGCAAGATTATTGCAGCCACTCCCAGTGTCGGAGTGGAAGTTCGATGATATCGCGATGGTCTTTATACATGGGCTTCCCCGATCGCGGACGGGGAACGATTCAATCTGGGTGATCATCGACCGGCTGACGAAGATAGCCAGATTTATTCCAATCAGGAAGGATGACCCGGTTGGTGTGTTGGTTCGGAAGTTGGTGGAGCAGTTCGTCCGTTATCATGGCGTACCCAAGTCGATTGTATCGGACTGGGATGGACGGTTTACGTCCAGGGAGTGGAGATCAGTGCAGACTTACTTGGGCAATCGGCTAACATTCAGTACAGCGTTTCATCCCCAGACTGGTGGGCAGACGGAACGCACTAATCGGACCTTGGAAGATCTGTTGTGACTTTGTATATTGGATCGCGGTGAGCCCTGGGAGAAGATATTACCACTGATCGAGTTCTCATATAATAATAGCTACCAATCCAGCATAAGGATGGCTCCTTATGAGGCCCTATATGGACGGAGGTGTAGGACTCCGCTGTCATGGATACAGGACGAGGATCTGAAGGCTTTGGGTTCGGAGTTTGTCGAGGACACCGAAGCTCAAGTGAGATTGATACGGGACAGGATGATAGAGACACAGAGCCGACAGGCTAAGTATTATGACGCTCGGTATTGTCAGGTGGAGTTCCGGGTGGGGGACCAGGTGTTCTTGAAGATCCGACCAATGCATGGGGTTTCACGGGTACGCGGTCGGAAGAAGAAGCTCATCCCAAGATATATGGGGCCTTATAGGATCCGGGAGCGGATCGGTCCCTTGGCATACAGGCTGGAGCTGCCACTAGAGCTGGCGAGTCTGCACGACGTGTTCCATGTATCCTCTCTTAGGAGGGCTCTACTACCCCCAGAGTAGTAGATTACGGCCACGGATGGGCCGGTAGAATCTGATTGGTCAGTTCACCTGGAACCAGTCCGGATTAACGACAAGGGAATACGAGTCTTGCGCCGCAAGAAGGTTCCATTGGTCAAGGTCCTATGGAGGAATCATAGGCGAGAGGAGCACACATGGGAGCCTTGGGACTTGATGCAACGGAGGTACCCAGAGCTTTTCAGTCATGTATATCTCAAACCTTAGGGATGTTATAAGTTTTATTTATTTCAGTAGAAACCCCCGTAGGCTTAACCTTAATTTCAGGGACGAAATTTTATATATATATATATATATATATATATATATATATATATATATATATATATTGGGATTTGTAACATCCCTCAAACAACTAGACCCCTAGGGTTTTGTTTTGTCATGACTAAGTCATGACAAAACCATCAGAAGCTCAAAGGACCACGTGAACAAGGCCAAGGTGAAAATCACCTTGGTCTGCCTATAGCACAACCTCATCACCAGACCTAGGGTTTGACATTTGGGCTTCAAATTGACTCCATGACCCCACCACAACACCCATAACACCTTGGGTAGTCCATATGGTGTCTATGGACCCATT
The DNA here is from genome assembly GCA_039583875.1 of Platanthera guangdongensis. Lineage (NCBI taxonomy): Eukaryota > Viridiplantae > Streptophyta > Magnoliopsida > Asparagales > Orchidaceae > Platanthera > Platanthera guangdongensis. The sequence continues at coordinate 119,222,449 of CM077167.1, read as the reverse complement.
GGGGTCCACCCAAGAGGCTAAGTTGACCCAAGTCAACCCAAACCCTAAATGGGTCATATTGACCTACACAGGGCCCATTGAATTTCCCTTAGCCAAGTGGACCACACACATACCTTCCGAACCCTAGAGAGAGGCTAATGGGTCGCCAAGGACCCATTGGGGTCAACCAAAAAGGATAAGTTGACCCAAGTCAACTCTAGCCCTAAAGTGGTCAAAGTGCCCTGATTAAGGCTCAAGTGACCTTCAAAGGGCCAAGTCAACCCTACCTATTCCTTAGGGGTGTCCAATGGGTCACCAAGAACCCATTAGGGGCAACCTCAAAGACCGAATTGACCAAGGTCAACCCTAGTCAAGGTTTAGGTCAAGCTAGCCCAAATTGGCTAACTTATGCTTAAGCCCAATTCACTTGGGCTAACCTTGTATTAGTGGATGAAATGAACATGTGGGCTGCCATTAGGCTACGTAGAAGTCAAATTTCAGGCTTGGTGAGTAGGAGAGAGAAAAAGCTCCAAATGAAAGAGAGAGAAAGAGAGGGGAGTAATGAGGAAAGGCTTTGGGGCTCATCCTTCCCCTTCCCCAACCCCCTCATTCAATTCACTAGGACAAGGGGAGTGCAGTCCCATTTCAACCAGCTGTTCATTGACTGGTTTGAGACATGCTTCATCCTCCACCCACCATCGTTGAAATACTCTTAAGGGGCCATTAATGGCCATGGCAGCCTACACCCACCCAAAACCCCAACTCTCCTCCTTAAAATCTCCACTGGACTCCAGGGATTCAGTTCCACACATTACCTGAATGAGCCAAGGAAGTCCACTATGCAGTTGCAGAAATCCGACCACCACCACCACCACCATGTTTGTACAACCCCGTGTCCGGCGAGCAAGGTCGCCAGGAGCCAGACAGATCGGGCTAAAGGTAGTGGGCGAGCTCGGCAGTAGAGAAGCCGAGCCCGAGCTCGACATTCGTCGAACATAGATCGACAATCGTAGAACACAAGATCGGCACTCGTCGACCGCGGGTTCGGCAGCCGCCGACCACGAGCTCGGCATTCGCCGACCAAGCCAGGATTCGTCGACCCGAGTTCGACTATCGGTGACCAATGGATGGGCGAGCTCACTGTCCCAGCTCGCACCCTAACAACGGAGCTCGGCAATAGCAGGCGAGCAGGACCTGCCGAGGTGATCAAGCTCCCCAGCTCGCCTGGATCTATGAGGTACTTTTTACTGTCTTACCCCCGCTGGTCTGCCCATAGCCTTTCAGAACAGCGGAGTTTGGCTGTTGGCAGACCCAGCCAAGGGTTTTCTGGTAATTTCAGTTCAGTTCTTTTGGTTTTTGGCAGTTCAGATTCTAAAAACTATAAATAGGACCCAAGGGTACCCAAGAAGGCATGCTTCCTGTGCTTTCCTGCTCCAGTTTTCAAGTGCTTTCTTAGGGTACCTTAGCTCGGCCTCTGGCTAAGGAGGGGAAGCGCTCTGAGATCTTCCGGGCGTGTCGTGGGACCTCCCCGCCGAGCCCTTGGGTCGGTCTTTCCTTGTTCTCTTTGTTGTTTTGCTTGCAGGAGTATATTAGGCGCGAGACCACCCCTTCCCCAAGGGTGAACTCCATAGGAGACCGAGATTTCGGTTTTAACAATGATAATCCGGCGATCGGCAAGGCTTCAGCCACCGACACAGGTCCTCCCCTTCTCCTTCCATGGGTAGATCGTAGGACTAAATAGGGTCAAGGTTCGAGCTGAATTTAGCTTGATCAGAGGATTGATTTTCCTGGTGTTTTGGACAAAATCGATTTGTCGGGATCGCCGGAAAAAGCCCTCCGGCGGCTGTGCCGCCGCCTGGCGATAGCCACCACCTCAACGGAGGTGGTGGTGGCGGTGGCCGGCCGGGGAGGTGGCCGGATGGCCGTCTGTGACGACTGGAAGAAGCTCCGGGATTGGTGAATCGGGATCGTCGGCTAGAGGTAGAAGATAACCCGGCACCATCCGATCCTGCACCAAGATTCCTGCATGTGTAAAATTAAACTATAGGTTATGTTAAATGTTTATTTCATTACTATAACACTTTATCTATTTAATGTTTTTAATTATTAAAAATACCTAGATGCTAATTCAGAGAAAATGGTCAACATAAAATTTGTAGCCTTATGAGTCTGTTTTAATCCACAATTCGTTTGAACCAATTTGGATGCATGGTTTGAACAGAGCACTCATTTTGGTGGGGTCTATACCTATGGCTAGGCAAAAATTAAAATGGGTGCCCACACTTCATCTCTATCCCAAATGACTTAAAATTTGGATATGGAGTCACCCTAGGCCATATCGAGGTCATGCCCAAAAATGAGAATTTTTGGGGTCAATGTTTCTATAGTTTTGGAAATTATGTAATTTCTCTAGGGTAAATTAATTTAGGGGTCAAATGACCTCCAAACTCACCCAAATTTTGGTGAGTAGTGCTTGGGTTCATCATAAGGCACTGGTTAAAATTTCAGCTCATTTTGAGATGGTTTGAATTGAAATCATGCAAACCCTAGTCTTGCCATAATAAGGGTATTTTGGTCAAAAAGTGCACTTTGGGTTTTGAGTGGACAAATCACCTAAACAGAGGTTGAAATTGAGGCCACTATCTTGGCATGACTTTTAGCACCTCCCCATGGAAGATGGGCTAGATTGGAATAGATTTGCCCTAAGATCTAAGACCAAACCCTAAGGAAGGGCTTTTGCGCCTTGTGAAGGGCATGAGGCCAAAAGACCTTGAATGAACTTGAAGTTTGGTAGGGAGGGTGCTAGGGTAGCTAAAGCTCTCTGGTAAAAATCTTAGGGGATTTAGGAAAGGGTAGGCCCCACAAAACACTAACCCTAGTTTAGGGCACAAACATTGTAGTGCTAGAATAGGTTAGTAAAACTCCTTGAATAATAATGAAATTAGGGTAGTGTGGTCATAAGGATAGATTGAACCTTTGGTAATTTAATTGGGAATTTGAGATCAATAATCTTAGCACTTCCTTTGTAACTCATGGGATTGTCCTAATTTATCATTTGGTCATTATGATCTCACTGCCCATTTGAAGGTCATGAAAATTTGGCAGAGGGAGTTTTAGACTTATTGCTTATGTATGAATTTTATTAGAATTTTTGAATACATATTTGCAGTACATACTTCATAAGCTCATTAACTTGGAAAATTATTCAATGTTTTGCTTAGAGCTCATTACTGGATGATAAATTATGAAACTTGACCTAGAGCATCTATATGTCCTTACAATTATCCTTGAATTTTCTATGAATTTTTGGAAATAGTTTTGATGCACTTGCCTCTTAAATTGATAAAAATAGGTTATATTCAAAAATTAGATTCAAAGGCTTAGCCTTGTTGAAAAATTGGGATACTTGGGATTCTGTGCTAAATAATCATCTTGAATTTATCATAAATTTGGTAGAGCATTTACTTTCCTTAAATGGGCACTTCATGTTCAAACTTCGGTTTTTGATTTACTAGATTAATTAAATAAATTATCAGATAATTAGGAAAATTGAGAATTTCTAGATTTAGGCCACAAATGTCATAATAGCCCCCCCCCAGAAATTATTATAGGAGTACTGGGTGATTATTTGGTGTACCTCCCATTTTACATGTCATATAGCTTAACTTGGTCTGCATTTAGTAAAATTGCAGAATTTAGGTTGGAATATGAATTTGGGCACATGAGTTTGGGATAAATATTTGTTGGTTTGGATAAATAAAAATGAGTTCATCATTGGAAGTTAGGATGAGTAGAGTGTTGGATTGACTAGTGTTAGGTAGTGCTTGGGATCAACGAAAGATCATCTTTCTCGTGGAGAGGAAGTGTCAAATACAATAGGGTTAGATCCAGTATAACATTTAAGGGTTTGGGAAATGAGTAGCAACCAATGATAATAAGTGCCTTGCGAATGGGAACTTTGGTCTTCAGCCCATCGCAGTTCCTAGTGCCGTCGAGAGCCCTTCACGGGAAATACCTTGGGCAGTCCTGGGCTAACCTAAACTGTAGGCAAAATTGGAATGCAAGAGTAAACTAGTAAATCTATGGTTTCACCTTCACTCACCTCGATGTCTCGGCGTGGTAGGTTGGGTCACTCGGGCTGTATGCTCAATGGATTTGTTGGTGGGTAGGTTGGCCCGACGATCTTGGGCTCGGTTGTTGTTTGTGATGGGCAGGTTGACCCGATGACCCATGGCTCGGTTGTTCTTGTGGCGGATGGGTTGGTCCGGGGAGCTTTGGTTCGGTAGCTGATACATAAGGTTGCATGTGCATAAGGTATAAGGTGGTGGGTCTACGGTATTGGAGGGTCGAAGCACCGACGCCAATACGTTAACTCGGCAAGTGTGGTTTAGCACTTGGCCAAATAAAGTCCGGTGCTCCAGCCAGCAATAGTACGCAGGAGCTGCTCTTAGTGCACCAGCGTTGAGGCATACAATAGGTCTGACTGGTAGTGCAATTACCGGTTTAGAGGTGGGCGAGGCCCAACCCGCCGCTTCTGTTTGCCACTATGGAGGTATCCTGGGAGGTTCGGCTCCAGAAAGGGGGAACTAAAATTTTGTGTACACAGAGTCGAGTGGATGAGTTGCACTTGCATGTTCACATCATGGCATAATTGTATTTCATAGCATAATCATTGCATATAACCTGACACTTATTGTATAAGTGGTATGGGATGCTTTATACAATAGGCACTGCAAAACGACCCCTTGGTTTATAAGTTCGTGCGAATGTGCTTATAAGTTAAGGTTTTTATTTAGTATTATATATATATGCTTGCTAGAAAACCGACACCCTATCGTATAAATTCGTATGAGACTTTTTATATGATAGAAGCCCTGCAAAAGAACCCTTGGCTTATGTGTTTTCATATAAGTTATGGTTACCTTTCTTTTTCAGTCTTTCTTACCTTCATTTTGTCTTATATACCATAGAACTGCTAGATTAATTCCGCTGCCACCTGCTTATATTTTTATTCTCCACTTTCATGTCCTCTCCTTTCCTCCTCCCCGCTCGGTGCCTAGGAGCCATGGGGGAAGGGGCGGGGGATGATAGGGCTTAGTCTTTTAGACTAACGATTTTCGAACCACATCATTTTAGGGGACCGTGGAGCCCAGCATGGAGGAGTAGCCCCGGAGGTTGGCACGCTTGTAGATGGGGCAGTCTAGTACCAGCGTTCAGATGGCAGGGACTGTGAGTCCTGATCGCTAGTAGTTATATTAGTTTTGCTTCCGCGATGAGAGATATGTAGTGAGGACTTGATGTACTGGGCATGAGCCCAAGTTTTTAGTACTTTTATTACATCTGTGGACACTCCTTTTGTGGAGATTATTTACTATATATATGTGATTTCTATGGACTTGCCTCTTTCTATTTTGCTACAGTTGTGATCGATTTGGTCGGTAGGATCGACATTTTGTAGTGATGATCTTCCGGGGTGCAAAGGTGTCACCGTAAAGAGTCGGTTTTGGGCCTAAGACCCCGGTGTTTTTAAGGAAAAAAAGGGTTGTCTTACAAAGAGTATGAGGCTTTTAGATATGGCAACAAGGACAACTTAGCTGATTGGTATGAACAGTTTGTCAATACTGTTAATGAGATTAAGACTTATGGCAGAGGCTTCAAAGATTTTCAGTTGAATGAAAAGTTCCTTTTGTCTTTAACTAGAGACTAGAAAAATAAAATCTGTGTTAGAAGGAGAAGTCTATGGCCCTCAAGGTTGTGGGCACAAAGATGAATAAGGTGAGAATCCCCTTTCCTACCAGGAAAGTGGCTGAGTCAGAAACTTCTGAACCCAAGAATTCTGATGTTGACATGACAGATGGAGAATTTGCTGCCTTCTCCAGACAATTCAAGAAAATGAAGACAAGGAGGAAGCAGTGAAAGAGCAGACCTTCCTCCTCCTCCAACTATAAGAAGGTGCCTAACAAATCTGAAAGAACTAAGAAGGATCCCAAGGGGGACAGATATGGTTCTAAAACTAGTAAATTTGTTTTTTCTGATATTTTGTGTTATTGCTACAATAGAACTAGGTATGTCATTGCTTACTGCCTAGAAAAAAGAAAAGAAAAACCAGTTATAGGTGAAAGAAGCATTGCAAGGGCAAAAAGTCTGAATAGACTTTCCTTGCTAAGAAGTAGAAAAGCTAGATTCAAAGTGACTCTGATTTATTCAAGTCAGAGGATGAGGAAGCCTACATTTGGTTGTTTGCTCAAGAAGAAGAAGAAGATGCATCTACTGCAAGGATAGACATCAAGGCCCCTAATACCACTCAGATTGTGACAATGAGGAAGAAGAAGAGAGTTATGGTTTGATGAACATGACTGATAAAGATGATCAGGAAGACACTATTCCCGATGAGGTAATAATTCTAAACATATCTTCTCCTGAATCTGAATATGAGACTGACACATAATCTGAAGCATCTTATTCATCTAATGATGTGGATGGATCAAACTCTTATGATGATGTAAATCAATTGAATGAAAAGTATGATTCCCCCGTGGAAGCTCTGAAAAAAAGCAAGAAGCTTGCCAAAAAGCAAGTTGTGAAGATTGCTTCCCTCTAGTAAGCTAAATAAGAAAACTATGAGTCTGCTACTAGGCTGGCTCAAATTGAGTAGAGAGATTAGCCAATTGAAAGGAATAATAATCATCCAAGTAAGCACCATCAGCCAGAAGAATAAGATCATCAAGGATATTGAAGAGAAGCTCCTCAAGGAGAGGAAGTTAGTGGCTCAGTTCTCCAAGCCATAGTCTGAGTCGTCAATCATTGACTCATTCTCTTCCCAAAATAATAGAACGAGAGTTGGCTTCAATAGGAAATCAACATCAACAATGAACAAGAGAAAAGATAAGGCTGCAGTAACTGAAACCACATTTCAGAAGGTAATATTTCCTTCCAACATGTATGACCATAACTGCATGTATGGTCACTGGAAGAATGGAAATTCCTGTAGTAAGGGAAATTATGAACCTTGCTGTGGAGGTAGAATGTGCATGGGTTTGAGTGCAATGAAAGCTCCCCATAAGGAAAATCAAATGGTCCAATATGAACCATTTGTTTTTGGTACTCCAACACCTTCACTGATGGGTAAAGGAGTTGCACCTTCCCAATCCATGCAAATGAAAAAGCAGGTTATTGACATAACAATAACTCACTCTTACAGGGAAATATTGGATGCCACCAACACAATGTCAGCTATCAAGCCGATATCTATTGCTGTCAAGCCGATATCATCGAGTAAGAATAATTATCGTTATGCACCCAACCAGGTAAATAGTGAGAGAAATAGGAAAAATGAAATGAGCTTCTCTTTTGAACATGGACATTCAGATGTGCCTTCAACTTCCAAGAATGTTTAGAAGAGGAGATGCAATATTTTTGAGTGTTGGTACTGTTGTAAAGTGAGTCACATGGCACAATCCCTCTATGTTATAGGCAAAGAAGAGCCTTCCTACTAGTGTAGCTCTCAACATAAATGATGTTGTTAATGCTAAGAAGAACCTAGGACCCAAAGTCAGTTGGGCTCCTAAGGTAAAATGAATTTAATCTTATAGAATTGTTGAAGTACCAACCTGAAACAAATCTGGTGTTGGGAACATTGACCACAATCTCCTAGATTTGAAGAAGCCCCATAAGTTAATAATATACACATATATGTATTTGACATTTCCTCATAGTTATTCTGTGTAGGAAACATATATTTGATTGACTGACAGGTTAAGAATAAGTCAGCACTCTCTAGAATTCAACAAATTCTACTAAGTTTAAATACATCGAGTCATCTCACATCACTCGACGCTCGAGGTCTATAGGCATTGACACCATGCTATTCACTCAACACCTTAGAGGAGAAGCAAAGAATCTAAGTATAAAAGCATCGAGTCATCTTACGTCACTCAATGCTTAAGACTAATGCGTTGATTGAATGTTACTCTCTCAACACTTCTATAAAAGGGCACAAATTCATGCTAAGTTCAAATGTGTTGAGTGAAGGTATTTCACTCAACGCTTCAGTAAAAGAGCTGAGTTTTATTCCAAGTTCAAATGCGTCGAGTGAAGATCATTCACTCAATGTCTAAGTAGTGAAGCAGTAAAACTGTCTAAGTTCAAATGCGTCGAGTTACAAGACTTGACTGAATGCCTAAATAGAATGCGCAGAGTTAACATCTGTCACTCGGCGCATCTCTAGAAATACTTCACTCAACGCTTTAGCAAAAAGGAAAAAGATGACTTAAGTATAAATTCGTCGAGTTACAAGAAATCACTCAACACCTTAGTTGTATGCGCTGAATTAAGTACTTTTTCTCAACGCTTCTTCAGTGATCTAGAATTTGACTAAGTCATGTTACTTCCAGCACTAAACTCATGCATCAGAAGTTCAGAAATTATTCAAAGTCAGAGAGTGTCTTGTCTATTTGGCTGATGTCACATAAAATTCAAATCGACGCAAATTGCATGCTAAAAGACAGAAACCGCCTTATTTGTCTGATATGCAATCTTGGGAATATTCAACCATTAAAATCGGTCATGCCACTTACCTAAACTGGACTTAGCCATTATAGTTGCTGGAATATAAAAGTAAAGTGTTGATGTCTTTTAAAAAGACTTCTCGAGAATTATTAAGAGACTTTTTGCAGAACTTAAAAAAGAACTTTTAGAAAATATTTTGAAACCCTATGCTCCAAACAGTCACCACCAGTAGAGAGAGAAAGCATTCTCAATGTCTTCAAGCTTTGCAATCTACAAAACAATCTTACAAAAAAAACTTGAGGAAGATGAAGATCTTTCAAGTGTTCACACAAAACAAACTGCTTTTATTCTGAATATTCATTCCTGTTACTGTGGTGAAGAGAAGCTATTTGTTGTAACAGCTATCAAAGAAAACTCCTGAACCATTATTCCCGAGTCATTGTAACTCAATATATTTCCATTGTAAGATCTCACTGAGATTTGATGTATGCATGCTCTATAATGGCTGAGTGTAGGATTTTTTTCAAAAGTCAGAGGTAGGATTATTTTAGAGAATCTGAGATAGGCCTGTGTTATAAAGGGTGAGGTAGGGCTTGTTGTGAGCTTGAGGTAGGATACTTGGTGTTATCTCTGAGGTAGGACTGTGAGTAGTCTGAGTTGAAATAGTGGGAAACACTCTGAGATGTAGGATCCTGGGGAGGATCTGAGGTGTAAGATCAGTTGATGTGAGATTTTAAAGGAGTTGGCCTTAGATATGAGAATCACTACAAACTGATTGTGTGTTCTATGTAATCTTGAAAGCTAACATCCAAACAACAACACATCAAGTATAACTTTAAAATGGTTCAAAAACTTAAAAGAAACCTATTCACCCCCTCTAGGTGTTTAGCTACCCTTAAAAGTATTTCAAGTGGTATCAAAGCCAAGTTGTTCAATAAAGACCTAATAGTTAGATCAAGATTCTCTAAGGGTAGTAAAAGTCTATCATCATGACTTATGGTGAGAACCACAAGGATCTGGGATCTATGAAGCTTCCTATCTATAAGAAGGACAACTTTGGGATTTAGAATGAATGAGTGGGACTGTTTGTGGAAGCCCCAGACCCTAGAATATTCATTAAAGTGGAAGAAGGACCAATCATTTCCATGAAGGTCTCAGTTATAGATGACAACATCAAAGAAATACTCTAAGATGACAAAGGATAAAGTAGTTCTGGCTACTATGGACAAGAAGGCAAAGAACATTATTGTCAGTGTTATATATGATTCAACATTTTAGAACCTTATTCACTACATAACAGAAAATGAAATGTGGGAGTCTCTGATAGTCTACTTAGAGGGGATTGAGTAAGTGAGGGATGATAGAAAATCCCTATTAAATCAACAGTATGAGTCCTTCAGACAAGGTATGAAGGATTCCATAGCTAGGTGTTATGAGAAATTCTTTAGAATTGTACTTATGGCAGACAGTTCTCTAACTATAAATTAAATGACAAATTCTTGAGATCACTCAACAAAGAGTGGAACATCAAGATTTGTGCCATAAGGGAGGTAGTGAACTTAACCAACACACTACCATAAAATCTGTTTGGTATGTTGATGTTACATGAACTTCAGCTTAACTCCAGAAAGGCCGAAAAAGAATCTGCCAAGTCCCTTAGTAAAGAAAAGTATGTGTCCTTCAAAGCTGAAACATCTAGAATGAGCAAAAAGACGACTCTTTCTCCCACCAAGAAGGGCTACTGAATCAGAAAGCTCTACACCCAACTTATCCGAAGCTGAGCTGTCTGATGGAGAACTAACCTTGGTATCCAATTAGTTCAAAAAGATACTGAGCAGAAGAAGATAGTGGAAGAACAAGACCACCAATGGCTCCAGCTCAAGGAAGCCCAGGAATACCATGACAGATTCAGGAATGAACCCACTGGGGAGAGGTATGCATCTAAATAGAAAAAATAATTTAAGGCTGATATTGTTTGTTATTATTGCAGCAGGTCAGGATATGTCATTGCTGACTATTCTATTAAAATGAAAGAAGGCAAAAGGTCGGATGATAAAAATATCATAAAGATAAGAAGACTGACAAAAGCTTCTTGGCTAAGAATAAATCTTGCCTATCTAACAGTGATTCTGAGGCTTCAAAATTTGAAAATGAAAATTCCTATATTGGACCATTCTCCATGGAAGAGTATATAGTCCACCCAGCTAGCAAGATGGGCATTAGGGCACTACTATCCTCTATTGATAATGACTGTGAAGATGAAGAAAATTACATCCTCATGGCCATGACTGAAAAAAATCAGGACAAATCTGATCCTAACGAGGTAATCATTTCAATCATGTCTTCTTCAAAATTTGATTAGGAAACTGGCCCATATTATGAGGCATCCTCTTCATCTAATGTGGAGGATATATTAGAAACTGAAGAGGATGTCATTGAATTGATTGACAAATATGGTGTTCTCCTAGAAGCTAAAGAAGAGCAAAAAGCTTGTCAAGAGACAAGCTGAGGAGATTACATCTTTGCAGCAGAAAAAATATATGCGATCTGAGTCAGCTTCCCAGATAGCTCAAATGAGCAAAGAAATTAGTCAGATGAAAATTGTCACCATTATCTAAGTGATCACTATTACCTAGAAGAACAATGTCATTAAGGATCTTCATGAGAAGCTCCTCAAAGAGAGGAATCTAGTGGAGAAATTTTCCGTGCCTAAGATTGTGTTGCCACTCATTGATACCTTCACCTTTCAGAATAATAGAAAGGTGTTGGGATTTAAGTAGAATGCTGGTGCAGCTCATTCCAGAAGGAAAGGAATGCTCCAGTTGTGCCTCAAACCACCTTTCAGAAAGTAGTCTTCCCATCTAACTGGTATGATCATGACATGTATGGTCACTAGAAGAGTGGAAGTTCCTCATGTAAGGGCAACAGTGCACCCTATAATGGGAGGAGAAAGGGCACGGGGTTGAGTGCTTTGATACCCCATCATGAAGAAATTCAAATGGCCCATCATGGACCATTTGTATTTGCTGTCACATCTCCGACACTCACGGGTAAGGCAATCGACTCTTCCTAGAATCTTCTAGCAAAGAAGCAGGCAATGACATGACTGCAATCAATTCTCACTTGTCATTTTCTGATTCCATTAGCACCATGTCAGCTGTAAAGCAGACACATGTTCCTATCAAATAGAATCAGACAAAAGAACCTTATTGCAGGTTAACATTTAGTATGATCCTAGCTGAGAGAAATAATAAGAAAGATGTTGTTTTATCTGCTGAACAAAAGAATCATGATGCTTCATCCACCTCTAGGAATGTTCAGAAGAGAAGATACAACATTCATTAATGTTGATGTTGTGGCAAAGTAGGGCATTTCGCCATAGACCGCTGGTTTAATCCTACAACACCATATACTGTGAAATCTAAGTTAGCAAAGTTTATACCCGTTGGTCTGAGTACATCAAAGGCTAACAAGAACCCAGGACTCAAATATCTTTGAGTGACTAAGGTAAACTAACAATGTTTTGCAGGTAGGTCCAAGAACTAATCAGATGCATATGTGGTACTAATATAGTGGATGGTCTAGGAACATGACTAGAATAAGGAGCCATCTGAAATTCTTCACTCCAGTGAGGAATAGACCCAAAGTCATATTTGGTGGTTCAGATAAAGGAGTGACTAAAGGTTATGGTATGATCACCGATGACATAGTCACCATTACAGAAGTATCTTATGTAGAAAGATTGCAACATAATTTGATTAGTATAAGCCAACTCTGTGGTCTTGGCTATGTCATTATTTTCCACAAGGATAAGTGCCTAATAAAAAGGTCAACTAACCAAGAGATCATTTTGATTCGCACTAAGAGTGTTAATATTTATTGTATAAATTTTCTGAATATTGACTCCAATTCTCCTGTTTGCCTTGTAGAAAATGAGAAAGACTCTTTGTAACGCCCACATCTGTCACATAGGATATAACAGAAGGTCTAGTCGGGTCCCCACGCCATATTATATGGATAGTCAATGGAGTTACGTAATGAAACCATAATCCATAAATGTTCATCATAACTCAGAGTGAATTCTAGCAAAATTAAATTAATTAGTTAGAACCCAACCATTTGAATGTCCACTAAACCAAATAGGAATGTTGATACAAATACACGAAGTAGTTATTGCCTTAAGGCCTTACAAAGTTTCCCTAAATAATATTATATTACATACTTTGGCATGCAGGTCGGCCACACATAAGCTGTAAAAGAAAACACGCTTCTCTTTGGCCTTCGAGGGCCGGCTTAGCAACTATGGGCTTTATCCCGCTATTTCCCGCTCAGATCAGCTACACCTGTACGAAGACATTCCACCCAAAAGGTGACAAACAAGACAACTCTCAACATTAGCTGACCAAATTATAACGACCCCACCCCTCTCTGAGGGTGGCGGTGCTCCTTCACTGCAGGCATTTAGCATAAAAAATATAAAGGTAACAGAATATGCAATCATAAGTACAATTCACTACAAACGTTGGCATGGTCGGCAATACGCCCCGTGCACTCAAGGCATATTCTTGGTGCACCGTATAAGACTGCTCCCCTTAACAAGGAGTTTACCCGATCTTATGCCCAGAACCACCGCATTACGGAAACACTAACACACAGGTTAATCGCCACCATATGATGCTGATCCTGCCGGCCATTACTATCATTTAAACTGTTGGCCAATTTAAGAATAGAAGTAAATAACAATTACATAGAAGGTCCACATGTCAAAAAGCATCATCATATATAAATAATTAAAAGTACAGTTCACAATGAGTACAAAAATTAGAGTAAGGGATTATGCCCGATACATGCCAAGATAGAACAAACCACTCTCTCACACAACACTAAGCAAAAGCTGAAATAACAATCGTCATCACCTGGCGCTGAAATGTAGTAGTAGTGCGCGACATATTCTCCTCAAGTCCTGCCACCTCGTCCTGTTGGTCGTGTTAGTGCTCTGTCTTCTCAAGCTCCTAAAATAATACGATCACAACTGATAGTTAGTCATAAAGACTATGCCATTTTGTTCTCACCTCACCCCCATGACTCCTAGGCACCTACAAGAGGACAAAAGCGGAGGAAAACAAGGGGTAGAAATAAAAGAGCATGTGATAGTGGAACTATTCTATCATGAGTAAGCATCTGACATTTAAATTACTATGCTAGTAGTTGTAAATGAATGGCAATAGTATAAAAGACAGTAATAAAATAAGCAACAATACTAAACCGAGAAGTAGTCAAGTAATGTAAGAAGTGCGCAAAAAGTTAAACATCTACAACTATACTATCAACACATGAGTACTTTAACTTATATGAATGCCCATAAAAACTTATAAGTTAGGGTTTCAGGAAATATAACTTATCACAAAAAGTTTCCATACTAGTTTATATGATAAGGGTCTGCAGTATGAATGACCTAAGCATGTATGTATGATATGACATGATATGACTCATGCAAGTGCAACTCACTCACACGACTCTATGATCACAGACCTTTATTTCCCACATTTTGGATTTAGCTAAACTCTCTGGTACCACCATTGTGGCTACGATAGCAGTGGAGTGGGTGTCTCCACTCATAGGCGGGTATACACACTACTAGGCCCAGACCTCCCATACGCATCTGTACATGTCCTAGGTGCACTATAGAGTCTCTGTGTACTATTTGTTGGCTATCCTATCGGTCTTTTTTGTCGAGTGTTCTTTTTCGGGGATCCTCTTCCAAACAGAAGTATAAACAACCTACTGGCCACTCAAACCCTCACACCTCACCAGAGTCATCGTACTGCCTCGATGTGATGACTGGTCCAGTACCACGTGACCCGAAAATATTTGTTTTTATGCTCATGCAAGTTATTTCAGCCCGAGCCTCCAGCTCGTAGGACCAACACGTCCTAATATCACACTCCCGAGCCTCTAGCTCGCAAGACTAACCCGTACTATATTATCTCTTGAGCCTCCACCTCGTAGGACCCACCTGTCTTGTATCCCTGTAACCTTACACAGGTGGGATTGCAACATTGTTTGTCAACCTATTAAACTACTCTTGTCTGATTTTAGTTATACTTAGCGACTTATGGTTATTCGTGGATTTCCCGAGGTCTACCCGGTGAAGGTCTCACAGTGGTACCGGGGAATATGATGGACTGAATCACAAATCCCGCTTTCTAGGACACTTATTATTTTTTGTTGACTACCCGATATTAATAGCCCACTCTCGTTGTTACTCTTGAATAACCCTAATGACTTTGTACACTTATAGTAGAATTACGATCTTTCATCGGACTCTGATTTAACTATTCTCTAAGGCGATTTGCACACTAACACTCGATAGAATTGTGTCATAACTTATGATTATGACTAGGGTTTCAACCTTCCAACATATTTATAATTTCAATTGTATTCCATTACCCTGAATATCATACCCAACCCACCCTTAGGCATCTGTTGCATAGATGGTGCGAACTCGAAAACCCTTAAGTGTGGTGAAAGCCTACTTGATGACCTCCATGAACCAAAAACTCTTCTAACGGTGTACCAAGGACTTATTCATGACTTTAGGTGGCTGGGTAACCTTTTCATATGGTTTTGAATGGCCTAAAGCTATATGTCACATTTCCACTATATGCAACCCAAGTTCTATCCCTAACTCGTATGAGGTGACTTCAGATTCCTTGGGACAAGGCCTCCAAATTATCATCTTGGGTTAATCATGTAGTAATTAGTTATTAAAAATTGGCGGTTTGTCCTCTAGTTGGGCGGTCAACATTTCAGGTAGTCTGGCAGTTTGTCCAGGTGGTCTGATTGTCTAGCAAGTTGGTGTAGTGGTCTGGTTGTGATCCTTTGTTGGCGGTCTGGGTATTATCCGCATCAGCGGTCTGGTGACTATCCGCACTTGAGGACTGGAGGCTTGCCGCAGCAGCAGCCTGTTGATTAGCCGCAACTACGGCTTGTTGGATTCCCGTAGTTGCGGTTAGAAACTAACGGTTAGTCCAGGCGGTCTAGTTGTCTTGCGGCTTACCCAGCGGGCTTCCCTGGCTGTCTGGCGATTTCCTTCGGTATAGTTGGATGGTTGTTATTTTTTTATATAGTATGCGGATTGACATTGTCAAACCGCATAAGCCGCACAGACTGTATTTAGTCCCACATCATTTGTTTTATCCTCTCATCTCCCATAGATTCTATAAATAAGGGGGCATACCTATGTAATGAGGACCTTTTTGGAGAAATAAAATTTACCTTTATTTACCTCTTGGTCGTTTTCTCGCTCATTTCTCACATGGTATCAGAGCAAATCGATCCTTTGATCCAATCCGCTTCCAGTTTATTTATTTAACCATGTCGGCCACTTCCGCGTCCCGCGCAGCTTCTTGCTGCTTGCTGTCCTTGCGGCTTGCTTCCTTCCGGGCTTTTCAGTCCGCTCGGCTTTCCTTTCTAACAACGCTTCTTTTGCAAATTATTCTGTTCGCACAGTTTCTCTTCTCTGTTGCGAGTTCTTCCTTTTGGTTGCGGCTTCTTCCTTGTCACTTGTGTGTTGCCACCTTGACTGGGTGGACTCTTGCACTTCTCTATCTTCTTCTTTGTGCGGCTTCTTTTTTAATCAATTATCACTACGGTTAGTTGGGATCGTGCAGTTTGCTGTGCAGCTTCTTTTTCTCTTGCCGCCTTTATTACTCATTTTTTTGCGACTTCTCCTGTTTGCGCAGCTTCTTGGTTGTTCGTGCTTTCTCTCGTTTCTCCCTGCGGGTTGTCTTCCCGAGGCTTGTTTCTTTTTCTTGCTTCCGCCTTTTTGTCGTTGCATGTTCCTTGCCACTAGTGTTTGACACCATGACCGTGCGGTCTCTTCCTCCTCTTTCATTTCTCTCTCTTATCGCTGCTAGTTTTCCTTTCTGGCTTGTTTCTAACCATACAGTTAGAAATCCTTCTCTCCTCTTAGAGATGGTTTCTCTTTGGTCCTCTATAGCTTGTGCTTTTGTCGCCTCCTCTGACAAGTGGCTTATTTACTCTGGTGCCACTTGTCGCATGACCGAAAACCCTCGTTTATTCTCTTCTTTTATTGCCCAGAACAGGCTACTTCCTGTTATTATTGCATAAGGGACTTCTACTCTTGTTCATGGTAGTAAGACTATGCATCTTTCTTCATCTTTGCTGATCCAGGATACTCTCTATGTTCCAACGTTTTCGTGCAATTTACTTTCTATTCATGCTCTCTGTACTCAGTTGAATTACATGGTTACTTTTACTGACACCACTTGTTCTTTCTATGATTCTGTCTCCAAAATTATGAATGTTACTGGGACTGTAAGTGGTGGCCTCTTTTTTCTTGATCAAGACGTTGCTTTTTCTGCTTCTTCCTCTCTTCAATAATGACATCGTCGTCTTGGTCATCCTCCTTTTTGCCTCATTCATCAACTTTTTCCCAAACTTCCTTCAGATGATTTTCCTTTGAACTGTGAAGCATGTGAGTTGGGAAAACATCATCTCTCTTCTTTCCCAGCTCGAACGGTACGTTGTTCTTCGCGTCGTTTTGAACTAGTTGACTATGACATCTGGGGTCCTTCTCCTACTGCTACTATTGGAAGCGGAAGCTTATACTTTGTTACATTTATTGATGATTTTTCAATATGCACTTGGTAGTATCTCTTGAAGGATCGTTCTGAGCTGTTCTTTGTGTTCAATGCATTTTATAATGAGACCATCACACAATTTTGTATGCCCAT
This sequence comes from Platanthera guangdongensis, assembly GCA_039583875.1. Lineage (NCBI taxonomy): Eukaryota > Viridiplantae > Streptophyta > Magnoliopsida > Asparagales > Orchidaceae > Platanthera > Platanthera guangdongensis. Next base: position 119,205,203 of record CM077167.1, on the reverse strand, counting down.
TCAAGTTATTCATACTAATATTGCCAAGGAGTATCTCAGCCATCAATTCTCTGATTTTTGTGCGAGCTATGGCTTGATTCATCAAACTACTTGTCCCTATACGTCTCAGAAAAATGGCATTGCTAAACGCAAAAATCGCCATCTCTTGGATGTTGCTCATAGCCTTTTAATACAAATGAAGGTTCCTAAGTCTTATTGGGGACATGTTGTTCTCCTTTCTTGCTTTCTCATCAACCATATTCCCTCGTCCATTCTTCTGGGCAAGACTCCATTTTCTATTTTATATCCTGAGGCAAAGCCGTTTCCTTTACCTCTGAAAATTTTTGGATGTACAACATTTGTTCACGCACCTTCTCCTGGTCATGAAAAACTTTCTCCTTGTTCTGTTAAGTGGATCTTCCTTGGTTATTGTCCTATGCAAAAGGGCTGTCGCTGTTTTGATGCTCTTCTATGCAAACAATATGTTTCAGGAGATGTTACATTTTTTGAAGATACACCATATTTCTTTCCTATTTCCTCTCTCTTGCCATCTGATACTTCTTCTTCCCTGCCTATTCTCTCAGCACCTCCAGCAGAGCGAGTTATTTCCACGTCTGCTCCTGTTCCTTCATCTCTTTCTCTGGATCCTGATTTGTTGCCCTTGGAGCCTTCTGTACCTGTTCCTGGGCCTCTTCTTTCTTCTGACAACACATTGCTTCCTCCGATTAATAGTGATCTTGATCTTCCCATTGCCCTGCAGAAGGGTGTTCGACAATGTACTATGAATCCTATTGACATTATTGTCTCATACACACAGCTTTCCCCGAATGGTAAGCACTTTACTCTTGTTATCTCTTCTATTGTCATCCCAACAACGCATCAAGAGGCTCTTGCTAGCCCTCAGTGGAAAGCTGCTATGGATGAAGAAATGAACACGTTAATGGTGAGAGGTACTTGGTGTAAGGCCCCCCTCCCGGATCCCAAAACACGGCACAAAGGGGATCTTATGCCCAGAACAGCCGCCTTGCGATGGCATTAGAACACGGGCCAACTTGTACCATAAGACGCTTGTTATGCCAGCTACAACCAATATCAATACATATGCCAACCCAACCAAAATATAATAAAGAGAAGTCAAATCCACACAAGTATATAAGTCCAAAGTACATCAAAATAGAGAAGCTAAGACATGTTTCTACAATATCATAGTATAGCTAATAATTGCCAAAGGGCAACATCAGAGTCGCTCAACACTCACATCAGTAACCGACGGTAGCGACGGCACCGTCACTTCAGGCCCTGTCATCCTGACCTGGTTGTCCTGCTGCAAAGTCTGTGGCTGCTATAACTGCGGGGTGACCTCCTAAAAAGGAAGACGTAGCAACTGTTAGTCGAAAAGACTAAGTGGCTTCACATCCGCTCCCCCGACGACTCCTCAGCACCGGGCAGAGAAAAGATCAAGGGTACAAAGTATAATAAATAGTATAAGCAGGTACAAGCATGTGGTAATGGTACAATAAGATTAACAACAATTTATCTAGCAGTTCTACAAGAGGTATATCAATCATCAAGAGCAAGTAACTACAACAGGAAAGTAACTTAACTTATAAGGATGCTCATACAAGCTTATAAGTTAAGGATTGGTTTACATAAAGTAACTCATCGTATAGGAGTGTCCATACAAAATTATACGATGAGGATCTTGTTTTGCAATGTTATGAAATGGTATGTATGTTATGCAATGACTCACCCATGATCACACACATGCAACCGCTATGTCGACATAGACTAGTAGTTCCCACTATTCGAGCAGGTAGCTTACTTCTCAGGCATCAACCGCCGTGGCTAGGCAGTGACAGTAGAGTGGGCATCTCTACTACTAGGCGGGTATCCATACTACTTCACCTAGGCTTCCGTACGCCTCAATGCTAAAAACACAACAGCGGAGCCCATGCGTACTATGGCTTAGCGGGGTCTCGGGTAGATGTGCACCGAGAACACAGCCCTGAAATGGCCTTGTGTGACCCGGAAGGGGCCTTAGAAGTAAGCATGAGGACACTGCCCAACCATTCACTTGGCATGGAAGGAGCCCCGCGACATGAACACCGAGGAACAAGCCCAACCGACCAAAGTCTAACTGTCAACTCCCGTCGGTGTGACGATCGGCAAGCCCGTAAACCTGGCACACTATCCTCAACCCAGGATTATGACACTGCTTGTCGACTTACACCGCAAGAAATTCCACATCACCGTGGCATGGAAGGAGCCTCGGAGAAAGCACGAGGACCAAGCCCAACCATCCACTTTGACTCATCTCATTGCTATCCCAACTAGTGACAGTCAACACCGCACTTACATCCCTTCACAATGCTACCCGTAGGGAGACGACACTCTAAGAATTGGACACTAAATTCATTCCATTAAACATTCATAGACATGGCCATAAGTTATCATCCTACCTTTCATCCCAAATGATTCAACATGTTATTATCATGATGCGCATTTATAATAGTCTACCAATTTCTATCAAATCGTTTCGTTTAAGTATGCTTCGCTTCACAAAACAATTATGTGGAATCCAACTAATAAACAAACAACATCATTCATTGGACTAAGATGGTTAACATAAAAGAGTTCAACAAACTCAAGTTAATTTGCAACATTAACTCTACCGAGTCCAAAACTAATATTATTCCAAACACAGAATTTAAGTACATGATAAATCTGGACAGCAGATTCGACCGAAGATTCCTGAAGCTACAGGAACCCAGTGAATACATGTAACCCCTCGTTGGAAAGGTGTTTCCATGGGTTACAACTTTAATGTTCAGACCACAACCCAGATTCAGAAGTATCATACTTAAAATCAGCTTCAAAATCTGCTGCGTACAGAACACAATTTCTGCATGCAGGGTTTGCCAGATTTCAAATTCATTCAGACTTTACGGTGGCTATAGACTTCGCCTGAAGTCGTGCAACCACTCGTTGAATAGGTATTTTCAAGGACTTCAACTTTTGTGTTTTGTCGAAAGCGCAGATCTGGTCATATCACACCTAAAAATGGACAAGAAGATCGCGGCGCGCAGAACCCAGATTCTGCACGCATCTTAAGGCGGAATGAACAGCATCGGTTCATCTTCCTCCTCAAGTCGGTCTCCCAAAATCACACCAGAAATTCCACCTCCCTTATTCACCCTTATGAGGCCATGATTCTTCACAAAATCATCCCCCATCTTCACATAGAAGGTTGGAGAGGTTGAAGACACCACTGACCTTAGAGCACAAGCCTAGAACGGCCTCTTCCTAGAGAAATCACTGTCTCGCTAGTCAAGACTCTTTTGAGTCGACGTCTCACCTAGATATCTATAGATATAGCACCAAGGGAGAGGGGAGGAAGCTCACATCATTTCTGGTGTTTCCACTATTTCCGACCATGGATCATGTAACTCTTCTCTACGACATCTTCTCCTTCACGGCTGCAGATCTTCTCCTCCAATACTTGCTCCAGCAGTTTTCTCTCTCTACAGAAGTTTCTCTCAGGAAAAATGGTTGGAATGAGGAGTGAAAATGGCTATGGTTTTCACAACCCTTATATATGAAAAGTGACACGGGTAGGGACACGCCCGTGTCCTTACCCGTGTCCTGCTTCGGGTGAAGCGTTAATGACGGTTTTAGTGTCGGTTCAACACTCGACACGGGTAGGGACACGCCCATATCCCGACCCGTGTCCACATGACACGGCCGTGTTCATTGGTCGTGTCCTTCTCTGGACACATATCGATGAACTCAACTCGACACACACACACGTGTAGGGACACGCCCGTATCTCTACCTGTGTCATACACTTCGTCGATCTCGAAACACTTCGTCAATCTCGACACGCTTCGTCGATCTCGATACGCTTCGTCGAGTTCAACTCAACACACACACGGGTAGGGACATGCCCGTATCGCTACCCGTGTCATACACTTTGTCCATCTCGACACACTTCATCGAGCTCAATACGCTTCGTCGAGTTCAACTCGACACACACGGGTAGGGACACGCCCGTGTCTCTACCCGTGTCACTACACAACATATACTTTGTCGATCTCGACAAGCTTCGTTGAACTCGACACACACACGGGTAGAGATACGCCCGTGTCTCTACCCGTGTCACGTCACACGGGTAGTGACACGCCCGTGTCACTACCCGTGTCCTTCTCTGGACATACTCGATTCATTGACTTGAGAACTGGCCTGTCCCACACGGGTAGGGACACGCCTGTGTCTCTACCCGTCTCCTATGCTTGACTGATTTCTCCTTCTATTTACAAGTGCAGCCTGGTTGCTAGCACTTCCCTGATCCCAAGTCAGCTCTCCTGACTCAAAAATGCGCATGAGGGGCCTAGTGCGAACCGGGACGTTACAAATCCTATAAACAAAATAAAAGATTTCATCCCCAAAATCAGGCTACGGCTTTGGGGAGAAAAAGCATACAAAAAATAAAATATGCTTTTAAACAAAATTACCTTGGGGAAACAACTCTGGGTAGCGTTTTTGCATCAAGTCCACCGGCTCCCATATATACACCTCCTTCCCATGATTAGACCATAGCACCTTTACCAAAGGAATACTTTTGCGGCGCAATATTCTTGTCTCGTTGTCTACGATCCGCACAGGCTCCAGTCGCACAGACCTATCAGTCGCCACTGCACCATCAGTAGTGGGGATATATTGATCGTGCCGCAACAACGCCTTTCGAAGAGACGACACATGGAACACGTCATGGAGATTCTCTAGCTCTGGCGGTAACTCCAACCGATAGGCCAACGGGCCAATCTTTTTCAATACAGTGTACGGCCCAACGTACCTTAGGCTGAGCTTTTTCACACCACGCACCCGTGACACTCCATGCATCGGCCGAATCTTCAGAAATGCTTTATCACCCACTTGAAATTCCACCATCCCGTGCTTTGCATTGTAATACTTTGCCTGCCGAATTTGAGCTTCCAACATGCGATCCCGTATTAGTCTAACCACCACATTGGTATCATCGATATACTCAATTCCCAAGGCCTTCAGGTCTTCATCTTGTACCCAAGACAAGGGGATTCTATACCTTCTTCCGTAAAGAGCTTCGTGGGGCGCCATGCCGATGCAAGCTTGATGACTATTGTTGTAGGAGAATTCTACCAGTGGTAGGAGCCTTTACCATGGCTCTCCTCTATCCAACACACATAATCTCAACAAATCTTCCAGTGTTCTGATGGTCCTCTCAGACTGCCCGTCCGTCTAGGGATGAAACGTGGTGCTAAAGGTAAGGCGTGAGCCCAAATACGCATGTACCGCCTTCCACTCCCTTGAGGTGAAACAACCATCCCGGTTAGAAATGATTATCTTAGGCACGCCATGATACCGTACGAACTGCTCCACAAAGAGGCATACCAAGACATCCACGTGAGCCTCTTTCTTCATAGGGATAAACCGAGCTACTTTCGTCAGTCGATCAACGATCACCCACACCGAATCATTCCCTGAGCGTGAGCGAGGAAACCCATGGACAAAGTCCATGGATATATCCTCAAACTTTCACTCGGGGATGGGCAACAATTGTAACAAACCATCGGGACTCTTGCATTCCGCCTTCACCCTTTGACAAGCTTCGCAATGTGTAACAAAATATCGGACATCTTTCTTCATTCCCGACCAAAACATGGTCTTTCATAGGCCGGCGTACATCTTGGCAATACCTGGGTGCACTGAATACTGCGAGTAATGTGTCTCTCTCAAGATATCCTCCCGGATATTACCGCCCTTGGGAATGTAGAGTCGGCCGCGGAAATAAACAAGGTCGTCTTTTAGTGTATTATCATCAGTAGTCCCATCCTCGATTGCCTTGATTGTCGGGGCCAGAGTTGCATCCCTTCCTTACTCCACCCGTATTCGGTCCCGGATATCACAAACTATGCTCATGGTTTCCAAGTACTATGTATACTCTGCCAAAGGAGCCTTATATACCAAAGTAATATCCATCTCTTTAATCATCCGAGCCAACTCCATACTCATCAACCGAGACTCTGGGCTCGAGTCTGGTACCTTTCTGCTCAATGCATCGGCCACCGAGTTCATCTTTCCGGGATGATAGTTCAAAGTGAACTCATAATCGCACAGAAACTCTAACCATCGCCGTTGTCTCAGGTTCAATTCCTCCTGTGTGTGATCGTACTATAAGTTTTTATGGTCTGAAAAGATCTCGCAGTGAACGTCATATAGATAGTGCCTCCAAACCTTCAAGGCGAACATCACTGCTCCCAATTCCAAATCATGAACCAGGTAACTGATTCCATGCTTCTTCAACTGTCTTGAAGCATAGGCAATCACGTGTCTGTGCAGCATCAACACCGCTCCCATCCCTTGATATGACACGTCGGTGTAGACTTGAAATCCTTCCTTCCCAGACAGAAGTGCTAGGATGGGTGTGGAGGTAAGTCTATCCTTCAGCTCTTGGAACGCCGCTTCGCACTGGAGTGTCCACTCAAATGGCACACCTTTCTTTATCAAGGAAGCAAGATGAAGAGCAATCTTTGAAAATCCTTTTACGAACTTGCGGTAGTACCCAGCAAGTACAAGGAAGCTCCGCACATCGGCCGCCGACTTCAAGGGCGACCACTCCTTCACGGCACGCACCTTGGCTGGATCCACCGCTAGTCCTGCTCCACTGATCACATGCCCCAAGAAAGCAACCTCTTTAAGCCAGAATTCGCACTTGATGAACTTAGCGAACATGGCGTGCTCTTTTAATTTCTTCAATACCAAGGTCAAGTGCTCAATATGCTCCTCCTCCGTCTTTGAGTAGACCAGGATGTCGTCGATGAAAACAATGACGAAGATATCCAAATAAGGTTCAAACACCTTGTTCAAACACCTTGTTCATCAGGCTCATGAAGGCCGAAGGGGCATTGGTGAGCCCAAACAGCATTACAGTGAACTCGTACAGTCCATATCTTGAACTAAAGGCCTTTTCTGGATGTCCTCCTCGCGTATCCTTAACTAATAATATCTCGAGCGCAAATCCAACTTAGAAAACCAATGCGCTCCCACCAGTTGATCGAACAACTCGTCGATCCGGAGTAGCGGATAAGTGTTTTGCACCGTCAGTCGATTGAGTTCCCGATATTCTATGCATAAACACAGGGTTCCATCCTTCTTCTTGACAAACAATACAGGGGCTCTCCAAGGTGACGAGCTGGGGCGAACAAACCCTGACTCCACCAGTTCTTGCAGTTGAACTCTAAACTCCACGAGTTCCATCGGGGCCATTCGGTAAGGGGCCCTGGATACAGGCTTGGTGCCCGGTACTAGATTAATTTGAAAATCAACTTCTCTATGTGGGGGTAATCCTGGCAGTTTCTCAAGAAATACCTTGGGTAAATCCCACACTACCCATACATCATTCATATCCAACGTCATCTCCTTCAACTCGAAACAGAACATGAAGACTTCATCCCCCTTCATATGGGCGTTTACTGCCAGAAATGAAGATAACAACATACGAGGTGCGAAGCTAATACCTTGGAAAATGACATCGGAGTCCCCATGTCTCAAATAGATTCGTTTCTCCGCGTAATCAATCCTTGCGAAGTTCCAGTCCAACCACGCCATGCCCAGAATGATGTCGAATTCCGACATTCTCAATACCATGGCAGGTGTATCAAAGGCCTTTCCCTTGATAAGTATCTCAAATTCTCACTTGGCGGTTGCGATCATCTCAGAGCCGTCCGGGAGGCGAACTCGTCGAGCTATACCAGTAAAGTATTATACACCCTCCATGTCTTTGATGAAGTCCTCGGACACAAAAGAGTGTGAGGCACCGGTATCAAACAATGCATAGGCCGTCTTCCCGCCGACTATCACGGTGCCTAAGTTCCAATAACCAAAACTCAATACTAGGTGTCTAGTATGTCTTAAGAAATTTAAGTTAAACAATGAAAATGTGAAAGCTAACGGCAACATACCAGAAATCACATCCTGGGGATTCCGTTCCTGCGCCATGTCCAGCGCGTACACTTGATCCCGGGCAGGACCGAGGTTTCCTCCTCGCGGTCCTCGTCCTCGACCACGCATGTAACCTCGTCCACGCGGAGCTGCCGGAGGGATAGCCGGAGGGACATTCCCAAACAACCGCGGGCAGAAATGTCGAATGTGGCCCGGCTGGTTGCATTCGAAGCACACCCGCCCATAACGCCCCTCAGGTTGCTGAAATTGTTGATGTTATGGCGGTGGAGGCAATACGGGCGGCTGCGGAATCGGGTGCTCTACTCTAAAATCTCGGTGGAAACTTCCTCCACCTCTTTGATGTCCCCTTCCTCTCCTCAAGTACTGCCTTCTTCTGTTGCTTGGGCCAGCTTCTATCATGCCCTCCGCAGGTCTCTTACCACTACTCAAGTGATCTGCCTCCAATCTCTTCACCATGTCGATAATCTCCGCCAAGCTAGCATCTGCTATAAACAAAAGGGCCTGCCTTAGGGGATCCCGCAGCCCTTTGTAGAAATTCTTGGCGTATCCTCTATCATCCAAATCATAAGAATCCGCGAACCACACGAGGTGCTGAAACTCTCGCTGATATTTCATACCTGATTTTGATCCTTGCTTCAACAGAAGAAACCTCTCTTCGAGTTCATTTCGAGCGGATGTGGGAATGAAGTGCTCCAAGAAGACATTCGAGAACTCGCTCTAACTTATCTCTGTATAGACCCGGCCTTGGAAGGTGGAGCCCATGAGGGACTTCCACCACCTCTTAGCATGTAGTTCCAAGATGAACACCGCCAACGTCACAACCATGTTGGCAGGGCAACAGATCCCCGCCAACAACTCCTGCACCGTGACAATCCATTCCTCCGTGTGTACGACCGACTCCGTCCCGAGGTAGGAGGGAGGGGAGAGGGCCCGAAAGGTGCTCAACCAGTTAGAGCCCGGAGCCTGTTGTTGTACCGGAGGCTGTTGCGCCCTAAAGGCATCCAGGATGGTGGTGAGCGTCTGCCCCAACTCGGATTGTTGGAACTAAGTGGGTATTGAAGGGGCATGAGTTCCCCCCATCAGCTTAGCGTGCACTGGAATCTACACGTAAAACACAAACGTATGGTCAGGTTGGCTAATCTTAAGGTCAAAGTTGGACAAACTTAGTGTGAATTACATATGGGCACGCCACTGCTTCCGCTAAGTTAGTTTGTCCCCAAACTGACTAATCGAACTTGGGTGGTACCATTGTTGAATGACTTCTTTAGTTGAGGATCGTGGCAAACTGATACCATTGTAAGGCCCCCCTCCTGGATCCCAAAACACGGCACGAAGGGGGTCTTATGCCCAGAACAGTCGCATTGCGGTGGCATTAGCACACGGGCCAACCTGTACCACAAGATGCCTATTCCGCCGGCTACAACCAATATCAATACATATGCCAACCCAACCAAAATATAATAAAGAGAAGTCAAATCCACACAAGTCTATAAGTCCAAAGTACATCAAAATAGAGAAGCTAAGATATGCTTCTACAATATCAAAGTACATCTAATAATTGCCCAAAGGGATACATCAGAGTCTCTCAACACTCACATTAGTAACTGACGGTAGCGACGACACCATCACTTTAGGCTCTGTCGTCCTAGCCTGACTGTCCTATTGCAAAGTCTGCGGCTGCTCTACCTGCGGGGTGACCTCCTAAAAAGGAAGATGTGTCAACCGTTAGTCAAAAAGACTAAGTGGCTTCACATCCGCTCCATCGGCGACTCCTCGGCACCGGGCGGATAAAAGAGCAAGGGTACAAACTATAATAAATAGTATAAGAAGGTACAAGCAGGTGGTAATGGTACAATAAGATTAACAACAATTTATCTAGCAGTTCTACAAGAGTTATATCAATCATCAAGAGCAAGTAACTACAGCAGGAAAGTAACTTAACTTATAAGGATTCCCATACAAGCTTATAAGTTAAGTATCGGTTTACATAAAGTAACTCATCGTATAGGAGTGTCCATACAAACTTATACGATAAGGATCGTGTTGTGCAATGTTATGAAATGGTATGTATGCTATGCAATAACTCGCCCATGATCACACACATGCAATCGCTATGTCGACATAGACTAGCAGTTCCCACTATTCGAGCAGGTAGCTAACCTCTCAGGCATCAACCGCCATGGCCAGGTGGTGACAGTAGAGCGGGCATCTCTACTACTAGGCGGGTATCCACACTACTTCACCTAGGCCTCCGTACGCCTCAACGCTAAGAACACAACAGCGGAGCCCATCCGTACTATGGTCCAGCGGGGGTCTCAGGTAGATGTGCATTGAGAACACAATCCCGAACTGGCCTTATGTGACCCGGAATGCGCCTCAGAAGTAAGCACGAGGACATAGCCCAACCGTTCACTTGGCACGGAAGGAGCCCCGCAACGTGAACAATGAGGACCAAGCCCAACCGCCCAAAGTCTAACTGTCAACTCTTGTCGGTGTGACGATCGGCGAGCCCATAGACCTACCACACTATACTCAACCCATGATTATGACAACAAGTGTCGACTCACACCGCATGCAATTCCACATCACCGTGGCATGGAAGGAGCCTCGGAGAAAGCATGAATACCAAGCCCAACCATCCACTTTAACTCATCTCATTACTATCCCAACTAGTGACGGTCAACACCGCACTTACATCCCTTCTTAATGCTACCCGTAGGGAGACGACACTCTAAGCATTGGACACTAAATTCATTTCGTTAAACATTTATACACATGGCCATAAATTTTCATCCTACCTTTCATCCCAAATGATTCAACATGTTATTATCATGATGCGCATTTATAATAGTCTACCAATTTCTATCAAATTGTTTCGTTTAAGTATGCTTCGCTTCACAAATCAATTATATGTAATCCAACTAATAAACATCATCATTCATTGGACTAAGATGGTTAACATAAAAGAGTTTAACAACCTCAAGTTTATTTGCAACATTAACTCTACCGAGTCCAAAACTAATATTATTCCAAACCCAGAATTTAAGTACATGATAAATCTGGACAGCAGCTTCGACCGGAGATTCCCGAAGCTACAAGAACCCGGTGAAGGCATGGAACCCATCGTTGGAAAGGTGTTTCCTTGGGTTACAACTTTTATATTCAGATCACAACCCAGATTCAATAGTATCATACTTGAAATCGGCTTCAAAGTCCGCTGCGTACAGAACACAATTTCTGCATGAGGGGTTTGACGGATGTCAAATTCATTCAGACTTTCCTATGGCTACAGACTTTTCCTGAAGTCGTGCAACCACTCGTTGGAAAGGTATTTTCAAGGACTTCAACTTTCGTGTTTAGTCGAAAGCCTAGATCTGGAAATATCACACCTGAAAATGGCCAAGCAAATCACTGCGCGTAGAACCCAGATTTTGCATGCATCTTAAGGCGGAATGAACGGCATCGGTTCATCTTCCTCCTCAAGTCGGTATCCCAAAATCACATAAGAAATTCCTCCTCCCGTATTAACCCTCATGATGTCAGGATTATTCACGAAACCATCCTCCATCTTCACATAGAATGTTGAAGAGGTAGAAGACACCACTAACCTAAGAGCACATGCCCTATAACAGCCTCTTCCTAGAGAAATCGCCGTCTCGCTAGTCAAGACTCTTTTGAGTGGACGTCTCACCTAGATATCTACAGATCTAGCACCAATGGAGAGGGGAGGAAGCTCACCTCATTTCTGGCGTTTCCACTATTTCCGGCCATGGATCATGTAACTCTTCTCTGCGACATCTTCTCCTTCACGGCGGTGGATCTTCTCCTCCAAGACTTGCTCCAGCAGTTTTCCCTCTCTACAGAAGTTTCTCTCAGGAAAAATGGCTGGAATGAGGAGTGAAAACGGCTAGGGTTTTCACAACCCTTATATATGAAAAGTGACACGGGTAGGGACACGCCCGTGTCCTTACCCGTGTCCTGCTTCGGGCGAAGCGTCAACGACGGTTTTAGTGTCGGTTCAACACTCGACACTGGTAGGGACACGCCCGTGTCCCGACCCGTGTCCACATAACACGGCCGTGTTCACTGGCCATGTCCTTCTCTGGACACATCTCTACGAACTCAACTCGACACACACACACAGGTAGGGACACGCACGTGTCTCTATACGTGTCATACACTTCGTCGATCTTGACAATCTTCGTCGATCTCGACACGCTTCGTCGAGTTCAACTCGACACACACACACGGGTATGGACACGCCCGTGTCTCTACCTATGTCATACACTTCGTCGATCTCGACACACTTCGTCGATCTCGACATGCTTCGTTGAGTTCAACTCGACACACACGGGTAGGGACACGCTCGTGTCTCTACCCGTATCACTGCACAGGATACACTTCGTCGATCTCGACAAACTTCGCCGAGCTCGACACACACACGGGTAGGGACACGCCCGTGTCTCTACCCGTGTCACGTCATACGGGTAGTGACATCCCTGTGTCACTACCCGTATCCTTATCTGGACATACTCAAGTCGTCGACTCGAGAACTAGCCTCTCCCATATGGGTAGGGACATGCTCGTGCCTCTACCCGTGTCCTATGCTTGACTGATTTCTCCTCCTATTTACAAGTGCAGCCCGGTTGCCAGCACTCCCCGGAGCCCAAGTCAGCTCTCCTGACTCAAAAATGCGCACGAGGGGCGTAGTGTGAATCGGAACGTTACACTTGGACTCTTGCCCCCCCCCCACCTTTAGGAATTGATGTGGTTGGTTGTACGTGGGTATTTGTGGTTAAATACCTTCCCGATAGCTCAGTTGATCGCTATAAGGCACGACTTATTGCCAAAGGGTTTACTCAGACATATGGGGTGGACTTTGTAAGAATTGAAATGGTTTTAACTGAAACTTTATTATCCGAAAAAGGTATCTATTACAAAGGTATGCCCTCCCTTATATAGAATGGAGGAGAGATGAGAGAATGCAAATAAGAGATGTGGGACTAAAAATTTACAGGACTAAGCGGACTATACAAAACAAACCGCACAAGCCGCGCGGTTAGACAGAAGGGCTAACCGCACGGCTACCACCGGAGAGAAAGAGAGATTGTCAGGGTAGACCGTCAGACCGCCCGATCTCCAAGCCGGCTGAGACAAACCGCCAGACCGCGCGGTCTTCAACCCGCCAAGACAGACCGCCAGACCGCCCGGTCACCAACTTCAACACTCCCCCTCAAGCTGGAGCATATATATCGATCATGCCCAGCTTGTCACAAACATGAAGAAACGAGGCGGAAACTGGCTTGGTGAAGATGTCAGACAGCTCTTTATCAGAAGTGACAAAGGGAGTGCAAATTTGTTCCTTTAAGATCTCTTCACGAATGAAATGACAGTCGACCTCAATGTGCTTTGCTCTCTCATGGAAGACTGGATTTTTGGAGATGTATATGGCGGCCTTGTTATCATAGAACATAGGTAGAGGATGGTTGTAGACCTCTCCTAAATCTAGCATGAGAGCCCACATCCATTTTAACTCACAAGTGGTCGATGCCATACTGCGATACTCAGCTTCTGCACTGGACCTGGAGACAACAGATTGCTTCTTGCTCTTCCAGCTCACCAGATTTCCCCCAACAAAGGTGCAAAAACCTGAGGTTGACTTACGATCCCCTTTGTCATCAGCATAACTTACATCTGAGTATGCTTCAATCCTCAGATGACCATTCTTCTGAAAAAGTAATCCTTTCCCAGGCGCTGCTTTGACATACTCTAAGATCCGCAAGGCGGACTGTAGATGGCACTCCCTAGGTGCTTGCATGAATTGACTCACCTTTCCCACAGCATAGGAAATGTCGGGCCTGGTCACTGTGAGATATATGAGCTTACCAACCAGACGCCTGTACCGCGAACTATCTGAAAAAGGAGGCGAATCATCTGTCCAGGTTTTGTCTTCTCTAGTTGCCATGGGGCATCAGGCAGGTTTTGCTCCAGTCAATCCTGCCTCTTTTAAAAGATCAAGGGCATACTTACGCTGAGAGAGAACTAAGGAGTCGGGATTCCGAGAGATTTCGATCCCCAGAAAGTACTTTGGAGAGCCCATATCTTTCGTGATAAGATGTTGGCGAAGATGTCGCTTTGTTAGGGCTACCCCTTCCTGGTCATCGCCAGTGAGAAGAATATCATCGGCGTACACAACAAGAACAACCAGCCCTGAAGGAGTTTTGCGAATAAACAGAGAGTGATCAGCAGAGCTTCGCGCAAAACCAACGGCCGCCACGATGTCGCTGAACTTGTCAAACCAAGCTCGAGGGCTCTGCTTGAGGCCATAAATTGTCTTCTGCAGCCGGACATACTCGTGTCTCCCCCTGAGCAACATACCCAGGAGGTTTCTCCATGTAAACGGCCTCGTGAAGATCACCATAAAGGAAGGCATTCTTGACATCCAGCTGAGAAATCGGCCAATCCCTATTGACCGCCACAGAGAGAAGGACCCAGATAGTGCTGAGACGAGCCACGGGGGAGAAGGTGTCAAAGTAATCAACCCCATAGGTCTGAGTAAAGCCCTTAGCAACAAGGCGAGCCTTATACCGATCCACAGTGCCGTCTGGGCCAAATTTGACCACAAAGACCTAGCGACAGCCAACAGCATTAGTACCGAAGGGAGGAGCAACAAGAGTCCATGTACCCCGCTCCGTGAGGGTCGCCATTTCCTCATCCATGGCCAGCTTCCAGTGGGGAATAAGCAAGGGCCTCCTGATAGGAACGAGGCATGGCAGTGGCAGAGATAGCCAGTGCAAAGGCCCTGCGAGAAGGGGTAAGACGATCATATGAAACAACAGCAGCAAGGGGGTGTAGGGTACACGTCCACACCCCTTTGCGAAGAGCCACAGGGAGATCCAGGTCGGCGGCCCCCTCGGTATCCAGAGCGTCCGTGGCAGAGAGAGCTGGCCCGGGAGAAGAGAGCGACGGCGGCGGAGAGGATGGAGACGGAGGTGGAGAAGTAGGAGAGAGAGGTGGAGCGAGATGAGGGGACGGAGATGGTGGAGGGGCGGATATCTCGGTAGGAGACGAGGGAACGAAGGGAATAGCAGGAGAATCAGAAGGTGGGGGAAGAGGAGAGGAAGCGGGGAAAAGAGAGGAGGATTCAGCCGAGAAGTAGGAGGCATTCTCGAAGAAGGTAACATCAGCAGAGACAAACTGCTGACGAAGAACAGAAGTTAAAGCAACAATAGCCTTTCTGAGTGGTGGAGTACCCCAGAAAGACACATTTGGTGGAGCGAGGGGATAGCTTGTCACGGGTGGCAGATGGGGTATGCACAAAAGCATTGCATCCAAAGATTTGGAGTGGGAGAGGAAAAGCCTCCTGGCCCGGATACAGAATGGAGAATGGTGTTTTCCCGTGGAGAATGGTGGATGGAAGGCGATTGATGAGGTAGCAGGCAAGGAGAATAGCATAGCCCCAATAAGAGCGAGGGACATGCATCTGGGTCATCAATGTGCGAGCCACATCGAGGAGGTGACGGTTTTTTCGTTCCGCCACCCCATTTTGTTGGGAGGTGTAAACACAGCTAGTCTGATGAATAATGTCATGTTGCACACAAAAAGATGTAAAAGCATGATGATGACTGCTTTTAGTCATCGTTTTTGGTATAGTTTATAAACCTAAATTCCTAAGTTTAGTTATAATTTTGTTTATTTTATGTTTGTTTTGTTTTATTTCTCGTATGTTATGATAATTTCTAAATTTATCTTGTGTTTTATATTTTATGTTGTGTTATGTTTAGTTTAGTTTTAATATTTGTTGCTATGATTAGTCTTATTATTCTATTTTATGTTTAGTCTTATTTGTTATAATGCTCATGAATAATATTTTGTTTCTAATAATTATTTTGTGTTGTTATTTGTAGGATCATGGCCCAAATGCATGCAACATGATGCAAGCCAAGCCCTCATGGTGAGCCCGAGCCCATGCTCAAGTTCAAAGATGCATGCAGCCCACTTCAAGCATGCAGCCCGACCCTCTCCTTGGTGCAGCCCGGCCACCCATCTACTTCAAAAATGCAGCCCACTTCAAAGATACATGCAGCCCAAGGCAGCCCCATGCAGCCCCTCCCTCAAGAGCAGCCCCTACATGCAATCCTAGCTCTACCCGAGCCCATGAAGCCCACACTAGCAGCCCACTTTTTGCCTTTGCATGGTCCGACCACCCATATTATGTCCCCCTCTCTACTTTTTTATTATTTTTTCTCTTCTCTCCCTCATTTAATGACATGCATGCATCCCCTCTTTCAATCCCACTCCCTCCCCTTTATTATTTTCTCTTCCATTTATTCCTCATGCATCCCCCACTCATCCCCTCTCTCTTATTAATTTCTCTATCCATGCACCTTGCCACCAATGCATTGAACCCACCTCCTTTTCTTCCCCTTCATTTAATAACATGCATGAACACTCTCCCCTACACATGGCCGGCCACCCCCCTTGCCTCCTTCTATTCATTCCCATCTAGAATCTTCCCTCCTCATCTATAAAAGGCACCATGGTCTCATGCTTTAGGGAGTTGGATTTTGGAGAGCAAGTGAAGTACTAGTTCAAGAGAGTGCTTTCTTTTATGTTGCTTACATGTTGTTAAGTCTTTATTAGTGTAACCTTTGATTTTGATAGTGTAATCTTTTCTTCGATAGCATAAACTTGTCTCCTTATTATTTTGTACTTCTCCGTTTTTATATATCAATGAAAATGAATTTATTTTATCTTTCCTGTGCTTTCTTTCTTAACTATGCGTAGCTAATATTCTTTTAGCATTTGATCATGAGGATCCATGATTTGAGATAGGAATTATTTTTTACTTCGTAATTTTATTTTTGCTAACTTTCGCTCGATCCCTCTTTGATTTATTTCGAGCCGACTCCATATTTCTGGTATACGGTAGTAGTCCTTTGATCTCATTTCATAATAGTCGAGAGACTCATTAATTTGAAAGATCACTCAAAGAGGGAAGGAGTTGCACGCAATCCTAGAGATAGGACGACGTAAATCCTCCGGATTGGAGTCAAATCCAATAGTGTGGATCATCTCGATAATGCAAACTTTAGGCTCCTTTGATTTGTAAAGAGATTTCGATCAAAGTGTCTATAAGTTAGGAGACTTAATGCTCTAGCGAGATTTTGTCTTATTTTCGGATCCGTCACGGTCGAGTTAAGTCGCAATTATAAAATATTATTCTTATTCCCCCTGTCTCTTTTCATGGTGAATCATCGATCAAGTGCTATCTTTTAATCCATAGTTCCGTTTTAAATTTCGTTTCAGTTTGATTTTAAAAATTCTCAAAACGCACTTTTCTCCGGTAGGATAATAGTTAGAGCGTGAGTAGAAGTAATTGACAGCCTTGTGTTTTAATACGACCTTGGTACTACGATTCGACAGGTACGCTTGCCTGTTCGGGTTTTGGCCCCCCAAGTTTTTGGCGCCGTTGTCGGGGACTTTTCTTCATCAATATTTTGAAAACGCTTGCGCTATTACTTCTCCAAAAATAAAAAAAAATAATTTATATATTTAAATATTTATAATCAACCCACTTCACCTTATTTCTACCCCACCTAAAATCTCTCAAAAAGGGTAAGGGGCTTTAAGCGCCACCATTTTACCTAGTACCGGGCGAACCCTTCACCGGGTAGTCCTCGGGAAGTTCGAGAGCCAAGCCGTCTAAAAAAAAAATCTTTTTTTTTCAACAAAAAAAAATTCCTTTCTTTTCCTCTTTTTCTTTCTTTTCCAAGCTTTCATTTTCATCTTCCCTCGTTTTCTTTGTTAGTGCATGACCCGAGCGAATCCGTCGCTACTTGTTGATTTGGACCCGGAAATCGAACGCTCCTTTCGGAGACAACTACGATTCGGGGCTTCCAATTCTCAAACAGCGGTTGAGGATTCCTTCGGGGATTGTAATTATTCTGAAATGGGAGATCCCAACCCAGGAATGGCTCAGCAAAGGACCATGTCCGAATATGCTCGACCCAACCTGGAGGGGACTGAAATGAGTATTGTTCGACCTGCAATTGCGAACAATAACTTCGAGCTTAAGCCTAGCATCATACAAATGGTGCAGCAATATGTACAGTTCGACGGATTACAA
The DNA here is from genome assembly GCA_039583875.1 of Platanthera guangdongensis. Taxonomy (NCBI): domain Eukaryota; kingdom Viridiplantae; phylum Streptophyta; class Magnoliopsida; order Asparagales; family Orchidaceae; genus Platanthera; species Platanthera guangdongensis. The sequence goes on along the minus strand of CM077167.1, from coordinate 119,187,097 downwards.
GATGGAGATCCGAACTTGCATATTGCCAATTTTCTTGAAATCTGTGACACCTTTAAAATAAATGGTGTCTCAGACGATGCTATAAGGCTAAGACTCTTCCCCTTCTCCTTAAGAACTAAAGCCAAACAGTGGTTGAGTTCTCTTCCAAGAGGCTCAATCACTACTTGGAACATTTTAACTGAAAAATTTCTTGCTAGATATTTCCCTCCCGCTAAAACTGCTAAGTTAAGAAATGATATAACTTCTTATTCTCAAATTGCTTCTGAGACCCTCTATGACACTTGGGAGAGGTTCAAAGAACTTTTGAGAAGATGCCCTCATCATGCTCTGCCTGTATGGTTACAGGTCCAGACATTTTATAATGGGCTAAATCAAGAAACTAAGCAAATGATAGATGCCGCTTCCGCTGGTTTCTTGGACCACAAAACTCCGGAAGCCGCTCTTGAGCTTATCGAGGACATGGCGATGAACACTTATCAGTGGAATTCGTCTAGTACTCGCCCATCTAAACCTGCAGGTATCTATGAAGTGGACTCGGTTTCGCAACTGGCGCTGCAAGTGGAAATGCTGAACAAGAAGATTTCGGAGATGACTGCTTCCTCCGCCGCTAAGGTATATGAAAATGTGAATGCTGCTGCTGCCGAGCAGGTGGATTATCTGGGGAACATACCCAGGCCTGCTCAAAATAATTCTTCCAATAATTTTTCTGCTTTTTCTAATTTTTCTGCACCTCCTGGTTTTAATTCTTCTTCGAACTCTTATCACCCCGGATGGCGTAACCATCCAAATTTCTCGTGGAGTAATAACGCTAACGCCATACGCCCACTGCACGATTTTACACCACCACCACCACCGCAACAAAATTTTCAAAAACCTTCCCCTTTGGAAGAGATCCTCGCTAAATATATAAGCTCGAACGATGCCACTATTAGAAATTTAACAGGATCAATGAAAAACTTAGAAAATCAAGTCAGCCAACTCGCCAAGGCCTTTTCCGAAAGACCACCTGGAACTCTTCCCTCGAACAACGAGCCTAACCCAAGGGAACACGCAAATGCGATTTCCCTTCGGAGCGGTAAAGTTGTTAACGAGCCCACCACAAGGGAAGAGACAAGGGTGATTGTCCCTACTGTTTGTACCCCCAAGGAGAATAATAACATAGATCTTGAAAAAGAAAAATCTATTTTTGAAAAAGAAAAGGATAGCTCCATTATTTCTAATTCTGCAAAAGAAAAAAATGGTTTTCAAAATGATGCTCCGATTGTTCTAAAAGAATTTTCGTCACCTCCTTATCCGGCTAGACTTAGGAAAGACAAACTAGATGATCAGTACCAACGCTTTCTTGAAATGTTCAAACAAATTCACATTAATTTGCCATTTCATGAAGCGATTAGTCAAATGCCGAAGTACGCAAAATATCTTAAGGACTTATTAACGAACAAGACGAAATTGGAGAACTTATCTCATGTAACATTGAATGAAGAATGCTCGGCAGTCATTAAAAATTCTAATTTGCCTAAAAAGATAAACGATCCGGGTAGTTTTTCCATTCCTTGCGTCTTTGGTGATTTATTTGTTAAACATGCGTTAGCAGATCTAGGAGCGAGCATCAACTTGATGCCTTTTTCACTATTTAAGAAGTTAGGATTGGACACTCTGAGCCCTACAAGAATGAGTATCCAATTAGCTGATAGGTCTATCAAGTATCCACTAGGTATCGTTGAGGACGTGCTAGTAAAGGTCGACAAATTCATCTTTCCGGTGGATTTTGTCATTCTTGATATTGAAGAGGACGCCGAGGTTCCTCTTATCCTTGGACGACCATTTCTAGCCACCTCTCGAGCTGTTATAGACGTTAGTAACGGAAAGTTGTTTTTGCGTGTGGGAGATGATGAGGTCACATTTTCTATTAATCAATCAATGAAAAATTCTTTACAAAATGATGACTCATGCTTCTTTATTGATGTTTTAAATGAAGATTCTTCCCTTTCCCTTTCCAACATTTCTTCCAATGAATTTTCCTCTTCGTTTTCTGAAATTTCTTCACATAATTTTGACAACCCGGTGATGTCGATCCAAGAAAATTTTGAAAATAATTTTGTATGTAGTAGAAAAAAGTATGAAAACCTTGTTTTTGAAAAAGAGAAGCATTTAAAAAATTCTTATGACGAACCACCCCAGCTTGATTTAAAACCACTGCCTGACCACCTCAAATATGCCTTTCTTGCAAAAGATTCAAAATTGCCTGTTATAATCTCGGCCTTTCTTTCCCAATCCGAAAACGATCAATTGATCGAACTACTACAAAAGCATCGCCGAGCTATAGCGTGGCAAATTTGTGATATTCCTGGCATAAGCCCCTCTTTCTGCACACACAAAATATTTTTTGAAAATAATCCTAAGGGTGTAGTTCAACCACAACGACGTCTTAATCCAAATATGAAAGAGGTTGTGAAGGGAGAGGTGCTTAAGTTATTAGATGCGGGGATAATTTATCCTATTTCCGATAGTCAGTGGGTAAGCCCAGTCCAGGTTGTTCCTAAGAAGGGTGGGATTACGGTAGTAACAAATGAAAATAACGACTTAATTCCAACTAGGACGATAACGGGATGGAGGATGTGCATCGATTACCGTAAGCTAAACGATGCCACTCGAAAAGATCACTTCCCCCTCCCCTTCATCGATCAAATTTTAGAACGTTTATCCGGGCACAGTTTTTATTGCTTCCTCGACGGTCTCTCGGGATATTTTCAAATCCCTATCGCACCCGAGGACCAAGAGAAGACGACATTCACTTGCCCCTTCGGAACTTTTGCTTATCATAGAATGACTTTCGGATTATGCAACGCACCCGCCACCTTTCAGCGGTGTATGCTTGCTATTTTTGATAAATACGTAGAGAATATTATGGAAATATTTATGGATGATTTTTCTGTCTTTGGCGACTCCTTTAATTTATGTTTAGAAAATTTAGAAAAAGTTTTACAACGCTGTGAAGAAACGAATCTAGTTTTAAATTGGGAGAAGTGCCACTTTATGGTACGTGAAGGCTTAGTCCTTGGCCACAACATTTCCGCTAGGGGAATTGAAGTGGACAAGGCAAAAATTGAAGTAATTGAAAAGTTACCGCCGCGTACAAATATTAAAGCGATTAGAAGTTTTTTAGGGCATGCGGGTTTTTATCGACGATTCATTAAGGACTTTTCAAAAATTACTAAGCCTCTCACCCACCTTCTCGAAAAAGACACTCCTTTCGTTTTTGATGAATCTTGTCTCGCGGCATTTGAATTAATTAAATCAAAACTTATAAATGCTCCTATTTTGATCGCCCCAGTTTGGGATTTACCTTTCGAAATCATGTGTGATGCGAGTAATCATGCGATAGGTGCGGTTTTAGGTCAACGAATCGCTAAGAACTTTCATCCGATTTTCTACGCTAGTAAAACTCTCACTTCTGCGCAAGAAAATTACACCACGACGGAGAAAGAGCTCTTAGCGGTTATTTTTGCTTTTGATAAATTCCGACCGTATGTTACTCTTTCTAAGGTTATTGTTTTCACGGATCATTCCGCTTTGAAGTACCTCCTTTCTAAACCGGATGCCAAGCCGCGTCTTATCCGTTGGATCCTCTTACTTCAAGAATTCGACTTGGAGATTCGGGATAAGAAAGGAGCGGAAAACTTAGCAGCTGATCATCTCTCTTGTCTTGAAAACCCCAATCTAGATATTTTAAATGAAACTTTTATTAATGACTCTTTTCCGGATGAGCGTCTTTTTAATATTTCTTCATCTCCTACCCCCTGGTTTGCCGACCTGGCCAATTATCTTGTGGTTCGGGTCCTTCCAAAAGAATACTCCACTCACCAAAAGAAGAAATTCTTTTCGGAGTTGAAGTATTATTTTTGGGAAGACTCATTTCTATTTCGCATTTGTGCGGACCAGGTGGTAAGGAGATGTGTTTCGCAGGAAGAGGGTCACCAAATTTTAAAACATGTTCATGAAGGTCCGACTGGCGGGCACTATCAAGCTAACCGCACCGCACACAAAGTACTTAGTGCTGGCTTCTATTGGCCAGGCATATTTAAAGATGCGCAAATCTTTGTGGGCGGGTGCGATCGATGCCAGCGGACTGGAAATCTCTCAAATAAAAATGAAATGGAACAAAACTACTTTCTCGAATGCGAAGTTTTTGATCTATGGGGAATAGACTTTGTCGGCCCATTTCCCTCCAGCTTAGGAAATAAATATATTCTAGTCGCAGTCGATTATGTTTCTAGGTGGGCAGAGCCTCAAGCTCTACCAAATAATGATGCTCGCGTTGTTGTCAATTTACTAAAAAAATTATTTTCTCGCTTTGGTTTTCCTCGAGCGATCGTTAGTGATAGGGGAAGTCATTTTTGCAACGCTCAACTCACTAAGGCTTTAGCCAAATATGGTGTTACGCATAAATTATCCACTGTTTATCACCCCCAAACTAACGGTAAGGTCGAGGTAGTCAATCGCGAACTTAAACAAATTTTGGAAAAAAACGTTTCTACTTCTCGTAAGGATTGGTCTTTAAAATTGGACGATGCTCTGTGGGCCTATCGGACAGCGTACAAGACCGCCATCGGTTGTACTCCTTTCCGATTAGTCTATGGAAAATCGTGTCATCTTCTGGTAGAAGTAGAACACCATGCATACTGGGCGTTAAAGTTTTTTAATTTCGATCCGCACTCGGTCGGCGAGCATAGAAAAAACCAACTAAATGAGCTTGACGAGTGGCGAGCGTACACATATGAAAATAATAAAATTTATAAAGAACGCACGAAATTGTATCACGATAAGAACCTGCGCCACCCTAAAACTTTTAAACCAGGCGATCAGGTTCTTCTTTTTAATTCGCGTTTACGTCTCTTCCCGGGAAAGCTTAAATCTAGATGGTCCGGACCGTTCGCGGTCAAGGATGTTTTTCCTTACGGCACTGTGCTACTTTCACACCCCGATAAGGGGGACTTTAAAGTTAATGGCCATAGACTCAAACTCTATTTCTTTAATGATTATGTGACTCCTGCAAAGGAGAATCTTCTTTTTGATTCTTAGTTTATTATTTTCTGATGCACATTTTTATTTTTGGACTACTCTTTTTATGAAACTCTTTTATTTGGACTGCTGTAATAATAAAAAACATTATCGGGCGTCTGCCCATGGACTCTATCTATTTTTCTTTTATTTTGCTCTTTCTACCGGAGGCCAATCAAGTCCATGATCGTGGTCACCGCTCCGCCGCTGCTGATATCAGATGGATCAAGTCATACCTGCTGATGATCAAGTACTCTAAAAAGCAAGCATGGGGGAGCGACATCCGCCTTCATCTCACGAACCCGGGGAAGTCCTGTTCTTATTTATTTATTTTTCCTGCATTTTTCTTTTTCTCTTCTTCTCAGTCCCCTTCTCTTTTTCTTTATGTTTTCTTCATTGAGGGCAATGCAGAATTTAAGCATGGGGGGTCTAGTTTCTTTTGGTCTTTTATTTATGTTTTTCTTCTTTCAAAAGAAAAAAAAACATAATATTATGTTTTATATTAGTATAGTATTTTATGTTATGTCATCACAATCCAAAAAATTATAAAATATAAAACCCAAAAAAATTAGAAAAACAAAATTTAATAATAATAAAAAAATTGTGCTTAAAACGATTTGAAAAACAAAATCTAAAATTATTTCTATCTTTATTTTCATGTTTCTGCTAGTGAAGTGTAGGCCCGTACGGTTTTTGTAGTTCTATTTAGATTTCTTTGAATTGGTTTTCTAAATTTATCAGTTTAACATATCTTAGTTTTACTAGTTTCTTTTTCTTAAATATAGGCATCCAATTTTTACGTTTTAAGTTAGCAATTTGTAGTTATGTCTTTTTATTCGGTTAGTTGCTTACGAATGGTTGCTAGGTAATGTTATCTCTTTTTCATTTGCGGGGTAGTCTTTCTTGGTGTCTAGAACTTGTACCAAGCTACTCTCGAAGCATTTGCGCCGTTTTTACGTTCTTTAGAAATGATTTAGGCCACCATTTGAATAGTTTGAGCTTTTCTTGCACACCAAAAACAAAACCCTTGCAAAACAATTTTGGGCCTTTTTCCTTTTTTTTTCCTTGTTTTAGCTCCACCTTTCATTTCATTATATTCACCAAAGCCAAAAATCTTTCCTATTTTTGCACTATAAATTTGAGCTCAAAAATTATTTTTTGTGGGAAGGGTATTATTTTTGAAATGAATAGGAAATTCTCAAGCTTATTTTTGGAGCTTTCTTATCCAATGCTATTCAAAAGGAAAAAAAATTGAGAAAGAAAAAAAATATATCATTACAAAATAAAAAAAAAATGAATGCAAAAAGTTTATGTTTGGCCAAGTTTATAAAAGAAAAATTTTTATGGCCTTGTTTTTGTAGTTTCATATTGGAGAAATGACATACTCGTTATTGCTATGTTTATTTTTGAGCTCACCTTGGTTTAGTGCCTAAAACCTTCATGTTTATCTTTGATTCCACTTCCTAATCATTTACCTAAGCCAAGTTTTAATGCCTAGTAGAAGTCCTATTGATCTTAGAACTTAAATTCGTGTAGTGGAGAAAGTGTGAACGTACAAGCCTATGGCCACCATCATTGATGGATTTCTTTGGAGGTTATCTTGGAGTGTTTTAGGGTTAATGTTTATCTAGCAACCGAGTAGTTTGTTAATGCGCCGTTTATTTAGAACCTCTACTTTTGTTTTCCTTATTTTCATTTATTTTGGATGCCTTGTTTTAAGATTTAGAAATTAGTAGACTTTTCTTATGTTTTAATGAGATTTTTAGGGTTCCATTTTCAAATTTTCTATTGTGCACTTCTCACCCCACTAGTTGATAATATGAATATTAGGATAGTTTAATTTTTCATATTTTGTTTTTCTTAACTATGGAACTTAAAAATATATATATCTTTTGTTTTCTTTTTGCTCCTCCCTAGTTTTTATTTCTATTTGCTTGAGGGCAAGCAAATACTCGAACATGGGGGAATTTGATGACTGCTTTTAGTCATCGTTTTTGGTATAGTTTATAAACCTAAATTCCTAAGTTTAGTTATAATTTTGTTTATTTTATGTTTGTTTTGTTTTATTTCTCGTATGTTATGATAATTTCTAAATTTATCTTGTGTTTTATATTTTATGTTGTGTTATGTTTAGTTTAGCTTTAATATTTGTTGATATGATTAGTCTTATTATTCTATTTTATGTTTAGTCTTATTTGTTATAATGCTCATGAATAATATTTTGTTTCTAATAATTATTTTGTGTTGTTATTTGTAGGATCATGGCCCAAATGCATGCAACATGATGCAAGCCAAGCCCTCATGGTGAGCCCGAGCCCATGCTCAAGTTCAAAGATGCATGCAGCCCACTTCAAGCATGCAGCCCGGCCCTCTCCTTGGTGCAGCCCGGCCACCCATCTACTTCAAAAATGCAGCCCACTTCAAAGATACATGCAGCCCAAGGCAGCCCCATGCATCCCCTCCCTCAAGAGCAGCCCCTACATGCAATCCTAGCTCTACCCGAGCCCATGAAGCCCACACTAGCAGCCCACTTTTTGCCTTTGCATGGCCGGCCACCCATATTATGTCCCCCTCTCTACTTTTTTATTATTTTTTCTCTTCTCTCCCTCATTTAATGCCATGCATGCATCCCCTCTTTCAATCCCACTCCCTCCCCTTTATTATTTTCTCTTCCATTTATTCCTCATGCATCCCCCACTCATCCCCTCTCTCTTATTAATTTCTCTATCCATGCACCTTGCCACCAATGCATTGAACCCACCTCCTTTTCTTCCCCTTCATTTAATAACATGCATGAACACTCTCCCCTACACATGGCCGGCCACCCCCCTTGCCTCCTTCTCTTCATTCCCATCTAGAATCTTCCCTCCTCATCTATAAAAGGAACCATGGTCTCATGCTTTGGGGAGTTGGATTTTGGAGAGCAAGTGAAGTACTAGTTCAAGAGAGTGCTTTCTTTTATGTTGCTTACATGTTGTTAAGTCTTTATTAGTGTAACATTTGCTTTTGATAGTGTAATCTTTTCTTCGGTAGCATAAACTTGTCTCCTTATTATTTTGTACTTCTCCGTTTTGATATATCAATGAAAATGAATTTCTTTTATCTTTCCGTGCTTTCTTTCTTAACTATGCGTAGCTAATCTTCTTTTAGCATTTGATCATGAGGATCCATGATTTGAGATAGGAATTATTTTTTACTTCATAATTTTATTTTTGCTAACTTTCGCTCGATCCCTCTTTGATTTATTTCGAGCCGACTCCGTATTTCCGGTATACGGTAGTAGGCCTTTGATCTCATTTCATAATAGTCGAGAGACTCATTGATTTGAAAGATCACTCAAAGAGGGAAGGAGTTGCACGCAATCCTAGAGATAGGACGACGTAAATCCTCCGGATTGGAGTCAAATCCAATAGTGCGGATCATCTCGATAATGCAACTTTAGGCTCCTTTGATTTGTAAAGAGATTTCGATCAAAGCGTCTATAAGTTAGGAGACTTAATGCTCTAGCGAGATTTTGTCTTATTTTCGGATCCGTCACGGTCGAGTTAAGTCGCAATTATAAAATATTATTCTTATTCCTCCTATCTCTTTTCATGGTGAATCATCGATCAAGTGCTATCTTTTAATCCATAGTTCTGTTTTAAATTTCGTTTCAGTTTGATTTTAAAAATTCTCAAAACCCACTTTTCTCCGGTAGGATAATAGTTAGAGCGTGAGTAGAAGTAATTGACAGCCCCGTGTTTTAATACGACCTTGGTACTACGATTCGACAGGTATGCTTGCCTGTTCGGGTTTTGGCCCACCACATGACTCAGATACTCTTTAGCATTGTCGGAGCGAAAGATTTTAATAGAAATATTAAACTGAGTTTTTATTAACTGATAAAAATAGATCCATACATCTAAAAGTTCAGAGTGATCTCGGAGGAGATACACCCAAGTACAGCGAGAAAAATCATCTATAAAAGTTACAAAATAAGAACTACCCCGACCAATAGTGAGGGTAGGAGCAGGTCCCCAGATATCGGAGTGGACAAGATCAAACGGACGAGTAGAGCCCCGACCTTGCCTTGTTGGGAAGGAGGAACAGTGATGCTTGCCGAGCTGACAGGCGTCGCATTAGAGAGGAGTACGAGACGGAGGGAGGTGGGGCAGAAGCTGATGTAGAAGTCGTGGTGGAGGATGACCGAGGCGGAGATGCCACTGGAGAAGATCCGGACAAGAAGAGGAGAAGGTGGACAAGGCGGAAACGTTGTCGAGGAAGTAGAGGCCGCCGCTCTCAGTCCCAGTAGCAATCGTCCGGTGGGAGCTCGGATCCTGAAAAGAACAAGAAGTCGGTGTAAATGTCACAGAACACTGAAGCTGCTTGCATAAAGAGGTAACAGACAATAGATTGTACGAAAACTTGAGCACATAGAGAGTGTCCGCTAGTTGTAGTGACGGAGTAACATGAACCACTCCCGTCCCATGAACCGGGGAGGGAGAACCATCCGCAACTAGGACCGGGGGCAACCGATCATGTTGTTCGAGTAAAGAGAAGCACTGAGGATTGCCCGTCATGTGATTAGTGGCACCAGAGTCGATGAGCCATTTACCTTGAGTCACCATGTGAGCACTACCTGAGGATGTTACAACAGAGGCAGACGGCTTGGAAGAGTCACTGGAGGGGCGAAGATGGGGATACTTCGTCCAGCAGCAGTCGAAAGTATGTCCGGTGCGGCCACAATGAGAACAGAGGTAGCGGGAAGAAGCACGGCCGCTGGACTGGTGACTGCGGCTACCAGAGCCACTTCGCTGAGTGTGATGAGAATAGTTGTCCGGTGGTGGAGGAGCGGGCAAAAGGGGGCGCTGAAGGAGAGAGGTGACAGCAGCGATGCGGGCAGCAGTGGCATCTAAGGTAGGAGATTCGTCCTCACCCAGAATTTGCTGTCGGATCATGTCATAAGTATCAGGAAGCCGAAGCAGATAACACACAACCAGAAGCTCCTGGAAGTGCTTGTGTTGTTGAGCCAAATCCGCAGAAATGGGGTGATTCTGAATAATCTCAGCCCCAAGAGCCTGAACATGTTGGTAGGCAGCAGCAGGAGACAAGGTAGGACAGGCAAAGAGGTCCGCATACAACGTATAGATGCGGGACGTCTGAGCCCCCTTGGAGTACAGAGCGGCAAGATGAAGCCAAGCGGCCTTGACCGTCTCATCATGACGTATGACGGGAAGGCACTCATCAGAAAGACTGTTCGCGAGCCAAGTACGCACAAGTGCGTCACTTGCATCCCATTCATCAAAGAGAGGTGATGTGATAGGAGGTGGGTCATCAACGAGATGGTGGCGTTTGCGTTGTGAGCGAAGTAGAAAGGTGAAAGAGGCGCTCCAATCCGGGTAGTTGGAGCCAACAAGCTTGGAAACGGTCCCAAGGTTCCCGGAAGGAGTAGGTTGAAGAGGCGGAGCCGGATTGGTGACAGGGGTGGTGACAGTAGAGGCATCAGAAAGTGTCATAGGAGCAGGAAAAAGGAAGCCGGGCGGTTAGGAAACAACCCGCACGGATAGGAAAAAGATAAGCTGCAGCGGTCACGAGGGTAGAAACCAGCGGCCAGAAAAGCCACGACCAAGCTGCAGACCCAAGCAGAGGGGAAGAAGTCGGACGGCTAGAGGACAGGCCACGCGAACAGAAAGAGGGCAAAACACAGGTCGTTGCGACAAGAGGCGGCGACTTAGAACAGGAAACAAAAAATCGCACACACGGAGGGCGACAAGAAGGAGAGGAAGAGGTCGCGCGGATAGGGAGCAAACCGGCGAGACAAGCCGCGCGGACAGCGAAGGCACAGAATCAGGAGGAGTAGATCGAGTGCTCTGATATCATGTAAGAACCGAACAAAAAACAAACCGAAATGGTTTTAACTGAAATTTTATTATCCGAAAAAGGTATCTATTACAAAGGTATGCCCTCCTTTATATAGAATGGAGGAGAGATGAGAGAATACAAATAAGAGATGTGGGACTAAAAATTTACCGGACTAAGCGGACTATACAAAACAAACCGCACAAGCCGCGCGGTTAGACAGAAGGCTAACCGCATGGCTACCACCAGAGAGAAAGAGAGATTGCCAGGGTAGACCGCCAGACCGCCCGGTCTCCAAGCCGGCTGAGACAAACCGCCAGACCGCGCAGTCTTCAACCCGCCAAGACAGACCGCCAGACCGCCCGGTCACCAACTTCAACAGACTTATTTGATTCTTTTTCTCCCGTTGCCTACATCAACACTATACATGTTCTTTTTTCTGTCAGTGTTAATCAAGATTGGGAGATGTCTCAATTAGATGTGAAGAATGCTTTCCTCTATGGAGATTTGCATGAGGTAATTTATATGGAGCAACATCCAGGGTATGTTGCTCAGGGGGAGTCTCAGGTATGCAAGCTTCAAAAGGCAATTTATGGCTTAAAGAAGTAACCACGAGCTTGGTTTGACAAGTTTGGTGCAGTTGTTTCTCTTATTGGATTCAATCGAAGCTCTGCTGATCATTCTTTGTCTATATGCAAGAATACTAAAGGCTTTGTGGTTCTTGTGGTCTATGTTTGAAAGTGCAGGTTAGATCTAAAATACTCTAAAGGGGGGTGAATAGAGTATAGTGCTCACTAAAAATTTTTACAACTTTCGTTGTAAGACTAGGTGAACAAGTCAGCAAATCAAATAAATAAACACAGCAACCTAAATAATCACAGAACAACACAGAACCACACAGCCAAAACAAAAAGAAGGGCAACCAGACGACACAAGAATTTTTATAGTGGTTCCCCAACCTGGGTACATCCACTTTTCTACCACCCTGTTAGGAATCCACTCAGGTTTTTGATCAGGTGCCTGACACCAATGAGCTTTTGATCAGGTGCTCAAAAATCAAACCTCAAGTCTTTTGGAGGGAGACTTGCAACCAGAATAATGCTGAAGGGAATTAAAACCCTGTACAGGAATTGGAAAGAAAAGAGATGGTGTCTTCTCTGTCAACAATCAGAGAGAAGACTTGTGGATTGATTGTAGCAGCACTTGCTCCCCCTGAGATCTTGAATTGGTCAGGAATGCTGGAGCACTGCTTCAGGGTGATAGGTCTTCAAAGACCTAGAATGCCTGGACCAGAATTAGCTTCAAGGACTCCTTTGACAGATTGAAATTTGTTGTCCTTTGAAGTTGTCCTGAGAGTTGAAGGAAGAAGACTCTTGATAGTGATTGCTTGTTCTTCTTCTTCTTGAAAATGTTCTCTGGTCAGGCTGATTGCAGTAGAACTTTTGATTTCAGTATGCTTGTTCTTCTGTGCAATCTGAGTGTGCGTCTGATTGTCAGTATTGCTTGCTGTACTATTACTCTATTCCTCTTGATTGATTGTTTTCTTTCTGTATATCTTTCTGACTGAGGAACATTCAAAATTTGAATGCTTGAGCAGTAATTGCAGTCGGCTTTGGAAAGAAGCGGCAATCAATACTTTCCCTAACTGTCTCATGGAAAAATGACATGTAATAATTCATAGTCAATGCGCGTTCCAACGGTAACATTCCGAGAAGATCTGGCATTAATAACTCTGGATTCATCGCCAAGAAACGGGACGGGAAACTGAAGAAAACCTAGTCTGGAATCGTCGAACGAAGAACACAATTCGTCGAGCTGAGTTTTGAGTTCGTCGAGCTGAGCTTAAGTTCGTCGAGCTGAGCTTAAGTTTGTCGAGCTGAGCTTGAGTTTGTCGAGATGAGCTGGAGAGAGTTCGTCGACCAGACAGTCTTCATTCGTCGAACAGACAATCTTCATTCGTCGAGCTGAGAATCATCACTGTCAGACAGATTTCGTCGAACTGAGATCCAAGTTCGTCGAGTGAAGAAAGATTGTGGACTTAGCCAAATATTCTGCATCTGCTGATATCCAGTGTCGACACAAGCTGGTGTCGACACAAGCTGGTGTCGACTGATTGATCTTGGTGTCGACTCAAATCTTCTGGTGTCGACATGAACTTGTGTTGACTAATATCCTGGTGTCGACACAAATCCTCTGGTGTCGACATGAATTGTATGGTGTCGACACATGCCCTAAGTGTCGACACAAATACTCTGAGTTCAGAATTCGTCGAGTAGAGTACAACATTCATCGACCTGAGAAACTGACTTCGTCGACCGAAGCTGGGAACTTGAGGTCCAAGTTCGTCGAACTCAGAATCTGATTCGTCGACCGAAGCTTGAAGCTGGACTTAGAAAAATTCTGAAGTTGTCCTGACTTTAGCTTGATGTAGAAACTGAGTCTTCGTCGAACAGAGAACCAAGATCGTCGAGCTCAGCACAAAGAATTGTCTCACGATTGTCGAGCGCAGAACTCCTTTCGTCGAGCTGAGTTCGACGAACGTCGAACTCATTTAACTTAGTCTTGAAATTCTCTAAGTCTGAAGTCTCTGATGGTCTTGATGATTGTTGGTCCTTCTGAAGTTGAACCTAATGACTTGACCTAGACTCTAGGACACAACTTGACCCTGGCTATACAAGATGAGTCACATCCTAAGTCAGTGAACCTAGCCCAAATCAACTATGGGTCCAACAATCTCCCCCTATTTGGGTGAGGTCACTAACAGAGACTCAAAACAGAAAAACAAGGAAGTAAACAAAGCAGGAAAAAGGAATATATTTCTTTTGCTTCTTCTGCTTGGATTTGTCTTCAGATGTCTGCTCACCTGGCTTCTTGAAGATTATTTCTCTCTTTGGATCTTGAGCTTGAGCTTTTGTCATAGTCATATCAGCTGCCCCAATTATATTCAATGAAGTAGCTCTGTGGACAACTGCTTCTGGATGGAGTTTCATATAATCATCAACATTAAACAATTTATTACCTTTGTCAACCCTTTTCAGCTCTTCTTTTTTATACTTTGACATTGTTGTGAATCCAGAAATATCTTTTCCTTCAGTCTTGGCTTTATTGATTAAAGATAGTCCAATTAATTGTTGATATCTAGTCATTCTTGCTGTATTTGCAGTTTCAGGATCTTCAAAAGGAGTTGGAGGAGAGTAGGGTCTCTTTGGACTTTCAGCTTTTTGAACTTCAGAACTTTGCTGCTGCTACTGCTACTGATGCTGATGTTGACTACCTGAGGATGGCTGTCTATGCTGGCTGCTTCCAGAAGATCTCCCTGACTGTCTCTGGTATGTTTGCATTGGGGCAGATCTCTGGGAGCTTGAGCCAGAGGCACCAGCTGCTGGAGGAGGAGGAGTAGGATCCTTCTTGAATCTGTGCACTAGAGGAGGGGAATATCTCCTGCTTCTCTTTCTTTCTTTCTGTTGGTTCTTGGATAGCCACATCCATGCAGGCATCCCTTTGTATGGAGTAACATTGTGCAAGATGTAGTAGGGAGTGTCTGTAGTGGGGTTGGGCTTAGGAGCTGGAGGAGGAGGAGCCTTTCTTTTCTTAGATAACATCTTCTTATTCTTGCTTGCAGCATCTTCATCAGAATCATCATCATCTTCATCTTCTTCTTCACTATCTGAACCCTGAGGGTTATCATACAATGCATTCAGAGCTTTTAAAGCTTTTTTAGAAATATCAGCCTTTTCTGGAGGAGGGACAGAAGGTTCAGGAAGTGAGGTTTCAGCAACAGGAGAGGAGGGAGCAGCACAGGAAGCAGAAACACTAGGGGCAGAGCTTTCAGCTGCTGCTTTATTTTCTTCTTCAATGTCAGCCTGAATAAGCTCATACAAATCTGGTTGGCAAGAGTCGTCCATAACAAAAGTTGGGGCTGAAATTTCTTTTGGAATGACCTCTGTACTAGAAGCTGAGATGGAAGCTGTGATAGCAAAACTTTCACAGAGTTTCTTAGCAACTTCTGGACTGACTGGAGAGGTGTATGGTGCAATAGCCAAATGTGGCTTAGTAAAGGGTAGCTGTACAAAAATAGTATCAAAATGTTTCAACAAAACAGATAAATCAACTGTGGGATTTAACTGGAAATCACCAACATGTTTTATTTCCTCAACTAACTCATCCAAATCATTGTCAGTATCCATAAAATAAATTAATTCAATCATTTCAGAATCAAAATCTATCAAAATTTTTGTGTCCTCATCTGAATCTGCATCTGCTGGAGAGGGAACTACTGATGTGACTGTTGCTGCTGCTGTATCTACATCTACTGCAACTTCATCACTGAGCATCTCCCCCTGCCTGGGTTCAGGAGATGCTGGAGCCAGGCCCCTAGATGAAGAGGGGACAGCAGATAGAAGAGAGACTTGTGCAGATAAAGAGTTGATGGAGGTCACAAGAGGTGTAATGGCCTCTTGGATTAAAGATTTGATGAGGGGAGTGAGCAAGGATATGATGGTGGATACAGTGTGGGTTTCCAATGATGGAGAGATAGTGGTTGAGGGTAAAGAGGTAGATGATGGAGGAAGAACAGATGGAGGGGATAGAGGAGGAATAACATCTGGTGGGGCAGAGTCTGATGGTATGCTGTAGGATGGAATGGAAGATAAGTGTGCGGGAAGAGGAGACTGAGGAGGTGTAGGAATTGTTGTCTCATGAGGTGAAGCTGGAGGTGTAGGAATGTTGGTAAGGTCCAGTGGTGGAGATGGGGGTGGAGTAGGCACATGAGTATGTGGTGGAGATTTAGGTGAGGTAGCAGGAATGGAAGGGGAGGGGAGTGGTTTGGCTGGAAGTGCAGGAAGAGATGATGGAGATGGAATGGCCTCTTCTGCAGGGTGGGGAGCGGCCTTTACAGCCCTGGTGCTCTCTGAAGTTTTGATGGAAGAGGAGGAAGCCTTTGAGGGCTTAGAGATTGTCCTCTACCACCTGCCAAACAAAGCGCAAGTGAGGCGCTTGCTGGCGTTTATGAAGATGGTCGGGGAGACCATGCATTCAGCAGCCTTCTCTTGGAGAAAAATCACCAAAATTCTGCCAAAGCAGACTTCCTTCTTGCTGTTCTTTTTCTTTATCAATTCAAAGAAGATTGTGCCCCAGTTGACACTTCTATTATTCACCACGGCGCACATAACCAGAAATTGGTAGCGGGTTATGTAATCATGCGTTGAGTGCTTTCCCATTAGCACTTTTCATACTATGTTTGCCAGAAACTGGTAAGCGGCGGACAGTTGCTTCCTCAGCAGTTTGTTAGGGTTGCTTCCTGTAAAACCCATTAACTTCAGCATATCACCGAACTATACAGAATCCATTTCCATGTTGTCTTCTCCATTGACTAATCCAAAAATCTCAGACAGAGTTGCGGGAGATAGGGAAACAGCAGTACTCCCGATAGTTCCTGTCACGGTATCATCTTCAGAAGCAGTAGATGTATACACCCATTCTCTTATTTCAGTTGAGTGCAATTTAATCCGCCTGGTCATGAAATCCTTTAGATTCAGTTCTTCTAACAGTTCCAGGATGTAGAGGAAAATTGGATCCGAATGCTGGAAAGAATCAAAGTCCATATCGAATCCAGTATCAAACTTCATCGCCGCCAAAGCTCCTGCTGGAATCGTCATTGATGACCTGCGAGAAAAACACAGAGAAAAATGACGATCAAGAGCAAAAGAACTGAAAGCGCGGGACGGAGGTCGAAGAAAACCTAGATATAGGATTTTCAGAATATGAATCGACAAACTCCGTTCCACGAAAAAGAAAAATTCTTCGAACTGAGTTCGACGAAATAAATTATAGACAGATAATTCGTCGATCTCATCCAGAAGAAACGAAAACAGTTTGTCGAACTTCGTTCGACGAAATATCTTCTGAAGCAAAGTTCGTCGATCTCCGGTCGACGAAAATTGTTTCCACGCAGAGAATTCGTCGATCTCTGTTCGACGAGAATCTCTCAAACTCTCCCTAATTCGTCGAACTCTGTTTGACGAACTCTGGAAAATTCGTCGAATGCAGACAGAAACTAGGTTAACTCTTCTCCATTAATCATTCCCAGTTGATTTATAAGGAACAGATGGGTTTTCTCATCCAAGGGCTTGGTGAAAATGTCTGCTCTCTGTAAATCAGTAGGAATATGGATTAATTTAATTTTCTTTTTGTCTACATTATCTCTAATGAAATGATGTCTTATTCCAATATGTTTAGTCCTAGAGTGGTGAACTGGATTCTGTGTTATAGCAATAGCACTAGTATTATCACAAAATAGTGTTGAATTATTTAAGTTGACACCATAGTCTAGGAGTTGATTTTGTATCCATAGCATTTGTGAACAGCAGCTGCCAGCAGCCATATATTCTGCTTCTGCAGTTGATGTTGACACAGATGTCTGCTTTTTACAAAACCAGGAGACAAGTCTCATACCAAGGAACTGGCAAGTTCCAGAGGTACGCTTCCTGTCCACTCTACATCCAGCATAGTCAGCATCTGAGTATCCAGTTAACTCAAATTCTGACTCTGCAGGATACCAGTGTCCTAGATTAGGGCAACTCTTTATATATCTCAAAATTCTTTTTAGGAAAATAAGGTGAGATTCTTTAGGGTTCACTTGGAACCTAGCACAAAGGCATGTGGCAAATATTATGTCAGGTCTGCTAGCTGTTAGGTATAATAGGGATCCAACAATTGCCCTATAATTTTTCTGATCCACAGGTTTCCCTGCTGCATCAGAATCCACAACAGCATTTGTAGCCATAGGGGTTTTCATTCCTGAAGCATCACCCATCCCAAACTTTTTGATAAGCTCTTTAGCATACTTAGCTTGGGAGAGGAAGATACCATCTGGGAGCTGCTTCACTTGGAGACCAAGGAAGTAGGAAAGCTCACTCATGCTACTCATCTCAAATTTAGAATGCATGAGGTCAGCAAACCTCTTGCACAATTTGGGATAAGTAGACCCAAAAATAATGTCATGCACATATATTTGTACTAACAAAATTTGGTCCTTATGATGTCTAGTGAAAATGGTTTTATCTATGCTTCCTCTTATAAATTTATGCTCTAAAAGAAAGCTTGCTAGGGTCTCATACCAAGCTCTTGGAGATTGCTTTAAACCATAGAGAGCTTTATGAAATTTAAAAATAAAAGAGGGTTGAGTTGGAGAGATAAAACCTGGAGGTTGTTCTACATAAACCTCTTCTTGAAGTACTCCATTCAGAAATGAACTTTTGACATCCATTTGGTAGACCTAGAATCTCTTGTGAGCTCCATAGGCAAGGAATATTCTTATGGCCTCTAACCTTGCAACAGGGGCAAAGGTTTGGTCATAGTCAATTCCTTCCTCTTGCATGTAGCCTTGAGCAACAAGCCTAGCCTTGTTCCTCACTATGTTTCCTTGAGCATCCAACTTGTTTCTGTAGACCCATTTGGTTCCAATAACTGGGTAGTTATGGGGTCTTGGAACCAAATCCCAAACTCTACATCTCTCAAACTGATTTAGTTCTTCTTGCATTGCAATGATCTAGTGGGGATCTTGCTCTGCCTCATGAATTGTGAGAGGTTTAATTTGAGAGAGAAAACAGGCATGCATCAAGTCTTGGTTGAGTTGATGCCTTGTCTGTACACCTGCTGAAATGTCTCCAATCACTTG
Organism: Platanthera guangdongensis; assembly: GCA_039583875.1. Taxonomy (NCBI): domain Eukaryota; kingdom Viridiplantae; phylum Streptophyta; class Magnoliopsida; order Asparagales; family Orchidaceae; genus Platanthera; species Platanthera guangdongensis. The sequence continues at coordinate 119,168,520 of CM077167.1, read as the reverse complement.
AGATCTGGGGTGATCTCTAAGTGTGACAAGATCAGTTGGTGGAGTTGGTTGAGCAACAACTTATGTATTTAATTCCTCTTGGGGAATGGTACTAGCTGTTGAGGGAAGTTCAGCCACTTCTTCTTGAATTTCTTCTTCACTCTCTTCAGCAACCTGTGGAGTAGGATGGGTTGGTAACTCTTGGGTAAGATTTAGTCCATCCATAGACTCACACAATTGTGGAACCTGCAAGAAGCTATTGGTAGAAATCTATTTCTCCTTGTATGACATGTTAGCTTCATCAAAAGATACATGAATAGATTCTTCAATTTTAAGGGTGGATTTATTAAAAACCCTATAGGCCTTGCTTACTTGGGAATATCCTAGAAAAATCCCTTCTTCAGCCTTGGCCTCAAACTTTCTAATGTATCTCTTGTTATTTGTGTGAATGTAACAAATACAACCAAAAACTTTAAAGTATGTGATTTTAGGTTTCTTCCCTTTAAGTAATTCATAGGGGGTCTTATTTTTTAGCTTATGTATAAGGCTTCTATTCAGGACATAGTTGGCAGTATTTACGTCTTCTGCCCAAAAGGATAGAGGCATGTAAGCATCTGCCAGTAATGTACCTACAGATTCAATGAGTGTCCTATTTTTCCTTTTAGCAATCCCATTTTGTTGGGGAGTTCTAGGAGCCGAGAAGCACTGCCTGATACCTTCCTTCTCACAGAACTCATGCATAAGAAGAGACTCAAACTCTATGCCATGATCACTTCTGATCAATGCAACATGAGTAGAGAACTCAATCTGTATCGTCCTGAGAAAATCTGTAAGAACCTTGAATGTATCTGACTTAGCTCTCAGAAAGGCTATCCAACTGAATCTAGAGAAGTCATCAACAATCACTAAAGTATAGGACTTCCCTCCTAGGATTTGTACTGCAATGGGTCCAAATAGATCCACATGAAGCAAATACAATATCCTAGGTGAATCACTTTTATTAATGGATTTAAAACTAGTTTTGGTTTGCTTGCCTAATTGACAAGCCCTGCATAGGCTTCCCTTCTTGTAGGGGCCAGAAGGTAAACCTCTAACAAGGTTGTTGAAAGATATAGTACCTAAACACCTAGAGGGGGGTGAATAGGTGACCTAATTCTTTTTTAAACTTTAATGGCAGCAATCAGTTATAACACAGAATCTACTCTACTTTTGCAATCACAGAGCATACACAGCAAAGCACAGCACAGCAGACACAGAGTTTTATAGTGGTTCCCCAAGCTTTGGGTACATCCACTTTCCCCCTTCGCCTATCTAGCAGTGTACTAGATTCGGCCAAACTTCTCCACTATCTCAGAACCCAAACTGGTTCCTACACCTCAGGCCCAAGGCCCTACAACTCAGCTTTTCCACAAAGCCTACACTCAGCCACAAAGGCCTACACTCAGCCAACAAGGCCTACACTCAGCCAACAAGGCCTACACTCAGCCACCAAGGCCTACACTCAGAGATTTCAATCTCCTACACTCAGGCTCTCAAGCCCTACCCTCAGCCTTTATAAATACAGGCTTACAATCACTCAGATCCAAAGGATCCTACAAGATAAAAATGAATTTAGAATTGTTAACTCAACAACCCAAAGACAAGAGAGGGTGGTTGTGAGTTTCTTGATGAGTTCTTGGAAGAACTCAGCTGTATTCAATCTGACTTAGCTTTTTTCAAAGCTTCTTGAAAGTAGAACTCAATTAGATTGACTCCTTCTGCAGTTTATCCTTGACCTCTGCTTCTTAAGACCCAGAATGAATCTGAATCCTTCTTCTCAGCCTAGTTCCAACGGCTGATTTCTTGGATGGAGCCCTCTCTCTCCAACTTCTTAGATCTTCACTTGATAGCTAGATCTTCTTTAAATCTGAACTTGGACTTGTGTTCAACCTCTTCAACAACTTGTTGATCATCAATTTCTGTAGACAGCAAAGGCCTATTTATAGGCCTTCTTCATAGTAACCGGCTGGTCCGGTGCATAACTGAATTCTGACATCTCTGACAGGTGCTGTAGACCGGCTGGAACGGCAGCTGTCAAGTCATCCAGTCAGTTATTGAAAGTTCTCTAACTGTCTGATAGTGTCGAGACTTTTTGTCTTTAAGTGTCGACACTTATAGACCAAGTGTCGACACAAGTTGTGTAAGTGTCGACACAAGTCTACAAGGTGTCGACACAACTCCTTGTGTTGTAGATTCTATGTCTCGACACAGTTTCTTCTGCATGTGTCGACACTGAAATTGAGTGTCGACACAAGTACTTGATCTTCTATCTTTTGCTGAATTCTTCTAAGTGTCGACATATCTCCTTATGTTGAATCTGTTAAGTGTCGACACTACTTCTTGGTGTCGACACATAGTCTTCAATGTTGATACTTGCTGAGTGTCGACACAGCTCCTTGTGTCGACACTTGATTCTTCTGTTGAGACTTCAGCTGAGTGTCGACACATTCCCATAGTGTCGACACTTGTACTTAGAATAATTTGTTGATCTTGCTGTTCTTTGCTAAGTGTCGACACAGCTCCATGTTTCGACACTTTCTTCAAGTGTTGAGTCTTTAGCTGAGTGTCGACACATTGTTCTTGGTGTCAACACTTACTTTAAGTGCTGACTCTTCTGTTGAGTGTCGACACATTGTTCTGAGTGTCGACACTTATACTTAGTCTCTGCTGACTTTTGCTGAGTGTCGACACAGCTCCAAGTGTCGACACTTTCTGGTGTAGACACAGTTCTTCTAGGTGTCGACACTGCTGTTAAGTGTCGACACTGCTTTACTGTACTTTCTTCATTGAGTGTCGACACTGCTCCTTGTGTCGACACTTTCTGTCTGGTGTCGACTCTGCATCCCAGGTGTCGACACAATGACTCCAAGTGTCGACACTGCTTGCCTGGGTGTCGACACAAGTCTTCTTAAGTGTTGACACTTTCCCTCTGGGTGTCGACACATGGACTTAGAAATTTTTGCTTCAGTCCTGCAAATACTTAACCTGCACAAGTAACTCAAAAACACATCAAATACATTTTGATGTATATCATTGAGTTGGGTGAGGCTTCTTCAAATCAGGTACATTTAGACCAATGTACCGAACAATCTCCCCCTATTTGGAGAAGTCATAACCCTTAGTCAATGATATACACCATTCATAATTAAAATTACAAAATGATGTAAGGCAGGATAATGTACAACAGGGAAAACATAAACATGTATCAATTTCACATGTATACAAATTCATCATCACAGAACAAATATGAAATAGACATAGACATTATCACAGAACAAACATGAAATAGATTAATCATATAACATTTTGTTCTAATATCTGTCTTATACATTTTCAGAAGTTCACAAAAAATGAGATTACACAGTAAACTTTAAGAAAATTCTAATTCTATTTCAGTTCTGGTTCCTTGATAACTATTCCTTTGCCAGCATGAACTTTAGCTTGGACAGGAGCATCAGCAGCTTCAACATCAGCAGGCGTCTTGCCTTTCAGATCTTTCTTCTTAAGCTCTTCTGCTTTGATCTTTTGTCTTTCAAAATAATGGTATGGCTTAGGAAAGTACTTGCTAGGCTCCTGGGCAGTAGGAGGTAGTTTTCCCATCTTTGCCTTCCTTCTGTATTGGATAATTGCCTCCTGTCTAGATTCATATTTTCTCCATTCAGCTTCAGAGAACCATTTTTTACTGTCATGAATGTTGTCTTTGGCAGCTTTCCAGGCAGTTAATATAATATTTCTAGAGGTAGGGCTCCATTGCTCAAAATCTGGTCTCTGTTCAGCTTGTTTCCTAAACCTCTTCTTAGACAATCTTGTCTCTTCCTCTTTCTGCATTGCCTCTTGCATAGCTTCAGAAATAGGCTAAACAACCTTTTCAATAATAACATTGTCCTTGCCCCCAGGTGGGTTGTACATGGTCTGTACATCAGCATGCACCATTTCAAAATATGGAGGAGGATAAATGACTTGAGCTACTTCTGGTTGCTCACCTCCAAGATAGGCAGGGTTAATTCCAGATTCAGCAACATCATTGTCATCACACAAAGGAGGATATCCAAGTGTAGCTCTGATAGAGTTTGAGATCCACTTAGCATGGTCAGAGCTTGCCTTGACTAACACTCTCTCCCCCTTTATGACTTCTCTATCCATGTGATCTCTGACATCATCCTTCTGAAATCTGATTTGATTATCCAAGTATCTGACTCCATCTTTAAAGAAAGGTTTGAGCTTTTGAAGTTATTCAGATATGGCCTTCTGGGAGGCTTGGATAGCAGTCTTAACAGCAGAGAGTTCTTCTTGGAATACTTTGTCAAATTCAGCTTTAACAGCAGCAATAGAGGTAGAAGGTCCAGCAGCCTGGTGATGAATTGTAAATATACGTATTTTTGTGTACATTAAATTAGTTGTTTTCGTTTATTTTTGTCGTTTTTACTTATTTTTATTCAATAAAATGCTCTTATTTTTGTAAATATTATACTAACTTGTTTTATTTTATTTTTCAGGAAAAAATCAAAATCTGCCAAAAATTGTCATGTCACGCCCGTGACATATGGGTCACGCCCGTGACTAGGGCGTGACACGTCAAAAACCGTGAAATCAGCAAATTTTGAAGTGCAAAGCCTGACACGCCCGCGGTCACGCCCGTGTCACCCAACACGGGGCGTGACCCAAGCCCGTGTCCACTCCACTTGACGAATTCATCTCGACAATCGTCGAGTGTCGACACCAACAGTCACGCCCAGAGTCACGCCCGTGACCTGGGGCGTGACTCAATTTCCGCTCGACGATTTTCAACTCGACACTTTCAACTCGACATTCGTCGAGTGTCGACACCAGCCGACACGCCCAGAGTCACGCCCGTGACCTGGGGCGTGACCTTTCCAGCTAGCCCGACAAGACCTGCCCGAAGACTTTCGGCGCGCACCGCGCCCAGATCCACCTGCTTGACACGCCCCCTGTCACGCCCGTGACCAAGGGCGTGACCACTGCGAGACCGACACGTGTCCAGCCCGAAGTCCACTTTCCCGTCAAATCGTCGGCCTCCTTCTCTAATAGTACTGTCACGCCCCCTGTCACGCCCGTGACCAAGGGCGTGACCCATGTAAATTTTTTCTATAAATTCAGAGGTTCTGCTCTGGATTTCTGTTCCCCTTTTGGGCACCATTTTGTATAGGGGAAATGCTGCCGGGATGTCTCCAAAGTCTATGTAAGGGATATTTTTCCCTCTCTCCTTAGCTTTTATTTTCATGTCTTTGTAACCCGTGTTTTTAGTTAATAAAATTTGTCTCCATTTTCTTCTCTTAATATAGCTTTGGAATGGATCTTTACAATCTCCCCTATGCAATCTTATCTTTCTTCCTTGTTTTAACTTAGTTTTTTTTTTCGTTCTTCTTTATATGTGTGTGTGTGTGTGTATGAGTTTAAATTAGTTTTATTGCTTTCATAATCTTCATAGTTTAGCTTTTCCGTTCATATAATGTTCATCCTTATGAGTTTATAAAAACGTTTTAAAAGTGATTTTTTCTCCTTTTCGCTAGTTTTGTTCGTTTTTATCCGTAAAACTTTTTACTCCTTTTAACTTTATTATCACTTTTCTAGCATTTTTATAAAATTATAAGAATGAAAATATAGTCGTTTTAATTTTTCGCGCACTTAGTTTTTCATTTTAAACTTTTCCTCTTTTAATTTTTTTGGTCTCCTTTTATGCATTTCTACCGCATTCTAGCGGTAGAAATGTATTCGTTTTAATTTTTCGATCACTTGCATTTTTGCGTTTATTTGCAAAAACTTTCTTCCCGTTTAATTTTTATTTTCGCTTTTTTTGCATTTCTACCGCATTTTAGCGGTAGAAATGCAGTTGTTTTTATTTTTCGGTAACTTAGTTTTTTTTGCAATTTTTTATGTATGCGCATTTATTTCCGCCTACTCGTTAAGAGTTAAATGGCGCTTGCTTATTTTACTTTCTGTAGAGTGCGTGAGTTTGTAATTTTCTTTATTTTCGCCTACTCATTCGAGTTAAATGGCAGGTCTTTATTTTCCCTACTCATTTGAGTAGGATTTGTGTGTGTGCGTTTTCATTTATGTCGAGAGAGCGTGTGCGTGAGTTGCATTTATTTAGTCCTACTCGTTTGAGTAGGACCCGCTTTCTTTCTCCCGCCCACGCATTTGCGCCGGGACTCGCAATTTACTGCTTTCTTCAGTCCTACTCGTTTGAGTAGGACTTGCAATTTTCAGCTTTCCTTTACTGCTTTCATTTTACTGTTTTCATTTACTGCTTTATTTACTGCTTTATTTTCTGCTTTTCTCGCAAGCCGTCACCATTCCGATGAGTCGCTAACAGTTCTTAGCCCTCGGCATCGAAGAGCATTGGGACAGATAAAATAGCTTAAAATAACTAAAGGTCTAATCTTTCTAATTAATTAAAAGTACTTAAGGTTTGCCCGGGGTTAACGATGCGTAGGACCACATATCGATGTGTGGGCCCTATTTTCGTTTTCCATACGCTCGCCGAGAGGTCGTGCGTATGGACAGATCACCCCTTGGCAAAGAGAGTTCCGCACTAACCCTCGAGAGAGGAGGCGCGCCAACTCTACCGGATTGGGTTCCCCACCCAATAGCAGGGTTCTTAGCGTAACGCGGGCGTTAAGAGGAATCCTTCGTCGGACGAGAGCCCAGTCGAATAGTCTTAGCGTTCAGGTGAGCGATATTCCTAGAGATAAGTGAGCTCATTTTAGTGGAACCTCCACGGCCAAGTCTCCGCCTTAATTAATTAGAAATTTAGGAGTTCTTTTTATTTAAAGTCTATTTTAGTTCAATTGTTTTCTCAGTGTCATCGAGCTAAGCTCTTCATCGGCACCACCTTCAAGCTTTCTTTTCATGCTTTCATTTTTCTTTCTGCCTTTTTTCTGCCTTTTTATTATATATAAATATAACCCGACAAGTTAATTATCGGTAAAATAATAGTCCCCTCCAGGGAAGAGTAGAAATAATCGAACCGGACCCGAGAACAATACGATCTCGATATTCCACCCGGAATATCCTGTACTACTCACGATAGGTGCACTTGCCTCCTTTCGTTAAAACTCGATCACACCTTTTTATATCCAAAATAAATAAATACGCGCGACCCGTTTTCTTAAATAAAATCACTTCCGCCTTTTTCTCAAATAAAACCGCCGGGTCGCCGCGTGACCGTAAATAATTTTGGAGTTTTAACCATCAAGTTTTTGGCGCCGTTGCCGGGGAAATTTTTTGTTTCGTTATTTTGAACCTGGAAATCTATTAATTTTACCTATATCTATATATATCAAAAATTAAAAATGGCCAACAAAAATATAAAAATAATAATAATAAAAACTATAAAAAAAATATTGCAAAATTATAAAACAAAAAAAAATGTGAAAAACTTATAAAACTACAAAATTTTTTTGAAAAACTTTAAAAACTAAAAAATTGAAAACACTATAAAACTAAAAAAAACACTAAAAAAACACTAAAACCCAAAAAAAATGAAAAAAAAAACATCAAAAAAAAAACTTAATACAAAAAAAGAAGAAAAAAATTATTTTCATTCTTTTTATGAAAAAAAAACAGAAAAACTATATAAAACTAAAAAAAAAAACTAAAAAAACAAAAAATCTAAAAAAAAAACCAAAAAGCTAATGTATACATTTTGTTTAATTTAATTTAACTTATTATATTTTAATTTATTTTGTTTCGGCGCGCTTTCCATTCTTGTGCGCGCTTGGGGTGCGCATTTCCATCCCACTCACTTAGCTAAGGCCTTAGCTACCTTCGAGTCGCCCACGCACTTGCCCCCTACCGCCCGCACACTTTAGGCCGAGTTTATCCTTTTTTTGTTTTTTCTGTTATCTTTTTTGCTTTTTCTTCTAAATAATGCAGGGTTTCAATCTGCGCCTTCCCGGACTCGTCTAAGGGAAGCTCCTTCCCTCCCTTTTTCTTTTTGTACTTATTTTATTTTGTATATTATCTGTTCCGCATACTTAGATTGCAACATTGGGGACAATGTTGGGTTTAAGTATGGGGGTGTTTTCCTATACTGCATTTTTTATTCTGTACTCATCAAAAATAAAAAAAAAATTTGCAACACATAAAACCTAAAAAAATTTTCCCTTTTTTTTATTTTCATAAAACTTCAAAAAAAAAAAAATCTCTTTCCCCCCCATCTTCTTATTTGTAAAAACTTGCATTTTGTCTGCCCGCGACGTTCGACTCATCGAACCAACCATTCAACTAAGAGTCTGTTCGCGGAGCCGCAATCGAGTTTTTACTTTGCCTTTTTTTTGTAAAAATCTCTCTTTCCCCCCTATCTTCTTTATAAATAACTCTTCTTTCTCTTCTCATTCTTGTAAATAATTTATCCTCAAAAACTAAAAATACAAAAAAAAAAATTTTTAGAAAAACCAAAAAAACCCTAAAAAGATAAAAATCTAAAAAACCTAAAAAGATAATAATTAAAACACAAAAAAAATGATAAAACTCTAAAAATTCCAAAAAAAATGTTTTGTTAAATTATGTAACAAAATAATTCGAATACACCATTTCTTAACCCTTTTTGCTTTCCAAAAATCTAGTTTCGAGTTAATTTATATGCGAATTTTAGTTATTCTTTGCTTACTATTCGTTTATTAATTAAAGTTCGATAGATTTAAGTTTCTGGAGTTAAGTCTTAAAGAATTTTTTATGTCTTATCCTTATAATAGGGAACTTGTTTTTCACCACCACTTCTAATTTTATAAATAGAAGCTCCTTTTTTATGTTAGAAAATAACATCTATGGATTTCAATTATTTCTACTTCATGCTTTTAGAAACATTGGAACGTTCATTTTAAAAAGGTTGCTCTCAAAACTTTTTTATTAAAATCTAGTTTTCTTTTTGAAAAAATAAACCCACTTCCTTTTTTTCATGTCTTACTTTGACATGATTCCCCCCTATCCCTTAAAAGATCCTATGTCAATGGGAATAAGATTTCGTTCCGTAAACATAGGCACCCAATAATTTAAAAAGATTATATATAGAGTAAGATGATAAAATTCATTACTCCTACAAATATACATTGGGTTAATTTTATCCTTATGAAGAAAGAGAAAAAAAAATTATGTGTTAGGAAAATAAGATTTCATTTTCCTAACTATCCAAAAAAAAATTGGAGGTTCGAGAAAAAATTGCCTCGCCTCAATATTCAAGCGTTCTTCATAAACCACCAAACCACTTAGCATATTTCAATGATTCTAGACTTAATTTAAAAATTTTTTGAGAGCATAATTTTTAAATTGCATTATTTCCTTTAACTTCTTTTAAGCTAAAGTTTTTTGTATAAATCCAATCCATCTTTGTTAAACTAACAAAAATAATTTTTTGCTTTCTATTTTATTTTTTCTAGAAGTCTTTTTGAAACTCTTCCTCTATTCATAACATTTCATAAATTAGGATTTAATTCTTTAACCCCGGATGTTTATTTTGACCTTACTTTTAATTAATTCAAGCGGTAGCTAAACTTAGGATTTCTTTTATTCCTTATAAGTTCATCTCCAACTTTTGCTCTGGAATAGCAAAAGCTTAAGTATGGAGGTATTTGATGAATTGTAAATATACGTATTTTTGTGTACATTAAATTAGTTGTTTTCGTTTATTTTTGTCGTTTTTACTTATTTTTATTCAATAAAATGCTCTTATTTTTGTAAATATTATACTAACTTGTTTTATTTTATTTTTCAGGAAAAAATCAAAATCTGCCAAAAATTGTCATATCACGCCCGTGACATATGGGTCACGCCCGTGACCAGGGCGTGACACGTCAAAAATCGTGAAATCAGCAAATTTTGAAGTGCAAAGCCTGACACGCCCGCGGTCACGCCCGTGTCACCCAACACGGGGCGTGACCCAAGCCCGTGTCCACTCCACTCGACGAATTCATCTCGACGATCGTCGAGTGTCGACACCAACAGTCACGCCCAGAGTCACGCCCGTGACCTGGGGCGTGACTCAATTTCCGCTCGACGATTTTCAACTCGACACTTTCAGCTCGACATTCGTCGAGTGTCGACACCAGCCGACACGCCCAGAGTCACGCCCGTGACCTGGGGCGTGACCTTTCCAGCTAGCCCGACAAGACCTGCCCAAAGACTTTCGGCGCGCACCGCGCCCAGAGCCACCTGCTTGACACGCCCCTTGTCATGCCCGTGACCAAGGGCGTGACCACTGCGAGACCGACACGTGTCCAGCCCGAAGTCCACTTTCCCGTCAAATCGCCGGCCGCCTTCTCTAATAGTACTGTCACGCCCCCTGTCACGCCCGTGACCAAGGGCGTGACCCATGTAAATTTTTTCTATAAATTCAGAGGTTCTGCTCTGGATTTCTGTTCCCCTTTTGGGCACCATTTTGTATAGGGGAAATGCTGTCGGGATGTCTCCAAAGTCTATGTAAGGGATATTTTAACCCCTGTCCTTAGCTTTTATTTTCATGTCTTTGTAACCCGTGTTTTTAGTTAATAAAATTTGTCTCCATTTTCTTCTCTTAATATAGCTTTGGAATGGATCTTTACAATCTCCCCTATGCAATCTTATCTTTCTTTCTTGTTTTAACTTAGTTTTTTTTTTGTTCTTCTTTATATGTGTGTGTGTGTGTATGAGTTTAAATTAGTTTTATTGCTTTCATAATCTTCATAGTTTAGCTTTTCCGTTCATATAATGTTCATCCTTATGAGTTTATAAAAACGTTTTAAAAGTGATTTTTTCTCCTTTTCGCTAGTTTTGTTCGTTTTTATCCGTAAAACTTTTTACTCCTTTTAACTTTATTATCACTTTTCTAGCATTTTTATAAAATTATAAGAATGAAAATATAGTCGTTTTAATTTTTCGCGCACTTAGTTTTTCATTTTAAACTTTTCCTCTTTTAATTTTTTCGGTCTCCTTTTATGCATTTCTACCGCATTCTAGCGGTAGAAATGTATTCGTTTTAATTTTTCGATCACTTGCATTTTTGCGTTTATTTGCAAAAACTTTCTTCCCGTTTAATTTTTATTTTCGCTTTTTATGCATTTCTACCGCATTTTAGCGGTAGAAATGCAGTTGTTTTTATTTTTCGGTAACTTAGTTTTTTTGCAATTTTTTATGTATGCGCATTTATTTCCGCCTACTCGTTAAGAGTTAAATGGCGCTTGCTTATTTTACTTTCTGTAGAGTGCGTGAGTTTGTAATTTTCTTTATTTCCGCCTACTCATTCGAGTTAAATGGCAGGTCTTTATTTTCCCTACTCATTTGAGTAGGATTTGTGTGTGTGCGTTTTCATTTATGTCGAGAGAGCGTGTGCGTGAGTTGCATTTATTTAGTCCTACTCGTTTGAGTAGGACCCGCTTTCTTTCTCCCGCCCACGCATTTGCGCCGGGACTCGCAATTTACTGCTTTCTTCAGTCCTACTCGTTTGAGTAGGACTTGCAATTTTCAGCTTTCTTTTACTGCTTTCATTTTACTGCTTTCATTTACTGCTTTATTTACTGCTTTATTTTCTGCTTTTCTCGCAAGCCGTCCCCATTCCGATGAGTGGCTAACAGTTCTTAGCCCTCGGCATCGAAGAGCATTGGGACAGATAAAATAGCTTAAAATAACTAAAGGTCTAATCTTTCTAATTAATTAAAAGTACTTAAGGTTTGCCCGGGGTTAACGACGCGTAGGACCACATATCGATGTGTGGGCCCTATTTCCGTTTTCCATACGCTCGCCGAGAGGCCGTGCGTATGGACAGATCACCCCTTGGCAAAGAGAGTTCCGCACTAACCCTCGAGAGAGGAGGCGTGCCAACTCTACCGGATTGGGTTCCCCACGCAATAGCGGGGTTCTTAGCGTAACGCGGGCGTTAAGAGGAATCCTTCGTCGGACGAGAGCCCGGTCGAATAGTTTTAGCGTTCAGGTGAGCGATATTCCTAGAGATAAGTGAGCTCATTTTAGTGGAACCTCCACGGCCAAGTCTCCGCCTTAATTAATTAGAAATTTAGGAGCTCTTTTTATTTAAATTCTATTTTAGTTCAATTGTTTTCTCAGTGCCATCGAGCTAAGCTCTTCATCGGCACCACCTTCAAGCTTTCTTTTCATGCTTTCATTTTTCTTTCTGCCTTTTTTCTGCCTTTTTATTATATATAAATATAACCCGACAAGTTAATTATCGGTAAAATAATAGTCCCCTCCAGGGAAGAGTAGAAATAATCGAACCGGACCCGAGAACAATACGACCTCAATATTCCACCCGGAATATCCTGTACTACTCACGATAGGTGCACTTGCCTCCTTTCGTTAAAACTCGATCACACCTTTTTATATCCAAAATAAATAAATACGCGCGACCCGTTTTCTTAAATAAAATCACTTCCGCCTTTTTCTCAAATAAAACCGCCGGGTCGCCGCGTGACCGTAAATAATTTTGGAGTTTTAACCATCACCTGGTTCTTTAATTCTGTGACAATTGCATTGTGGATTCAGTAAGGTTGTCATTCATTCTTAGCTGATTTTCAAGAACATAACCTTGCTTCAATGCTATGTCATTCACTTGTGCTTTTATCTTCTCTTGGTGTGTTGCCGAGTACACCACTGCATTTCCACCCTTGTGAAAGCAATCTGTCATCTCTTTCTTGTTAAGGTTCATTTCAAACCTTATAGATTTTATGTCCTGGGCAAGATCAAACTGTAGTGACTTCTGCCCTTCATCCACATACTTCTCTATTGCCTGCCTATGCTCATCCAGTTTAATTTGCATTGCCACCATTAAAGCACTATAATCAACTGTTCGTGTTTGCTGAACTATAGGCTGTGGTGCAATAGATTGTAGAGCCTTCTTATAACTTTGGCTTCTTCTCTTGAACACATAAAGTTTCTTTTGCTTAGCCCTTGTAGCCTCCTCATCTTCAGATTCTGAGGAGCTGGCTATGTCAACCCTCTCCTTAGGGCTTGGAGGCCTTTCAGTTTGCACATCTGGTGCCTTCTCAGTTTCTTTCCTCACAGGCTCTTCCAGAATCTGCACTTGCTCCCCCTCAGCAGCAGCATTATCTCTTTCAGCAGCAGCCTTGTCCATGTCAAAATCTGCTTGATCTAGATTTAAAAATAAATCTTCCATGGTGAATTCTTGTGGTGAAGGAGCTGGAGTAATTCTAGGTTCTTCAACTACTGGATCAGGAACCACTTCTAGTACAACAGATGTGTCTTCTATAACAGCATCTGGAACTTGACTATTCAGCTGAGTTTGCTGATGATCATCAGACAAATCAGTATCTTCCATAGAAAAATCTAAAGTGTTTAGTTCAGTGATTACCTCTAGTATGATGGTGGTTGCTTGTTCACTTTATAGTGTAGTTGGTTCTTCTACAACTGGAAGCTCCCCCTGGCTTTGATCCTTGTGGATGGGGCTACCTTGAGGTAGCTCCCCCTGGATCTCAGCATCGTCTTGAGGAGCAGGAGTCTTTATAGCAGGCTCTTCCTCATTTTCATCTGGAGTGAAGACAACCTGTTCTTTACTGTCAGAACTACTAGTGGACTCTTGTGCCACTGGAGCAGTTTTCCTTTTCTTCTGTGGTGGAATCTCCTTCTCAGAAATTATCTTTTCAGGGGTTGGCAGCTCCTTAGTCAACACCCTGTCCCATCTGGAAAATATCCTCATATCCATCTTTCTCATGTGGTTTATTTTGCTTCCAGCAGCAGTACTCATTACTTCAGGTATTACACCAGCAAGATAAAGACTTAAAATCCTGCCCAGGTTGGGCTTCTTCAAGCTTTCTTTAATCTTCTCATAAACTACTATTCACCAGTCAGTTTTTAGAGTGAAGATTATCCTTGTCATTATTCCAAACATATAGGCAGACACTCTGCCATGCCCTCCTGGCTTGCTTAAAATTACCTTTCCAACAATTTCAGAAAGGAATTTACCTTGATTGTTCATCCCTTTTCTATTGAAAACAGAACCAATCTTCAGCTTAGAATCAAGTCCACACCAGGTTAGAGCTTCCCTGGTCTTTGTAGCTGTAACTTCATCTTCCTCTTTAGTTCTTGGTAGCTGTAGAATTTTCCTCAAGCTCTTAGGGGATACCTTAACCTTTGCTTCATGAACTCTGGATTTGATTTTGTATCCAGATTCATCCACCTTGGCTCCATTGAGGAATTCTAGTACCTCTTTCTTCCAGATTTTTGTCGGTTCAGAAACCAGATATTCTAACCCTGAATCAGCTACTAGGGTTACGACAGACTTGATTTCTTAATCAGCATCTTCGAAAGCACCACGCACCAGCTCATATCCTTCGTTGACGTTCTCCTCTAGCTTAGGCGTCATTAGGGTTTGTAGAATTTGTCTTGAGAGAAGAGAGGTGTCGACACAGAAGTTTGGTCTCGAAACTTTGAAAGCGTGTCGACAAACTAAGACAAAATCCTATTTATACCTTTCTGATTTTGAAGATGAACAGGCGGGACAGCTAACTTAAAATGTGTCGACACTGGCAATAAGTGTCGACACTGACTTATAATGTCTCGACACATATGTGTCGACACAAGTTTAGTCAACAGATTTTATGTGTCGACATTTGGTTATGTGTCGACACAACATAACTCGACACATTGTCGAGACTTTACTTAGAAAATTCTGAGTAAATACTAAGTGTCGACACCACTTTGGATGTGTCGACACCTACATGTCATGTGTCGACACTAATATTCTGAAGTGTCGACACCAACTTTCTAGATGTGTCGACACCTTTTTCCTGAAGTGTCGACACCACTATTCTGTGTCGACACAGAAATCTCTATGTGTCGACACCTTTTTACTTAGCCATTTTCAGTACTATAAACTTACTCTAAGTTTATCATTCCTAGTTCAATTTTAAATCTATTGAACTTAGCTTCTTCTAGGGGCTTAGTATACATATCAGCTAGTTGTTCATCTGTTTTAACATATTCAAGTACAATATCTTCTCTTTCTACATGCTCTCTAAGAAAATGATATTTAATTTCAATATGTTTTGTTCTACTATGAGATACAGGATTATTAGCTATTGAAATAGCACTTGTAGAATCACAGAAGAGTGGAGTTCTACTTACCTGAAATCCATAGTCCTCTAGCTGATGCTGTATCCACAGAAGTTGAGCACAGCAACTTCCTGCAGCCACATACTCTGACTCTACAGTGGAGATAGCCACACTGGTTTGCTTTTTGCTACTCCATGAAATTAGTCTCCCACTTAGGAATTGACAGGTTCCAGTAGTGCTTTTTCTATCTTCTTTGCATCCTGTAAAGTCTGCATCTGAATAACCTGTTAGTTCAAAATCCCCATTCCTAGGGTACCAGAGGCCTAGATAGGGAGTGCCCTTTAGATATCTCAATATTCTCTTGACTGCAGTCAAATGAGACTCTTTAGGGCAGGCTTGATACCTTGCACAGACACATGTAGCATACATGATATCTGGTCTACTAGCAGTCAAGTATAATAGGGAGCCAACTATCCCTCTATACAAGGTTTCATCTACAGGCTTCCCTGCATCATCCTTGCTAAGAGACATACTTGACCCCATAGGAGTCTTCATGGTGCTGGATGAATCCATACCATACTTCCTTATGAGTTTTAGGGTGAACTTGGACTGGCAAATGGATAAACCACTCTCAGTCTGTTTAACTTGGAGACCCAAGAAAAACTTCAGCTCTCCCATACTACTCATTTCAAATTGACCTTGCATAAGTTTTGCAAACTTTTTGCAAAGGCTGCTTTCAGTAGACCCAAATATAATGTCATCTACATATATTTGGACTAGTATAACTTTGCCTCTAGATTCCCTAAGAAATAGAGTCTTATCTATTTTCCCCCTTGATAACTTGTTCTCAATGAGGAAACTAGATAGGGTTTCATACCAAGCCCTAGGGGCTTGCTTTAACTCATATAAAGCTTTCCTAAGTCTATAGACATGATGAGGTAGAGTTGGATCAACAAAACCTGAAGGCTGTTCCACATAGACTTCCTCTTTAAGATTACCATTCAGGAATGCTGACTTGACATCCATTTGGTAAACCTTGAATCCTTGATAGGTTGCATAGGTCAAGAACATCCTTATGGCTTCCAGTCTGGCTACTGGAGCAAAGGTTTGATCAAAGTCAATACCTTCTTCTTGCCTATATCCTTTAGCAACCAATCTTGCTTTATTCTTAATGATGACCCCTTGTTCATCCATCTTATTCCTGTAGATCCACTTGGTTCCTATTATATTATGGTCTTTAGGTTTAGGAACAAGTTCTCAGACCTTGCATCTCTTGAACTGATTAAGCTCTTCTTACATTGCTTCAGTCCATTGTGGATCTAGTATGGCTTCTTCAAACTTTTTAGGTTCAACTTGGGATAGAAAGCTGGAGTAGACTGCTGCATTCAGATTTCTTCTCCTTGTTTGTACCCCTTGTCTTGGATCTCCAATAATCTGCTCTACTGGATGATCTCTAAGATGCCTATTGGCTGGAGGCATCCTGACTTCTGGTTGAACCTCTTCAGCATTTCCATCATGTTGTATTCCTTGAACTTCATCAGCAATTGGTACATGTAGTTCTCCCCCTGGACAACAGCTACTGTCTTCTACTTGCTGTCTTGCAGCAGGTACTTCTTCTATAGTAAGCTTGTCCATTATCTTTGTTAAACCTGTGGGGCTGCATACACTACTAGACAACTCATTGTTAATAAGTTTAGTCTCATCAAAAACTACATGTACAGATTCTTCTACAACTTGAGTAGTCAAGTTGTAGACTCTATAAGCCTTACTGTTATTGTTGTACCCAACAAAAATTCCCTCTTGGGACTTGACAGCAAACTTAGTCAAGTAAGACTTCCCATTGTTAAGTATAAAGCATTTGCAACCAAAGATCCTGAAATAGGATAGGTTTGGTTTTCTGCCTTTCACAACTTCATAGGGGGTCTTGTTGAGCCTTTTAGTGATGGTAGCCCTATTTATAACATGACATGCAGTGTTAACTGCTTCAGCCCAGAAATATTCTGTCAGTGATGTATCACTTAATAGGGTCCTACCAGCCTCTATCAAGGTCTTATTCTTCCTCTCAGCAATGCCATTTTGCTGAGGTGTTTTAGGTGAAGAGAATTCTTGAAATATCCCAAATTTTTCACATAGTTTTGTCATGCTTTCAGACTGAAATTCAGTACCATGGTCACTTCTAATTTTGACCACTGTACTGTCTAGTTCATTCTGAATTTGCTTGACAAAGCTATGGAAGACACTAGGTGTTTCAGATTTCTGTCTTAAGAAGAACACCCAGGAAAACCTTGAGTAGTCATCTACAACTACAAAGGTATAGACCTTCCTACCTAAGCTGTGAACTGGCATTGGACTAAAAAGATCCATATGCAAGAGGTATAAACACCTCACATTATCTTTGTTTTCTATGCTTCTAAAGGTGGATTTAGTCTGCTTGCCCTTTTGACAAGCTGAGCAAATACCATCTTTAACACACTTAACTTGAGGACCATTCCTCACTAACTCTTTGCTAAAGAGTTTGTTAATAGTCTTGTAGTTAAGATGTGCAAGCCTCTTGTGCCATTTGACACAATGAGAGACTGTCTCATCAGCTACAAGACACACTGGAGAACCACTGTTCTCAACCATAATGTCTAAACAATAGACATTCCTTTTCCTATAACCAGTCAAAATGATCTCTTGATCACTTGACCTTTTGATATGACAACCATTTTTAACAAATGAGATGTCATACCCTACATCACTTAATTGACTTATACTTATTAGGTTGTGTTTCAACCCTTTAACATAAGCCACTTGAGTAATGGTAACTAAGTTGCTAGAAATGTTACCAAATCCTTTGATGATTCATTTTTCAGAACCACCAAAGGTGACTTTAGGACCATCTTTGATTGGAATGTAGTCCCTTAGTAATCCTCTAGTTCCAGTCATATGTCTGGAACATCCACTGTCCAAGTACCATGTTGGGGTATGGCCACTTGGACTCACCTGCAAAACAGATTAATGAACCTTAGAACCCAAAGAATTCTTGGGTCCTTGGTACTTGTTAGTTTGTAACTTGACAAAACTACCTACTGGCTTTCCAACAGGTAATTTGCAACTCACTTTGGCACTAGCATTGTGCCAACAATCCATTGCAAAATGGCCAAATTTGCCACAACACCAACATTCAAACTTATTGTACCTTTGCTTAGGTATTGTCTTTGCTGTCTTATCTACAGCTGACTTGTTGAATGTTGGGGCTTTGCCCTTGGACTTGGACTTGGACTGCTCAGTCCTTGCAGGTTTAATAAAACCCAGTCCAGCCTTACCTTTATGATAAACAAATTCATCAATTAAAGGTAGCACTGACTTAGGTTTAGAAAACCTAGCAACAAGCTCTCTCTCTTTCTGAAGATTGATCTCCATACTCTTGATTTGATCGTTCTTAAAGGTGATAGTCCCCATCTGAATCACTGTTATGTGTTTCAGTCTGGCTATCTCATTAAGCTTTTGATCAAATAGCTTCTCACAATCTGTTGCAGCAGCTTTTAGATCAGCAATTTTCTTTGCCTGACTTTTGGCTAGGGACTTGCTCTTCTTGTAAGCTTGCAACAGTACTTTATATTCATCTATAAGCTGATGAATATCTTCCTCAGACTCAGATACACTCTCATCACTTGATGATGATGAATCTGAATCTGTACTGGCACAAGAAATTGAACTTAGAGTTGAACATTGTACCTTACTGGGTCTTGGCTGTTCCAGGATTTTGTCTCCTTCTGTCAATGTCATTAGCCCTTGGCATTGACTATCTTCTTGTTCATAAATAGACTCCAAAATCTGCATGAACTCTTCTTCTTCTTCTTCAGCAAACAGCCCTATGTAAGCCTCAGCATCCGACTCAGTTTCTGAAGAAGAAATATCTGACAGAGTCTTCTCCTTCTTGACAACAAAAGACTTCTCTTTCTTGCCTTTGAAATGAGTCTTCTTCCTGTCACTAGACTCCTTTCTCTTTTCAGGACAATCTGCAACAACATGGCCTTGTCTATTGCAGCAATAGCACACTATTTTTGAAACAGTTGTCTTGCTAGATTTAGTCCTCTTCCTGTCCTTCTTTGAAGCTTTTTTATTCTGATAAAGGTCTTCTTTTCCCTGAGAAGTAGAAGGCCTTGATCTCCATTGTTTCTTATTCAGGAACTTCTGAAAATGTCTAGTGAAGGCAGCAAAGTCTTCATCACTTTCACTGCTTTCTGACTTTGTGCTGACTGATTCATCTGACTCTGATTCAGCAACCTTTGGAGGTGGAGTTGGTGATTTACCTATGTACTTTCTGGGAACTTCTGTCTTGAAAGCTACTGTTCTTTCCTTGTGTTCATGTCTTGTTGATTTCTCCTCCTCTTTCCTCACTGTCAACTGCATTTCATATGACAACAATTTGCCAAACAGTGTAGGTGGAGGAATTTCTCCCAACTTAGTCATTTCTCTAATGGCACAGATCTTGGTGTCCCAATCTTTAGTTAGGGACCTTAGGAACTTGTCATTGAGTTCATAATTACTGAACTCTCTTCCATAAGACATGAGTTCATTCACTATCCTATAGAACTTCTTATAGCACTCAGTTATGTTATCACCCTTTCCTTGTCTAAAGCTTTCATACTCTTGATTTAGCAAGGATTTTCTATCTTGCCTAACTTCTTCAGATCCTTCCATATACACAATAAGGGTATCCCACATCTCTTTGGCTGTCTTACAGTGTATAAGATTCTGAAAAGTTGCATCATCTATGGCACTCACTATAATGTTTTGTGCCCTTTTGTCCATGGTGGCTAGGACAATCTTATCCTTAGTCATTTCAGAGAAATCCTTTGGGGTTCTCTGATTTGCATCTAGAACTGATATCTTCATGGGCACATAAGGCCCTTCCTTTACTGTGATGTATATCCTAGGGTCTGAGGCTTCCACAAACAGCCTTACGCTTTCCTTCCAGATCCCAAATATCTCTTTCCTGCATAGAGGTAATTTCATGGAACCCAATTCCTTGTGATTCTCAGAGGAACCCATGGTACTTGATTTTCTTGAATCTGTAATTTGTCTTAGACTGAATCTGCCAATCAGGATCTCCTCAGACTGTTAGTCCTTTTGAGGAACCTCGCTTTGATATCACTTGAAAGATATAGTACCTAAACACCTAGAGGGGGGGTGAATAGGTGACCTAATTCTTTTTTAAACTTTAATGGCAGCAATCAGTTATAACACAGAATCTACTCTACTTTTGCAATCACACAGCATACACAGCAAAGCACAGCACAGCAGACACAGAGTTTTATAGTGGTTCCCCAAGCTTTGGGTACATCCACTTTCCCCCTTCGCATATCTAGCAGTGTACTAGATTCGGCCAAACTTCTCCACTATCTCAGAACCCAAACTGGTTCCTACACCTCAGGCCCAAGGCCCTACAACTCAGCTTTTCCACAAAGCCTACACTCAGCGACAAAGGCCTACACTCAGCCAACAAGGCCTACACTTAGCCAACAAGGCCTACACTCAGCCACCAAGGCCTACACTCAGAGATTTCAATCTCCTACACTCAGGCTCTCAAGCCCTACCCTCAGCCTTTATAAATACAGGCTTACAATCACTCAGATCCAAAGGATCCTACAAGATAAAAATGAATTTAGAATTGTTATCTCAACAACCCAAAGACAAGAGAGGGTGGTTGTGAGTTTCTTGATGAGTTCTTGGAAGAACTCAGCTGGATTCAATCTGACTTAGCTTTTTTCAAAGCTTCTTGAAAGTAGAACTCAATTAGATTGACTCCTTCTGCAGTTTATCCTTGACCTCTGCTTCTTAAGACCCGGAATGAATCTGAATCCTTCTTCTCAGCCTAGTTCCAACGGCTGATTTCTTGGATGGAGCCCTCTCTCTCCAACTTCTTAGATCTTCACTTGATAGCTAGATCTTCTTTAAATCTGAACTTGGACTTGTGTTCAACCTTTTCAACAACTTGTTGATCATCAATTTCTGTAGACAGCAAAGGCCTATTTATAGGCCTTCTTCATGATAACCGGCTGGTCCGGTCCATAACTGAATTCTGACATCTTTGACAGGTGCTGTAGACCGGCTGGAACGGCAGCTATCAAGTCATCCAGTCAGTTCTTGAAAGTTCTCTAACTGTCTGATAGTGTCGAGACTTTCTGTCTTTAAGTGTCGATACTTATAGACCAAGTGTTGACATAAGTTGTGTAAGTGTCGACACAAGTCTACAAGGTGTCGACACAACTCCTTGTATTGTAGATTCTATGTCTCGACACAGTTTCTTCTGCATGTGTCGACACTGAAATTGAGTGTCGACACAAGTACTTGATCTTCTATCTTTTGCTGAATTCTTCTAAGTGTCGACACATCTCCTTGTGTTGAATCTGTTAAGTGTCGACACTACTTCTTGGTGTCGACACATAGTCTTCAATGTTGATACTTGCTGAGTATCGACACAGCTCCTTGTGTCGACACTTGATTCTTCTGTTGAGACTTCAGCTGAGTGTCGACACATTCCCATAGTGTCGACACTTGTACTTAGAATAATTTATTGATCTTGCTGTTCTTTGCTAAGTGTCGACACAGTTCCATGTGTCGACACTTTCTTCAAGTGTTGAGTCTTTAGCTGAGTGTCGACACATTGTTCTTGGTGTCGACACTTACTTCAAGTGCTGACTCTTCTGTTGAGTGTCGACACATTATTCTGAGTGTCGACACTTATACTTAGTCTCTGCTGACTTTTGCTGAGTGTCGACACAGCTCCAAGTGTCGACACTTTCTGGTGTAGACACAGTTCTTCTAGGTGTCGACACTGCTGTTAAGTGTCGACACTGCTTTACTGTACTTTCTTCATTGAGTGTCGACACTGCTCCTTGTGTCGACACTTTCTGTCTGGTGTCGACTCTGCATCCCAGGTGTCGACACAATGACTCCAAGTGTCGACACTGCTTGCCTGGGTGTCGACACAAGTCTTCTTAAGTGTCGACACTTTCCCTCTGGGTGTCGACACATGGACTTAGAAATTTTTGCTTCAGTCCTGCAAATACTTAACCTGCACAAGTAACTCAAAAACACATCAAATACATTTTGATGTATATCATTGAGTTGGGTGAGACTTCTTCAAATCAGGTACATTTAGACCAATGTACCCAACAGTTGTCTTTAGATAACCTAGATATATTCTTAAGATTTACATGTCCTAGTCTTTTATGTCATAACTAATTTTGATTACTAGTAACATTCAGCAAGAAGATATCAGTTGTGGCAGATATAAAATCTACTAAATATATGTTACATTGTCTAAGTCCAATTAAAACAGTTTTGTTTTTATTATCAATAATAGAACAGGAAGTAAAGTTAAAATGTACCTGATAACCTTCATCACATAATTGACTTATGGATATAAGGTTATGTTTAAGTCCTCTTACATAAGTTACTTTCTTGAAAGTCACTGCTCCAATCTTCACTGTCTCATATCCTTCTGATTGACCACTATTGGAATCTCCAAAAATCACCTTTGGTCCTAGCTTGGGCTTGTAATTAGATATATTGCCCTTGCTGCCTGTCATGTGTTTAGAGCAACCACTATCCAAGTACCATGTCTGACTTACCCTTGGACAGTTCTTCACCTGTACCTGCAAAGAAAAACAAAATTCAATTGTTCTTGACCCAGGTTACCTTGGGTCCTTTATTTTGTTGAAAAGTAAAGCGGGAAATAACTGATAAAGCAGGTTGTGATTTATACCCTAAGGGATGGTATCTCCTAGGTGGAATTACCCAATCAACTACTGGATTAAATGTCTTCTTAGTTGGTTTAAGGTTTCTGTAAGAGAAATAGTTTAGGTTTGGTCTTTCTGAGTTCGACGAATTGTTGTAAGTTCGTCGAACAGAGTTCGACGAATAGGGTTGAGATCGTCGATCTCTGCTCAGAGAATGGCAGTAGTCATTTTCTGTGCCCCAAGTTCGTCGACCTCTGCTTGACGAACCATACACAATTCGTCGATCGCAGTTAGACGAATAGTTATATCTGAAGTTTGCGTTCAGCGTTCGTCAATCGGGGTTCGACGAACTGGCCACATTTCGTCGATCTGAGTTCGACGAATGCTGCTGAACTTTGTTTTTATTTGCTGTTTTCAGATTTCTGTTTCTCTTGTTTATAGTTTTTGGATTGCTTTTTGACATTGGTTTGTCTATTAGTTTCTCTTTTCCCTTTGCAGAAATAAATTTGATGGGGGTTGAAAGAATATTTTCTTGATTATGGGGGGTAAACTTGATGAAGCACCCAAGCCCAGCTTGCCATTTAATCTGGCATTCACTGTGCTTGTGATGTCCATCAGCTTGAGGCTTCTCCCATTGAGAGATTGCTCAAGTTGCTTGGCCTCACATAATTCAGATTTTAGTTTAATTATTTGTTCATTAGCTAAGGTTAATTGATCTGTTAGCTTTATGTTTTCTGAATTTACAGATTCAAGATTTCCTAATCTTTCTCTAAGAGTTTTTATTTCTTTTTCTGAATTGATTAAGTCTAAGCACATAGATTTGAATTCAGCTTTAAATAAATCAGAACTAAAGTCAAAGCTAGAAATAACATGATCTGCCTCTGAGTCTGAGGCAGATTCATCTTCAGAATCTTCTTCTGATCCAGAATTGCTCCTGGAGGCATCAATTGTCATTAGGCAAACCTCCTTGGATCTAGCTTCTTCCTCTTCTTCACTTGAACTGGAGGAAGATGTTTCTTCTTATGTGTCACTCCAAGTCTCAATAACAAATCTCTTGTCCTTCTTTTTATATTTGCTGGAGGAGGGTCTGCTGATGTGCTTTCTCCTTGAATCCTTTTCTCTGCTCTTATCCTTCTTCTGATTTTCTGGACATTCTGAGATATAGTGTACAGGCTTTCTGCAACCAAAGCACATAACCTCCTTGGTTGGTGTCTTGTCATACTTAGGCTTATCATCTTGTCTGGATGATTTCCTTCTGAAGTCCTTCCTTGCCATCTTGTAGAACCTTTTGTCAAAGAGGCTCATGAGTTCTTCATTTGAAGTTGATGTCTCACTCTCTTCAGAATCTTTGAAGGCTACGCTATGCTCCTTTCTAACTGGAGTTGTTGCCTTTTGTTCTGCTGCTTCTCTTGATTTTATCAGCTGCTCATAGGACTTCAATTTGCCTAACAGAGACTCAGTTGATATCTCATTGAGGCTTTTGGCTTCTTTGATAGGCCAGATTCTGGAATCCCAAGAGCTAGGGAAACACATCAGAATCTTATCATTCACCTCTGTCAAGGTGATGTCCTTATCCAAGATTTTGAGCTCATTGATGATTGTGCCCAACCTGTTGTACATTTCTGCCACTGATTCAGTCTCATCCTTTTTGAAGTTCTCATATAGGGATATGAGATTGGATCTTCTGTACTTTCTTTCATCAGCAGAGCCAGCTACTATTTGGTTGAGGGAGTCCCAAATGGCCTTGGCTGAGGTGCACTCAGCCACCTTCTGGAATATGTCATCTGACATAGTCTGGGCTAAGATATTCATTGCCTTAGCATCAGCCATCTTGGCTTTCTTGTAGGCTTCATTGTTCTCTGGAGGAGGAACTGCAGTCATGTTGGTTGAAGTGCTTGTAGAAGCTGTAGGTGCTGGAGGTACACCTGTCAAGATAACAGAAAAGATATCCTCATCAATAGAATTCATGTATAACCTGATTCTTGCCTTCCAGATGGCAAACTTATTAAGGTTGCACACTGGAGGTCTGATGCTTGCATAGTCTTTGTTTTGGGCCATGTCTGTGAAGATATAAATCTAATAAAAAAAATCAAGACAAACAGATCTAACTAGAGGGATCTTTGTGGTTCAGGTGTTAGCATGTACAACCACTAATGGTGTGGTATTTTAACCAACCACGCTTTGATACCAATTGAAAGTGCAGGTTAGATCTGAAATACTCTAGAGGGGGGGTGTGAATAGAGTATAGTGCTCACTAAAAACTTTTTACAACTTTTGTTGTAAGCATAGGTGAACAAGACAACAAATCAAATAAATAAACACAGCAACCTAAATAATCACAGAACAACACAGAACCACACAGCCAAAATAAAAGGAAGGGCAACCAGACGACACAATAATTTTTATAGTGGTTCCCCAACCTGGGTACATCCACTTTTCTACCACCCTGGTAGGAATCCACTCAGGTTTTTGATCAGGTGCCTGACACCAATGAGCTTTTGATCAGGTGCTCAAAAACCAAACCTCAAGTCTTTTGGAGGGAGACTTGCAACCAAAATAATTTTGAAGGGAATTAAAACCATGTACAGGAATTGGAAAGAAAAGAGATGGTGTCTTCTCTGTCAATAATCAGAGAGAAAACTTGTGGATTGATTGTAGCAACACTTGCTCCCCCTGAGATCTTGGATTGGTCAGGAATGTCGGAGCACTACTTCAGGGTGATAGGTCTTCAAAGACCTAGAATGTCTGGACCAGAATTAGCTTCAGGGACTCCTTTGACAGATTGAAATTTGTTGTCCTTTGAAGTTGTCCTGAGAGTTGAAGGAAGAAGACTCTTAATAGTGATTGGTTGTTCTTATTCTTCTTAAAAATGTTCTCTGGTCAGGCTGATTGCAGTAGAACTTTTGATTTCAGTATGCTTGTTCTTCTGTGCAATCTGAGTGTGTGTCTAATTGTCAGTATTGCTTGTTGTACTATTACTTTATTCCTCTTGATTGATTGTTTTCTTTCTGTATATCTTTCTGACTGAGGAACATTCAAAATTTGAATGCTTGAGCAGTAATTGCAGTCGGCTTTGGAAAGAAGCGACAGTCAATACTTTCCCTAACTGTCCCATGGAAAAACGGCATGTAATAATCCATAGTCAATGCGCGTTGCAACGGTAACATTCCGAGAAGATCTGGCATTAATAACTTCGGATTAATCGCCAAGAAACGGGACGGGAAACTGAAGAAAACCTAGTCTAGAATCGTCGAACGAAGAACACAATTCCTCGAGCTGAGTTTTGAGTTCGTCGAGCTGAGCTTGAGTTCGTCGAGCTGAGCTTGAGTTCGTCGAGCTGAGCTTGAGAGAGTTCGTCGACCAGACAGTCTTCATTCGTCGAATAGACAATTTTCATTCGTCGAGCTGAGAATCATCACTGTCAGACAGATTTCGTCGAACTGAGATCCAAGTTCGTCTAGTGAAGAAAGATTGTGGACTTAGCCAAATATTCTGCATCTGCTGATATCCAGTGTTGACACAAGCTGGTGTCGACTCAAATCTTCTGGTGTCGACATGAACTTGTGTTGACTAATATCATGGTGTCGACACAAATCCTCTGCTGTCGACATGAATTGTCTGTTGTCGACACATGCCCTAAGTGTCGACACAAATACTCTGAGTTCAGAATTCGTCGAGTAGAGTACAACATTCATCGACCTGATAAACTGACTTCGTCGACCGAAGCTGGGAACTTGAGGTCCAAGTTCGTCGAACTCAGAATATGATTCGTCGACCGAAGCTTGAAGCTGGACTTAGAAAAATTCTGAAGTTGTCCTGACTTTAGCTTGATGTAGAAACTGAGTCTTCATAGAACAGAGAACCAAGATCGTCGAGCTCAGCACAAAGAATTATCTCACGATCGTCGAGCGCAGAACTCCTTTCGTCGAGCTGATTTCGACGAACGTCGAACTCATTTAACTTAGTCTTGAAATTCTCTAAGTCTGAAGTCTCTGATGGTCTTGATGATAGCTGCTCCTTCTGAAGTTGAACCTAATGACTTGACCTAGACTCTAGGACACAACTTGACCCTGGCTATACAAGATGGGTCACATCCTAAGTTAGTGAACCTAGCCCAAATCAACTAGGGATCCAACAATGTTGATGATATTCTTCTAACTGGGGATGATAAAGAAGGCATTGATCTAGCCAAATGACATCTTCGACAACATTTTATTACTAAGGATATGGGACCTCCGAAGTACTTTTTGGGCATTGATATTTCACGAAAGAAGAACTCAGTGGTTCTTTCACTGCGAAAATATGCTCTAGATCTCTAAAAGGAGACCGATTTTCTTGGCACGAAATCTACTCGTTGCCCGATGGAAGTTGGAGATGATAAGGGGTGGACTGAAGATTCTCCTCTTCTTCCAAATTTCACTATGTATAGATGACTTGTAGGAAAACTTATATATATGAGTCTTACTAGACTAGATATCTATTATGCATTTGGAAAGGTCAGTTAGTTTATGCAGAATCCTAGAGAGTGTCATCTTTGATCTGCCATGAAGATTCTGGAGTATGTTAAAGGGTCTTCAGAAAAGGGCTTGTTATTTCAGAAGAATGGTCACCTGAAGATTGAAGCATATTTTGATGCCAACTATGGGAATAAAAAGGAAGAGAGAAAGTTTACATCAGGTTTTTGCATTTTTGTTGGACGAAACCTGGTTAGCTAGAAAAGCAAGAAGCAGATAATAGTTTTAAGGTCAAGTGATGAAGCAAAGTATAGGAGTATGGCCTCAACTACCTGTGAGTTGAAATGGCTACAGACACTTATGCTTGACTTGGGAGAAGTCTATGACCATCCTCTTCCTATGTTTTGTGACAACAAAGCCGCCATTTAAATATCAAAGAATCCTGTCTTTCATGAGAGGACAAAGCAAATTGAGGTGGATTATCATTTCATTAGGGAAGAGGTATTGAAGAATCAGATCTGTACTCCCTTTGTCACTTCTAATAAATAACCGGCAGACTTCGTCATGAAACCAGTTTCTGCCTCAGATGTTTGTATCAAGCTGGGCATGGTTAACATATATGCTCCAGCTTGAGGGGGAGTGTTAGAAATTGGCGGTTTGTCCTCTAGTCAGGCAGTTAGCAGTTCAGGAGGTCTGGCGGTTTGTCTAGGCGGTCTGGTTGTCGGCAGGTTGGTGCAACGGTTTGGTTGTGATCCTCTGCTGGTGGTCTGGGGATTATCTGCATCAGTGGTCTGGTGAATATCTGCACTTGCATACTGGAGGCTTGCTGCAGCAGCGGTCTGTTGATTAGCCGCAATCGTGGCCTGATGGCTTCCTGCAGTTGCGGTTAGAAACTGGCGGTTAGTCTAAGAGATCTTATTGTCTGGCGGCTTACCCAGTGGGCTTCCCTGGTGGATTGATGGTTTCCCTTGGTATTGTTGGATGGTTGTTATCCTTTTGTATAGTGTGTGGTATCACATTGTCAAATCGCATAACCCGCGCAGTTTGTATTTAGTCCCACATCATTTGTTATATTCTCTCATCTTCCCAAATTTTTATAAATAAGGGGGCATACATATGTAATGAGAACCTTTTTGGAGCAATAAAATTTACCTTTTTTACCTCTTGGTTGTTTTCTCGCTCATTTCTCAAATTAGTGGTAAATAAGAATTCAGTAATTTTTCTAATTATTTTGGGAAATATTTAAAATCATTTCATTACGTGACGTAAGTCACATTGAACATGAACTATCATAACCATATATCCTTAGGGTCTAACTAATTTATCTGATGCTCATCTTGGTTCAAAAGAATAGTGTACAAAATATCCTAATTTTCCAGAGTGGTTTGACCCATGTTTTCTATTTATGACTAATGTTATAAAATTACCCCTTTATAAATGAAGTACCAAAAATAATCACCCAAATATTTAGAGAAAATTCCTATATGTTAGGGTCATCATGGTAGTGGACTAAACAGATTTTCATAAATTTTCAAGAAGGTTTGACCTATGATTACCACAACTCAAGATATTTACAAAAACGTTGTTATTATTATAAGTATCATAACCAATAATCTAAAAATTATAATAAAAATTACAGTGGTACACAATACTGAAATGATGGTCTACAAAAATTGTAATAACTTTCCAAGAACTACTTGTTGTATTTTTAATCAAAACTAAACAAGGGCATAATGGGAATTTGTACAATTTACTCGTGAAATAATTCCCAAAAATTTCACTAAATTTTCCACAAAAATAAAACTGTATTTTAGGGCTTGTGACAATGATTTAGAATTTTCCAAATTCATATGTCCTAATTTCCTATCATGACATTTAAGTGTGCAAATTTGAAATAAATTTAAGCTATAGATTTTTTTGATTCCAAAAATTCCAATTTTCCATGGAAGGTGTATTTCACCTCCAAAATCCCCTAGCCAAAATTTCATTGACGTGAAGTGAGTGAAATGGACTTAATTCCCTTTTTTGCCCTTTTTAGTATTTGCACACCATACTCTTCTATGCCTTCACCATACATGGTGGATCCTCTAACGTGCAGAGCTCCAAATGACTATAAATTTTTACCATGGTACTAAAATGACCTTAGAGTCATCCACCTAAATTTGGGGGCATTTGGAGTTGAAAATCTCACTACATTGCCTTTATTTTATAAATCAAATTATGTACTAAAACTATAGGAAAATGTCCTCCAAAATTTTTTATTTTTGGGCACAGTCTAGGTCTAGTATATACACATGCATGGTCCAAATTTCATTACATGTGAAGTTGTGTTCTAACATATACACCCTATCTAATTTCTAACCTAGGCTAGGAGCGGTCCTAGGAAAATAAGTCTATAGGGAGCTACATTGCTCCAATTGTTTTGATTAGGATGTCAAATTAAAGGTAAGACACATGGCAACATTTTCTATGTTTAAAATATTTTTTGAATCTGCTTCGAAGGGGCCTAAAATTAACATTCAAAAACTAAATAATGTGTGACAGATAATGAAATAATGTGTAGTTTAATACATATAAATTTTAACGACATCGGGTCATCTTCCCCAATGCGTCAATAGTCCAAATCAACCCATGTTGGAGCATGTAGATCTCCCATTTCCCGGCCACAGGGCCACCACCACTATCGGCGATCATCACCACCACCTCCGTTGAGGTGGTGGCTGGCGTTTCCCGGTGACATGGTCGCCAGAGGCTGCTCCTCCGGCGAACCCAAGCAACAAGAAATGCTCGGCATTTTCTCAATCTTCTCCCATGGCATCGGGCTCAATTGAGCCTGATATCTTTCCTAATCGATCTAGATATCTAACACGAAGGTAGGGGAGGAGAAACAGACCTGTAATTGTGCTTAGCGGCGGGGGTGGTAGCGCGCCATGGCTGACGATCTCTGTGACGGGCTAGCTCCCAAACTCATTTCTCCACCTAAAGCTTTGCTTTAGGATTCGATTTCCACTCCTCTGGGCTCACTGAAGGTGATGGGGAGGTCAAATGGGGGAGGAGTTGGCTGGTTGTGGTGTTTTGAACAATAAGAATTTCGGCCAAGCATTAGATGCTTCACCATGGCTGCCATATGTCATAGCGCTTACTAGAAATGGATGAGAATTGATGGGTGAGTTCAAAGATGGGCTTGGGAAGAGAGGAGGAGGGCCATATGGCCTTCATTCTTTGATTTCCTTTTTTCTCTTTCCTCCACTTTGAAAAATACCAAAATACCCCTAAGTATGTTACTACCCTCAAAACCAGAGGGCAGGGGCTATAATTGAGGTCATGGGCTACTAATGGGCCATGGACCGTGGCCTTAGCCCATTGGAATTGGGCTTGGTTCTCAAATTCTTTATTTAGGCCTAAAGTTGACCAAGTTGGACTTTGGGGTTGACTTGATCAATTTGATGGGTGGGCTGAACCCACTTGATGGTCATGAACCCTATGACACCACCCAACATGGGTTGGGCCATGGTGATGCCCTATTTGAGCTAATAGGACCTATGTATGTGGTTTTGACAAAATTATGCTTAGGGTTGACTTTGATCAAATTGGGCCAATTTGTGCCAATGTGATGGGGCTTTTGGGCCACTTAGATTTCTTCTAGGGTTAGGGACAAGGTGGTGCAGTCAGGTGGTGTTCAAAATTTCAATTTGGGTTAGTTTGATGAAAGTGGACTTGAACCCTATAGTGGGCCCCATGTGAGTCCACCCTAGCTCCTTGGGCCCTAAGGTCAATACCTAGCCTTTTTTCCTTTCACTCACCATATGCCCTGTAACATCTCATTCCCAATTAGACCCCTATACTTAGTTTGGGTTAGGACATGTGGTGGGGGCATGGGTTTAGGCTAGGTTTGAACCATGGAGTTAGGGTGTAGCCACATGGGACCCACTATACGGCCCAAGTTAACCCAAGTCAAACTAGCTCAAATTGTGGTATTAGCCACACATTGAACCCACCACTACACCCCAAACCCTAATGACAACCTAAGGGAACCATAAGCCACATCCTTGGGTCACCTATTGACCTATGTTGACCCAAGTCAACCCTAAACCCTAATTTGGTCAAACCCACACTTAAAGGCCCAATTAACCCAAGTAGAGCATCACCTTGGCAGAACCCAAGTTGGGTGGTGTCATAGGATCCATGACCCTCCAAGTGAGGTCAGCCCACTCACCATGTTGACCGAGTCAACCTAAAAGTCAACAAGTCAACAAAGTGGCCTAAAAGAGAAAAGATGGAACCAAGCCCACCCCTTATGGGCTAAGCCCATGAGCCAAGGCCCATAACAAGCCTAAGAGGTTAATGTCAGCCTCTAACCCCCAAAATCAGGAGAGAGAAGGCATGCATGGGGGCAATTTAGACATTTTGGAGAAAAGAAGGAGAGAGAATAGAGGGAGAGAGGAGATGGAGGCCATGTGGCCCTCCTTCCCTCTGCCCAAGGTGTTGGCTGAACTTCCAAGGATTATTCCAGCAAGGTGGAGGAGCTTGTGGACACCTGGTGGCCCAGAGGAGATTCCAATGCCATCGCCGACCAACCCCTTAACTCAAACTTCTCCCATAGCCACTCCCAGCCAAATCTAAGCCCACCATCAGCTTCAGGTGGAAACGAGTGGAGTTCGACTGTTGGACCAAGGCTTTTGCTGGAGAAACAGATAATCGGGCTAGTTTGCCGGAGCAAGCTTCGTCCATGGAGCACCGGCACCACACATGACGCAAAGCCTGGTTGCAGGTCCGTTTCACCTCACCTCACTATGTGCTAACTTTCTAGCTCAATTAGGAGAGACATCGGGCTCAATTGAGCCCGATACCATGAGAGAAAGTGTGAATTTTCCCGAGCTTTTCTCCTTGCTCGGGATCGCCGGAGGAGCCGCCTCTGGCAGCCTCACCGCCGGGAAATGCTAGCCACCACCTCAACGGAGGTGGTGGCAATAATCGCCGGCGGTGGTGCCAGCCCAGGTCGCCGGAATAAGCCAGCAAACATGGCCTAGGAAGATTTAATCGCAGCCATTGGCTGATGGGGACGATGACCCGATTACGTCCAAATTAATTCTAGTTCATTTAATTAAAATGATTATTATAAATAGTGTTATTTCTGTCACACTTTTACAGTAACTTTGCATGTCAATTATAGCCCTCTTAGGTGCACATTCGGAGGTAGCTCTCAACATGAAAAATGTGGGGCTTGACATTACCTTTAAAATGACACCCTAAACTCATAATTTGGTATAGTAGAACTCCCTGTAGGGCCATTCTACCAAGGCTGTTCCAAGGCTAGGGCAAATATTAAAATAAATCCCCAAGCCAAACCATAAGTCACCATGACTTCAAATTTTGGTCAGGCTTGTGTTAGGTTAAAACTAGTGTCTGACCAAAAATGGGAATTTTTGGTCAAAACATTTCTATAGTATTTGATGAAATACTAAAAATTAAATGAAGTGCATTTTTGGAGACATATGACTCCAAGTGCCCCCAAATTTGGGTGGAATGTTCATTTGGTCAAGTTAAATCCATGATAAAATTTCAGGTCATTTTGACCTCTGCATGTTTGGGAAATCCCACATGCATGAGATTGGCATATTCAAATTTGGGGTGTCAATAGTAACTATATTGGGAAGGCAAACCTTGATTGGTGTCTAGTAGATCTGTACAACCCCGTATTCGCGAAGAGTGGGCCCAAAACAAGGTAAACAAGTTTTTAAGCTTTTTGGGAGTTTTGCACTCCTAGGGGCCAATTTTTGGTGAACTTGAAAGATATACTAGTAGGGGGAGAAATATTTCTCCCCCAAGGCACTCTTGGCAAGCCGCCGCAAGCCGCCGCAAGCCGCCGCAAGCCGCCGCAAGCCGCCTAAGGCCACCAGGCCGCAAGCCGCCCAGGCCGCCAGGCCGCAAGCCGCCTCAGGCCGCCAGGTCGCAGGCCGCCCCAGCTCGGCGGCCTAGCAGGGCGAGACCGGCCAGGGGCCAGGGTCTCGCCCCCGCCTCTTCTTGCTCGGCGGCCTAGCGGGGCGAGACCGGCCGGGGGCCAGGGTCTCGCCCCCGCCTCTTCTTCCTCGGCGGCCTAGCGGGGCGAGACCGGCCGGGGGCCAGGGTCTCGCCCGCGCCTCTTCTTGTTCAGCGGCCTAGCGGGGCGAGACCGGCCAGGGGCCAGGGTCTCGCCCCCGCCTCTTCTTCCTCAGCGGCCTAGCGGGGCGAGACCGGCCGGGGGCCAGGGTCTCGCCCGCGCCTCTTCTTGTTCAGCGGCCTAGCGGGGCGAGACCGGCCAGGGGCCAGGGTCTCGCCCGCGCCTCTTCTTGTTCAGCGGCCTAGCGGGGCGAGACCGGCCGGGGGCCAGGGTCTCGCCCCCGCCTCTTCTTGCTCGGCGGCCTAGCGGGGCGAGACCGGCCGGGGGCCAGGGTCTCGCCCCCGCCTCTTCTTGCTCGGCGGCCTAGCGGGGCGAGACCGTCGGAGGCCGCGGTCTCGCCCTTGCCCCCCTTGCAGTTTTACCTTCTTGCCCTCGGGGGAAATTCCCCCTTTACCCCCCGGCGTGGCTGTTTTCTATTGGCCCAAGGCTTTTTGGGCGTGAGGGTATCTCGGTCATTTTGGTCCAAGGGGTTTTGGAAAACTATAAATAGACCCCCTTGGGTGCCTTGGAGGGACTTCATCTTCTTCTTCTTGCTTGCTCCTCCCTTGACTTCTTCTTGGTAGAGTTGAGAGAGCTCCTCCAAGGCACCCTAGCTCGAGCATTGGCTAGGGAGGGGAAGTGCTCAGGTAGCCTTCCGGGTGTGAGGTGGGACCTCCGCGCTAGAGCCGAGGGTCTGTTCCTAGCTTCTTGATCCTTTGGTCCGTGACGTTCTCTTGAGTGTAGTAGGTGTGAGGTCACCCCTTTCAAGGGACCCCGAACTCCACAGAGACCAGGTTTCTGGTTTCAACATTTTGGTGCGGTGAGCGTGGAGAGTGACCAGCACAGAAGATCTCGGGAGAGTGTCATGACGGGAGGTCAAGGAGGTAGTGATGATCTCGGCGAGCTCCCCACCCCAGGACCCTTTGTGGGGAGGCAAGAGTTCATGGCCTCCATCCAAGGCATCATGGAGATGTTGCGAAGCATTGCTCCTCAGGGTGGCAGCTCCACCCCGACCCCCCAGGAGTTAGCTCCCCCTCTCGACGAGTCGACTCCCAGGGGTCTAGGCGAGATGACCCCAACAGGGGGAGAAGGAAGTGTCCCAGGAAGAAGGCCCGGGAAGGAGAGGATGAGCGATGGGGTCGAGCGAGACCTCACCGGCCGAGAGTTGTTCTCTAGCCCGGCGACTGCCAACCTCCCAGGGGAGCAGGCCGCGCGAGTAGAAGTGGCGAGACCACCCCTTAGGGGGTCACCCTTCAGCGAGCTGATCATCTCAGCACCCGTTCCCGAGGGGTTCAGAGAGCCAGACATGGCTTACTATTCCGGGAAGGATGACCCCGTCCAGCATCTGCAGTGGTTCGAGGATGCCGTCTCCATCAGGCCGATGACGGACGCCTTCAAGTGTCGCCTCTTTGCGATCACGTTGAAGGAGAAGGCAAGGGACTGGTTCCATCAACTCCCTCCGAGGTCGATCTATGGGTTCGAGGACTTGAGCCGAAGCTTCCAGCTCCGCTTCTCCACCTCCAAGAAGCGGAAGAGGAGTCCTGAGTCCATCTTCCTAATAAGGCAAGGGGCCGAGGAGTCGCTGGCCCGCTACGTAGACAGGTTCCAAGAGGAGATCTTGGAGGTCCAGGAGATGCCAGGGTATGCTCTCCAGATGGCCTTCACTGTTGGGCTGAAGGAGGGCTTCTTCAAGATGAGCTTGACCAGGAAGGCCCCCCTTTCCTTCGAGGAGCTGATGGAAAGGGCGGCAGAGGAGATAGCCATGGAGGCGGCCAACCCGGCGTTTGTCAAGAAATTGGCAAAGCTGACAGAGACAGAGGAAAAGGAGCAAGGTGGCTCGAGGCCCCAGGAGGGAAGAAGGAGAGAGGAGCAGAGAGCTCAGGAGGGTCCAGAGCCAGGTTGGAGGCAGCAGGGAGGACCCACTCAGGGCCCGGGAAGAGGTTACGCCCATGATGGGGAAAACTTTCATGGGGCCCAAGGAAGGTTCAACTTCCAGAGGCAAGCCCCTAGGCAACTCCTACCCCCACCACAGCAAGCGATGGAAATTGGTCGAAGGGGGAGGAGGAACCGCACGGGAAGGAAAAGAGTCAGAGTAGAGTTACCCTTCTGTGAGCTCCACCAGGAGGAAGGCCACGCGACATCTACTTGCCCCGAATTTCTGGAGTTGAGAAGGACAAGAGCCCCAGCCCCGCAACCTCATCAGCCTCAACGAGCGCAAGACCCGGTGCGGATTGAAGAAGTCCGACCTGGGGCAGCAGAGGAGAGATGTGAGGACAGGGTTGATGTGGGCACCCGGGGAAGGATCGAATGATTCACGAGGGAAGAGGGAGGTAAGAGAGAAGTGAATCATCTTTTTTGTAATGAACTTAGCTTGCGTTATATTAGCTATGATTAATGGTAGAAACCACCGAAAAATATTTGTGGTCCATGGAAAGTCCCTTAGCTCCGAGATAGATTCCGCTGCCAGGCTCTCACTAGCTGGTAGGGCAGGTTGATCTCTCGTGGAGGCTAAGCCCCTTAGCTCCGAGATAGATTCCGCTGCCAGGCTCTCACTAGCAGGCAGGGCAGGTTGATCTCTCGTGGAGGCTAAATCCCTTAGCTCCGAGATAGATTCCGCTGCCAGGCTCTCACTAGCTGGCAGGGCAGGTTGATCTCTCGTGGAGGCTAAGTCCCTTAGCTCCGAGATAGATTCCGCTGCCAGGCTCTCACTAGCTGGCAGGGCAGGTTGATCTCTCGTGGAGGCTAAGTCCCTTAGCTCCGAGATAGATTCCGCTGCCAGGCTCTCACTAGCTGGTAGGGCAGGTTGATCTCTCGTGGAGGCTAAGCCCCTTAGCTCCGAGATAGATTCCGCTGCCAGGCTCTCACTAGCTGGTAGGGCAGGTTGATCTCTCGTGGAGGCTAAGCCCCTTAGCTCCGAGATAGATTCCGCTGCCAGGCTCTCACTAGCTGGCAGGGCAGGTTGATCTCTCGTGGAGGCTAAATCCCTTAGCTCCGAGATAGATTCCGCTGCCAGGCTCTCACTAGCTGGCAGGGCAGGTTGATCTCTCGTGGAGGCTAAGTCCCTTAGCTCCGAGATAGATTCCGCTGCCAGGCTCTCACTAGCTGGCAGGGCAGGTTGATCTCTCGTGGAGGCTAAGTCCCTTAGCTCCGAGATAGATTCCGCTGCCAGGCTCTCACTAGCTGGTAGGGCAGGTTGATCTCTCGTGGAGGCTAAGCCCCTTAGCTCCGAGATAGATTCCGCTGCCAGGCTCTCACTAGCTGGCAGGGCAGGTTGATCTCTCGTGGAGGCTAAATCCCTTAGCTCCGAGATAGATTCCGCTGCCAGGCTCTCACTAGCTGGCAGGGCAGGTTGATCTCTCGTGGAGGCTAAGTCCCTTAGCTCCGAGATAGATTCCGCTGCCAGGCTCTCACTAGCTGGCAGGGCAGGTTGATCTCTCGTGGAGGCCAAGTCCCTTAGCTCCGAGATAGATTCCGCTGTCAGGCTCTCACTAGCTGGCAGGGCAGGTTGATCTCTCGTGGAGGCTAAGCCCCTTAGCTCCGAGATGGATTCCGCTGCCAGGCTCTCACTAGCTGGCAGGGCAGGTTGATCTCTCGTGGAGGCTAAGTCCCTTAGCTCCGAGATGGATTCCGCTGCCAGGCTCCCACTAGCTGGCAGGGCAGGTTGATCTCTCGTGGAGGCTAAGTCCCTTAGCTCCGAGATGGATTCCGCTGCCAGGCTCTCACTAGCTGGCAGGGCAGGTTGATCTCTCGTGGAGGCTAAGTCCCTTAGCTCCGAGATAGATTCCGCTGCCAGGCTCCCACTAGCTGGCAGGGCAGGTTGATCTCTCGTGGAGGCCAAGTCCCTTAGCTCCGAGATAGATTCCGTTGTCAGGCTCTCACTAGCTGGCAGGGCAGGTTGATCTCTCATGGAGGCTGAGTCCCTTAGTTCCGAGATGGATTCCGCTGCCAGGCTCTCACTAGCTGGCAGGGCAGGTTGATCTCTCGTGGAGGCCAAGTCCCTTAGCTCCGAGATAGATTCCGCTGTCAGGCTCTCACTAGCTGGCAGGGCAGGTTGATCTCTCGTGGAGGCTGAGTCCCTTAGCTCCGAGATGGATTCCGCTGCCAGGCTCTCACTAGCTGGCAGGGCAGGTTGATCTCTCGTGGAGGCTAAGTCCCTTAGCTCCGAGATGGATTCCGCTGTCAGGCTCTCACTAGCTGGCAGGGCAGGTTGATCTCTCGTGGAGGCTAAGTCCCTTAGCTCCGAGATGGATTCCGCTGCCAGGCTCTCACTAGCTGGCAGGGCAGGTTGATCTCTCGTGGAGGCTAAGTCCCTTAGCTCCGAGATGGATTCCGCTGCCAGGCTCTCACTAGCTGGCAGGGCAGGTTGATCTCTCGTGGAGGCTAAGTCCCTTAGCTCCGAGATAGATTCCGCTGCCAGGCTCTCACTAGCTGGCAGGGCAGGTTGATCTCTCGAGGAGGCTCAGTCCTTTGCTCCGAGGTGGTCCCGCTGTCAGGCTCCCACTAGCTGACATGGCCGGTGGTACCTCCCGTGGAGGCTAAGTGTTTGCACCCCGAGGCCGTCTCGCCACCCAGGCTCCCATAGCTGGCATGACAGGTTGACCCCGAAGGGAAGTTACACTCCGCGAATACGTTGGGTTGGATGTTTCTTTCCGAGCTTGTGCCAACCTCGAAAAGAGCGGGGATTGTGTACAACCCCGTATTCGCGAAGAGTGGGCCCAAAACAAGGTAAACAAGTTTTTAAGCTTTTTGGGAGTTTTGCACTCCTAGGGGCCAATTTTTGGTGAACTTGAAAGATATACTAGTAGGGGGAGAAATATTTCTCCCCCCAAGGCACTCTTGGCAAGCCGCCGCAAGCCGCCGCAAGCCGCCGCAAGCCGCCTAAGGCCACCAGGCCGCAAGCCGCCCACGCCGCCAGGCCGCAAGCCGCCTCAGGCCGCCAGGTCGCAGGCCGCCCCAGCTCGGCGGCCTAGCGGGGCGAGACCGGCCAGGGGCCAGGGTCTCGCCCCCGCCTCTTCTTGCTCGGCGGCCTAGCGGGGCGAGACCGGCCGGGGGCCAGGGTCTCGCCCCCGCCTCTTCTTCCTCGGCGGCCTAGCGGGGCGAGACCGGCCGGGGGCCAGGGTCTCGCCCGCGCCTCTTCTTGTTCAGCGGCCTAGCGGGGCGAGACCGGCCAGGGGCCAGGGTCTCGCCCCCGCCTCTTCTTCCTCAGCGGCCTAGCGGGGCGAGACCGGCCGGGGGCCAGGGTCTCGCCCGCGCCTCTTCTTGTTCAGCGGCCTAGCGGGGCGAGACCGGTCGGGGGCCAGGGTCTCGCCCGCGCCTCTTCTTGTTCTGCGGCCTAGCGGGGCGAGACCGGCCAGGGGCCAGGGTCTCGCCCGCGCCTCTTCTTGTTCAGCGGCCTAGCGGGGCGAGACCGGCCGGGGGCCAGGGTCTCGCCCCCGCCTCTTCTTGCTCGGCGGCCTAGCGGGGCGAGACCGGCCGGGGGCCAGGGTCTCGCCCCCGCCTCTTCTTGCTCGGCGGCCTAGCGGGGCGAGACCGGTCGGAGGCCGCGGTCTCGCCCTTGCCCCCCTTGCAGTTTTACCTTCTTGCCCTCGGGGGAAATTCCCCCTTTACCCCCCGGCGTGGCTGTTTTCTATTGGCCCAAGGCTTTTTGGGCGTGAGGGTATCTCGGTCATTTTGGTCCAAGGGGTTTTGGAAAACTATAAATAGACCCCCTTGGGTGCCTTGGAGGGACTTCATCTTCTTCTTCTTGCTTGCTCCTCCCTTGACTTCTTCTTGGTAGAGTTGAGAGAGCTCCTCCAAGGCACCCTAGCTCGAGCATTGGCTAGGGAGGGGAAGTGCTCAGGTAGCCTTCCGGGTGTGAGGTGGGACCTCCGCGCTAGAGCCGAGGGTCTGTTCCTAGCTTCTTGATCCTTTGGTCCGTGACGTTCTCTTGAGTGTAGTAGGTGTGAGGTCACCCCTTTCAAGGGACCCCGAACTCCACAGAGACCAGGTTTCTGGTTTCAACAAGATCAATCCATAGTATCGAGCGATAGAGTGCAAGACCCCAAGGACAGTAGCTAGAACGGAGACCGGCGGAAGACTGTTGATTCCCAAATAATAACTTAATTCATTAGGTTTGTTCCAGAGTAACAACAAGAGCTGGGTACGGATCATAGGTAGACATTAATAAAAAATATATATCCTTGCGAAAGGGAGCTTTGGGTTTCAACCCATTGTAGCTCCTAGTGCCCTCGAGAGGCCTTCACCGGGCATGCCCTGGGCAGTCCCGGGATTAACCCTAAGCTGCTAGGTATAACAAACACTAGACAAGAGTAGACTAATAAGCTAAGGCATTGAAGTTAATTCTCACTCGTGATGGGTTGGAGGGATTTAGAGTAAAGGCACTAATGTGCAATCTCACCCGTGATGGGTTGGAGGGGTTCAAAATAAAGGCACTAATGTGCAATCTCACCCGTGATGGGTTGGAGGGATTCAGAGTAAAGGCACTAATGTGCAATCTCACCCGTAATGAGTTGGAGGGGTTCAGAATAAAAGCACTAATGTGCAATCTCACCCGTGATGGGTTGGAGGGATTCAGGACGGGTTGGTCCTGCGAGTTGGAGGCTCGGGTTGCAATATCTTGCATGTGCATAAACTTGTGGCGGGTCATGCAGTACTGGGCCAATCGTCACACCAATGGCAGTATAGTGACACTAACGAGGTGCGATGGTTTGAGGGGCCAGTGGGTTGTTTTACACTGCGGTCTGGAGGACGACCCACAAGAACGCACACTCAACCAAAAAGACTGGTGGGTTGCCAGCAAATAGTACGCAAAGACTCTAGAGTGCACCTAGGATGTGTACAGAGGCATATGGGAGGTCGAGGCCCGGTAGTGTGTATACCAGCCTAGGAGTGGAGACGCCAGCTCCACTGCTGCGGTAGCCACAATGGTGGTACCATAGAGTGTTGCTAGCTCCAAAAAGTCGGAACTAAAGGTCTGTGATCACAGAGTCATCTGTGTGAGTTTCACTTGCACGAACCATAAAACCCATGCATATCATACATTTATAACTAGGTCATACGCACCATAGATCCTTATCATATAAATTAGTATGTGCTCTTTTATATGATAAGTTATATTTCTGGAAATCTTAACTTATAAGTTTGTATGGACATTCATATATGTTAAGGTACTTCTGTGATGGTAGTTGTAGCTTATTGCACTTGCTGTCTTTATTCTGCTTACTTTCAGTACTTGCTTATTTACAGCACTTTACTTGTTTCTGTTCAGTTCTTCTTACCTTTTATATACCACATATATAGAACTGCTAGAGTAGAAAAATTGACATATATATACTTGTTAGCATAGCTCCACTGTCACCTGTTTTCTTTGTTATGCCCCCTTGTTCTCCTCTGTTTCATCCTCCCGCCCGGTGCCTAGGAGTCGCGGGGGCGAGGTATGGAGGAAACGACTTAGTCTTTGTGATTAATTGTCATTGTGACCAATTATTTTAGGAGCTTGAGGAGATGGTGTACAAGCAGGACGAGGTGGCAGGACGTGAGGAGCTGATACCACCACTACCTACTAATACTACAGTCTGTCGCCAGGTGGTACGAGTTTTCTGATGATAGTGTAGCTTCCTCTTGTGTGACATTTGTGAGAGAGAGATTTGATATTATGTACAGATCATAAGCCCGTTTTCTCTTTTTATGTGCTCATTCTGGACTCATGTACTTTCACTTTTATTTGATTGTGCTGTGACATGTGGACTAGTTGTTATTAAATATTGCTTGTTTTTTTACTTCTATCACTCAATTGGCTGAATAGGTTTTATGATCATACTGGCCGGCAGGATCAGCGTGTTGTGGTGTCGACTAACCCGTGAGTGAGTGCAACCGTAAGATGGCGGTTCTGGGCATAAGACTGGGAGCCTCCTTGGTAAGGGGGAGGGGTCTTACAAACTGGTATCACTTGAACAAACTGATCATAAGAGAACAAGTCCACAGCACTAGGCCACCCTGCTCGAGCATTAGTTTGCGGACAAACTATGCAGCAGAAGCAATGATGTGCCCATGTGTAAAAAGTCACATAAAACAGTCCACCTAAGTAATGAGTTAGGCCAATTATAATATAAATCTTACCTTTATGCAGCCTCCACAGGTCGCCGTACCGCAGAATGTGGTCCCTCCCCCTCCGGATGCCACTCCTTTTCTACAGACAGAGATGGGCCAGACCCTGACGGCCATTCTTGAGGCCTTCAGAGCCCAGCAGGTCCGGGAACAGTTGCCAAATCCGGGATCACACTGGCTGAGAGCATTCAAGAGTTTGTCCCCGCCTATGTACCACGGGACGGAGAATGCGGTAAAGACCAAGGAATGGCTCGAGGCTATACAGGAGATGCTGGCAGGTATCAGCTGCCCTGTTAGCCAGGCAGTTCATTTGGCAAATTCTGCACTGGATTCCCATGCAAAGAGGTGGTGGAAGTCCATGTTGGACTCCACCTATGCAGATAGGGCTCTATCAGATATATCTTGGGAGGAGTTCGACGAGGCATTCTTGGAAACTTTCGTGTCCACAACAGACCGGGATAAGCTAGAGGAGAGGTTTTTTAACCTCAAACAGGGGACCAGGTCAGTGATCGAGTACTAGAGGGAGTTCTCCCATCTAGCTAGGTTTGCGGGGATACATGATTCGGACGACAGGAGGTACGCAAAGAGATTCTACCAGGGCCTTAGAGACGATTTGAGACAGGCCCTACTGTTCATCTCTCATGGCACTCCAGCTCAGATCATAGAGATGGACAAGAAGCTTGACGCAGACCAACTGATGGTGCCGAGCAGGGGAAAGAGTCCGCTGAATGGGTCGTTCTTCAGGGAGAATAGCCGGGGCTCACAGAGAGGCAGAGTTATGAGACACAAGAGAGGTGGGGGATGTTATCGTCCCAACTACAGGCAGGAGCAGAGACCACCTGCAGTACTAGCTCCTCCACCACTACACACACATGGCCACATGAGGCAGGATGATCGTGGCCAGCGACCAATAGTTTGTTTCGGGTGCCATCAGTCGGGCCACATTAGATCTGAGTGCCCGCATCAGTTTCAGTTGCCCCTCCAGTACAGTAGGGCCGAGGCCGAGGACGAGGTCGAAGGTGAGGCTGAGGCCGAGGACCTTTTGTCTGAGGTAGAGGACAGGAGCAGATGTATGCATTAGACCTCGCCGAGCCGAGGAACCCTGACGACGTCATCACAGGTACATAAATTATATTATTAAGACATTTTTATTTTACATATAGTATTTGACCTTGAAGTATAACTACCTATTTGAAACTCAAAACAACCTCAGGCATAGTCTTTATTAGTTGCAAGCCCGCTCATACGTTGTTCGATACGGGTGATTCGCACTCGTTCGTATTAAACGCCTTTGTGGAAGGACTGGATGGCGTGGAACGATTCATGGGCTCGACAATGAGGGTGATGCTACCTGATGGATCGGTACTATTATCATCTGCCAAGTGCAATATGGAGGCAAAAATCAGCGGAAAGACATTTGAAGCGCCTGGAACGATACAAAGGATGCCAGACTTCGACTTGATCCTGGGCATGACTTGGTTGCATTGGAACCATGCCCAGATCGATTGCCCGTCGAGGAGGATCACATTGAGGCATGGGGACTCCTACGTCATCGTCGAAGATATTAGACTTGTGTCCCACCTTTTATTATCATCTGTACAAGCTGTCAAATCCCACAAGCAAGGAGAGGAAGTATACCTTATCTACTTCGATATGGCAGGAGCAGAGACTTCTATTGTGGACATCCTGGTGGTTCAAGATTTATCAGACATATTTCCAGAGAAATTGCCCGGATTGCCACCGGCAAGGGACACAGACTTCCACATTAAGTTGGTGCCTAGGAGCGAGGCCCGTATCTCGGGCACCGTACAAGATGGCCCCAAAGGAGCTAGCAGAGTTCAGGAAATAGGTACAGGAGCTGGTAGAGTCAGGATTTGTCTGACCGAGCTCATCGCCATGGGGATCACTAGTGTTATTTGTCAAGAAGAAGGATGGCTCACTGCGTCTCTGCATCGTCTGCCGGGAGTTGAACCGGTTGACGGGCCGGAACACATACCCGCTGCCCCGGATCAACAAGCTTTTTGATCAGCTTCAGGGAGCCTTCTGGTTCTCCAAGTTGGATTTGAGATTCGAGTACTATCAGCTGCGGATCCAGGAGGAGGACATTCCGAAGACGGCCTTCAGTTCCCGCTATGGATTGTACGAGTTCACGGTGATGCCTTTCGAGCTCACGAATGCGCCTTCTGCATTCATGATCTTGATGAACCGCGCATTCGAGCCCCACCTGGACAGATTTGTTATAGTCGTCATCGATGATATACTGTTATACTCCTGGACATAGGAGGACCATACTCAGCATTTGGCATTGGTTTTGGGGAAGCTGAGAGAGCAACAATTGTATGTTAAGTTCTCTAAGTGCCAGTTCTAGCTGCAAGAGGTGGCATTCCTGGATAATGCTATCAGTGGGGCAGGGTTGGCCGTGGTCTAAGCCAAGGTGCAGGCAATTAGAGATTGGCCGTGACCAAAGTCAGCATCGAACATACACAGTTTTCTAGGACTCGCAGGATATTATCGCAAGTTCATGGAGGGGTTCTCGAGAATAGCACTCTCCCTCACGTCCTTGACAAAGAAGTAGGTAGCTTTTATTTGGACGGAGAAGTGCGAGGCGGCATTTCAGGAACTAAAGGACAGGCTCACCTCTTCCCCCATCCTTGCACTTCCATCTGGGAAGGAAGGATTTCACATTTATACTGACACATCATATCAGGGGATGCGTGCAGTCCTGATGCAGCACGGGCATGTCATCGCTTATGCTTCGAGGCACTCGAAGAAGCATGAACAGAATTACCCCGTACATGATTTAGAGTTCGGTGCGGCGGTATTTGCATTAAAGATCTGGAGAAATTACCTATACGGGGTTCATTGTGACATCTTCTTAGATCACAAGAACCTCAAGTATGTTGACACGCAGAAAGACCTGAAGCTGAGCCAGAGAAGGTGGCTTGAATTCTTATGCGACTATGATTACACCATGCATTATCATCTGGGGAAGGCGAACACCATGGAAGATGCCTTGAGTAGGAGAGCCAACACCTCAGTACCAGAGCCTCAGGTGATGTCTATGGAGCTGCTACAGATTCTAGAGGATATGCACATTTCTGTCATTTTCGAGTCTGAGCCGGAGATTTATCGGAGTACTTGAACTCTCTGGTCCTTGAGTGCGATAAATGAGAGCTCATCAGGGTACAACAGAGGTTGGATGCAGCTTTGGAGCCGGTGTTCAGGGCCCTAGAAGGGGGAAGGAAAGGGGATTATTCTTTGCTAGATGACCTTATTCATTTCCGTGGTCATGTTTATATACACGCAGGAGGTGGTATCCGAGAGTATATACTCAGGGAGGCACACTATTCTCGATACTCAGTACACCCTGTTAAAATTCAACTTGTCACTTCTAGCACGTTGAATTTTCTCCAGGTGGTCAGCAAGATAGCCTAAAGCCTAATTAATATTCTCAGCACTATCTAGTTCACACCTTGATCACACGGAAATTCCCTGGAACCTGTA
Organism: Platanthera guangdongensis; assembly: GCA_039583875.1. Taxonomy (NCBI): domain Eukaryota; kingdom Viridiplantae; phylum Streptophyta; class Magnoliopsida; order Asparagales; family Orchidaceae; genus Platanthera; species Platanthera guangdongensis. The sequence goes on along the minus strand of CM077167.1, from coordinate 119,123,551 downwards.
GCGAGCAGGGGTTATCTCAACTGAAGTCAATCAACCAGCAACACATGCAGCACAAGAGTCTTATTGATTTACATCAATCTTCTTTACACAGTGAGACATACATGGCGAGACATGTTTCACCAACCAACACCCAAGGGAAAACAAAGACTACAAAAACAAGACAAGAGAAACAAGCCGCGCGGACTCAAATACAAGCCGTCGGTCTACAGCTGTGGAGTTCGCTCAGTTCGTCAGGTTGCCAGACCGCAACCCAAGCCGCGCGGACTACCCCTTATTCCAATGGTTGCTCTAGCCACCGATCTGCAAGCTGCCTGACCGCGAGGTCGCCTAGCCGCCAGACCACATACGCTGCGATGACGAATAGAATAGTCTGCCTGAGGCAGGCGAATTCTTGAACCCCGAACCAAGTTGCCAAAGAGAAGACCGTCTAGTCGCTGTCCGCGACCTGCCGTTTTCCTCCTGTTGCATAACCGCAAAGTCTGCACTGTCACTGACCGCAATCAGAGCCAAGTCCTGGCATTCCAGCGCTATCCTCATAACCTGCACATCACAACCCGATCAACTCACTCAAACCGCGTGGACACAAAAGTCCAGTTCGCAACAATAGTTGTGAGCTCAAGGTACTGTTCACTTACCCATGGAGGTTCTCTCTTTCTTGATGTGTCATGGGTCCTATTTATAGGCACGATGACGAGTGTGGTCACCGCCCTAGCCGATAGGATTACCGCCACATCCCGCAACAAGATTTCTCCGTAATCCGCAGATACAATCTAGTCCGCCGCACCTGTGCAAGATAGCCAGCCCGCCTAGCTTCTCCAAGGCCGGACTCCAATTTCAAGTCCGCCTTGTCGCCAAAGGCCAAGCTGTCAAGTCATCACCAAGGCCGGACAGCAACACCAGTCCGCCTTATCGCCAAGGGCCAAGCTTGAACCACCACATCCGGACTCCGCAGCAACAGTCCACTAATCCGCAGACACAGCACTTCGGTCCGCAAATCCCGAGTGCACGACTTCTCCACCAAGGCAACTGCCAGACTCAGGCGAACACGCTATTCCAGTCCGCCCATACTATGGATAACACTAGTCTATATATCCTGCAGACAACTACAGTCCGCAAGCCGAGTCCATAGCCTTGTTACCAAGACACCTTCTGGACTCAGCGGACTCCAGCTCCAGTCTGCTTACACAGCAAACTTCTTGTCCGCATATACCGCAGACTACTCCATTCCGCATATCCCAAGTCCACAGCCATGCCAGCAAGGCAACTGTCGGACTCAGCGGACACCTAGTTTCAGTCTGCACTTCCCGAGCCCACAGCTTTGCCACAAAGGCTCCTGCCGGATTCAGCGGACACCCGACATCAGTCTGCCCACATTTGCAGACACAACCTCCAGTCTGCTCATCCCCAAACTCGCAACTAAGGCACATGCACTTCTGCTGAGCTTAGCGGACTGAGAAGCAGGCCGCACTCCACTGCGCGATCTCCCCGGACTGAGCCAAACATGGACTTGTTTCAGAACCAACCAAGTCCACCACTGGCCACAAGGGCCAGTCTGTACTTACTGGCGGACACTGGATCCAGTCCGCCTGTACCGGCGAACTCCAATATTAGTCCGCACTAACTGGCGGCCTCCGCGACTTTCAGTTGCCGCTGCACCAGAGCAAGACCAAGGAAATTGTCAAACCGGTCTGCCGAGTTCCAGTTCTTCAGTCCCCTTCATGTCGGACTCCGCGGCTAGAGATTCTATCTGCCCGGTTACTTCCTGGGATCCAACTACCTGCTGAGCATATGCCGGCCTGGCTAACCGTTGCTGATGTCCGCGTAGTCCACGTGAACAGACCATCCAGGCTGCTATAGAGCAAACCGTCTGCAACATCCCTGCCGACTTAGCAGTCCGCCAACCCTGTCCGCGCAGTCCGCGCGGATAGGTCCAAGTGCTCCATTCACCCACTTTCACTTCATAAATTTCAACACTCCCCTTGAAGTGAGAAGTGGTGAATAACTCCAGCAGCTCCCGTAATCTTGCACCTGATCCCTCTGATAGCATCTACGAAGAAATATACAAGACATTGTCCTCGCCCCGCATTTCATGGACCATGAGGGAGCCCTACAGCATCTCCCAAAAGGAGCCATGCTTCCATCTGCCTTCTTCATCAGCTTCAACCTCCACTCATGCATCACAGGAGTATCACCAACTACCTTGGGTAGAAAAGCCCAAGCCTCGTTACCTCTAAGAGAAGTCACCTCGTCAGCCTTGGTGTTAACCCCCTCCTTAATTCTAGTAGGGTCATCACAGCCAGAAGATACTTGCTCGACCTAAGGGCTAGCAAGGAAACATGGGATCAAGCCCGCTGTGTTCCCTTCACTATATCGAGCTGGTGGCTTACTGATCCTCTTTGATCTCCGAAGAACCGGATCACGCAAACCACCTTCGCTGCTTTTGAACCAGCTCCGTTCCCAGGCAAACCCGGAATAATGCTCCCCTTGCTTCCTGAACAAGACGCCTCCTCACTGGAAATAGGAGCACATAGAGCAACGCTCCTCCTGCTACCTGAACTAGAAGACTCCCCTCTTGAACAAGAACTACCTGGAACATCGCTCCCCTGCTTCCAGAACCGGAAGCCTTCGCCTTCGAGCCAGAAGTACCTGGAGCATCGCTCCCCCTACTTCCTGACCCTGACGTCTTTGCCCCGGAGTTAGAACAACCAGGAGCTCCTGGTGACTCAGGATGCTCCACCTGAACCTTAATAGCAGCCTCCTTCAGCCCACCATCTGACCTGCTCGTCTCTAGCTCCACACAAGAGCTAACCCAGTATGGCGTCTACTCATCAAAAACAACGTCTCTCGATACGATGAGTCTCTTCGTCGCAGGATCCATACACCTACATCTTCTCCTCTGCTCATCATACCCAACAAAGACTAGCTTTGTCTTAAGAGCTCCTGGAGAGTGTAAGTAGCAGGTAGATCCAAACACCCTTAGGTGCTTTACACTGGGCTTTACTCCGAACATCAGCTCATAAGGAGTCTTCACATAGATCGGACTAAGAGGCATCCTGATTGATGACATGAGCAGCACAGGCCATCCCTTCCGCCCAAAGAGCCTTAGGAACTCCTTTACCCTGAAGCCAACACTTGTAGGTCTCCGTTAACCAACGGATCATTCCGAGCTGCAATACTGCCTTGCTGTGAAGTATATCCACAAGAAAGCTCCTTCTGGATCCCTTGCTTCCTGCAAAATTTACAGAACTCGATTGAGCCAAACTCACCACTGATGCTTGTCCTCAACTTCTTGATCCTCAGACCAAGCTGGCCTTCCACAAGCTTCTTGAACTCCAGAAACAAGCGCATCATGTCGGACTTCTTCTTCATGAAGTATACCCAAGTATACCTTGAATAGTCATCAACCAATATCAGCATAAACCTGCTGCCGCCAAGACTAGCGGTGACGGTCGGTCCAACCAGAGCACAATGGACAACCGCCAAAGGTGCTTTACATCTGGATTGTGCCTTATCAACCATAAAGCGATAAACTTCACTTTGCTGACATCCCGCACATCCCTGACCATCACCATAGGATGACAATCTTGGCAATCCTCTTACGAGTCTTCTTACTGTCATTGATTTCAGCTTGTTCATCCCTACATCCACAGTCTTTCATGCCAGATAGCTGCACTATCACTGGCCTTCATCCGATCAGCACCAGAACTTGTTGAAGACCCAACTAAGTTCTTCTCCTTGCTCCCAACATGAGCTACGTTCGCCGAGAGCAAGGTAACATTGCACTCTTTCCTGAGATGACCATGTTGCTTGCATTTATAGCACCTTGGTCCTTCCTTCCTCTTCCCATTATGCCTAGGAGAAACACTCCTCTCTTGTTAATATGAATTAGAAAGACCATCCTCTGCAGCAACCTTCACCTCCTTCCTGAACAACCCATCAAGGGAAGTCCAAACCTCCGCAGCTGACCGACATTCACTGATGTGGTCCAAGAGCTCTGACGAGATCACATGCTTGAGAATAGACTTTGCTTTCGCATTTGTCTCCTTCCAAGATCTCATCGCTTCAGCTTTGCCAGTAGTAGCCTCTTGTCTTTTTGCTCCGCATACAACCTCCCAAAGATCCTCGCCAAGAAGAAAGCTTTCCAAACAATACTTCCACCTATCAAAGTTTGTCTCTATAAGGAGATCAATTTCAAGACAACTTGCATCTTCCACTACCATTGTTCTACAACTGGTTCCATACTCAAAGAGTAACAGCCACTTCAGTTGATCGCTGCTTATCCACTCCAATCCAGCACCGAGACCAAGTTCACTGCTCAAGCAACTGAACCTGGCTCTGATACCATGTTAAAATTCAACAACCTGACACTTCTACCACGTTGACTTTTCTCCAGGTGGTCAGCAGGATAGTCTAAAGCCAAATTAATATTCTCAGCGCTATCCAGTTCAGACCTTGATCACACGAAAATTCCCTGGAACGTGGAGTGAGCAGGGGTTATCTCAACTGAAGTCAATCAACCAGCAACACATGCAGCACAAGAGTATTATTGATTTACAGTAATCTTATTTACACAACGAGACATGCTTCACCAACCAACACCCAAGAGAAAGCAGAGACTACAAAACAAGACAAGAGAAACAAGCTGCGCGGACTCAAATACAAGTCGCCGGTCTACTGCTGTGGAGTCCGCTCAGTTTGTCAGTTCGCCAGACCGTAACCCAAGCCGCGCGGACTACCCCTTATTCCAATGCTTGCTCTAGATGTCGATCTGCAAGCTGCTAGACCGCGAGGTTGCCTAGCCGCCAGACCGCACACGCTGCGATGCCGAATAGAACAGTCCACCTGAGGCAGATGACTTCTTGAACCTCGAACCAAGTTGCGAAAGAGAAGACAGTCTGGTTGCTGTCCACGACCTGCTGTTTTTCGCCTGTTGCATAACCGCAGAGTCCGGACTGTCCCTGACCGCAATCAGAGCCAAGTCCTGGCTTTCTAGCGCTATCCGAACAACCTGCACAGCACAAACCGGTCAACTCACTCAAACCGCATGGACACAAAAGTCCATTCCACAGCAACAGTTGCGAGCTCAAGGTACTGTTCACTTACGCATGGAGGTTCTCTCTCTCCTTATGTGACATGGGTCATATTTATAGGCATGATGATGAGTGTGGTCACCGCCCTAGCCGATAGGATTACCGCCACATCGCACATCAAGACTTCTCCGCAGTCCACGGATACAATCCAGTCTGTTGCACCTGTGCAAGATAGCCAGCCCGCCTAGCTTCTCCAAGGCCAGACTCTAATTTCAAGTCCGCCTTGTCTCCAAAGGCCAAGACGCTAAATCATCACCAAGGCCGGACAGCAACACCAGTCCGCCTTGTCGCCAAGGGCCAAGCCAGGACCACCACAGCCGGACTCCGCAGCAACAGTCCACTAATCCACAGACACAACACTTCAGTCCGCTAATCCCGAGCCCACGTCTTTGCCACTAAGGCAACTGCCGGACTCAGGAAGACACGCTATTCCAGTCCGCCCATACTATGGGCAGCACTAGTCTGCATATCCTGAAGACAACTCCATTCTGCAAGCTGAGTTCATAGCCTTGTTACCAACACACCTTCCGGACTCAACGGACTCCAGCTCCAGTCTGCTTACACAGCAAACTTCCAGTCCGCATATACCGCAGACTACTGTATTACGCATATCCCAAGTCCACATACACGCCATCAAGGTAGCTGTCGGACTTAGCGGACACCCGGTTTCAGTCCGCACTTCCCGAGCACACAGCTTTGCCACAAAGGCTCCTGTCGGTACTCAGCGGACACCCGACATCAGTCCGCCCATAGTTGCGGATAAAACCTCCAGTCCGCTCATCCTCAAACTCGCAACCAAGGCACATGCACTTCTTCCGAGCTTGGCAGGCTGAGAAGCAGGCCCCACTCCACTATGTGATCTCCCCGGACTAAGCCAAACATGGACTTGGTTCAGAACCAATCAAGTCCACAACTAGCCATAAGGGCCAGTCCTCACTTACTGGCGGACACTGGATCCAGTCCGCCTGTACCGGCGAACTCCAGTATCAATCCGCACTAACTGGCGGCCTCCACGACTTTCACTTGCCACTGCGCCAGAGCAAGACCAAGGCAACTGCCAAACTGATCTGTTGAGTTCCAGTTCTTCAGTCCGCTTCATGTCGGACTCGCGGCTAGATATTCTATCCGCCCGATTACTTCCTGGGATCCAACTACCTGCTGAGCACAAGCCGGCCAGGCTAACCGCCGCTGATGTCCGCATAGTCCACGCGAACAGACCGCCCAGGCCGCTATAGATCAAACCTGCCTGCAACATCCTTGTCGACTTAGCAGTCCACCAACCCTGTCCGCGTAGTCCGCGCGGATATGTCCAAGTGCTCCATTCACCCACTTTCATTTCACAAATTTCAACACACCCCGGTATCACCAAGATGACAGCGGATCTGCGGAGGAGCATGTATTGGCCAAGAATGAAGAGGGAGATCATCTTCTATGTGACACACTACGAGACATGACAGCGAGTAAAGGCAGAGTGCAAGAGCTCAGGAGGGTTACTACAGTCACTGCCAGTCCCTGAGTGGATGTTTGAGGATATTGCTATGGACATCGTGCACGGATTGCCTCGCTCCCACTCGGGGCATGATTCTGTTTGGGTCATTGTCGATAGACTAACCACGGTGGCCCGGTTCATACCTATCATGAAGGACAACTCAGTTAATGCTTTGGTAAGGTTGTTTGTAGAATAGTTCGTCAAGTACCACGAGGTCCGCAGGACGATTGTCTCGTATCATGACGATCGATCCACTTCTAGGGAGTGGAGAGCGGTGCATGCATACTTGGGTTCTCAGCTTGCTTTTAGCGCCGCTTTTCATCCACAGACCAACAGTCAGACAGAGCAGACCATCAGGACCATTGAGGATCTGCTACGATTGTGTATACTGGATACAGGGAGGCCGTGGGAGAGACTGTTGCCACTGGTTGTGTTCTCCTACAACAATAGTCACCAGGCGAGCATTGGGATGACACCTTATGAGGTTCTTTACGGGGGAAGTGCCAGACACCACTATCTTAGGTTCTGGATGAGGACCCCAGGGCACTTGGATCAGAGTACATTGAGGATACGGATGCTCAGATATGACTGATCAGGGACCGAATGCTGGAGGCTCAATGTAAGACCCCTTTTTTCTTTTTAAAACACCGGGGTCTTAGGCACAGAACCGCCGCTTTGCGGTGACACCTTTGAACTCAGGAAGGTCATCACTACAAAACGCCGATCATGCCGGCCAAATCGATCACAACTGTAGCAAAATAGTAAACATGTCCACAAAAATCACATATATATGTAAATAATCTCCACGAAGGGAGTGTCCACAGATACACAGAAATATAAGATCTTGGGCTCATGCCCAGTATATCATGTCCTCACTACAAATCTCTCAAGTGGAAGCAAAACAAAATACTACAAAGGTCAGGGGCTCACAGTCCCCGCCGTCTGAACTCTGGTGCTAGACTGCCCCATCTCCAAGCGTGCCGACCTCCGAGGCTGCTCCTCCATGCTGGGCTCCACGATCCCCTAAATGATGTGGTTCAAAAACAGTTAGTCTAAAAGACTAATTACTATCATCCCCCACCCCTTCCCCCATGGCCCCTAGGCATCGAGCGAAGAGGAAGAAAGGGGAGGACTTGAAGGTGGAAAGTAATCAAGAAATAGATGACAACGGACCTATACTAGCAATTTTTATAGAACGTGTGGCAGTAAAGTAAAGTATGAAAAATAACCTTAACTTATACGGAACATATAAGCAAGGGATCTTTTACAGGGCTCTCATCGTATAAAAAGTCTCATACCAATTTATACGTTGGGTTGTCAGTTAATAACAGCAATATATATATAAAGAATTTAACCTTAATTTATAAACTTGTCCACACAAGCTTATAGACCAAGGGGTCGTTTTGTAGGGCCTATTGTATAAGCGTCCCATACCACTTATATAATAGGTGACAGGGGTTTTATGCTATGATTATGCTATGACATGCAAGTGGGTTATGATGCTATCATGCAAGTGCAACTCACTCACTCAACTCTGTTTACACAGACCTTTAGTTCCCCCTTTCTAGAGCCTCAACTCCCAGGACACCTCCGTAGTGGCAGACGGAAGCGGTGGGTTGGGCCTCACCCACCTCTAAACCAGAAAATCACTACCGGTCAGACCTATCGTACGCCTCAACGCTGGTGCACAAAGCGGACTCCTGCGTACTCTTGCCGGCTGGCACACCGGACTTCTATTGGTGAAGTGCTAGCCACACTTGCCGATTCAACGTATTGGCGTCGGTGCATTGACACTCCAATACCGAAGACCCACCACCTTATATTTTATGCACATGCAACCTTATGTATCGGCAACCGAGCCAAAGCTCGTCGGGCCAACCTGCCCATCACCAGAACACTACCGAGCCAAAGCTCGTCGGACTAACCCGTCCGTCAAAAGAACAACAACCGAGCCAAGGCTCGTCGGGCCAACCTGCCCATCACCAAAACCACTACCGAGCCAAAGCTCGTCGGACTAACCCGTCCTTCACAAGCAACAACCGAGCCAAAGCTCGCCGTGCCAACCTGCCCATCATAAAATCCACTGGGCCCAATGCCCGAGTGACCCAACCTAACACCTCGAGACATCGAGGTGAGTGAAGGTGAAACGCTAGTTATTTTACACCTCCTCTCCACGGGGTAGACGATCTTTCGTCGATCCCGAGCACCACCTAACTCTAACCAATCCAACACTTTACTATCCTATCTTCCAATGGTGAACTTATTTTTATCTATCCAAACCATCCAACCACTAATCACATCTCATGTGCTCAAATTATAATCCAACATGATTTCTACAGTTTTTACTATATGTACAGCACTTAAGCTATATGACTCGTAAAATGGGAGGTACACCAAATAATCATCCAGTACCCCTAGGATAATTATTAGAGGGCTATAATGACATTTTTAGCATAAATTCAGAAATTCATAATTTTCCTAATTTGTCTGATAATTTATTTATTTATTCTAGTAGCCAAAAAGCCCAAGTTTGAACATGAAGTACCGATTTCAGACAAGATAATATTCTACTGAATTTATGTTAATTACAAAATGAATAATCAACTTTAAAGCCCAAGTCTTCCAATTTTTTCAGCAAGGTTTAAGCCCTTAATTTTATTTTCAAATATATCACATAATAAATCATTTTAAGAGGTATGTACAGCAATAATACTTTCAAAACTTCAGATAAAATCCAAGTATGATTATAAGGACATATAAATTCTTTAGATCAAGTTTCACAATTTAGCATTGAATAATAAAGTCTATACTTGATTTTCTCATAAAATTCCAAGTTAATGGGTTAATGAACAAAGTATAACAATTATCCATCTAAAAATTTCAAATAAATTCCCACATGAGAATAATGAACTAGGAACACTACTTATCAAGTTTCATAATTTTTCATCAAGTTTTGAGATCTGTAAGAATTATTTAGCATGTTCTCAAAGTTATGAACTTGTGAAGTAGATACCCTAAATATGTATTCAAAAATTCTATTAAAATTCATAGATGATCAATTTTGTCTAAAACTACCTCTGCCAAATTTTCATGACCTTTCAATGGGCAGTGGGATCATAATAGTCAAATTATTAATTAGGGCAATCCCAAGGGTTACAAATGAAGTGCTAAAAATATTGATCCAAAATTCCCAAATAACTTACCAGAGGCTCAATATATCCTTATGCCCACACTACCAAAATTTCATTATATTTCAAGGAGTTTTGCTAACCTAATTTAGCACTACAAGTTTTATGACCTAAGCTAGGGTTAGGTTTTTTTGGGCCCTACCCTTTTCAAAATCCTTTAAGATTTTTACCAGAGGGTTTTATCTACCCTAGGACACTTCATACAAAATTTCAAGTTCATCCAAGGTGTTTAGGACTCATGCCCTTCACAAAGCACAAAGGTCCTTCCTTAGGGTTTGGCCTAGGATCTTAGGGCAAATCAATTCCAATCTACCCCACATTCTATGGGGAGGTGCTAAATTCCATACCAAGTCAGTGGCCCAATATCAGCCTCTGTTGAGGTGATTTGGCCACTCAAAATCAAAAGTGCACTTTTTGACCAAAATACCCTTATTAAGGTAAAGTTAGGGTTAGGTCAATACATTTTCAAAACACAACCAAATGAGGTGAAACCTTATACAGAGACATAACATGAGTCCAGGGAACACTCACCAAAATTTGGCAGGGTTTGGAGGTTATTTGACCCTTAAATTAATTAACCCTAGATAAATTAAATATTTTTCAAAACTATAGAATTATTGTCCCCAGAAATTCCCAAATTTGGGCGTCACCTAGATATGGTCCAGGGGGACTCCGTGCCAAAATTTCAATTAATTTGGACCAAGGATGAAGTGTGGGCACTCAGTTTAATGTCTGCCTAGCCCTAGGTGTAAGTCCCACCAAAATGAGTACCCTGGTCAAACCATGCACCTAAATTGGTTCAAACTAATTTTGTGTTACAGTAGACTCACTGAGCTACACTTTTCATGTTGATGACTTTTTATGAAACAGCCTCTATGTATTTTTAAAATTAGAAACATTAATTACAAAAATGTGTGACATAATTTAAATAACAGAATTTAATTCCTATAGTTTAAATATCCCTCTGCACGTATATTGGCGCGTAGATTGACGGGATCCCTTCATCTCCTTCCTCCAGCCGATGGCTCCGATTCATCCCGCCTGGAGCATCTTCCAACAGCTGCCGCCGGCGATCCGGCTACCTCCCCGGCCGGCCACCGCCACCTCCACCTCCGTTGAGGTGGTGGCCGTCGCCAGGCGGCGGCACAGCCGCCGGAGAGCCGTTTTCCGGCGATCCCGAGAAGTGGATTTCCATGGAAAAACCAGGAAAAAATTGAACTTGGATCGGGCTCAATTGTGCCCGAACCTTGGCCCTAATGATTCCTAAGAACTACCCATGGAAGAAGGAGTGGAGGAGGAACTTGTTGGGCGGTTGTAGCCTTGCCGATCGCCGGGAAGCCATTTTGGTGGTGGTGGTGGTCGGATTTCTGCAACAGCACTATGAAACACCTTGGCTCCTTCAGGTAAGTGGTGGGACTGATTCCTTGGAGTCCAGTGAAAGTTTTAAGATGAAGAGAAGGGGTGTTAGGTGGCTGTAGGGAGCTTTGCCATTATTTCGCCTTAGTCAACAATAGCGGCCATGGTTGGTAGGGGATGAGGCCTGGCTCCAACCAGTCAATAATCAGCTGGTTGCACTCCTCTGGTCTTAGGGAATTGAATGGGAGGTTGGGGAAGGGGAAGGAATGAGCCCAAAGTCTCCTCCATTACTTCTCTTCTCTTTCTCTCTCTTTCCTTGAAGTTTCTCTCTCTCTCTCCTACTCACCAAGCTGAACTTTGGCTCCTACCTAACCCAATGGCAGCCCACATGTTTATTTCATCCACCAAAACAAGGTTAGTCCAAGTGAATTGGGCTTGAGCTTGAGTTTGCCCATTTGGGCTAGCTTGACCCAAACCTAGGCTAGGGTTGACCTAGGTCAATTTGATATTTAAGGTTGGCCCTAATGGGTCCTTGGTGACTCATTGGCCTCCCCTAAGATCTAGGTGGGGTTGTCTTGGCCCTTTGAAGGTCACTTGACCCTTAAGCAGGGTACCTTGATTACTTTAGGGCAAGAGTTGACTTTGGTCAACTTAGCCTTTTGGATTGGTCCCAATGGGTCCTTGGTAACCAATTGGCCTCTCACTAGGGTTATGAAGGTATGTGTGGGGTTCACTTGGCTAAGGGAACTTCAATTGGCCCTTGTGCAGGTCAGTTTGACCCAATATAGGTTAGGTTGACCCATTTAGGGTTAGACTTGACTTTGGTCAACTTAAACCTTTGGACTGCCCTCCATGGGTCCTTAGTGACTCATTGATCCCACTTTAGGTCTAGAAATTTAAGTTGATCGCGTGCATCTCATCTTTCATGTCCGACGAGCTATCCTCGATCGATGAAATATGCTGCTTCATCTTGATCGCATTCAAGTGGTCCTTGTAGCACGGGCAGATTTCGAGCGATTTTTCGCTAAGGCGACTTCTTCGCTCGTTCAACGCCCTGCCAATAAAGGAAAAAGCTGACTCCGAAGCTACCGTGCTAGCTTGGATCGTTAGTAAATCTCGGGTCATATAGAACATAATAGGATAGATATTTACTTTATCTTTCCACAATTTTAAAATATCGAAATTTTCTAATTCGCCTGTACACATAAAATCACAAAATTGGGTGTTTGTGTACAAGCATAATTCATTTAAACTAGTAGATGTTGTGCGCGTTTGTTTTTCTTGAAGCTAACTCTAACATTTTATTTTAAAAATAATCGATTATTTTTGGTTACGACACATCCTCTCGGGGCCACGATCCGTATAAATTATCATAATAATTATAACATTCAGTAAAAAATAGTGTTAAAATTTAAAATACTAAGATTATCCAAATACGAATCACGGAGATTTACGCCTAAATTATTATTTATTTCTTCTATAAAATTTTATGTGCCGTCTATGCCGAAAACAGGATTCAAAGCGGCGGCGCATGAAAACATGACTAGAATTTCTCTATAATATTTTAAAATTTTGTTTTCCATTATTTCTTTTAAACCACTTCATCCGGCGTGTTGCTTAAAATAGTTTAATTATTGTGAAATATTAACAATATTTTCAATAACTAACGGGCTAGTAGGATAATATACGCCAGATAGAAAATTTGTCGTCGTATAAAAAACTTATAATAAATCCATATAATTTTCTAAAACAGCCCAATCGGACTCAGTTAATTCATGTTGATCTAACATAGTATAGTATTCCATTAGTAGTGTTTTTTGACGAATCGCTCGTTTTAACATTGTAAATGTCGAGTTCCATCTAATTGGCATATCAAATAAAGGTTTCAAAAAATTTTGACCTTGGACGTTTACAAATTTTTAAAATTTTGTCGTCATTTTTTAGAACTATAAATAAATTATAACATTAAACTTATTTTATTAATGTATGATTTCATATATGTTAAATTATCTTGTACGACCAAATTTAAAATTTGACAGACGTAACGAGTATGAAAAAAAACATTGTTTAACATATGTTTTAAATCATGTTTTAACTACTCAATTGCGGTGGTATTATTTGTGGCGTTGTCGAAAGAAATACTCATAATTTTAATTTTATTTTAAATTCTCGAAAACATTTTAAAATAATTTGATAAATCACTACACTGGTGTGCGGGACTTCGAAACCTTCAAAACATATTATACGCTTATTTAGATCCCAGGAAACGGGATCGACCCAGTGACAAGTGATGGAAATATATTATAATCCGAATTTGATAATACTTGTCCAAACGTCGCTCGATAAACTCACTCGACTCTCAAAATTTTCAAAATAGTTAATTAAAGATTGTTTAGCTTCTAAATAATATTTAAGTGCGTCGCGTCTAATAGAAAATCGACTTACTTGATGATATTTGAGTTGTAGTCATTGGTGGATGTACTCAGTTTTTTGCTCGTCATCGTAGTGGCTGAACGAAAACCCACGTCTGATGACGTTTTTCATCTACAGCTCCCGCTGCCGATCTTGATCGTACGTCCATATTTGTCCAGATGCAGATAATTGCGCCTGACTGTACTCAGGAGGAGCTTGTTTGGCAGTGCAAGACTTAATGTGTCTTGCAAGTGTCGAGTTGCCACTAAGAGTAAGTAATTTTGAGCATTGCTTGCACTTCGCCTTATGCTAGGAGCCGACTTCTTTGTCGAAATATTCCCAAACTGGCGTTGTATGCTTGTTCTCCACCACTTCGTGAGCGACCGATGATAATGAAGACGTCATCGTCGATGACATATTCGACGTAAAAAAATAGTGGGGGAAAGTGTGAGACTTGGGAGGGGTGGGAGCGGGAAGGGTGAGAGTGTGGGAGTGGGGGTTTTATAGATTTAAAAAAAAACAAAAAGAAGATTTATTTTTTTTATATTTTTTAAATTAATTATTTAATTATTAATCATTATTAATTAATTATTTAATAATTAATATATTACTATATTTGTAAACCATATTAAATAGGGCTGGCAGCATTGGGAACAACGGCTCTAAGAGTCGTTGTTAAACAACAGCTCTTAGAGTCGTTAAACAACAGCTCTTAGAGTCGTTGATCTAAAAGGGCCAGGCCACGGGCTTAGCCCGGGCCTAGGAAACCGGGTTTTGCCCGGCCCGGCCCACGCCAGGTACCGGGCCAGGCAAATGCTTATATATGGGGCCTAACAAGAGCCCATGTCCCAGCCTGGGCCCGAGGCGGGCTTAGCCCGGTCCCGGGCCTAGGCGGGCTTTTACCGGCCCAGGCCGGCCCCCTGGGCCGATTTTTATGGGCACCCCTACTTACAGTAGAGGATTTTTTTGCAATTTCAACAGATAACGGGGTGTAACATGTAATTATGCCACTTACAAGAAATCTTTTGAAATTACAAAAAATCTATGATGTAATATTTTATATACACGTCTAAGGCTTCATTTGGTTTAGCGTTTGGAGCAAACGCCACAGGACGGAGGGTAACCAAACGAAACTACGTCTCTGTTTGCTCCGTTTGTACCCACAGCAAGGAGGAAACACCCCCCCCCCCCCCCCCCCCACCCACCCACCCAACCATTGTGTTTCGACCCCCACCTCCCCCCCTCCGCTTCGAAAACTCCTTTGGACCCGTTTGCTCCTCCCGCCACCGCTAAACCAAATGAAGCCTAAACGAACCTATGCCGGTCCTAAGCCCAGATGAAAAATGATGGGGGTTGCATTGAGCAAACGGTCAATTTAAAATTTAGTCACCCATATGAATATGGATCATAAGGGTTTTAGGTTGAGCAGGGAAAAGACGGAGTATATGGAGCTTAAATTTAGCAGTGTAAGAAGGATGGATAACTTCATTATTAAATTGGGGGATCAAGATATTTCTCGTTGTGAATGTTTTAAATATCTTGGATCAATAGTTCAAAAAGACGGAGGTATTAATAAAGATGTGACACATAAAATCCAAGCAGGTTTGTTGAAGTGGAGAGCCGCGTCAGGGATCTTATGTGATCATAAAGTACCACTAAAACTTAAGGGCAAGTTTTAACGTACAACAATTAAACCTGCGATGCTCTATGATTCTGAGCGTTGGGCAGCGAATTGTCTGCACGAAAAAATGAGAATTACGAAGATGAGAATGCTTAGGTGGATGTGTGGACACACGAGACTAGATAAAATTAGGAATGAATGTATCAGGGATAAGACAGGAGTAGCACCAATTGCAGAGAAAAAGCTAGAAGCTCAGCTAAGATGATTTGGACACGTACAAAGGAGACCATTAGAGGCACCTGTTAGGCGTTGTGAGAGTCTAGTCACTAGGCATGTTAAATGAGGGAGGGGTAGACCAATAAAATCTTTGAATGAAACAATAAGACATGATGAACTTAGACATTAGTGAGATTATGAGAAAAGATAGGGCGCAAGGGCGACAAAGAATCCATATAGTAAACCCCACATTCTGTATTGTGCAGTTCAAGGATATGCAGGCCAAATTCGATAAAGTATAGGCCTTGTCATGTACATGTTGCATATAATATTGCATACACACACCTTTTTTAGCATTGTTATATGCAGTCAAAAGATAACTAAGTGGAAACTGTTCAGGCCAAATTAAAAAACCATTAGGTAGGAAAATTGAGAGCAACTAAAATAATTTAACCAGAAAATCATTTTTTCTATCTCAATTAGGAAATAGAAAAAAAATGCTGAACCAAAAAATAGAAAAATTACACGAAAATAAGAGGGAGGCACCGGAACCATTTCTCCGAGTGATGGGTATGGGCTTCTAAGAAGACTGCTGCAGACCAGATTGTGGGGCCTGCGCAAGAATATGCTTCTTTTTGTTTTTTCTTTTATGCTTTTTGATGATCCTGACCTGCTTTGTGCAGCGCTTTTCCCATTCTTTCTTGCATTTCTTGTAGATTAGCATTGCCGCCCGAGCATCCTCAATCTGAAAATCGAGTTACTGAAGTTATTAATCCAAATGGAACATGAATAAGAATACACGCGATAAACACAAAAGACAATCTCAATGTTGAACGAGAAATACGAACCGCGACAATAGTATCAAGAAGCATGCTGAAGAAAAATACATCTGAAAGCACTATATTAAGTTGTGAAATTCTTTAGTTGGGGAACATGGTAATTCTTTGGTTGTCATTTGAACAAAGCAAGATTTGTGCTGGTCGGCAAGAAAATGACATCAAGATCATAACAAGTCAATACTTCACGTTGTCATCAATAATTCGGGAAGACCAATAACCAACTAATTGTATATATATATATATATATATATATATATATATATATATATATATATATATAAATACTATTCATTACCCAAATCTCCCCCAGGAGATGGCATAATTATAAGTTGCACCCATATATCTTTTGAAATTACAAAAATCTCCCATGTAAGTTTATATTCCATAACATGAATGCATAAAATTCCCCCAGGTACCTTCTCTAGGGGGTGTTTTTATGCATGCATGTTATAAAATGTTAACATATAGGGGAGGTTTTCATAATTTCAAAAGATATAAGAGTACAACCTGTAATTTTGCAACCTAAAGGTACCACGGGTATAGAGTTTATGCATGCTTGATATGAGAAGAAGATTAGAAAGAGTTCAATATTCTAAGGAACAGGAAGGGATTGGTTATTTGATGCCAGGAGGAGACCTTTAGTTTAGAAGGTTTGGAGGCACCTCATGGCTAAAAGGAGATAGCAGTGCTCACTTCGACAACAAAGAGATAGCATTAGGACATAGCCACATAGGAGAGAGGAGGTGAAATTGTGTAGAGTTGCAAGGAAGATGTGCTCAAGATATGCAGAAATCAAGTCAGTACACTGGACAGAGAGAACAAAACACTGCACATGATTTCATTGACTAAGATTCTCAAGAGGTATTATCAAGGAGAATATGGATTTAAAAAACTGAGCTGTGTTGCTCCATGAAGAGACTGAAGAAATGTAGCTCACATAATTAAATTTCACAGAACCGAATGCTCTGACCCAAGCCCAAAGGGAAGGCACATAACACTGGAATATACATTGTATATTTTGTGTGATTGTATTTGGGAAGATCTATGGATTCTTCCTTGTTGTTACCTCAGACTCAGAAAGGTGTCAACTGTATCTTTGTAGTTGTCGAGAGATTCACCAAGATGTACTTTATAATTTTATATCCTGTAAAAGAAAAGTGAGTGTACACATAGTGAAACAATTTTTTGTTGTAGTCATGTGACTCGTGGCCTACTGAAAAGAACAATTTATGACAAAAAATTCAAGTTCTCTAGTACATTTTGGCCAAGTTTATGGAACATGTTTGGTTCTTCGTCAGAAATCACAACACTAAAGTCGTTAAAAGAATATCGGAAAACATGATACAGAAAATATATGAAGATAGCCAAAACAATGGGACTTTACTTTGCCTCAAAGAAGAGTTCGCATATAAAAACATTGTTCCTTTACCAGCCAGGAAATCATCATTCAATATTGTTTAATCCTAGCAAATACACTCTGTAATTGTCAAATTACTGAAAGCAGCAATGAAAAATGCAAGGGTAACCAAACTAGCAAATCAAGTCCACGAAGTCCATATGAAGGTGTGAGCAACATTTAGAGAAGTCTAATGCATGATATGTCCATAACCAACAAACAAAGGAGAAAAGTTTTACAATCTAACGAAATTATTGTGCATCTCTGCAAAGAAAGTATTCTACTAGGTCAATATGGAAAACTTCAACTAAGGAAGGTGGGACCATTCGAAGTGTTGTAAAGAATCAATGATAGCGCATGTATTCGTGTTCTGCTTTATGCAAGCCGACATATCTGCATATTAAGCCAAGTAGAAAGCAATGTAACCATCTGCCAGCACTATGAACTTGAGGCCAAGTTTACTTTAAGAAGAGGGGTCTGATGGTGGTGACTATAATATGGATATTGTAATCACCTAAAGATGTTCTGTTGAGTAACTCCGACTAGCTCTTTCTTTCAAGTTCTCTCTCGGTGTTTTTGTGGCACCATTGATCAATAGGAAAGTTTGAGACTATTTCTTAAGGAACTTGTAATTTATTCATTTTATGGCTTATGCTTCTGTAATTAATCATTATTAATTTGTTAATTTTGTATTAATTGCATGTACCTTCGAAGGAGCTCTGTGTACTATAAATACCTAAAGATAATAGTGCGCGGAGGATGAACCATTTGAATCTCATATTGACTTTGTGCTTTATAGGTGCGGACTGAGGCTTAAACCTAATTCATGTGTTAAATGTTGGTTCTTAATGATTACTACATGTGCGGGTAAGTGTTTTTAATAGACAGATACATTTCAAAACATACCTTCATTTAAAGCTAAAATAGATAAAAGTTGTGAATACCAGATGTCGCCGACATGTCGTATTGAGTTTTTAAATGTCAGATATCGGAAATTGAAGATATGTCGGAGATATTTTAAAATATCAGACTTTCATATCTTCTACAACAACAACAACACTCAAGTCTTTAACCCACCATAGTGGGGTCGGATATTGTCACCATTGCGACCTATCTTTAGTCATAATTTCACTAATGCAAAAGTACATTATGTCTTTCCTTATAGTTTCATTCCATGTCTTTTTTGGTCTACCGCTCCCCGTTTTAACAAACCTAGTAGGCAGTAGCTAGACTCTCACAATGCCTAACAAATGCCTCTAATGGTCTACTTTGTACATGTCTGAACCATCTTAATTCGCTTCTCACATTTTTTACCCCAAAAATCACGGTTCAAGGGGAGTTTAGACCAAAGGGGTAACTTGCACTTCTTCTGAGTTAGAACACTCGAGCTACAGTGAGAACGTCACTCACCAAAGGTAGAAAACTAAGAACAGACCCTCGAGCTGCAGTGAGAAGGTCCCGCCACACACCCGGAACATAAAAAAGAAATTCCCTCCCAAGTCAATGATGAGTCGAGCACCTTCGAGGGCACTTGAAAGCGTCCGACCGTCAACCCGGAAACCACGGTGAACAGTGAGTTGAAGCTCTCGCCAACTAGAACCATCCTAAGAAAAGAGAAGCAGAAGAAGTCCTTTTTAGTCATTTTTGAAGGTGCCCTTGGGGATCTATTTATATTTTTCTGAAAATGGTCTGCGGATAGTGAAATCCCGACTTTAAGTTTTACTAATGACAGCCAAATTGGTTTGCTAACAGTGGGATCCCGCTGTTTGGAATGGCTAATGACAGACCAAAAAGGGATCTCCCAGAGGAATAGACCACAACACAGGCGAGTCCAGGTTGTCCTATGTTGGCTCGTCGGGGGGGGCGAGCGACTGGTGAAGCCGGGGCTCGCGCCTCACCCTACGACAGCGACGAGTGCGGGCTTGCTAGCCCAACTCTCCCCTACGACTCACCTGAGCCCAATCTCCTAACAGCTTGAGAGCTCGATGAATCCACTCGACAAATACGAGGTTGCACACAATCTCTGCTCTTTGCGAGTTTGCCTCAAGCTCGGAAAGACGGTTCAACCCCCAACATTTGGCGAGTGCCTTAACTTTAGAGGGAATCTTCTTGTGGGCCCACCGAGGGCTATATATATCAAGTGGGGGGGAAGGAGGTTACTTCAAGGACCCTCCCTTACCCCCTCCTCGCTCTCCCTCAGCTTCTCGTGATCTTGCTAGCATGGCAACGTCCAAAGACGTCCTTCCCAGCCTCGCTGCTCTTAGAGAAAAGAATAAGGCGGCTATGTCCGGCCTTATGGTCATCGTCATTGAGCATCGCTCACACATCCCCCCCCCCCCCCCCGAAGGCGAGTGGAAAGTAGGACCGCAAAAAAGGTCCGGCTTGGGATCACCGGAGATATGGCGACCTTGCTTGAGCCACTATAGCTCGGGTTCTTCCTAGGTCTCGATTTGTCTGACCAGGTGCGATCCCCTCTCTCCTCTTCATTGCTTCCAATTTTGCTTTATCAGATACACTCAATTCATAACCAGCAGATTTCGTGGCCCAATCACACCGTTGAGGGAGACATGGGAGGCCGTGCAGATGACAAAGAGGAGGGTGCGAGTACTCCGGTGAACCCTAATACTCGCCCCAGGTGTCTGGTAAGACACCCGCTTCAATCTCGAGCTTGATTCGCGCTTCATGAGCACTATTAACAAATGATTTTCATTCGCAGTGCCTCCGTATTTCAATCTCACCTCCACGCCACCGCCGCCGAAGTAATCCGTCTGTGAGCTTGCTCAGGAGTTCGCAGACACGACTACCATACCGGCGAGCAAACTTCCTGACCCTGCAACGCCCTCTCCGATGCAGGTCCCTGATCCTGCTCTACCGCGAGTGGAGTCTGGGAAGTCCTTGAAGCTCTCCCTTACCTTCCCATTCGGTGGAACGTCAGGTGGTCCTTGCATAGCCAGGGAAAGGATGGAGAGACCTCTCATGGTAACATTGTTGCATTCGCTTCTTTTTTATTAGGCTTTCAACTCGCGTTGATCTCGCGCCCACTTTCCGAGATCCGAACGACGTTTCCATTGCTGACGAATCAGATGATGCAGGGTATTTCTCAGCACCCCTCCCCCAGACGCAATCAAGGACTTCCTAGGGAACCCCCCCCCCCCCACCCCCGCTATTGTCGAGCTGACGAATCGCACGGCGGAGGTACTTCGGAAGTACGGTCTTATGCTCTGCGAGCTCCAAGGGGAGAGGGCCCTGCCTGAGAACGATCCGTTCCCCCACATGTTTGCCTTGGAGCAGTGAGTGGAGGTTTCGGAGGGAATGTGTCTCGCTCAGGGGGGAGGTGCAACAGATCCTTGGAAACAATACATCATTGGAGGTAAGCCTCAAGCGCATCGAGGACTGCACGTGCACTACAAGAAGAAGTCACCACAGTCCGCGAGGGGAGGACAGCGAGTGCAAATGTGGGGTAGAGGTATGTGGAGGTGTATCCCTTAGTGATCCTGCTTGCACATGCCTCCCCTCTTTCCAAATGCCTGAAAGCTACTTTTTATTTGTTCTTTTTGCCTTTTTCTTATTTCATGACTGTGTTGGGACAATGATTATTTCTTATGTTGTGCTTGACCCCGACTCGTGGGGATTTATGCTTCTTTTCTAGCATATCTCGCGTGCAATGTTTTATCTTTATGTGCTGATTTAACTAAAGGAAGTCCCACACTCGCCTATTTGTGGCAAACCGATGGGACTCGCGGTGCAGAAGGGGAGAGAGGGTGAATGGGTTCGCGCCAATAACCGCGGTCTTGCCGAGTGCCGAGTGCCAGAGGTGGACTTTCGAGGACCATTGCTTTCCCGATGGGAGGGTGTCAGAGGTGGACTTTCTCACCTTCAAGGCAGAGTGCCTGCCTCCGGGGTTCTCCGCTCGCTGCCCCGAGGAAGGCAAGGCCGTCACCACCTTTAACCAGGACGAGCTCGCCTTCCCTCTCCCACACTTCGAGGTTGGACCCCGCCTTTCATTGTGGCCGAAGGTCAAACAATTCCTCAAGTACTTCAACGCGGTTCCCGCACAGGTAAATATGAATGTGATCACGATGCTGGTCTCATTCGCCTGTTACCTGCGCGAGGACAAGGTGAAGTTCAACCTCACCGTCTTTCACAAGTCGTTCATCTACGGGGCGACCAATGATGGGGTCGGCTTCCTGACGGGCTCGTAGCTAAAGGTCTGTGAGACGGCTAACAAGGTGGATCAGTGGAACGACAAGTTCCTTTTCATCAAGGGGAATCTTGGCAACATCCCCTACTCGCCGGTCCAGAATAGCGAGTCCACCTACCGGGCCCCTCGCGTAGACGGCGAGGAGGCTACCCATGAACCCAGGGGAAGGTATGATTGTACTCGTCTCCTTGTCGCTTCTCCACTCGCCTCCCCTTTATGATTAATATCATAATTTTAATTCTTTTTCCAGGGGAACGCCTAATCCCTGTGAACGTGCAGTATGCGAGTAAAGTAAGGGTTGATCCTCAGCTCGGCCTTGCCAAGGCTAACGCGACTGCCTGCTCAGGTAACCTGGGTGAGATCGTGCCTGTCAGCGACAAGGAGAAGAGGCCCGCGACACATCTCGACCCCTCTCCCCCAGCAGATCACAGAAGAAGCAGAAGACCATGGCGAGGAAGGACAAGACCACGGCGAGGAAGGACAAGACCACGATGTCGAGTGACCCAGAGCAAGGGATGATGTCGGGGAGAGCAAGTCGGAGGCGCCGGATTCGCACCCTAATTTTGGTTTGGGGCAAAGGAAACTTGATGGAGCGGGCGACCCGCTACTTGTCTGGGAGGATAAGGTGGATAGGATCTTTGTATCCTCCCTCCTCCCTTCCAGAACCGAGCACAGCTTCTCTGGCAAGGACGTCGACGCCTTGTCATTGGGGCTGTACAGCAGGGAAGTTGGGGTTGCCTATGAGAAGGTGATTATGCGGGTCTAACATCCAAATATTTAAGAGATGAAAATCTTAATTTCAGGAGTTGGGTTCGCTTAATAGGATCGACATCATCGACAAATCAAGGAATTTTTACCCGCTAAGATTAGTTTTTTTATTTAAGAAAAAGGTAAAATACAATAAAATCTTTTAAATATGGGAAATTTGAAAGCTCAATTAGACGTGACTTAGGGTTTCACGGGAGTGCACTCGTTGAAAGGGTGTGTGTGGTGTTTTTGTAATAAAAATCAGAAATCCCTAAAACAGCTCACGCTAACTGTTGTTCCTCTATCACAATAAGTTGTGGTTCACGACTCTATCCCCACAGCCTTTCTTTATATATCCCTCCAAGCCGCTCGAAAGAACGAAAGTGGTCACTCGGTTTTCTCTCGCAGCAGATCAACGAAACCGCTGATTTCGTAATCGCAGTGCAACTCTATTTCCTTCCTCTCGCAGTCAATCGCAAATAGAAACCGACGCCCCTCTCTTTTTCTCATAGACGCGCCCAGCTGATCAAGTTGCAACTCCTTCACGCTCGTCGCTGACTCCAGTCGAGGAGATCCCTTCCAGAAAACACCAATTTGCGCTTCCTCGCTCTCGAGAGGGTTGGTAGACCCCCCCCCCCCCCTTCGGTATTTTCATCTCGCAGGAATCTCTCCCAGACAGAGATCACCTCGATCCTAGCGGGTAATCGACTGAGTCTTTTCTTCTTTGAGATTCTACACTTCTTCCTCATCCTTAATTTCAGAAGTACTGACGATGTACTCTCCCTCCTCAACCAGGAATCGAATTTTTCACCCTTGCCCAATCAGCTCTAGGTGGCGCCGACCTTTCTAGACAAATCAACTCTATCTAACAGCCCTAGTCAGGTATCGTCGATCTCGTCTTGCAATATTTTTTGTATCCTTATATTAGTATTGCTCAGAATTTCTAGAAAACCTTAATTTAAGTGGTGGATTTCAATTTTCAGTGGTGTTTTCCTTGATTAGAAAGGTAAATCCCAATTTTTCTTTCCTTGTTGATCCGTCAATCTTTGTAGCAGCCATGGTGGAAAAAAGGTAAAAGCCCTTAGCACTTGGTTCTTTGAATCGCTCTTGTCCACTCATAGTCACTAAAAATGTTCAGTGTTGCCACAAAACCCTAGAAGATTTATAATAAATTAATTAGGGCTATGTTTCCGGCAAATTTAGGGTTCAGGTTGGTATTGATCGGAGAAGAATGTGTGCTTTACAAAATAATCTAGAAGGGACTGTGCCACCACACCACGTCTGCGAGCGTCGCAATGCCGAGTTAAGAAATTTGGTTCATTTCAGCTAGACATATCACCGATTGTAAGTTTATATATTCATCATGCCAGAACACATGTGATACTTATAGCCTTTTAATTCATGATAACAAACAGATGATTTAGCATGGAACCCACATGAAATAGATTCAGGTGTAGCGTATGGCATCGTGTTAGAGGTTAATAAAGTAAGTTTGACATACAAATCAGTGCACGACACCATCCTCAAAAAATAAGGCATTACAAAATATACGTGAAATCAAATCATCCGCAGTACACAAATTCAAATCCAGACAACAATTTATTCAAGAACACTCGTGAAATCAAATCAACAGTATTACATGAAATTTTACTCAAACAAATAATATTACAGAACACACATGAGATAAGACCATCAAAAATACATGATTTTTTAGTCAGACAAGTATTTTACTACAACACTCCAGAAAACTTGAATCTTCAGTATCATATGCATACTAAATGTCAATCAGATTAGTATATTTTGACATGCAAATCAGCGCAAAAATAACATCTTATCATACGAAAAGAATCAAATAAAGATGTTGAATGCAATTTGACTAAAAGTAAAAGAGTTAAGATATGTAATAAGTCTCAAACTAGTGGCCTTAATTGGACGACATAAGGTTTTGATCGTACCAACCACTAGATGATCAGTTCAGATAAGGGGAATGAGAGGCATTTTTCCTCATGATTGATGGAGGCACACCACCACACTTATAGGGCGTAGTAGACCTTATGAGCCTCAAGTTTGGGAGTTGACACCTCATAAAATTTTTGTAGATTTGAGTCCGTGTCAGTGACAGAGAGATACTAAAACACACATGTTTGTTAGTAGGGACTCGATTTGTTAGAACCTGCAAACAGATCTACTAAACTAAGAATGAGAAATATATATATATATATATATATATATATATATATATATAAGAGACATCTCTGTTTCAAATACAAGTCAAAATCTAGAAATCTGTGTAGGATAATGATTATAAGATTTAGAATAATATTCAGTTTAAGGTTACCAGGAACCAGACCGATCGGGCTGAAGATAGTGGGCGAGCTCGGCAGTAGAGAAGCCGAGCCCGAGCTCGGCATTCGTCGACCGGGAGCTCGGCATTCGTCGATCGCGAGCTCGGCATTCGGCGAGCTAGTCCAAGAATCGTCGAGCTAAGGTCGACTGATGGTGACGAACGGATGGGCGAGCTCGCCGCCCCAACTCGCGCTCTCGCAACGGAGCTCGGCAACAGCAGGCGAGCAGGATCCGCCGAGGTAGCCAGGCTCCCCAGCTCGGCCAGACCTATGAGGTACTTTTTACTGTTTTACCCCCGCGGGTCTGCCCATAGCCTTTCAAAACAGCGGAGTTTGATTGTTGGCAGACCCAACCGAGGGCATTTTGGTAACTTCAGGTCAATTCATTTTGGTTATTGGCAGTTCAGATTCCAAAAACTATAAATAGGACCCAAGGGGTACCCCAGAAGGCATGCTTCCTGTGCTCTCCAGCTCCAGTTTTCAAGTGTTTTCTGAGGGTACCTTAGCTCGGCCTCTGTCTAAGGAGGGGAAGCGCTCTCAGATCTTCCGGGTGTGTGGTGGGTCCTACTCGCCGAGCCCTTGGGACGGTTCCCCTTGTTTCTTTTGTTGTTTTGCTTGCAGGAGTGAAGTAGGCACGCGATCACCCCTTCCCCAAATGTGAACTTCACAGGAGATCGTTTTTTGGTTTCAACATTTTGGTGCGGTGAGCGTGGAGAGTGACCAACACAGAAGAACTCAGGCGAACGTTATGGCTATAGAAGTGGAACCAGGCGACGACCAGGGTCGTGCGCTGACACTTTGTGTGTAAGGTCTTCATACCCGGAGTCGGCCCATCCTATAGATGTTTTTGGAATCCCGTAACACTCGGGGTAGGATTTGCACCTATTTGAAGCACTTTTTCCTTAAGGTATGTAAGTGATTTCTTATTCTTAATAAAATCCCTTGATGTGTCAGTTCTGTCGCAGTAATTCGTATGAAAGGGTGAAGTGCACTCGGACCACGAGCAGATCACGCTGTCAGGCTCTCACCTAGCTGACAGGGCTGGAACTCACTCGGTGTCATCCTCAGACCTCGAGCAGATCCCGCTGTCAGGCTCTCACCTAACTGGCAGAGCTGGAAGTCACTCGATGGCGTTAGTCTTGTACCCCGAGCAGATCCCGCTGTCAGGCTCTCACCTAGCTGGCAGGGCTGGAAGTCACTCGGTGTCATCCTTAGACCCCGGGTAGACTCGCTGTCAGGCTCTCACTAGCTGGCAGGGCTGTAGGCACACCTGAGGTGTAAGGGAGAGAGTTTGCAGTTTGGAGAGAGTTTCGATACTTTGCAGGACCCCGAGTGATGCTCGGCCCCGGGTAGACCCGCTGCATGACTCCTACTAGCTGGCAGGTCCGTAGGCTCGCTTGGGGGGTAAGGGACCCCGAGTGCTGCTCGGCCCCGGGTAGACTCGCTGTCAGGCTCTCATTAGCTGGCAGGGTTGTAGGCACACCTGGGGGGAAAGGATTGCTTCTTGGAGGTTTTTGCAGGACCCCGAGTGATGCTCGGACCCGGGTAGACCCGCTGTCTGGCTCCTACTAGCTGGCAGGTCCGTAGGATCGCTTGGGGGGTAAGGGACCCCGAGTGATGCTCGGCCCCGGGTAGACTCGCTGTCAGGCTCTCATTAGCTGGCAGAATTGTAGGCACACCTGGGGGGAAAGGATCGGTTCTTGGAGGTTTTTGCAGGACCCCGAGTGATGCTCGGCCCTGGGTAGACCCGCTGCCTGACTCCTACTAGCTGGCAGATCCGTAGGCTCGTCTGGGGGGTAAGGGACCCCGAGTGCTGCTCGGCCCCGGGTAGACTCGCTGTCAGGCTTTCATTATCTGGCAGGGCTGTAGGCACACCTGGGGGGAAAGGATTAGTTTTTGGAGGTTTTTGCAGGGACCCCGAGTGCTGCTCGGCCCCGGGTAAACTCGCTGCTCAGGCTCTCATTAGCTGGGCAGGGCGGTAGACACACCTAGGGGAAAGGATTAGCTCCGCGTGTTCAGCACATTACAAAATATATGGCTTTGTTGTTTCACAATATCTTGAGAAATTATGTACTGATAGTAAGAAATGGTATAAGGGCAATTGAATAACAAGGAGCATTACTGGTATCGAGTGGTTCAAAAAGATCAAAAGGGGCATGAAGAGATTAGTGGGCATAAATGCAAGTTTCAGTTTCTCTCAAACTTTTTCTTCGGGTCAGCTCCCACTCGCCAGATACTTGGGGTTGGATGTTTCTTTCCGAGCTTGTGTCAACCTCGAAAAGAGCAGGGATTGTGTACAACCTCGTATCCGGCCGAGTGGGATCCTCCCCAAGTGGCAGACTTGGGGCGCGCTATAAGCGACGTTCTGGTATAGCCCCGTTCGGAGACGTGCGGGTGCTCGCTCGTGCGTGCGTGCGGGGGTTTTATGTGTGTCGGCCTTAATAAATGTATGTATATATCTTTATCATATAAAACAATAAGCATATCTCAAAGCATACCATGAAATTCATCTGGACCGTCCGATCAAGCTCCATCAAATACAGGCTGTTGGATTCAAGGCAGGAGGTCTGCAAATATCCAAACAAAATTTCGGAACACTGTTCACGGAAGAAAAAATCCCGATTCCAGCTTTTCCACCTCCCGCCCCTCACGCCTCACCCCTGCAGCCGCTGGCGGCTTGCCGGCGGCGGCAGGCGGAGGCAGAGGCCGCCCGCGCGGGTTTTGTTTTTTTTTCGATTTTTTTATTTTTTAATATTTAAATAATTTATATTATTAATAATTAATTAAATAATTATTTTAAAAATCAGAAAATTAAAATTTTTAACTTTAAATTTTTAAAATTTTATGCCGGGCGGGCAAAGCCCGCCGGGGGGGCGGGCGAAGCCCGGCGGTATGCCAAGCGGGCGAAGCCCGCAGCGACGCATCGAGAACGGGCGGAGCCCGTTCGAAGATGCTAGTATATATATATATATATATATATATATATATATATATATATATATATATATATATATATATGGTTAATATTAATATATATATGATATTATATATAATATATAGGGGGGATTACATAGAAAGGGGGAGGGAGACAGGAAAAAAGGCAGGGGGATCAGGCGGGTGAGCGGGATTTCCCCCGCTAGGGTTTGGCCTGGAGAAGCAACCCCCGCCCTCTCTCTCTCTCTCTCGGCCTGGAGCAGCACCCCCGCCCCCTCCCTCTCTCTTTCGGACTGGAGCAGCAACCCCCGCCCTCCCTCTCTCTCTCGGCCTGGAGCAGCACCCCCGCCCCCTCCCTCTCTCTTTCGGCCTGGAGCAGCAACCCCCGCCCCCTCCCTCTCTCTCTCGACCTGGAGCAGCAACCCCGCCCCCTCCCTCTCTCTCTCGGCCTGGAGCAGCACCCCCGTGCCGCCCCCTCTTTCTCCGGCCGCCTGGAAGTGCAGCCCGAGCCCCTCCTTTTTTTCCTGTCCAGGCCGCCGCTAGGAGTGCAGCTCGAGCCGCGCCTTTCCGCCCTCTGTCCAGGCCGCCGCCGGCAAGTGCAGCCCGAGCTCCCTCCCTGCTTCCTCTATCCAGATTGCCGCACAGCTCGTTCCTCTCCCACTCGTGTACAGCAGGGCTCGACCAACCAAGAAAATGGAAATCGGATGAGGGCTAGGGTCGGCACCGCCTTCAGCAAAAAACAGCTAGGAGCTCCTCTCCGGGCATCGAGTCTTTTGCATGATGTTCAGTTGCGGCTCCGCCAAACACGCGTCAAGGATAACGATGTTTCTACTTGGGCAGGTGAAGCCCTCAGTTTACATATTTGCATGGAATCCCCTCTCCACCAACGGGTGGGGGAAGGGAGCTCTCCGACGGGTTGGCGTCTATGTCCCTGCAATTGACTGCATTAACACCCAGAAGCGTGAGTACGGGTTTAGGCATGCTGTGTGAAGCCCGTCCGGACGTGTGAGCTGGATTGGTGATGTTCTGGGGTTCCCGAAGAAGACTCCGTGGAAGTTGTATATTATCTATTTGCAGGGAATGCGCACCATAGCCCCGAAAAAGGGGTGTGTGCAATATATTTGGCCAGCTCATGTTAGCCGACGGTTGTTCAGCTGGCAGTTGCTTGTCGAGACGTTGGCGTACAGGTGTTGTAGTACCAAGCGGGGAGTACCGGGCTTAAGCCCAAGCTTGTGCCGGCCCTCGAAGGCCTATTTTTTGCTTATATTGTCGGCCTGCATGCCGAAGTATGGAATTCATATTCCTGTAATTATCTATAATGCTTGTGACGCCTTGTGTATGTTGTTTATTCTTATTCGTATTAGGCGGGCGGTGTTCTCGTGAAACGCTCGCCGCGTGGGGGCCCCGAGGTATAGTTGCCGGGAAGCCCCCGATGGCTGTTGTCATCCTTTTAGAATAGCGGAGTTCCGCTGTTAGTGGCCCAACTTGGGCAACGTGTCGTAGAATTACTCGGCGAGATTGCGCCATTAGTAGGGCGGGTGAGGAGCATTTTGTATAGACCCGAGGAGGCACCTCTAGTCAGGAGAGAGTTGGTCTTGAGATTCTCCTTAGAGGTTACGGTCGGCCAAGAGAGCCCTCCGAAGGTGCCTTAGCTCAGCCTTTGGCTTGGGAGGGGAAGATTTTGTCAGTCTTCCGGGTATGCGGCGGGACCTCCACGCTGAGACCTTGGGTCTGTTCCTTGTGTTCCTAGTATTGTGCCTAGATCGTTCGCTTGAGGGTAGTAGGTGCGCGGTCACCCCTTCCCCGAGGGTGAACTTCACAGGAGACCGAGATTTTGGTTTCAACAATCACAATATAGATCAGACATTTAATGTTTCAAGTACTTCATAGTTCATGTTTATTAGTATACAAATGTTATTTTAAAAGCATGTTCATATACTTTAATCAAATTATATTTTTAGTGTCACTGGGAGGAAAAACATTTCTTGCTCGCCAGTGGGTTGACCCATTTTCGGGATTTTCATTACAGGGAGTACAGGTCCAGTTGTTTGCACATAGATTTTAGTTGGTTCCGTGTTCCAAAATTTGAGGTACTTCATTAATTTTTAATTCCAGTCATTTATTTCCGATGTAAACATTAGTTAATTTTGCTATGATGCTAATTTTATATTGTTGCTTAGTTTGCTTCACATCAAAAGTTTCGGTCAGGATTATGAATTGATGTCAAACTAGATAAGGGTGTTACAATTGGTATCAGAGGGAGGCTTAGGATCACATGGCCATGTAAATTTTACAGAGTCCTAGGATTTCAACTGAATCTCTCCTTCGATGTTAGTGTCATTAAGTCATCATCTCTAAGCGTAAGTAATAGTGATGATAGATGCTTTCTTAGCTAGGTTAAAAGGTAGACGTTTGGTTGATGTCTAATCATTTAGTGTCTCTAATTCCTTTAGTGTCAGAAGTGATTACCGATAAGAATGTGACTTGCAACTCTTTAACTATGATTCTCTCTAGAGCAAATCTTGAATTCTTCACCTTATAGGACAAATTACAGATCGTGTCACGTGAGGTAACGCCCTCAAATTAGTATGTGACCTCTTTTAAATTTAACTTCCATAGGAGAAGAACCTCAAGTTGGTGCATGTCAAACAATATCTAGTCCAATTATGAGTTATTACATTTATGTCAGTCTACAGAGACTCTTTTAAGAAATTAAAATTTTTAGTGACAAAACTCATCCCTGATATGATAGCATTCAGTATAATTTAGTTGGATTATTTATCATCGCTTCTTGTCAGCTTCTTCGTCCTGAATCATGATCCACTCTCCTTAGTGTGGGATCGTCACAATCGTTTACGGTAAAATCTATTGCATATAGTCAAGCTCAGAATCTTCTTTGTGGTGTTAGTGTTGGAAGCCCCAGATGTCGAACGCCTCTCTTAACATTCTAGCCTTCGATGTCGAATTTGTGTACCTTTGAAAGGGTTGAATTTACAATGGAAATATGCATCCCTCTTATAAGATAGTTTGATCTAATTATGAGTATGAATTAATTGTCAGAAGGTAAGGTGAGAACACTAATAGAACCAAGTATGGGATGACGAGATCCATTCACTGTTGTGTCTCGAGGCATGAAATGAGTATCCAATGTTATTGTTACGTTGGCTAAGAAAGTCATCGATGGTAATATCCGTTATGATGTGCTTCTAGAGTTCTAATGATACACGTCAAAATCAAAAACACTTTTCAAGATATTCCATTATTTTTGAGAACCTTCGTATGTTCTCCATAAGAAGCTAGCAGTGCTTCGCAGCCATGCCAAAAAGATATATGTCCAAAGCAAAACCATTCCTAAAATTTAGCCATAACCAATTCTTCTTGGCATGACACACAGAATATTAGTAGTTCCTATAGTTCAACGACATAACTTGGCTCAAGTTGATAATAATAGGCGTAGCAATGCTTCCTTTAAGAGTGACTCATCTTCTGTCATGTAGGATGACAATTTCAAGTTACCTGTCAGTTATCATGATTTGTACAAGTTCATGAGTGCAAAAAAATTTGCTATATAAGATTTACAAATTTAATGACTAGTTCAAAGAATCTGTTCATTTCTCTAAGCTGGACTTAGATTATGGTTTCCAAAACTAAGGTATAATAGGGGGAACACATTAACATTTTAAATGCAAAGTTTTTACTTTGAGTTGGTAGGCATACATTTCAAAATGAGCAATGCCCCTCTGCTTTCAAAAGATTAGACAATATGGTATGTAAAATTCTCTATGTTGAATTTGCCTCTTTAAGTCATGTTGACAGTAGTGGAGAACCATGGGTGGACCTAAAAGGATAAAAGTAATTTTGTCGAGATCCAATGTATCATTATGGTCCGTAACCTCGTTGGAATAGCAAGATAGTTACGTAGATTTACTAAGATTTCAATGAAGATAAGATTACTTTTAAATTCAGTTGCTAAGAAAGCGAAAAAACTTTCAATTGGACAATAATATTCGAGTTAGCATTTGAGGAATTGAGATTTAGAAAAATGATGGTACTGGCACTGTGCTTACCTTCAGACGCGGAAGGCTTTCAAATTTTGTGATTGTTAGAGAAGCCTATTTGACAAACACCCATTATGTATTTTTTATTATTTCTCTCTTCTCTTTAATCCCACATCATGTATAGGACCTTCTTTTCTCTTTCTCCATCCTATAAATATGTACTCATTCTTTGTATTTGAGACAAGTGAACATACAAGGTTCAGTTTTTCTTCTCTACATGATATCAGAGCCAGGTTCGGCCTCTCGCGGACTCCCGTTTTCTGTCTGCCTCTGTTGATCTTCAGCGGCCTGTCTGCTTGTCTTCAGCGGCCTGCTCTTCAGCGGACAGCCTGCTTGTCTTCAGCGGCCTGCTCTTCAGCTCCCGCTTTCTCTTCCTCTTGTGGTTCCACCCCCCCACAGGCTTCTTATAGCCATTTTCTCTCCCTGTACCGTGGGGCCCACTTCTCCCTATGCTTCTCTGCAGTCTGCTGCCTCTTTGCAGTCCGTTGCAAACTCCTGCTCTTCTCCCTGCGAGCTCTCTTCCAGTCCGCTGCGACTTCTTGTAGTCCGCTTTCTTCCCTCCCCTACTTGCGAGCTTCTACCCGTCCAGACCGCGCTCTCTTCTCGCGGCCTCTTTTGGTTCTCCTGCAGCAGGCTGTTTATATCTGTTGCGGACTCCCTGCTCGCGGACTGATTCACGATCGCTGCGTTTTTTCAACTGGCAGACTGCTCCAGCTCGCCGCGACCTGTTTCTGCTCGCCGCGCTCTGGCTCTGGTCTTACTCGCGGGCCAGTCTTATCCGCTGCGCTCTGCTATCCGCTGCCTTCTCGCTGGAGTCCTACTCGCGACCTCTTACTCGCCGCGGCCTGTTCATACTCGCCGCGATCTGCCTTCTCTATCTGTTCGAGTCTTTTTACTCGCAGTCTCTTCTCCCTGTCCGCTCGCCTTCCTCTTGCGGCCTCCTTTTTGCTCTGACCGTTGTTGTGCTCAGCCAGACAGTGCGGACTGTTGCCTTCCGCATTTAGGTCGCGGTATTTTTCCTCCCTGCAGTGTGTTGTTTCCTGCTCTTCTTGCTGTGTTCTCCTCTTCCCTGTCCGCGCGGCTTTTCTCTGTCCACTGCGGTCTTCTCTTCCTCTCCGCTGCTTTATCCTTCTGTCGGGCTCCTCCTTTGGTCGCGTCCTCCTGCCGCTGGTGTCTTCACATCGTGACCAGGCGGTCTCCGCTCTAGTCGCGCGGTCTCCTCTGTTGAGGGTCTGTTCTCCTAGCCGCTGCTCGTCTTCATGGCCTCTTCTGCTGACTCTATCGGAACGGCGATTCCTCCTGCAGACCGCCCGATCTCTATTCCGGAAGTACAAGATGAGATCCGTATTACTACTATATCTCTGACAGGTAAGAAGAATTTTGTGGAATGGGCGCGCTCTGTTCGCCGGGTCCTGCAATCGAAGGGGCTTCTTCATCACTTGACCCAGACCGTTACTGGTACTCCTACTGACGACTGGTTACGCAACGATGGTCGTGTGCAGACATGGTTCCTTAATTCTGTTGATGGCGAGTCTTATCGCCTGGCCATGCACCACGAGACGGCCAAGGGCATATGGGACGAGCTTCATACCCTCTACTCCGGCAAGGATAGTCTCCACCATTTGTATGGCATTATCACTACACTTCAGGACCTTGATAGTGGTGGAGCGACCGATCTGACCTCCTTTGTTGCCCAGGCTCGGTCTCTGGTCGAAGCTTGGATCCAACATTAGCCTCCTACTGCGGACCTTGCTGCCCAACATGCCCAGAAGGAAGTTGTTGGTATCGCCATGATGATGGCTCGAGTCACACATCACCTTCACAGTGTACGGGCTCAAGTCCTCTCCTCTACTGTTACCCCGTCCTTCTCGAATGTGTGCTCGATGCTTCTCAAGGTCTCCCCGCCTCCGGATTTGTCTGGACCTTCTCCGGCCCTTGCCCAGCAGGCCCCTGCACCTTTACTGCCTCTCCCTTCTTCAGCTCGTGGGGGCCGTTCTGATTCTCAGGGACGTGGTCGGGTGGCCGGCCTCGGCCTAAGTGCTCTTTCTGCGGCAAATACGGGCATCTTGAAGCCACGTGCTATCGCAAGCATGGTCGTCTTCCTCGTCTGCAGGCCTCTGTTGCTGCCACCGACTCCTCTCTCACTCGTACTGACCACGACGAGGTTCGCCTTCAGCTCCAGCATCTTCATGGTCTGCTCAGCCGCCCGCCGACCTCGGTTGTCTCTGCTGCCTCCATCTCCAATGAAGGTATCGTCTGCCTCTGCACTGGCCCGCGATGGATCCTTGATTCTGGTGCCACTCATCGCATCACCTCTGTTCGCCCGTCTCAGTACTTGTCTTCTCCTCACCCGAAGTACATTACTGTGGCCAATGGGGCAGCTGTCTCTATCTCTGGTTGTGTTGATATTCCTCTCGCCTCCTCACTCCTCCTCACTTCTCCTGCACTCGGCTATTCATGTTCTGCGCTCTCCTTTCAATTTACTTTCTGTTGGTCGCCTTACTACTGATTTGCATTGCTCTGTGACTTTTACTTCTTCTTCTTTTCTGATACAGGATCAGGAGACGCGGACTATCATTGGTAGGGGACGACTGCAGAACGGGCTCTACCTTCTTGATGACTCTTCTACTCTCCTCGCATCTGTCTCCTCTTCGGATTGACATCGGCGTCTTGGTCATGCTCCTCTTCCCTTCCACCAGAAGGCTCTCCCGGATATATCTCTTGCTGCTTTTCAGTGTGAAACATGTATTTTTGGCAAGCAGCCACGTTCATCTTTTCCTTCTCATTGTACTCGGAGCTCTGCTCCTTTTGTTTTAGTACACTCCGATATATGGGGTCCGTACAAGATTACTACCATTTCTGGTTACCGTTATTTTCTTACATTTATCAATGATTATTCTCGCATGACATGGTTGTATCTACTTCGTGATCGTTCTGAGCTCCCCCGTATATTTCGGGCCCTCATTCTTGAGATTCACACTCAATTCTCCGCGCTCATTCAAATTATTCGCATTGATAATGCGCGTGAGTACACTGGTCATGACTTTGCGACCCTCTGCTCCGAGTTTGGGGTTATTCACCAAACGTCTTGTGCGTATACACCACAACAGAATGGTGTCGCCGAACGCAAGAATCGTCATCTCCTTGATGTGGCTCGCTCTTTTATGCTTCAAATGCGAGTTCACAAACCATACTGGAACTTTGCGCTCTCAACGGCATGTTTCTTTATCAACCGACTACCGTCCTTCGTCCTCCAGAATGCTACTCCCTTCAGCCTCCTATTTTCATCCACTCCGGTCTTCCCTCTTACTCCCCGCCTTTTTGGGTGTACATGCTACGTTCACGACCTCAGACCATCTATCGACAAGTTGGATCCTCGTGCGTCCAAATATGTCTTTGTGGGCTACTCACGCACTCAAAAAGGCTATGCGTGTTATTCGCCCACCACCCGCAAGGTGACCGTTTCTGCGGATGTCACTTTCCGGGAAGATCTTCCCTTCTTCGCTGCTCTGGATCTCGCTCCTCTTCCGGAGCCCGTTGTGCGCCCTGTCACCTTTGTTCCCCGGTCTACACCTCCCCTTCCTGTCCTGCCTCCGGTCCTTCCCAAGCCACTTATCATCCGGGTCTATTCTCATCGCTCTCCTCGCCCCATAGCCCCACTGCAGTCGGCTTCACCCTCTGATGCTCCGCAGCCTGCTGCTCCGGCTCCAGCCTCCACCGTTCATCCTATGGAGAATTACGTCTCTCTTCATCGTCTTTCACTGTCGCTTCTTCACTTTGTCGCATCATTATCCTTTATTTCTGTCCCCAACTCTGTGCAGGAGACTCTTCAGCATTCAGGTTGGCGGGCTGCCATGAACGAGGAAATGACGGCTCTTTGGGCCAACCAGACCTGGGTTCTTGTTCTTTTACCTCCCGGTCAGCAATCTGTTGGGTGTAAATGGATTTTCGTCATGAAACATGCTTCTGATGGAACTGTTGACTGTCTGAAGGCCCTCTTGGTGGCTCGTGGCTTCACTCAGCAGCAGGGCCTTGATTATGAGGAAACCTTCTCTCCGGTGGCCAAGCTCAACACCGTTCGTGTCCTACTTTTCGTGGTTGTGCATCGCCACTGGCCCCTTCATCAGCTGGATATCAAAAATGCGTTCTTGCATGGTGATCTTCAGGAAACCGTCTAAATGCGTCAACCGCCCGGGTTTGAGACCACGGGGGAGTCTCATGTGTGTCTTCTGAAGAAATCCATCTATGGTCTCAAACAATCCCCTCGGGCGTGGTTTGACAAGTTCAGCAAGGTTGTTCGGGACATGGGCTTCACTCGCAGTTCCGCAGACTTCTCCTTATTCACTCGACACCGGGCAACAGGAATGGTCCTTCTACTGGTTTATGTTGATGGCATCCTGCTCACTGGGGATGATTCAAAGGGAATTCACGCAGTCAAACAACATCTTAGCACTGTGTTTCAGACTAAAGACCTGGGGCATCTTCGCTACTTACTCGATCATGAGGTCGCACGACGTCCGGAAGGGCTTGTCCTCTCCCAACGGAAGTATTGTCTTGATCTCCTCAAAGACGCTGGCCAGTCTGGTTGCAAACCAGATACTACTCCGATGGAGGCAAATCACAAGCTGTGTGCTCATGCCTCTGATGATAATCTGCCCCTCCAGAACACGGAATACTATCGATGCGTTGTGGGAAAATTGATCTACCTAATGGTCACAAGGCCTGATATATCGTTCGCTGTTGGGATTGTCAGTCGGTTCATGCATGCTCCCCGGGTTTCTCATCTCCAGGCGGTTGAATGGATCCTCCGATACCTTAAGGCAGCTCCGGGCTAAGGGCTGGTTTACAAACCATCCAACTCTACTCCAGCATTTGTTGCATATTCTGATGCCGATTATGCTGGCTCCCTGGACGATCAACGGTCAACCAGTGGGTTCTGTACAAATTTTGGCGGTCATCTCATTACATGGAAAAGTAAGAAACAAGTCGTGGTTGCTCGATCCTCCGCGAAAGCTGAATACCGATCGATGGCATCAGTTGTCTCAGAACTCACATGGCTCGAAAGCCTCCTTGCTGACCTGGGGGTAAAACTTCCTTCATCTGTTGTTCTATTTTGTGACAATCAAGCGGTCATACACATTGCAAAGAATCTGGTATTTCACAAGCGCACGAAACATATCGAGGTAGACTGTCATTTTATTCGGGAGAAAGTTCAAATGAAGAAACTTGAATTAAAGCATTTTCCAGACACTGATCAAGTTGTTGATATTCTCACAAAGGCTTTATCAAGTACCTTATTGTACCAGTGTTTGTCCAAGCTGGGAGCATATGACTTGTACGCTCCAGCTTGCGGGGGAGTGTTAGAGAAGCCCATTTGACAAAAGTCCATTATGTATTTTTTATTATTTCTCTCTTCTCTTTAGTCCCACATCATGTAAAGGACTTTCTTCTCTCTTTCTCCATCTTATAAATATGTACTCATTCTTTGTATTTGAGACAAGTGAACATATATACAAAGTTCAGTTTTCCTTCTCTACAGTGATGATGCTTAGGGAAGACGTTTGTGATGAGTCATCATGAAGCATAAGAATGTCACAATATTGCAAACAGACCGGAAAGCATTATCTTATCATGATTTGTATACAATCAAGCATCAAAGAGTTGAATACACCACCTTTGTAGAGTTTATGTGAGATCTTCAGAAAATTTTAAAAATTTTAAGTATTTTCTTGTGCATTATGATGTGAGTATTTAGTGTCATCCTGCTAGTGACACTATGATAGCTGAGACATTTGGTAGAAGGGATCTGGGTCATTGTCATAGCGTGTGTTAGTTGGAATTGGTGCAGACGTCGAATAGATTAAAGAATCGGTGTGGTTTCTTGTGCCAACTCGGATTTTATGATCCTGTTTTACATAAAAATTTTATGGAATATACAAGATCGAATCAGACTTTCATTATCTTCATATTCCAAAACGTTAGAGCTTCGGAATTTGTCTAAGGTCACACTAATGGGAAATCTACGATTTAGGATCACTTTCCCTCATGTGAATTGTAAAGGGAGAGTTGCAATCCCGATATTGATCGTCTTTTCTTAGACATACTTTTGAGACTCATTATTACAAGTATTTCATACCTCAGATTGATACGAAGATACTTGGGAAGTTTATAGGAAGCAGACCATGACTACATGAATATCTTTGAAAGTGAATTGTAGAAAACATGAAGCATGCACATTAGTTTAAAATAGTTTAAAATAGACTGTTTTATGCCAGAAAGCAATTGGTGATAGTTTGACTGCACTTCTATGAAATTTGTTCTTAGTATTCCAAGATCTAACGAGAGAATATTTCTATGTGAGGTATCATAGATCATTTGACCATATGAATCAATCCTTGTCCTATTAAAAATGTGAATCAAGCTCCAGTTAGCCATATATATATTGATAAATTGATCAATCTAGGCAGTAATTTTCATTGTCAACCTTTTTGAAAAAGAGGGTAGACTCATTTGTAAGATTGTAGTTATTTATAGAAGTACTTAGATACTAATTTAAAGTCTATCACAATCGACCATCCTCGAGTATGTATGTAAATAGAGTGTACTAATAGAATCATAGAAAATATGTCGATGAAACCTGATTAGTACCTTCAAAATTACCGAGGATAAGCCACATTGGTAGAATTTTTCTATAATAATCATTCCAGACCTGTTTGGTATGCAACCTTTTAAGGAACTATATGGTAGATTTAGTTAGATACTCTTGGACAGAATGAACAGTTGATGTTAAATAATGCATCTTGGATTTATAAAATTGCAGATAGATTTAAGTTCATTTAAGCTCGTATGAGCATGATTAGTCAGAGGATCATGTCAGTGGAGATAGCATGAGAAATTTTATATAACTCAAAATCAGCTAAGGACAATTCTAGAAATAAGTTATTGATGAATTTGAGTCATGGGTTCATTGGTTAATTCGAAGTATATGAACTCATTGGTGAAGTTGCTTACAGGTTAGCCTTACATGAGGAATTATGTGGATGGCATGATCATTCCAAATATTCTAACGGAGAAGAACTGCCAGACCCTAGTCCGTTGGCCAGTATCGAGATTGAATCAGTCGAATCGAATCTTAGTACTAGTATTAAGTCAGTCAAGATAATGGACTCAAGGATTCAGAAGCTCATAAACAGAGATTTGTTTTGTAGAAGTCCTTTGTATGAATTGTGGCCAAACAGAGTATTCATGAGAATGAGAAGACAAACTTCAGAGCAATGAAGACCATGTCTTCTTCTTGACTCACGTACGTTTGTAATTTTCGAGCGCAAAAATTTTATTAGGATGAGAGATTTGTAACATCCAAATATTTAAGAGTCGTTTATCTTAATATCAGGAGCAGGTGCGCTTAAAAAGATCGGCATCATCGACAAATCAAGGAATTTTAACCCGCTAAGATTTTTTTTTATTTAAGAAAAATAAAAAATACAATAAATTATTTTTATTAAGGAAATTTGGACAAATCAATTAGACGCGACTTAGACTTTCGCGGGAGTGCACTCGTTGAAACGGTGTGTGTGGCGTTATTGTAATTAAAATCAGAAAGACCTAAAACGGCACAGGCTAACCATCGCTCCTCTATCACAATAAGTCGTGGTTCACGACTCTACCCCCACAACCTTTCTTTATCTCCCTCCCAACCGCTCAAAAGAGGTTGCTCGGTATTCTCTCGCAATCGATCGACAAAATCACTGGTTTTGTAACTGGAGTGCAACCTTATTTCCTTCCTCTCGCAATCAATCACAAATAGAAATCGTCGCGCCTCTTTTCGCGCAGACTCTCCCAGCCTATCAAATCGCGCCTCCTTCACGCTCGTCGCCGACTCCAGAAAACCGCAACCCCAATTAGCACTTCCTCGCTCTCGAGAGGGCTGGTCGACCCCCCCCCCCCCCCCCCCCGCCCGTATGGTATTTCCGTCTCACAGGAATCTCTCCCAGGCAGAGATCACCTTGATCCTTGTGTGTAATCGACTGAGGCTTTTCTTTTGTGAGATTCTACACTTCTTTCTCATCCTTAATTTCAAAAGTAAGGATTGACGATGTACTCTCCCTCCACAACCAGGAATCGAATTTTTCACCCTAGCCATGTCAGCCCTAGTTGGCGCCGAACGTTCTAGACAAATCAACTCGGCACAGCATCCCTACTCAGGTAATCCAAGATGCATTATTTAAGAACTTCTAGACAACCTTAGTTTAAGTGGTGGATTTCAGTTTTTAGTGGTGTTTTTCCTTGATTCTAGGAATAGTAATCCCGATTTCTGTTTCCTTGTTGATCTGTCAATCTTTGTAGCAGTCACAGTGGGAAAAAAGGTAAAAACCCTTAGCACTTTGTTCGTTGAATCACTCTTGTCCGTTCATAGTCACTCAAAATGTTCAGTGCTGTCACTAAAACCCTAGAAGATTGATAATAAATTAATTAGGGTTATGTTTCCGGCAAATTTAGGGTTCAGGTTGGTGTTGATCGGAGAAGAATATCTGCTTTACAAAATAATCTAGAAGGGATCGTGTCACCACACCGTGTCTACGAGCATCGCAATGCCGAGGTAAGAAATTTGTTTCCTTTCGACTAGACATATCACCAATTGTAAGTTTATATATTAGTCGAGCCAGAACACGTGATATTTATAACATTTTAATTCATGATAATAAACAGATGATTCAGCATAGAACCCACATGAAACTGATTCATGTGTAGTGTATGGAATCGTGTTAGATGTTAATAAAGTTGAGTTTGATATACAAATCAGCGACAACATCCTCGAAAAATAAGCCACTACAAAATATAAGTGAAATCAAATCATTTGTAGTACACGAATTCAGATCCAGACAACAGTTTATTGTAGAACACTCGTGAAATCAAGTCAACAGTATTACATGATATCTTACTCAAACAAATCATAGTATAGAACACACATGAGATCAAACCATCAGAAGTACATGATTTCTTAGTCAAACAAGTATTTTACTACAACACTCAAGAAAACTTGAATTTTCAGTAGCATATAAATACATACTAAATGTCAATCAGATTAGTATATTTTGACAAACAGATCAGCGCAAAAATAATATTTTATCATACGAACAGAATCAACTGAAGATGGTGAATGCAATTAGAATAAAAAGTAAAATAGTTAAGATATGTAATAAGCCTCAGACAAGTGGCCTTAATTAGACGACATAAGATATTGATCGGACCAACCACTAGATGATCAGTTCAGATAAGGGGTCATGAGAGACATTTTTTCTCATGATTGATGGAGGCACACCATCATACTCATAGGTTGTGGTAAACCTTATGAGCCTCAAGTTTGGGAGTTGACACCCCCATACAGTTTTAGTAGATTTGAGTCCGTGTCAGTGATAGAGAGACACTAAAACACATATGTTTGTTAGCAGGGACTCAAATTGTTAGAATGTGCAAATAGATCTACTAAACTAAGAATGAGAAGAATATATATAAAAAAAGAGACATCTCAGTTTCAAATTCAAGTCAATCTAGAAATCTATATAAGATAATGATTTTAAGATTTAGAAAAATGTTCAGTTTAATATCACAATATACATCAGAGATTTAAGATTTCAAGTACTTCATAGTTCATATTTGTTAGTATGCAAATGTTATTTTAAAAAGCATGCTCATATACTTTAATCAAATTATATTTTTAGTGTCACTGGGGAAAAAGTCTTTCTTGCTCGCTAGTGGGATGACCCGTTTTCGGGATTTTCATTACAGGGAGTATAGGTCCAGTTGTTTGCTCATACGTTCTAGTTGGCTCTGTGTTCCAAAATTTGAGGTACTTTATTAATTTTTAATTGCAGTCATTTATTTCCATTGTAAACATTAATTAATCTTGTTATGATGCTAATTTTATTATTGTTGCTTAGTTTACTTCATATCATAAGTTTCGGTCAGCCTTACGAATTGGTGTCAAACTAGGTAGGGATGTTATA
Source organism: Platanthera guangdongensis (assembly GCA_039583875.1). Lineage (NCBI taxonomy): Eukaryota > Viridiplantae > Streptophyta > Magnoliopsida > Asparagales > Orchidaceae > Platanthera > Platanthera guangdongensis. The sequence continues at coordinate 119,081,652 of CM077167.1, read as the reverse complement.
GAGGGAGCTCGTGTATGAGAATGTGCAGGCTCAATTGCGCGCGGTGGAGCTCCAGCACATGGCTTCTCGCCACGGCATGACCTTCAGCAAAAAGTACTTCAATGTTGAGGCGAAGAGGAAGCTGGCAAAGGACCAGGTCGAGGGCCACAAGACGCGGCTTGACCTTGCCGAGCGGCTTCTCGCCAAGTCCTCTAGCGGCGTGGTAAGCTCCCTTTACATAGAAGAATTTTCATTCCACCTTCAATTCAATTTCTTACGCGACAACACACCAAGGCTCCCGTGAAAGTGCCAACAACGGAGCGCGATTGGTCCACTTCCAAGGGTGAGGAGTTGTTGCAGTTCACTCCGAGCAAAGTTGAGCGTACTCGCAAGCTCCTGATCACGCAGACTACAGAGTTCACGTTCGGGATGCTGCGCAACCTCGAGGCGTTCCGGAACGAGTGGTCAAATATTACAGTCGACCTTCTCATTCTGAACTTCCACAAGCCCGCGGAAAGGTCGCCCTCTGTCGAGCATGCCTACACGCCCCTCCCTTCTCCGAGAGCAAGGGTGAGCCGGACCAGTCTTGAAAGGACCTGCCCGCCTCTTAGCTTAGGTCTCCTTTTTTACTCTTTTGGTCATGAAAGGGAGAGATCCAAATTTCCGTGAACACTTTTGCTGGAATATACATAAAATTTTCCAAGTCTTTTGTTCATTTATCTGCTCTCTCTTTTGTTTTGGCAACTCGCCTTGGTTTCTTCGATTCGCAGAGCCACGAACTTAGATGCTATGAGATTTGTCGAGACATCGAACTCGCGCGAACGGAACCTGCGACGCCTAGGTTTAGCGCCCCTTAATGCGCTCACAACCTTTTTATGAAAAGACGGTGCCAAAAATGGTTCAACATTCGAGCGTCTGCGAGTGCATTTGGTCCCTGGCTCGCACCTTACGGGAAAGACCTTGGCACTCGCACGTGCCCACGCTTTCCGCGGGGTATACCCTTCGTGCGACCATCGCGACCTAGAGTGGACGAATGGGGATCGCGCACGGACAGGGCGACACCTATTTTACTCTCCCCCCGGTCCCTCCTTCACTTGTATCGCGACAATGCTTTACTTTATCACTTTCTTTTGTTGACACGACCACAGTCATGGTGTTAATCCCCTTCGAGGGTCTCCCAACTTGGATTGTCTTTCCTCCCACGTAATCAACTTCTCCCCCCTGCCACCCGAGTGATTAACCAGCCCTGCCGTCTTGCGAGAGCCCGACAAGCAGAACCTTCCCGGGGGCAACTCTTAACCAAAAAAACATCTCTCGAGTGATCAACCGGCATTACCGGCTTGTGAGAGCCAGGTCAGAGAAACCTACTCGGGGCCTTCTCCTAGACAGAAAACATCTTTTTGCCTCGCCTCCCGAGCGATCAACCAACCCTGTCGGCTAATGAGATCCCGGTTAGCGGAGCCTTCTCGGGGCTTCTCCTAATCAGAAGAACATCTTTCTACCTCGCCTACTGAGTGATCAACCAGCCATGCCGGCTTGTGAGAGTCCGGTCAGCGGAACCTTCTCAGGGCCTTCTCCTAACCAGAAGAACATCTTTCTGCCTCGCCTCCCGAGTGATCAACCAACCCTGCCGACTTGTGAAAGCACGGTCAGCGGAACCTTCTGGGGGGCTTCTCCTTATCAGAAGAACATCTTTCTACCTCGCCCCCTGAGTGATCAACAAGTTTTGTCGGCTTGTGAGAGCCCGGTCAGCGGAACCTTCTCGGGGGCTTCTCCTAACCAGAAGAACTACTTTCTACCTCGCCTTCCAAGTGATCAGTCAGCCCTACCGACTTGTGAAATCTCGGTCAGTGGAATATTCTCAGGGGCTTCTGCTAACCAGAAGATTTTTCCTTACTCTAGAGGGGGGCTTCCCGACACTCTGCATCCTGACCTAGTCGAGGAGGAATAGTGCTTACGGTAAAGAGAGTCGTACTCGAGACGTGACTTTTATTTAACATTTACAGGTAGAAGCATTTCAGGTCGTCACCACTCAAAGTATTACTGAGGAGAGCTCGCTCAGAATTTTGGAGGTGAAACCCGCCTGACTTCAACGCTTCCATAACTACAAAGGGACTTGCCCTGTTGTGATGGAGTTTCCTAACCGTCGTCAACCTTGCCACAACGTCGACCTTTTTGAGAACTAGGTCTCATTTTACAAATTGTTTAATTCTGATGTTTTTATCGAAGTACTTGCCCATCCTGCGCTTGATTCCCTCCTAAAAACCGTTTTCAGGTCGCGATGCTCTTCCACGAGGTCAAGCGAGTGTCGCTGCTCTTCCACGTTTTCCACTCTCCACTTCTCGCCTACTTCCCCATCGGAGACTGCTCGCGGGGACCTTACCTAGAACTCCACCAGCAACACAAACTTCGAGCCATGAGAGAGTTTAAAAGTGGTTTCCCCAGTGGTTGTGTTGAGTGTGGTTCGCAAGGCCCAGAGAACATAGGGTAGCTGCTCCACCCAGTTACCATGCAGGTTCTCAACTTTCTTTTTCAACAGGTTCACGATGATTTTGTCTGTGACTTTTACATGTCCATTGCACCTAGGGTGATGGACGAACATGAAGCGGAGGTCAATGCCCAACTGGCCGTAGAAGCTAGTGAGCTCATCACTAGCAAACTGCGGTCAGTTGTCCATGACAATGGCCAGGAGCAATACATGCCAGCAGGTGATCTCTCCCCAAATGGAATTTCTTATTATCTATGAGGTGGTTTTTGCCAGCGCCTTGACTTCCAGCCACTTGGATAAGGAGTTGATCATGAGTAGAAGGAACCTTCTCTGCCCGCTGGCCTGGGGGAAGGGCCCACCAAGTTCATCCTCCAAATTGCAAAGGGTCACGATGTTGTGATCATCCTAAACCTTTCCACTGGTAGGAGCTGAGGCGATGCAAAGAGCTAGCACTTCTGGCACTTCTTCGCATATTCTATTGCATCCTGGTTGATCGTCGGCCAGAAGCATCCTTGCCGAAGCACCCTCTTTTCCAAGGCCCGACACCCGCTGTGACTGTCGCACTCCCGGGAGTGGACCTCCTCCAAAACTCAGGGGACCTCCTCCACGATGACACACCTTGCAAGGAGTCTTGACTGGGTCTTTCCGTACAGGTCTCCTTCGTGAAGCAGATAATAGGCAGACTTGTACCTAAACCGCTTATTTTCTGGGACATCATTTGGGAACTTGCCTGAGGTTAGAAAAACAATAAAGGTGTTCATCCAAGAGAGACGTCGGTCGGTCTCCATCAGCTCCCCTTATTCAATGGATGGCTAAAATAGCTCCGTCATTGTTCCCACAGCACAAGGGTCGTACTTTGACAAGCAGTCTGCTTGAGTGTTCTCCTCACTCGGCATATGTTGAATGGAGAAGGTGCAAAACAAACGAACATTAACCTTCGCCAGATAATGCTGGAGAGTTGGCTCTCATGTCTCGAACTCCCCTTTGATCTGGGATGTCACCACCATTTTGTCTGTTGAAACCTTCACATCCTGGATCCGCAACTCTCTTGCCAAGCGGAGGTCGGGCACGATAGTCTCATACTCAACTTCGTTGTTGGTGAGGGGGGAGCAGATGTCAATCACTTGCTCGATCTTTGTCCCCTGCAGGCTTACTAACACCCCCTCCCCCCCCCCCCCCCGGAGTATCTCCCTGAGGCTCCATCAACAAGCATCTATCGGGCCACACACCCGAGAGACTCAAGTCCCTCTGCCTCCAAAACATACTCTGCCAGGAATTCAGCCACCACTCGCGCCTTCATTGGCAGTTGCAGGACGAAAGAGATCTTGAACTCACTCAGCTCTACGGACCACTTCGTCAATCTTCCTGAGTGCTCCACCCCTTCCATGAAGTTACAAAGATGATGATCGGTCACCACCTTAATTGAGTGGGCCTGTAAATACGGTCGGAGCTTCCTGGCGAAGATAACCAAGGAAAATGTCAACTTCTCCAGAATGAGGTACCTGAGCTATGCATTTGATGAGTCTGATTTATATAGCATTTTATGGACTCATATGGGAATGTTTTCATTGATAAGCACTTCACTTTTAACACAATTTACACAAGAAGGTGCACTATTTGCCTCAGTTGGTGTAATTGCACGCATAATTATTATCGAGGTGAGCACTTAACTCTCCCCATCGTATTCACTTGTGCACTGTGGCAAATGATTACTCATGTCGGGCCAATTGGCCCCGGAAATCTCAAATTGAGCACATGGGCAGATCTACAAATCTATAAATTAATTATGTGCATATCGCACAACCGTGCGAATTTCCACCGTGCACGGGTGTTTTACCCGTGCGAGTTCATACATTCATGGTAATGACTTGGCGTAATGATAAATTCACAATCGCAAGGTCATGTGTTTGTCCTTCGAGCACGATTGATTCAACCGTGCGAGCTCTGGCCCTTAAAAATGGCAACACTAGATGATTTGTCGTTGCCCGTGCATTTTTTCCTCGCACAGTTGATTCCAACCATGGGTGACCATTATCGCATGCTTATATTGCATGTTCCAGATCGCACGGTCGTGTGATTTCCTTCACACACATTTTTGGCCAATCGTGCGCGATAATTTTATAAAATACGCAAATATGATACTGCCTGTATGATTTCTTCACCCATGGTCTTTGCCCTTGTGTTTTGCCTGTGTCAAGAATATTTTGCGTGAATACTATTTAAGCAGTTATTTTTTGTCTTTCAGGAGTTCCGTCTTTTGCACGATTTTGGGTCTTCTTTGAGCCCATGTTTAGGGATTCACTTCAGCAACCTTAAGGATCATCTTCTCCACTTTCCCCAAGTATTTCGAAGGAAATAGAAGCATCGGCGATGACCCACTGGAGCTGTTTGAATCTAGAGCCATAAGCATTGGAGGAGCAGTCAAGAGAGAAGACCCGTAGGAAGGAGGTGAGAGCTCCGACTATATAGTGGGGATGCAACCCACAACAAGAAGGGATGGTCACAGCTTTCCTTTGGATCTAGGGCACAGACTCTTGTTCCACCCGTTCTTAGAGAGTGGCAAACTCGTTCTCTGTTTTGATTTTTTGGAATACTTGCGATTAATTGGTGATATTACAAAAATAGTTGCATACCATGTCCATTAGATGTGAGTGTTCATAGTTTTATCTTCATTTGTGGATTGTGGTGTAAGAACCCTAATTTGTATTTCTAAAAATAACTTGTGAATTTAGTTTTTTTTATTTTGTATCAAGTTACTTTAATGTTTTGTTGTGAGTATTGTGATGCTTGTGCTCGTGCTACACTAGCAATTGCTAGGTGTGAGCTAAGTAATGAGATGAATACGACCTTCATTTTCGCACGTGCACTCACCTTCACCCGCAATCTTTCTCATCCATCCATGTTGCGGAGCAGTGCTAACGGCCTGTATAATCCACTCGCCTAGCTAAGAGGTGCTAACGGCCCTCACTTCACTTTCGCAAGCTCACTCCGTCCACTCACCAAATGAAGCGGTGCTAACGGCCCGTGTAACCATCACCTTGCAAGTGGTGTCAGCAACCGGCATAGTTAATTTAGTTTTTGTTATTTTGTTTTTGCGTCCAATTCAACCCCCAACGTTAAAACCATCCGACCTAAAGAACTTTAATCTCAAGTTCTTTCTCAAAAATATCTCCACCTTGTCGTGTTCCTTTTGAGATCGATACTTGGGGATCCATTCTCATTTTATATTTTTTGAGTGACCAGTGCACTTGATGTAATCGCATCAAGTTTTTGACGTCATTGTCAGGGAACAAGGGCGTGAGTATCTAACGAGAGAGTAAAGATGTAGAAGTTCTTCCAGATGTATATAGCCTCTTTTTGCAAGCTTTGTTTTTTTAATTTTTAATTGCATCTTTTATTTTTATTCCTATCCTATTTTAAAGTTTTAAAAACAGGTTTTCGTGTTAGAAAATATTGGCGTGTCTAGTTTGGTCTGCAAAGAAAATTTATATCCACATCTAATCCACAATGAATATAAATGCTAATAGTCATTGGTACGACAACTTTAGTTATATTATTTCTGAGCAATGTGACACTTTGAGTGCTATGATTTCCGAGCAGAGCAACGTAAGTATCTCTTGAGAAATGATGCAAGGAAATGTTTGTATTATTAAAGTATGAATCACATCTTGAAGGATTTCTTCATTTTTAAAAGGCAGCAAATGGAGGATATCTAATCCACAATAAATATAAATGCTAATTGTCACTTGGTACGACACCTTTAGTTATATTATTTTTGAGCAATGTGACATTTTGAGTGCTATGAGTTACAGCAATGTAAGTATCTGTTGAGAAATGATGCTAGGAAATGCTTTATTGTCAAAGTATGAATCACATTTTGAAGGATCACTTCATTTTTAAAAGACAGCAAATAGAGGATGATGATGAACCGGACATCTGAATCGTATCAACTCCATATTTCGACTACATTCCTTCATCTGATGATGACATGTACGGTGCACTACCTTGTTTACAGGGGATTGATGTGGATATGCCCATCAGAATTATGGTTGAAGCGTATGATGACATTATACCAATCACTAATTCATCAAGCTTGGAGGCAATGGAGCGCTCACCCTGTGATTTTAATTCTAGCAACGGTTCTCCACTCCCTTTGTATGGCTTTACTTGATGTAGGGGCAGGCTAGGGTCGTGGAAAACTAGACGCACTATGGGGTTTTGCGATGTGGACAACCCAACACAGCACGAGCTTCACAAAGTTCAAACAGTTATTAGCGTAGATTAAATAAATAACTTTAAGCCCATGCAGAGATCCACAAAAGGGGTAGTGGCAAAGGGAAAAACACCTAGGCGTGGTTACGAATCGGGAGCGCAAAGATTTAAATTAAAACGGATTAGCCCTGCAGGTTAGCACAAAATCAAGTAATCCAAGCATCACTCAATTGATAAACGAAACACAGAAATCTAAGCAAAGTAAATCATGTTGAAACTCAAATCCAAAATACAACTTACAACCTTACAAAGAGCCAATCGGACGAAGGAGGGCACCAAATGCGGAGAGGAATGGATCCGGGTCTTTGGAGGCCAACTGTGGGGGAATATTGCGGGCTCACGGGCTGCGGGGAACTGGGAAATGGCTGATTGGGTGGAGACTGGACTGGGAGTGGTCTGACAGGAAAGGGGCAAGGCTGGAGGATGGCCGTCGGAGGTGACGGAGGGTTGGATGGTGGCTGTCGGGGGAGCAGGGGGCCTGGAGGGTGGTTGTCGAGGCTGCTGGGGGGCTGGGAGTTGGACGGCGGGGCTGCTGGAAGGTGGGAAGTTGGTCGACGGGTTGCTGGAGGGCTGGGGGAAGCTCGACGGGATGGCTGGGAGGCTGGGAAGCACTCGACGGGAGGCTGGAAGGCAGGGGAAGTACTCGACGGGATGGCGGGGGGGTTGGGGAGTGTTCGTCGGAGGGTTAGAAGGCTGGGGAGCGCACTGTCGGAGGCGTGGAAGGGACGAACGGCAGCGGGAGAGCCCTAGGCGTCGCACCTGGGGGTGTTGGCGTCGCACCAACCGACCGGTTGAAGAATCACTCAATCACTCGGTGCCCTAACCCTCCTCTTGGCGTCTATAAATAGAAAATAGAAGCTAGGGCATCCGGAATCGATGGCTCAGATCGCCCGATCTTCCGGGTGCCCAAATAATGTCAATACATGTCCGAATAAAAGAAAACAAAATACGAAAAATACTCGCGTCGACCTTCCGGACACATCCGCGGGCTCGGATCGTCCGGAAGGGCCCTCAAAGTGCAGGATCATAAAATCACGCCCGCTTTCGGCGGGAATACACGTGCGTGGGCCAATGTCGACGTCGATCTCCATCAACTCCCCCCGGCTTAGAAGCATTAATCTCCGAGGAATGGAGACGATCATACTCCTGGCGTAGCTCGGGGGGAAGTCTCTCAAACTCTGCAGGGGCGATCCAAGTGTCATCAAAGCTGGGGCGGTCCCTCCAGTGGACCAGGTATCGCAAGGTGCTCGGGTCTGCTGTTGTCATGTAATCATGGGCTAGGATGCCCTCAATGGCCTCCAGGCCCGTAGTAGTCTCTGCAGGCAGTGGCTCACTATCTAATGAACTCTGCGGTGGAACAGCCGAAGGTGGTGCGAGATCCCCAGGCGGTGACGTTGTGGGCAAGGACTGAGAGGGTGAAGGTGACAACGGGGAAAGTGGTGGCTCGAAGGGTGGCTCCGCGGGGAGGGGTTCGAAAGGATCCACATAAGTTTGTTCCTCGTAGTATGGAGTCAAGTCTTCTACATTGAATACTCTGCTGATCCCCATGTGCCTTGGAATATCAATCTCATAAGCATTTGGTCCTATCTTTTGTACCACCGTATAAGGGCCCATCTGCCTAGCATTTAGTTTCTTTGCAGTTCCAGAGGGGAACCTCTCCGCGCGAAGACGAACCAAAACCTGTGTGTCAATCTCAAAACTCCTTTCCCTCCTGTGTACATCCACATAGGCTTTATAATTATCATTACTTGTTGCGATTTTTTTCCGGATGGATTCGTGAAGCTCATGCATGTGCTGGATAAAGGACTCAGCCAACTCACTAGGGCGGGACTCAAGTGGGAGGGGAATTAGATCAACCGGCTTCCTGGGTTCGTACCTTAACAGGATGTGGAATGGGCTAAGGCCAGTAGTCCTATTCACCGAGCTATTATACGCGAACTCTGCTCGGGGCAACACTGAGTCTCAAGTACACAGATGCTCACCGACAAGGCAACGTGTTGGAACACCCTACTACTAATTTGGGTCAGGATCACTATGTTTTAGGAAACCTGTTTTTGACCTCCTGTATAGCTCTAAAGGTCAATTAGAATTGAGTTTAAGGGTTAGAAGTCTAGATTTGGAAGCTGCCCTCAAAACCAAGGTTTTTCATTTGAAGACTAAGTCATATCGTCGAGCTCAGTACGACGAATCGTCGAACTCCAATCGACGATCGTCTAGCTCAACTTCGACAGATCGTCGAACTCCATTCGACGATCGCTGAGCTCAACTTCAACAAATCGTCGAACTCCATTCGACGATCTTCGAGCTCAGTTCGACGATCTTGACTCAGTATTGACTCAGTATTGATTCTCTATCTCTGAGCTCAGTTCGACGATCTTTGAGCTCAGATCGACGATTTTTGTTGCTGTCTAAGTCCAAATCGCTGAGCTCAGTTCGACGATAGCAAAGCTCAGTTCGACGTTTTTCTGAAGACTTCAAGGATTTTCAAGATTCAAATTCAGAACAGTTAAGGAGTTATTCAGCAATTAATTCGAAAGATTTTCTAGCCGTTTTCATTTATTCTGGACCAAGTTTCAAGGGATTATCAAGGAATGTTTCTTTGGACTTTCCCCAGAAGACATTTGCAATTAAGGATGCAATTAATGTCAGGCCAACGGCTATTCTTGACAGAGGATGATTTTCTATTCAGAAGCAGAGAATAAAACTCAAGATTTTTGAATCTCTCTAACATAGATCAGAACAGACAACACAGACAAGAAGAACAAGAACAAAACATTCTATGTCTCCAAGAATTCATACAAGAACACACATCCAAGGAGATCAACCTTCTGAAATCTTCTGATCTCTTGTGATTCAAGTGTTCAAGGCCAACATCTCTCAAATACTCCAGACACCTAACATTTCAGCTGCTGCTGAAATTATCATTTGCTGGAGATCAACTTCTGAAGGCCTATCATCCTACAGCAAAGCTTCATTTCCTGAATATCTCAAGAACTCAGGGGGAGCTTTGACAATATCAAATCCACATAGTCTTCTCAGTTGCTTTGAGAAAGAGAAGACTTCCATAACTCTCTCATCCTCATCTCTGTAAAGGGTTTTTCAAACTCCCTTCAAAAGTTTGAGCTTGGTTTTTGAGCACCTTGTCAAAAACTCATTTGTGGCAAGACACCTGATCAAAAAATCTGATTTGGTTTTTGAGCACCTTATCAAAAGTTCATTGGTGCCCAGGACACCTGATCAACTCATCCTGCAGTGGATTCTTACCTAGGGTAGTAGAAGAGTGGATGTACCCAAGTTTAGGGGAACCACTATAGCTCCTTGTGTCTTCTGACTTGCTTGTCTTTATCTTTTGTTTCTGGCTGTGATTGCTTTGTGATTAGTTAGGATCTGTGATTAATTTCTGTTGTAGGTTATTTTGTAATTAGATTTAATAATTGTTTCCATGTTCACTCAGATTACAACAATTGTTGTAAAAAGTTTTCAAACACCATATACTCTATTCACCCCCCCCCCCCTCTAGAATATATCAGATCTAGCTGCACTTTCAATTGCTATCAAAGCGAGGTTGGTTAAACATACCACACCTTGGTGGTTGCACAGACTAACACCTGAACCCAAAGATTCCTAGTTAGATCTGTTTTCTTTTGAGTTTATTATTAGATTTTGTTTTCACAAATCATGGCTCAAAACAAAGATTATGCTAGCACCAGACCTCCAGTGTGCAATCTGTCCAAGTTTGCACTTTGTAAAGCAAGGATTAGATTATACATGAATTCTATTGACGAGAATATTTTTAATTCTGTTTTGACAGTCTGTCCAAGACCTCCAGAGAACACAAGCACAAATGTTGTTCCACCTCCATCAGGAACAGATGCTGACATAAAGAAGTAGAAGGTTGCAGATGCAAAGGCTATGAATATCTTAGCCCAGACCATGTCTGATGACATCTTTCAAAAGGTGGCTGAATGTAATTCAGCAAAGGAAATTTGGGATAAGCTCACTGAAATAGTGTCAGGATCAGCTGATGAGAGAAAGGACAAGAGATCTCACCTCATATCTCAATATGAGAATTTCAAGATGGGAGAAGCTGAATCAGTTGGAGACATGTACAATAGACTCAGTCTGATAGTCAGTGAACTCAGGACTTTGGATAAGGAGATATCATTGACTGAACTTAATGACAAAATCCTAATGTGCTTCCCAAGCACTTGAGACTCAAGAATCTGGCCAATCAAGAATGCCAGAAGTTTGAATGAGATCACCACAGAAGTTCTTTTGTGCAAGCTCAAATCTTATGAGCTGCTAATCAAAAATAGAGAAGAAGAGCAGAAGGCTGCCTCACCAGCCACAAGAAAAGAGAAGACAATAGCCTTCAAAGCAACTGAAGATCAGCCTGAAGACAAAGTCACAGGCAATGATGAACTTCTCAGTCTATTGGCCAAAAGATTTTACAAAATGGCCAGAAAGGACTTCAGAAGGAGATCATACAAGGAGCATGATAAGCCAAGGTATGATAAGTCAAATAATAAGGAAATTGTCTGCTTTGGTTGCAGGAAACCAGGACACATTGTACCTGACTGTCCAGAGAACAAAAACAAGGACAGAAGGGACAAGAAAGAAAGGAGAAAGACTTCAAGAGGAATGGCAATGGCAAATCCTCCTCAAGCAAAAACAAACACACAAGAAAGAGATTTTTTGCTGAATCCTGGAGTGAAACTGAAGAGAAATCAGAAGACTCATCCAGCTCCAGTGATGATGAAGATGATGCAGAAGAGAAGGAGTTCTGCATGATGGCAATCAATGCCTCTCAACATAATTCAGATGAAGAAGAGTCAGAGTCAGACTCAGAGACTCAACTTGAAGAAGACCAGGTAATTAGTTCATTTGATTTCAATTCAGAGGACTTTAAATCTGAGTTTAAAACATTATGTTTGGACTTGCTAAAATCTGAGAAGGAAATTATTTCTCTCAGAAATCACTTATCTGAACATAATACCTTAAAGTCAGAAAACCTCAAACTCTCTCAGGAGTTGGAGTGTTGTAGGGAGCAGATAGCTTCACTGAAAGGTGAGATATCTGAGGCCAAGAAGCTTGAAGAATCCCTTAATGGGAGAAGTATCAAGCTGATGGACATCACAAGCACAGTAAACTACAGATTTAACAGTACACTGGGCTTGGGTGTTTCATCCAGCCAACCTATAGTTCTAACAACCCCAATCAAGTTCATTTCTGATAAAGGAAAGGGAGTTGTAGAGGTAGCTAGGAAAAATTCTGATCTGCCTAAGAAAACTATGTTCCAGCAGAAATCGTCGAACGGAGCTCGACGATCGTCGAACGCAGATCGACGATCTCAGGCAAAATCGTCGAACTCAGGTCGACGATCTCAAGTTCCTGAACTCTGCCACAGTCGACCGTCGAACGGAGCTCGACGATCTGACCCAAGATCGTCGAACGCAGCTCCACGATCGTCGAACAGAGATCAGAGCTCTGGAATTCCTTTCAAGGGCAAATCAAAATCCAATCCTAGGGGTCTTTCATCCCAAATCTTTAACCCTTATACTGAATGGATAATACCTCCAAGGAGATATCATCCTGAAGGTTATAAGAGTCAACCTGGGATGTCTTTTATTTCTGAGTTTAAAGATTATCAACCTAGGCCCAAGGTAAACTGGGTCAAAAACAAATGAATTATTTTATGTGCAGGTGAAGACATATCCAACATCAAACCAGCAATGGTACTTGGATAGTGGGTGCTCTAAGCACATGACAGGAAACAAGGACAACCTCACATCCTTTAAAGCCAAGCTTGAACCCAAAGTTATTTTTGGTGATTCAAACTTTGGACAAACTAAGGGATATGGTGCAGTCCAGATTGGGACAGTGACATTCAAGAAGGTAGCTTATGTGGAAGGACTGAAGCACAATTTGATAAGCATCAGTCAGCTATGTGATGAAGGCTACCAGGTGACTTTCAGCAAAGCATTATGCAAGATCAAGTCAGAGGACAACACAACTGTGTTGACAGGTAAAAAGAAAGGTAACATTTATCTATTAGATTTTCTTTCAACAGATGTAAATATTTGCCTATTCAATTCTGTCTGTAGACCTAATATTTTATGGCATAAGAGACTAGAACATCTAAACCTTAAAACTATTGCTAGGCTATCCAAGGACAAGCTTGTTAGAGGACTACCTTCTGGCCCCTACAAGAAGGAAGGACTCTGCAGGGCTTGTCAATTAGGCAAGCAAACTAAAAATAGTTTTAAGTCACTTAATAAAAGTGATTCACCTATGATCTTATATCTGTTACACATGCATCTTTTTGGACCCATTACAGTACAAAGCCTAGGAGGGAAATCTTACACTTTAGTAGTTGTAGATGACTTCTCTAGATTCACATGGGTGTTCTTTATGAGGAAGAAGTCTGATAACTTCAAGTGTTTGACAGAGTTTCTCAAATGTATACAGATTGAGTTCAATACTCACATTGCCCTGATCAGAAGTGATCATGGGACAGAGTTTGATTCTCTTCTTATGTAAGAGTTCTGTCAGAGTGAAGGGATCAGGCATATTTTCTCAGCTCCTAGAACTTCTCAACAAAATGGGGTAGCTGAAAGTAAAAATAGAACCCTTATTGAATCTACCACTACATTGTTGTCAGATGTTCACCTTCCTCTATCTTTTTGGGCAGAGGCAGTGAACACCTCCAACTATGTGCTGAATATTAGTTTGATACATAAACTAAAGGGAAAGACTCCCTATGAATTATTCAAAGGGAAGAAACCTAAAGTTGATTATTTTAGAGTTTTTGTCTGCATTTGTTATATACACAATAATGACAAGAGATATTTAGCAAAATTTCAAGCTAAAGCTGATGAAGGAGTGTTTCTGGGATACTCCATGATCAGTAAGGCTTATAGGGTTTATAATAAATCATCTCTAAAAATTGAGCAATCTGTCCATATATCATTTGATGAATCTAACATGTCTTTCAAGGAGAAAAACACTTCTACCATAAAACCTTTGCAGGGACATTCTCTTGTTGAAGACTTGAACAAGTTACAGATTACTCAAAAAGAGGAAAGCAGTGAAGATGAAGAAATCATTCAACACATTGAAGAAAAACAACTTGAATAGCCAGTTGTTGTACCACAAGAGGAAACAATAACACAGGTTGGTGAACAATCAACACCCCCTGTTGATTTAGTAACATCAAGAGACCATCCAATTTCCCAAATAATTGGAGACATCTCAACTGGTGTGCAAACCAGAAATCAGGTCAACCAAAACCTGTTGCACACTTGCTTCTTATCTCAAATTGAACCTCAGTCCATTCAAGATGCAGAGCAAGATCCACACTGGATCATTGCAATGCAAGAAAAGTTGCATCAATTTGAAAGGAACAAAGTTTGGAAACTAGTGTCAAAGCCTAAGGATCACTCCATTGTTGGAACAAAGTGGGTGTTCAGAAACAAACTGGATGATCAAGGAGTAATTGTAAGGAACAAGGCAAGGCTAGTTGTTCAAGGATATTCTCAAGAAGAAGGCATAGACTATGACCAGACTTTTGCACCAGTTGCAAGATTGGAAGTCATCAGAATATTTTTAGCTTATGTAGCACATAAAGGTTTCAAGGTATATCAGATGGATGTCAAAAGTGCATTTCTCAATGGAGACATCAAAGAAGAAGTATATGTCAGACAACCTCCAGTTTTATCTCTCCAACTTATCCTGATTATATTTTTAAGCTGAACAAAGCATTATATGGTCTCAAGCAAGCTCCTAGAGCATGGTATGAGACCCTAGCATGCTTCCTTTTGGAAAATGGATTTATAAGGGGTAGAGTAGACCAAACTTTTTTCATTAGAACCCATAAGTCTCATACCCTACTAGTACAGATTTATGTAGATGATATTATTTTTGGTTCTACTTATTCAAAATTGTGCAGAAGGTTTTCCAACCTAATGCATTCTAAATTTGAAATGAGTAGCATGTGTGAGCTATCTTTCTTCCTAGGATTGCAAGTCAAACAACATGCTGAAGGCATCTTTATTTCTCAAACCAAATATGCAAATGAATTGGTTAAGAAATTTGGTATGTCTGAAGCATCTTGCATGAAAACATCTATGCCTACTAATGCTATATTGGATGCTGATGAACAAGGGAAACCTGTTGATCAGACAACATATAGAGCAATGATTGGCTTTTTACTGTACCTTACAGTCAGTAGACCAGATATAATGTTTGCTACATGTATATGTGCTATGTTCCAAGTAAGCCCTAGAGAGTCACACCTAACACTAATAAAGAGGATTTTCAGGTATGTTAAAAGTTGCCAAATCTATGTCTCTGATATCCAAAAGATTCAGCATTTGATTTAACTGGATTTTCTGATGTTGATTATGCTGGATGCAGAATTGACAGGAAAAGCACCAGTGGAACTTGTCAGTTCCTTGGTGACAGACTTGTCTCTTGGTTTTGTAAAAAACAAACTTCTGTGTCAACTTCAACTGCTGAAGCTGAATATATGGCTGCAGACAGTTGTTGTTCACAAATCTTGTGTATTCAAAACCAACTCCTACACTATGGCTACAACTTAGAGAAGTCAAAAATCTTTTGTGATAACACGAGTGCTATCTCTATAGCTCAAAATCCAGTCCTCCATAGTAGGACAAAACACATAGAAATTAGGCATCACTTCTTAAGGGATAATGTTGAGAAGAATAAAATTGAACTTCAATATATCTCAACTGATTTGCAAAGGGGAGATATTTTCACCAAGCCTTTGGATGAAAAGAAGCACACTTTCTTCCTAAATCAGTTAGGAATGTTAGATGGAGGAGATCTAAAATAAGTTCCAAGATTTTAAAACTTTAAAAATTGACCAGCACTAGGCAAACATCTTGATTTTTCTTAGTGTCTAGAGTGTTTTTCTGGTCTCTGAACTGCGCTCGACGACTTTCCCCCAGATCGTCGAACGGAGATCGACGATTTCCGAAATCGTCGACCTGAGTTCAGCGCTTCTCAGATAGTCTGAACTATCTCTTCTGGTCAACGATCGTCGAACGGCGCTCGACGATTTTGTTCTCTGAACTATCGTCGAACAGAGTTCGACGCTCTCCAATATCGTCGAACGGAGATCGACGATATTGAAGACCTTTCAGATTCCTTTAGAAGCCCCGATCGTCGAACTGAGTTCAACGATCTTTCCTTTTCTGCGTCGAACCCTAATATAAAATTCATTTTTCGCCGTCGTTCTCCTTTTGCGCTTTCGATTTCTCTGCAAAAATTCTCTTTCCCTCCAAACATTTCTACACTTGGTCGTTTTGTTTGTTGATTTTTGCAGGTAACCATGGCCGTTTCTGTTGTTGTTCTTGCCGCAATGAAATTTGATGCCGGCTTTGATATTGACATGGAATCCTTCAGCACCACAGATCAAGTTTTTCAAGATATTTTGGAACTCTTCAAAGAACAGAAACTTGCTACCATCATGACCACCAGGATCAAGCTTGCTGCTGATGAGATTAAGGAGTGGGTCTACACTGCCCACAACCAGGATCAAAACACAATAGTTGGTTCAATTTCTGACACCCAGGTACCCTTGACTCCAACCATTCTGACAGAAGTTTTTGAGTTAAGTGTTGCTAGAGATTCTGCTGATCTGTCTGGAGAGGAATTTGCTGATCTACTTGCAAGAATGGGTCACTCTGAGGCTAACCCTAGCAAGTTGCTGAAGAAGAACCTACCTGTAGAGTACAGGTTCTTGGCTGATGTAGTTGGGAAGGTCTTGTTGGCCAAGCACTCAGCACATGATACTATTTCTAGGTATCAGCTGTGCTTAATGGGATCCATAGTGGACAAGAAGCAGTTAAACTGGGGAGAGGTCTTCTTTGACCTTATTAAAAAGAAAATCAATAAAAACTTTGTGAATTTTGGGAGGATTCTAGGCATCTTTCTGCAGAACAGATGCCCTACTCTGCTTGTATCTTCTGGGATCCATATTAATGCTTCAAAGAGATTGTCCTATGCCCTATTTGGTAAATGGGACAGGCAGATCACCAAGCCCAGCAGGCCCTCTTCAAGCACACCTTCAGGCACCAGGACTGCAATAGTCACTTCCCCTCAAGTCACTGCCCCTGCAGATGACTTGCCTGCTGATGCCTCTCCTCCTCCTCCAATTCCATCTCCTACAGTTCCATCCACCATTCAAACTCCATCCACTATCATCATCTCAAGCTCATCTCCAACATCAATACCATCTCCAATTCCAACTCTACCAGTCACAGAAGAAATCTTCCATCCATTATATTCCTACCCTCCACCAGACATTGAAACATCATCCACCATTCCATCCTTCAATCTTCTTGATGATTCATTTATGGATGATTCACCCTCATCTCCTCCTGAGCTACCCTCCTCATCAACATCTTACCAGGAACTTCTACAGGAAATTATTGATCAACCCACCTTCACACCCTCTATCTCCATCTCACTGTCTTCCATCTCCACTATACCCTCACCTCAACCATCACTTCTACCATCCACCAGCTCTCCACCACCATCACCAATTGCTCATCCATCCTCTACCTCTGCTCCAGTCACTGCTGAGCAAGTAGATCTTCCAGCCCTAGCTGACAAGATATATGAATTGCTATCCCCCAGGCTATCTCTTCTACTGGAGACCTCCTTGACTCCATTACTTCAGTTAGTGGCAGCTCTTTCTGCCAGGCTATCCTCCTTATTTCCTCAGGCAATCCCTTCATCAGTGTGCCTTGATCCAGCATTCTCTGAATCTAGGCAGGGGGAGATGCCTTATGAAGTTAGCTTGTCTGTTGTTTCTTCTGTTGTTGTTGCTGCTGCTGCTGTTGTTCCTCTAGCTCCAGTTCCACCTCCAGTTGCAGTCTTCTCAGTGGACATCAGGTCCTTACTTTCAGTATTTGATTCAGCCTATTTCAGTTGTCTTCCAGAGAGAGTTGTTGTCCACCCATCAGAGGATTTGTCCAAGGTCATTGTGCCCTTCTCATGTTGTGGCACCAGGATTATAACTTCTTTTGTCAATTCAGTATATGCTGCTGCTACTCCTGCTGAGAATATGGTTGTTATTCCTGTTACTGCTGCTGTTGTTCCAGTTTCTGATGATATACATATGACAGAGGCATATGCATTTGAGCCTGCTGCTATTGCTGATGATATTGATGCCACTGAACCTTTTATATCTGAAACTGATGTTGCTGCTATTGTTGTATCTGAAAATGTGTTATCTGAATCTGTTGCTGCTCCAGCTGCTACTGTTAGTACTGCTGTTATATCTTCTGCAAGGATTGCTCCAGAAAGCTCTATGATTGTTACTGCTGTTACATCTTCTAAGAGTACTGCTGTTACAACTTCTGTATCTGTTGTTATTAGTGTTGTATCTGCTGCTGTCACCACTGCTGCTTCATCTGCTTCAACTCAGCTTCAGAAAGAATTGATGAAAAAGATTGATGCTCTATATGATGATCAAAGTTCTGAGAGTGATGAATTCAGGACTGATTCTGATGACTCCTCTGCCACTATTGCCAGGAAGAGAAAGGCAAGGAGCAAAGCCATGAAAAGAGTGCCTCCAGCCAAAGTCAAGGACAATAATGACATACCATATTACATTCTTCATGACTGCCCCATAACTGAGCATTGAATGCAATACTCCAAGAACCAACTTAAAGCTATGAAGAAGAAGAGGAAGTATGAGAAAAGATCTTCTCAATGTCAACATCCTCATCCTCCTCCACCACCTCCTCCTGATGCAGGTGCAGGTGGAAGCTCAGCTGCTCAACCCTCTGCCAAAAGCCAAACCCCCTATCAGCCCCATGCCAGATCTTATCATAGGGGAAGACAGTCCAGAGGTTCTCAATCCAGAAGAGGAAACTATAGAGGAAATCAAAGTGAATTCCAAGTTTATTCAAAAGGTTATTCAAGGCAACATCCTTACTCCAGGGAAGAACAAACCTCATCAGACACAACATCAGGTCATTTTCCCTATAAGCTAAAGGGAGTAGTTTCATCCAGACCTCCTCAGGATAATCCATCCAATAGATATGAGCCACCAGTGGCCTTTGAAGATCCTGAAAATAATCCAACTGCTTGAACTGCCAGGATGAAAGAGCTTGCTGCACTGGACCAAATTAAGAAAGCCAGAGAGCAAGGCAGAGATTCCTCCAACATTACTACATTGTCTGAACAGAGAAAGAAAGAATTGAAAAGATATGCTTCAAGCAAATTCTTTGATTCTGATAGATATATGGAGCTGCATCCTGAAGCTGTAGTTCCAAGGCCCAAACAGCAAACCTCTTTAGGTGCAGCAGATGACACAAGATCCAAAAAGGAAGCTCTTAACCCCAATAGAGAAATCAAACTTATAAAGAGCAAGGAGAAGAAATAACTATGTAAGGTGACAATCATTCTGATCTCTGATTATTGTCTGGGATGATATATATATCTGTGATTCTGCAATGTCCTGCTTATTGCTTTTTTGTATTGTTGCTTTGTATGTTGTTATTTAATTTTTCCAAGTTCTGTAAATAGTAATCCTAACCCAAATAGGGGGAGATTGTTGGAACACTCAATTACTAATTTGGGTCAGGATCACTATGTCTTTAGGAAACCTGTTTTTGACCTCCTGTATAGCTCTAAAGGTCAATTAGAATTGAGTCTAAGGGTTAGAAGTCTAGGTTTGGAAGCTGCCCTCAAGACCAAGGTTTTTCATTTGAACACTAAGTCATATCGTCGAGCTCAGTACGACGAATCGTCGAACTCCAATCGACGATCGTCTAGCTGAACTTCGACAGATCGTCGAACTCCATTCGACGATCGCTGAGCTCAACTTCAACAAATCGTCGAACTCCATTCGACGATCTTCGAGCTCAGTTCGACGATCTTGACTCAGTATTGACTCAGTATTGATTCTCTATCTCTGAGCTCAGTTCGACGATCTTTGAGCTCAGATCGACGATTTTTGTTGCTGTCTAAGTCCAAATCGCTGAGCTCAGTTCGACGATAGCAGAGCTCAGTTCGACGTTTTTCTGAAGACTTCAAGGATTTTCAAGATTCAAATTCAGAACAGTTAAGGAGTTATTCAGCAATTAATTCAGAAGATTTTCTAGCCGTTTTCATTTATTCTGGACCAAGTTTCAAGAGATTATCAAGGAATGTTTCTTTGAACTTTCCCCCAGAAGACATTTGCAATTAAGGATGCAATTAATGTCAGGTCAACGGCTATTCTTGACAGAGGATGATTTTCTATTCAGAAGCAGAGAATAAAACTCAAGATTTTTGAATCTCTCTAACATAGATCAGAACAGACAACACAGACAAGAAGAACAAGAACATAACATTCTCTGTCTCCAAGAATTCATACAAGAACACACATCCAAGGAGATCAACCTTCTGAAATCTTCTGATCTCTTGTGATTCAAGTGTTCAAGGTCAACATCTCTCAAATACTCCAGACACCTAACATTTCAGCTGCTGCTGAAATTATCATTTGCTGGAGATCAACTTCTGAAGGCCTATCACCCTACAGCAAAGCTTCATTTCCTGAATATCTCAAGAACTCGAGGGGAGCTTTGACAATATCAAATCCACATAGTCTTCTCAGTTGCTTTGAGAAAGAGAAGACTTTCATAACTCTCTCATCCTCATCTCTGTAAAGGATTTTTCAAACTCCCTTCAAAAGTTTGAGTTTGGTTTTTGAGCATCTTGTCAAAAGCTCATTGGTGGCAAGACACCTGATCAAAAAATCTGATTTGGTTTTTGAGCATCTTATCAAAAGCTCATTGGTGCTCAGGACACCTGATCAACTTATCCTGCAGTGGATTCCTACCTAGGGTGGTAGAAGAGTGGATGTACCCATGTTTAGGGGAACCACTATAGCTCCTTGTGTCTTCTAACTTGCTTGTCTTTATCTTTTGTTTCTGGCTGTGATTGCTTTGTGATTAGTTAGGATCTGTGATTAATTTCTGTTGTAGGTTATTTTGTGATTAGATTTAATAATTGCTTCACTGTTCACTCAGATTACAACAATTGTTGTAAAAAGTTTTCAAGCACCATATACTTTATTCATCCCCCCTCTAGAGTATATCAGATCTAGCTGCACTTTCACAACGTAAGAGGGAGCTCAAACTCCTATTGACCACCTCAGTCTGTCCATCCGTCTGTGGGTGGTAGGCGGTGGAGAACTTGAGGGTGGTGTCCGTCTTCATCCATAGTGTCTTCCAGAAATAGCTCATGAACCGGACGTCACGATCAGACACTATAGAGGAAGGTAATCCGTGATACCTGAAGACCCCTCTAAAGAATAGGGCGGCAACCAAGGAGGCATCGGCCGTCTTGCGACATGGGATGAAGTGGGCCATCTTCGAAAAGCGATCCACGACAACATAAATGGAATCATGTTTCTTGGGCGTGCGGGGCAGCCCAAGAACAAAGTCCATACTGATGTCAACCCAGGGTCTGTGAGGAATCAGCAACAGGGAATACAGGCCGCTGGGTTGGCGAGATCCTTTCGCCGTCTGGCACGTCCTACAATGCCTAATCACACGCGCTACGTCCCCTTTCAGCGAGGGCCAATAGAAACGATCCTCAACCAAGGCGATAGTCTTGTCTCGCCCGAAGTGTCCGGCGGCGCCTCCCGCATGCATCTCCCAGATCAAGAAGTCACGGAGAGAAGTGGAGGGAATGCAGAGTCGGGCGCCGAAGAACAGGTATCCCTCGGAAATCGTAAACCCATCAATAGTGTCTGGAGGATTCCGGATGAGGGACCTATAGATATCTCCAAAATCCGAACACTCGGCATACTCAACAACGAGACGCTCAAAACCAGTGACATGTGTGCTCATCGCCTGCAGGAGGCTAATCCGGCGACTCAAGGCATCAGCCGGCTTGTTTTCAACACCCGCGTGGTGTTTAATAACGTAGTGATAGCTCTGCAATGGGAGCCCTCCTGGCTAAGTACTCCACCGATCCCTAGGCCTGAAGCATCACACGCCACCTCGAAGGCTAGGCTAAAATCTGGCAATCTAAGGACAGGGGCGGAGGCTAAACGGTCCTTGATCTCCTCGAAGGCCTTAGTGGCGGTCGTGGTCCACACGAAGTCTCCCTTACGAAGGCAGCTCGTAAAGGGGGTCATAAGTGCGCTAAAACCTCGGACAAACCTCCTGTAGAAGGTGGCAAGTTCATGGAAGCTCCTGACCTCGTGGATGGTCGTGGGGACAAGCCACTCACGGATTGCTCTCACCTTGTCGGGGTCCACGGAGATGCCCGACGCCGAGATAATATAGCCAAGAAAGTGGACCGATTCAGCCAGAAAATCACACTTCTTCATATTGATAAATAAATGCTCCTTCCTGAGGGTATCGAACACCAATCGGACGTGGTGTAGGTGGTCAGTGCGCTCCTGGCTATAGATAAGAATATCGTCGAAGTACACAACTAGGAACTTGCCCATGTAGGGCCGCAAGATCTGAGTCATCACCCGCATGAACGTGCTACGGGCATTCGACAATTCGAAAGGCATCACCAACCACTCAAATAGGCCATCCTTCGTCTTGAAGGCCTTCTTCCATTCATCCCCCTCACGGACCCTAATCTGGTGATATCCGCTCCTAAGGTCAATTTTTGTGAAAATACGGGCACCAGCCACAGCGTCAAGTAAGTCGTCAAGGCGGGGAATCGGAAAACGGTACTTCACCGTGATGTTATTGATGGCTCTACTGTCAACGCACATGCGCCAGCTCCCGTCCTTCTTTGGGGTGAGAAGGGCTGGGACCGCGCACGGACTCAAGCTCTCGCGTACGAAGCCCTTCCTAAGTAAATCATCAACCTGCCGTTTTAGCT
The DNA here is from genome assembly GCA_039583875.1 of Platanthera guangdongensis. Classification (NCBI taxonomy): domain Eukaryota; kingdom Viridiplantae; phylum Streptophyta; class Magnoliopsida; order Asparagales; family Orchidaceae; genus Platanthera; species Platanthera guangdongensis. The sequence goes on along the minus strand of CM077167.1, from coordinate 119,059,043 downwards.
CGGTATGCTCGGTTGGGCTCATACGGTAGTGTGGGAGGTTGGGCAAAGATGCCCCCGGCACAAGGTCGATCGCGTGCTGGATATCCCTCAGAGGGGGTAGCTCGTCGGGGAGCTCCTCGGGTGTAATGTCCGTAAAGTCTCTCAATAGTCGCTGTAAATCAGGATCAGTAGGAACGACACCTCCACTAGGAGTGTCCGGGGCCAAGGTAGCCGCTACAACAAATACGATCCCCGAGTCTAAGCTCTCTCTCATGAAGTCATGCATCCTCAGAAGGTGCAGGGGCCTGGAGGAACCAGCACTGACGGACGAGTCAACCTTGCCCTTGGATGAATCCTTGGGCTGGGTTGGGGTCAAGGTGATCTTCCGGCCCCGATCATAAAATACGCATGTGTTCGACCGCCCGAAGCACGTCACGTCGCGATCAAACAGCCATGGTCGACCTAAGAGGACATGGGCTACGTCCATCGGGATAACGTCACACCAGACCTTGTCCTCAAAGGACGCGAGTCGCAAGGGCACTAAACACCGCTGGGTAACCTGGATAGCAGACTTGTCCACCCAGAGGACACGATAGGGCTGGGGGTGCGGCTCGGGGGTGATCTGCATCCGCTCCAGCGCCTTCATGGCGACAATATTGACGCAGCTCCCCCCATCGATAGCAAGCTTGCAGGGGTCGCCCGCGCTCTGGAAATAAGTATAGAAGATGGTGGTACGTCGCCAATCATCCTCCGAACGAGGAGTATGCAGGAGGCGGCGTATAACTCCTAGCTCTAAAGATCTCTCAGCGTCACTCTCCCAGTCTTCCTCCACAGTTGTTACTATATCGCCCTCAGTCTCTCTCGCCGGGTCTATACTTTTGTCTTCCTCGTCCTCAATCAACAGGTTCCGCATATGGCACTGTGCGGCATAATGACCTCGTCTAGAGCATCTATAGCACTGAGGACCACTTGGCCTAGGAGGCCCGGTCATAACAGCCTTCCCTTTCACATCCTCAGGGATGTGGGGAGGACCGGAGGCCTGGGGATGAGGAGGGGTGGACCTCCTGAATGTGGGGCCATCAGTCCTAGGAGCCTGCTGGCGGGGCCCGGTAGTCCGGAGGTAGAGCTCGTACTCCAGGGCCAACTCATAAATCTGCTCGACTGTTTCTCGTCGGTGGGGAATCAGTTCCCTCCTAATCTCCGGTCGTAGGCCGTACCGAAACCGGGAAGCCGCGGCACTACTCTCCTCTCGAAGGTCACTCCTCACCATCAGGTCGTCAAACTTGGTCATATATTCAGTTACTGACATCGTGCCCTGTCGAAGCGCATAGACCTGGTCTAACAATCGATCACGATATGACGCGGGGAGATATTTCTCCTTCAAGCGCCTCTTCATATCTTCCCATCTAATAATAGGCCGATAGCCGTCCCGCTCTAAGGCTCGCTCTACACTAGTCCAATAATTCATCGCAGATCCCACTAACTTCATACGCGCAAATCGCACTTTGCGCTCATCACTCATGTCGTACCAGTCAAAGTAGTGTTCCATCTCCCGGAGCCCGTCATTAAATGCTCCAGGGTCTTGATGACCGTCGAATGTAGGAACATCAATACGAATACGGCGGAGGATGTCATCCTCCCTAGGTGGTACCCCTTCCCGATGTTCGGGATAGCCGTCAAAGCGGTCACGACGGGCATAGTCGTATCGGGGCCGCTCAGGATTCCGTGGGGCATCATGATCATAATCAGGGGGATCTGGATACCGTCGGGGGGCGTTGTGGTCGCCTCGGCCTTCGTATGCATCCTGGCGCGCACGAAGCTCATTGATTCGAACGCCCAATTGATCAAAGCGGTCTAAAATCACGCGTTGGAATTCAGCGGGGGACAATTCCGAATTGGAGTTGGAGTTGCCGGCCCGCTCATCAGTGAGGTTCGGATCAGACATGCTTTGTCTAAATGGCGTACCACTACGTAACATACGACGCGCGCGAACCTGGCGCTTTGATACCAATCTGATGTAGGGGCAGGCTAGGGTCGTGGAAAACTAGACGCACTATGGGGTTTTGCGATGTGGACAACCCAACACAGCACGAGCTTCACAAAATTCAAACAGTTATTAGCGTAGATTAAATAAATAACTTTAAGCTCATGTAGAGATCCACAAAAGGGGTAGTGGCAAAGGGAAAAACACCTAGGTGTGGTTACGAATCGGGAGCGCAAAGATTTAAATTAAAACGGATTAGCCCTGCAGGTTAGCACAAAATCAAGTAATCCAAGCACCACTCAATTGATAAACGAAACACAGAAATCTAAGCAAAGTAAATCATGTTGAAACTCAAATCCAAAATACAACTTACAACCTTACAAAGAGCCAATCGGACGAAGGAGGACACCAAATGCGGAGAGGAATGGATCCGGGTCTTTGGAGGCCAACTGTGGGGGAATATTGAGGGCTCACGGGCTGCAGGGAACTGGGAAATGGCTGATTGGGTGGAGACTGGGCTGGGAGTGGTCTGACAGGAAAGGGGCAAGGCTGGAGGATGGCCGTCGGAGGTGACGGAGGGTTGGAGGGTGGCTGTCGGGGGAGCAGGGGGGCTAGAGGGTGGTTGTCGAGGCTGTTGGGGGGCTGGGAGTTGGACGGCGGGGCTGCTGGAAGGTGGGAAGTTGGCCGACGGGTTGCTGGAGGGCTGGGGGAAGCTCGACGGGATGGCTGGGAGGCTGGGAAGCACTCGACGGGAGGCTGGAAGGCAGGGGAAGTACTCGACGGGATGGCGGGGGGGTTGGGGAGTGTTCGTCGGAGGGTTGGAAGGCTGTGGAGCGCACTGTCGGAGGCGTGGAAGGGACGAACGGCAGCGGGAGAGCCCTAGGCGTCGCACCTGGGGGTGTTGGCGTCGCACCAACCGACCGGTTGAAGAATCACTCAATCACTCGGTGCCCTAACCCTCCTCTTGGCTCCTATAAATAGAAAATAGAAGCTAGGGCATCCGGAATCGATGGCTCAGATCGCCCGATCTTCCGGGTGCCCAAATAATGTCAATACATGTCCGAATAAAAGAAAACGAAATACGAAAAATACTTGCGTCGACCTTCCGGACACATCTGCGGGCTCGGATCGTCCGGAAGGGCCCTCAAAGTGCAGGATCATAAAATCACGCCTGCTTTCGGCGGGAATACACGTGTGTGGGCCAATGTCGACGTCGATCTCCATCATTACTACTCTAGAAAAATGAAGTAAACCTTGTATATACTTTTTGTGTATGTAAAAACAATGTATGAGTACATATATATAGGAAGAGGAAGGAGAGAAGAATCTCATTTACAAGGTGTGGGACTAATACAGACAGAGAAGGAGAAACTAAATGGGCCAATATGTGGGCCTTTACATAGTCTTTTCTAACACTCCCCCGGAATCTGGAGCGTACAAGTCGTAGGCACCCAGCTTGGACAAGAACTCGTAAAATAGAGCACAAGATAGAGCCTTAGTGAGAAGATCGGCAACTTGGTTAGTAGTCGGAACATGTCTCAATTCCAGCTTCTTCATTTTAACTTTCTTCTGAATGAAGTGGCAATCAACTTCAATGTGTTTCGTTCTTTCATGAAAAGCTGGATTCTTAGCTATGTGTATAGCAGCTTGATTATCACAGAGTAAGGTAACTGGTGAAGAGAGTTTTACTCACATATCATCTAGGAGACTCTCAAGCCATGTAAGCTTGGATACAACAAACGTCATCGAACAGTATTCAGCTTCAGCTGAAGATTGAGCAACCACGGCTTGTTTCTTATTGCGCCAGGTAACAAGGTGACCTCCGAAGTAGGTACAAAATCCGCTGATAGAACGTCGATCATCCAGGGAACCAGCACAATCTGCATCTGAATACGCAACCAATGTTGGAGTAGAAGAAGTTTTGTATACCAACCCTTCATCAGAGGCTTTTTTTAGATATCTCGATATGCGTTTGACGGCTTGTAGATGAGACATCCGAGGAGAATGCATAAACCAGCCGACAACCCCAACAGCAAAGGATATGTCTGGTCTCGTGACTATTAGGTAAATTAGTTTTCCAATGAGACGCCGATGGTATTCTGCATTTGGAAGAAGTATATCTGTATCTGAGGCTTGTGCACAAAGCTTATGATTGACATCCATAGGAGTATTGGTCAGCTTGCATCCAGAGTAGTCGGCATCATGAAGAAGGTCGAGACAGTACTTTCGTTGAGATAGGACAAGACCGTCAGGACGTCTTGCGATCTCAAGACCGAGAAATTATGGGAGGTTCCTCAGATCTTTTGTTTGAAAGACAGCTCAGGTGTTGTTTGATCATTTGTATGTCTTTAAGTCATCACCTATGATTAGTATATCATTGACATACACTAAAAGAATAACGGTGCCTGTTTTGTGATGTTGAGTAAACAGAGAGAAATTTGCCGAGCTCCGAGTGAAACCAACTTCTCGCACAACCCTACTAAACTTGTCAAACCATGCTCGAGGAGATTGTTTGAGACCATAAATTGACTTTTGAGGTGACAAACCCTGCACTCCCCCGTGGTATCAAACCCCGGAGGTTGTTGCATGTAGAATGTTTCTTATAGATCGTCATTTAGAAAAGCATTGTTAATATCCAGTTGATGTAAGGGTCATTGGCAATGCACAACAACTGAGAGAAGGACATGAACCGTATTGAGCATGGCTACTGGAGAGAATGTTTCCACATAATCAAGACCTTGTTGCTCGGTAAATCCACGAGCCACCAGACAGGCTTTGAGATGATCAATTGTCTCATCGGGAGCATGTTTGATGACAAAGACCCAGTTACAGCCAACAGTAGTCTGGTCAGGCGGGAGAGAAACCAGATCTCATGTCTGATTACCTCAGAGGGCTGTCATTTATTCGTCCATGACTGCCCTCCAGCCCGGATATTGTAGAGCCTCCTGCACAGAGTTAGGGACAAAAATAGAGGATAATGAAGTAACAAATGTGCGAAGTGACGGGGACAGGCGATGTAAAGATACATAATTCGTCATTGCTCGGGGCAGTAGAGGAAGGACGACGAGGGTACACATGGATTATAGGCTGCTTAGATGGCTGCGGTGGGAGTGGCGTGGGGATGAGAGGTAGTACTAGCGAAGGAACGGGAACAACTGGCCACATAAGAGGAGGCGGGCGGTAACAGAAGTGGAGGGTCAAGGGATTAAGAATAATAGGGTTGGTCCTCAAGAAAGGTGACGTCCGCCGATGTAACATTCTTTCGATCAGTGGGAGAGTAGCATACATAGCCTTTCTGCGTGGAAGAATACCCAACGAACATATATTTTGTTGCACGTGGGGCAAGCTTGTCAGTAAAGGGGGCAAGGTTGTGAACATAGCAGACACAATCGAAAAAACGAGGAGTGACTGTAAATAGGAGTGTGTAGGGAAAAAGGGAAAAAGGAGTTTGAGAATGGATAATAGAGGAAGACAAGCGGTTAGTGAGGTGGCAGGTCGTAGAGATTGTGAAATTCCAGCATATGGTGAGAATATTCATTTGATTTCGAGCGACCTCCAGAAGGTGACGATTCTTGCATTCGGCGATACCATTTTGTTGAAGAGTATCAATACCGGAGGTTTGGTGGGATGATGCAGAACTTAGTGCACAAGTCGGTAAACGCATGACATGTGTATTCACGAGCATTATCGGTGCGAAGAGTTTCAATCGTTGTAGAGAATTGGTTGCAAGTCATAAGGATAAAAGTACAGAAGACAGGAGGCAATTCAGATCGATCATGAAGAAAATACAACCATGTGACACGAGAGTAATCATCAATGAAGGTAACGAAGTAACGATAGTCAAAAACACTGGCAGTTTTATAGGGTCTCCATATATCAAAATGAACTAAAACAAGAGCACTGCTCCGAGTACAATGTGGTGAAAAGGTAAAACGATGGTGATTGTCGTAGATACATGACTCGCATGTGAAATCAGTGAAAGACGGAACTGGAAGAGCTTTCTAGAGGATGCGCAGAAGGGCATGCCCAAGACGTCGATGTCAATCGATAGTGCTAATAGTGGAGAGAATAGGGGGGTGGAGGTCCAAGATGTAAAGCCCATTAACCAGTTTTTCTTCACTAATGACCGTCTGCATTCGGCGATTCTGCACAACACAAAAGGTATAAGAGAAAGTCACATAACAATCAAGATCTTGTATAAGACGGCTAATTGATAGGGGATTGAAAGGCGAGCCAGGAACATGAAAAACCGAGTGAAGAGTGAGAGACGAGGTAAGAGCAACGTCAGCGAATCTAGAGACTGGAGTAGTGTCCCAATTGGCAGCAGTAATGAGCTTGGGATGCGTAGAGTTCGAGTACTGTGATGGTTTTGTTGGGGTAATATGATGTGTGGCCCCGAAGTCCATAATCTAGGGGGAACCGTGGGCAAGACAGAAAATACCCCCATCAGAAATAGACACAACAGATCCAGATGAACGACAAGTTCACTCCTGCAGTCGCTGTAGTTGAGTGCCCAGAAAGGCAATGTCAGCATGGACATTGTATGGAGCATGGGCGGCCATCGGTCAAGGGCCAGCTTGGAGGTGCAGTTGCCAGGAGCAAGACTAGCAGGAACAGTCGAACAGTCTTGGAGAATAGAAGAGCGGCAAGCAGCGACTATCAGAGCAGTCGCGAACGGCAGAGGAAGTCGTAACCAACGAGCAAGCAAATCAACAACGACTGAGAGAAGTTGATGCAAGAACACAGCGGCTAAGCACAATCCGCGGCTAACAAGAAACAGCTAACCAGAAGCGGCTAAGCACAGAGTTGTGACGAGCAAGAGACCAGATCGTGGCGATTTGAAAAGTGGCGAACTGAGAGGAGACCGCACAGCCAAGAGGCTGAGGCGAACATGGAGCAGAGCACTGTTAGCAGCGAGCAAAGACAGTAAACAAAATGCGTGATAAAAGAGCAAGTCGCGGTGAACACAAGAAACAGGTCGTGATAAACTGAAACTGGTGGCACGACATACAATCCAAAACGCGACCAAAAGATAGAATGCGAGTAGGCAGCAATAGTAAACCAGCGTCACGATCAATCCATTATCCAGCGGCTAGGCAAGCCAGCAACGAGCAAGAAGGCCGCAGCAAGTAGGAAGGTCACAGCGAGTAGGATGGCCGTGGAGGCTAGGCAAGGCCGCAACGAGCAGAGAGAAGACAGTAGAGAACAAAGGTAGTGTCCAGAAATGGTGAGGTCAAGAACTAGGTCGCAGCGAATAGAGAGATAGACCGCGCGATCACCGAAGAGCAGCCAGCAATATGATGCCGAACCGGGCAAACCGCGGTAGACACAGCAGATCGCAAGGGGCAGCGAGAGAATGCAGACCGCAAGAGCTGTGCTTCGATCACACAGCGAGAAGACCAGGGGGTCCCAGGGGCGGACCCACATAGGGTCCAGTGTGGGCGGCCACCGACACTGATTTGGAAAAATATTGCTTTTGAATTGTAGAAAATATATTTTTTATTTGTTTGATTTTAAAAATATATACAATAATATTAAAAAAATATACATGTTTGTCTCTTTGGTAAGTTGATAAAGTTTTTAGTATTTTATTATGTGGTCATGAGTTCAATTCCTATTCAAGACACATTTATTTATTTATTTATTTATTTATTCATTACTCATTTATTTATTTTTATTTCATATTCATTCAACATTTATTTCGCATGTATCTATCATTTTATTTTTTAAGCATGGCACATTTATTTACCATTTTATTTCGGTATGATACATCTATTTATTATTTTAAAATTTATAAATATAATTCAAATTTATAATATCTTCAAATTTATTATTTTAATTACTTACAATTATGTCTTACAAGCTGTATTTATCATTTTATTTTCTATATATGACATATTTATTTACTATTTTTCAAAAAAATCAGGAGTGTTTAACAATTATCAATTATTGTTTGATATTTTAATGTAATATAAACATATTTATTTATATTTATCATTTTATTCTATTTTAAAAAAATAAACACTGCCCACACTGAGAATATTCTCTGCGTTCGCCACTGGGGGGTCCTACTTGTCAGATGGGAGAAGGCTATAAAAGAGCCAAGAAGAATGAGAACAAGCGGAAGCCACTGGTGAGAAGAGATGTTGCGGGTAGAAGAGACAAAACCGCGGAGCGAAGAGAGGAAGAACCAGCGGTTAAAAAAAGGTAAACCGTGGATAGCAAAGAGAAGCACCGGTCGGACAGAGGCAGGAGTCCGCCTGGGAAGAAACAGGAAAAAAACGGTTCGAAAAGATCTAACCGCTCAAATGGATCAAACCTCTAATACAATGTAGAAAAATATTGTAAACCTTGTACATCTTGTGTATGTAAAAACAATGTATGAGTACATATATATAGGAAGAGTGTTGGAGAATGAAGGCTTCACATTCATTCTCCTTGCCTTTATCTATTTTGCTTAGGGCATATTTGTAATTTGCTTCATCTTTGACTTTTGTGTTTTTCCATGCTATTTAGTCGGGTGTGTCCGGACCTGGGAACTGCAAGAGAGAAACATTATCTTCTTCCTGTTTTTCTTTCTTGCGTGCATCTAAGAACTGCTCAGCTTGGGTTGTTCCTTGTTTCCTTCTTCTCTTGTATTTTTGCTTTGTCTCGCAGGTGATTCTCTGGAGTTTCCTGCACAAGAAGTAAAGTTACTGTGTTTTTCAGTTTTCACATTTGGTATCAGAGCCAGACGGCTATCGCCATCCGAAGATCCTTGCTCATTTCTTGTGGTTTCTGTTTTTTTGATCCTCATCATATGGCTACCTCACACACCAGTCAAGTTTTTACCTATACTCAAACTGGCATACCCGTCTTTTAGGGCGATGCGTACGATTATTGGAGCAAACAGATGAGAATTTTCTTCCTCTCACAGGGCTTGTGGGATCTGGTTCAAAATGGGTATTCACAGCCTCCGGAGAGTACTTCCTCAACCACGAGCACTTCGGACAAGGCCGTGATAGAGGCTTTGGCCGCCGCTCAGCTGACCTTGGACAATCAGAAGCGTGATGCTAAAGCACTGCTCTGTATCCAGCAGGGGGTTGGACGGACCATCCTTCCTCTCATCATTGACGCCACCACGTCTCAGGAGGCCTAGGAACTTTTAAAACTTGAATACCGGGGAAGTGCACGTGTGATCTCCATCAGACTCACCCTGCTCTGGCGAGATTTTGATAATCTCATCATGCACACTGGGGAGTCTGTGCAGAGCTACTTCTCCCGTACTACCTCTGTTGTTAATCAAATCCGAACCTATGGTGATGACTTACCTGAGAAACGGGTTGTCTCTAAGATCCTTAGCAGCCTTACTGTGAAGTTTGATCATGTTGTTGCAGCAATAGAAGAGGCAAAGGATATTACCAGATTGTCAACTGCTGAGTTAATGAGCTCCCTGTTGGGTCATGAAGAAAGAATGAAGCGTAAAGAAGTGCACATTAAGCAAGCCTTTCAAAGTCAGCTCCAACTTGCACCTCCAAGATCCGACGGCTCCTCCTCTTCTCAGAAACACAGAAGTGCCCCTTACAGGGCCTATGCTCCTTATTGCAAGCTGTGTCACAAATCTACTCATCACACTAAAGATTGTCAGTCACGGTGCAAAAAGTGTAAACGGAATAATCATCTACAGAGGGATTGTTGGTATAAAGACAGCAAGCCGCAAGAGGAGGCCAATTTCACACAGCAACATGAGTCTCTATTTTACTCCTCCCTTCAACCTGAAGCACCCAATAGTGAAATTTGGTTTCTTGATAGTGGTTGCTCGAACCATATGTCAAACAATAAATCCTCATTTGTACACCTAAGTGATCATGATAGATCAGAAGTTATAATGGGCGATGGCCACATCAAAACCATAGAGGGCAGAGGAACTGTGGCTGTTACTCTACGCAATGGTGTGGTAAACCACATCCATGATGTCCAGTATGTCTCAGGCCTGTCCCAAAACTTCTGGGTGTTGGCCAACTTTTACACAAAGGGTACAAACTCATCTTTGAGGGTGATGAATGCATCATTCTAGATACACAGAAAGAGCAACTTATTACAGTGGTAAAAATGTCTAAGGATAGAATTTTTCCTATTTCAATGCCCCTGGGCTCCCAGCACTCCTCATCTGAAGCTTCTCCTTCAATTGCCAATACTGCTACCAGCCATGTTGACTCCATGCTATGGCACTTCAGATGTGGTCACCTAAATTTTGGCGACCTAGCTAAACTAAAGACCCTGGTGCATGGTGTACACGGGACAATTTCCCAGAGTGGATTCTGTGTTGTGTGTGCTGAAACTAAAATCCACAGGACTCCATTTCCTCAACAAGCGACTTGGAGGGCTACCCAACCACTTGAGTTGATTCATGAAGACATCTGGGGACCTGCTACCACTCATACCTGGTCTGGGAATCGGTTCTATGTCCTGCTTATAGATGATTTTAGCCGCATGTGCTGGATTTATTTCTTGCCGCAAAAATCTGATGCCTTTCCCACATTTTGCCACTTCAAAGCTCTTGTGGAAAATGAAATCGACCATAAGATTAAATGTCTCAGAACTGATAGGGGGGAGAGTTCCTGAGCACCGAGTTCAATCAGTTATGTGAGTCAAGAAGGATACAGAGACATCTCACTGTTCTCTATTGCCCCCAACAAAATGGAGTTGTGGAGCGCAAAAACAGAACAGTGGTGGAAATGGGAAAGAGTTTGTTACAGCAAAAGGGACTTCCAAAAAAATTTTGGGGGGAAGCCATGCATACTGCTGTTCATATCATAAATAGGGCACCTACCAAAGATCTCACAAACTCAACTCATTATGAAACCTGGTACAAGAGAACCATCTATCCATCATTTCAAAATCTTTGGCTCAATTGCTTATGCCCTGACAACAAGAGAACATAGAGATAAACTGGAAAAGAAGGGGGAGAGGTGTATCATGGTGGGATACAGCCAAGAGTCAAAGGATTATAGACTCTACAATCCTCTCACACAAAAACTTATTATCAGCAAGGACACTATTTTTGATGAAGATAAATCATGGGACTGGAATGCAGTTGAGGATCAGACTCCATTGTTCCTGGATTTTGTGGAGGATGCTGCTAGAGATCCACCTTCTGATTCCCCCAGTCAGCCTCCCAATCCACCTTCAGTTGAAGAGTCTTCATCTGACGACAGGTATGGATCATCATCTCCTAAGAAATTTCGAAGTCTCACAGATATCTATGAATCGTACAATGTTGCCCTCATCTGTCAAGAGCCCACTTCATTTGCTGAAGCTATTTCTCAGCCTCAGTGGGCTGAAGCTATGAAATCAAAGATTCATATGATTTCCAAAAATAATACCTGGATGTTGGTAAACAAACCTCCTCAGCATAGCATCATTAGATTGAAGTGGATTTTCAAACTAAAACTCAATGAGGATGGAAAGGTTAAAAAACACAAAGCGCGACTCGTAGCCAGAGGTTTTTCCCAAAAGCCAGGAAGAGATTTTACAGAGACATTCGCTCCAGTTGCGAGAATGGAAACCATTCGCATCTTGCTGGCGTTTGCAGCACAACAACGGCTTCAAATTCATCAACTTGACGTAAAATCTGCTTTCTTGAATGGGGCCCTGAATGAAGATATATATGTGCAGCAGCCAGAAGGTTTTGTGGTGCAAGGAGAAGAAGAGAAAGTGTACAAACTCAGAAAGGCTTTATATGGACTGCGACAGGCTCCAAGGGCTTGGAATGATAGAATTGACAAGTTTCTCAGTCTCAATGGATATGCCAGGAGTCTATATGAAGCCTCCCTCTATCACAAACATCTCTCAAACAACTCATTCCTAATAGTATGCATCTATGTGGATGACCTCCTTGTCATAGGATCAAATCCTCAGATTACAGAGGAGTTCAAGAATCTCATGAAAAATGAATTTGAGATGAGTGACCTGGGGCCTATGAAGTATTTTCTAGGCTTACAGATAGACCAAATTCCATGAGCTATTTTTGTGCATCAAAGCAACTATCTGCAGGATTTACTAAAACGGTTTGGTATGCAGGATTGCAAACCAACTGCAACTCCTATGGCAACTAGTGAAAGATTGCTTAAAGAAGATGGGGAAGAAAAAATAAGTGAGGAGACATATCGAAGCATTGTGGGCTCACTTATATATCTGACCAATAGTAGACCTGACATTGAACATTCAATCGGAATGGTGTCAAGATTTGTGAGTGCACCAAGCTGTGTTCACATGAAGGCCGTAAAGAGGATCTTCCGATACTTACGGGGCACCTGTAATTATGGACTGATGTATACTCGAAGTGAGAATGAGGAAGAAGTGTTAATTGGTTTCTCTGATAGTGATTGGGCCGGCAGTGCTGATGATCGAAAGAGTACCAGTGGATTCGTCTTCCAGATTGGAGGGAAATCCGTTTCCTGGAACTCTAAGAAGCAGCAAAGCACCGCCCTCTCATCGGCGGAGGCCGAGTACATCGCTATAGGGGAGGCAGCAAAGGAGGGAGTATGGTTAAAGCGACTTCTGGAAGAATTGATGAAGAGGAAGCAGGAACCAACTCTGCTGATGGTCGACAGTACCTCATCCATGTCCATTAGCAAGAATCCCGTATTTCACAACCGCACGAAACATATACAGATCAAGCATCATTTTGTGAGGGAATTGGTGGAATAAAAGGAGATAGCTCTGATGTATTGCAACACCAAGACCAATTGGCAGATGGAATGACAAAAGCTCTAACGGTGGAGAAGTTCCAGGCGTTCCGTGAGAGACTTGGTGTCATCAGCGGCAAAGAAGCCCTAATCAAGAGAGGGAATGTTGGAGAATGAAGGCTTCACATTCATTCTCCTTGCCTTTATCTATTTTGCTTAGGGCATATTTGTAATTTGCTTCATCTTTGACTTTTGTGTTTTTCCCTGCTATTTAGCCGGGTGTCCGGACCTGGGAACTACAAGAGAGAAACATTATCTTCTTCCTGTTTTTCTTTCCTGCGTGCATCTAAGAACTGCTCAGCTTGGGTTGTTCCTTGTTTCCTTCTTCTCTTGTATTTTTGCTTTGTCTCGCAGGTGGTTCTCTGGAGTTTCCTGCACAAGAAGTAAAGTTATTGTGTTTTTCAGTTTTCACAAAGAGGAAGGAGAGAAGAATCTCATTTACACGGTGTGGGACTAATACAAAGAGAGAAGGAGAAACTAAATGGGTCAATATGTGGGCCTTTACATAGTCTTTTCTAACAACTACTACTATTGATGATTATTATATACCAGATGACCAATAGGGAGAGGATCTAGAGCTCCTGGATGCACCATAGTGGGATGAGGAGAGTGTTCTCTCCATCAGGGAGATATTTGTGGATCATATTGCGAAAGAACCCGATCATGCATTTTCTGAATTAAAAATTAATAGTTTTCCTCTGGCTTATTTGCAAAACTATTCTACACATGTATTTAATGATCCTGTCGAAGAAATGTTGCAGGGTGAGAACTTGGAGCCTGAAGCTGTACCGAAATGGGATGAGGAGGACAACATTTTCGATGAGGAGTTGTGCATTTCTTCATTGGTGAAGGAGATCTGCCACACCACTGATGCTTCTGATTTTTCAGATGCCCCTCACTATGATTCTGACAGGGATCAAGCTTGGGAACTTGCCGGGAGTGAAACCGGGATCACTCCCATAATTACCAACTATTTAAGTCTTTTGTCCATTTTGTTTCCTAACCATCCTTCCATATTTGAACACATGCAGGGGAATTCAGCATTGGTACAACTATAGTGTGCTGAAAAAAAATGCAAAGCATGGCGGAGAGTTTTTCTCTTTGTGAGTGGGATGAATTCCCCTCACAAAAGAAAGCTCAATCCCATGTACCCTCCAATTATTTTACGCCCGCTATTGTTGACCAACCTCTTCCTCTTCCTGATATTTTCCATGATGTCTTCCATGCCCCTGCAAATTTATGAATTTATTGACCCATTTTTGGGTAATCATGAGATGCAATCTTCGCATCGAAAGCTGAGGGAAATGACGAAATACATTGTGTATTTCACCTCATCGTCATTGCTTGTGTTTCCCCGGAAGGATTGGGTGCAGAGCGGCAAGAAGTTCTTTATTGATGACAAAATGTTGGAGGAGATGAAGAAGATGAAGAAAGAGGAGATTAGGTGATGGAGGATAAATCCTTAAAACGACTAGGCGGGAAATGACAAGTTCTACTCAAATGAGTAGGCGGGAAATTAACTCTGAAAATGTTATCTCATACACACATACACTCTACTTAAAAGAAGGAAAACGATAAAAATCTAACTCATACACTCACACACACGACAAAAAAGAGAAAACAAAGTTATCTAAAGTCTAAAACGATTATATTTCTACTCCTAGAACTTGATGAAAATGCATAAAAAGAAGAAATAAAAATTAAAGTAGCGAAAGGTTTTGAAGATAAAAGGGAAAATCAAAGTCTTTGAAAAATTAAAATAACGACTTTTTCATTCTTATAACTTTATAAAAATACATAAAAAATGAAAAATAAAAATTAACGGAACCAAAAATTAACGAAATAAAGAGTAAAAACTAAGTTAGAGAAATATGAAAACGCTTTAAATTCACTTTTATAAATTCATAAGAATGATAAAAAGCAAAAAATCATAAACCTAAACAAAGCTAAATAACAAAATAACTTAAACATAAAAACATAAATCTATTCTCATACACACGCGCACACACAAATAGAAAAATAAAGAAAAACAAAAGACAAATAAGATTGTTGAAGGTGGGGCACGTAAGATGTGATCCATAACAATGTAAGGAGGAAAAAGCTCCTAATTTTATTAAGACGAAAATTTGATTACAAACCTAAAACAAACATGAAAGTGAAGGGGAGAAAATCTCTTAACATTGCATGAAAAACACCAAAGCGGCCCTCCTAACAGCAAAATGGTCCAAAAATTCGAACCCCTGGCCCTTACAACAGGGTTCTATTTATAGACAAAAAATCAGATTACACGCCCTGGTCACAGGCGTGTAGGGGGGGCGCGTCAGTACTGACGCTGAGGTGAAGCCGAGAATTTATTGGCAGTTGACTTCGGGGCTTTCCACGTGGAGGTCACGGTCGTGACCCTGAGGTCACGAGCGTGTAGCAAGGGCGTGACTGGCGAGGCGTCGAGTCCTTGCTTCGCTGGCGACGTCTTGTCTGGAAAATCGAGACAGTCACGGGTGTGTCCCTGCGGTCACGGGCGTGTCCGGAAGGTTTATCTGGCGAAGGCGTCGCGTCTTTGCATCGCTGGCGACGTCTTGTCTGGAACAACATGGGTGGTCACGGTCGTGCGCCAAATCGACACGGGCGTGACTGGCAGTTCGACGAACGTCGAACGTCGAACGTCGAGCTGGAGGCGTTGAGCGTCGAGTCAGGACTGACACGGACGTGTCGAATCGGGACACGGGCGTGTTCAGCAAAGCGTCAAACGCCGATCATCGAACCGGAGGCGTCGAGCGTCAATTGGCGTGACACGAGTGTGTCGGACTGAACACGGGCGTGTAATGATGGGACACGGGCGTGACTTCATTTTTCCATTGCAAACGGCAGTTTTCCACTGGAATCAAAGTGACACGTCCAGGTCACGTGCGTGACATGAAGTACACGGGCATGTATTTTGATTTTTAGACAGTTTTCTGCAAAATTTCAGAAAACAAAAAGAATGCTTAGTTAGAGAAGAATATACAAAAAAGGAACATTTTATTGAACAAAAATAACTAAAAATAACGAAAATAAATTAAAACAACATAAATAAACTACTTTAAAATACGGATATTTACAACCTATCACAGACGTGTAGCTGCTTTTTTCCTTCCTCTATGACCAGAATCAAGCTTCATGTTGGGTCCATTGTCCATAATGTCCGAGATCTGAAAAAGTCAATTATGTCAATGATATACATAAAGTTGCTTTGATGTGTGACTAAGTTCATGCATGCAGGTTACTCTTTCAACATTGATAGGACAGGTATTCCAAGTGATGTAACAGGTGGTCACAAAGTGAAGATGTTGGATATGCTGAAAATCGGCTAAATCCACAGGCGTTGAGTGTAGTTTACTCACTCAACACAAGGTGAGAAAAATCGTTGAGTATAGCTTGGACAGTCAAAGCCTAATAATAATCAGGCTAAAATGTGGTTAAGTGCACAGGCGTTGAGTGAAGTCTACTCACTCAACGTCATACAGCAAAAAGCTATGAGACAGGCAAAGACGGTCAAAGCCTATGAAGAATCAGGCTGAAATGTAGCTAAGTTCACAGGCATTGAGTGAAGTCTACTCACTCAACGTCATATAGCGTAAATCGTTGAGTATAGCTCAGTCAGTCAAACCCACAAAAATCTGTGTTAATATTTGAATAAGTTCACAGGCGTTGAGTGTAGCTTACTCAACGCAATGTGATAAAAGCATTGACTGAACCTTAGTCAGTCAGAGATAGTGTTTCCAACACATGATTTTGTCTAACGACAAAAGCGTTGAGTGAAAGCTGCTCACTCAACGCCAAATCAACTGAGAATATGTCTAAGAACACTGGCGTTAAGTGAAGTCTACTCACTCAACGTTATGTCAATATAATTGACAGATGTTGAAAGCGTTGAGTGAAAAAGCTACACTCAACGCTTCCCAAGCAAGAAAATTGGCTAAGTCCAAATGAGTTGAGTGAAGGTTGCTCACTCAACATCAAATGACTAGAATCATTTCTAAGTGTTATGTTGTTGAGTAAAGCTTACTCTCTCAACGCCAAAAGCCGGAAAGATTTTTCCAAGTGTTTTGGCGTTTAGTGAAGATTACTCACTCAATGTCTAATGACTGAAATATTTTCTAAGTATTTTGGCGTTGAGTGAAGGTTGTTCACTCAACACGTAGTGATAAAAAATCTGTCTATGTGTTTTGGCGCTGAGTGAACCTTACACACTCAACGCCTATACTAAAGATATTTGATTTTGGCTAAGTCCACAGATGGTGATGTCAGCAAAGTCAACAGAGCTTAAATTAAGTGCGGGAAAGCTACAAAACACGATAAATATTGTCGGAGAACTACTGTACATCTTCTTCCCTTAAAGTAAGGTGCAGTTGTCTGCTGCAGGTGGTCCCCACCGCTTCCTAAAGCCGTTAATTGGCGGAAGATATAAAGGGACAGCTTCATCAGATGTTGAACTCAACTTTTTAGGGTTTTATCCAAAACGGAAAAAGAGTGGCTGAACATTATCTTTCTCGTCATTGTTGCCGAGAAAAAGCTTGAAGACTTCCAGCAGAACAAAGAGTTCCGTTAATTGTAGCACTTTTTTCTGCTACAGCAAGATCATAAAGACTTCTGATAAAGAAATATAGGAGAGTCTTCAATCTTATGGGGGTTCAGTTAGCAGATTGAAGATCTCAAGTCCTAGTCGTTCTTCCGTCTTATTCAGCAAGTTCGGAATTTATATTCTGAGATTCTTCCAGCAGAGGCAGAATTTCTTCCTGCTGCTGTGAAAAAAGATAGAGCTGAGATAACTAAACCTTAGTTGTTGACACAGAGAAATTTTTGTGTCAATTTAATTAAACCATTGTTTTTTGTAGGATCCTTTTGGATCTGAGTTATAGGATCCTTTGGATCAGAAGTAGGGTAAATTTGTCTGAGCTGTAAGAGAGTTATACTCTCTGAATGTAGAATCCAGTTTGGATTTAAGGTAGGTGATCATTTGATCACTGAGCTGTATGGTTTTTGAGCCTGAGGCAGGTGAGTCATTCTCACTAAGTTGTATGGTACTTGTACCTGAGCTGTAGAATCCTTTGGATCTGAGGTAGGGCCTTTGTGTCTGAGTTGTAGGAGAGTCATTCTCTCTAAGTGTAGGATCCAGTTTGGATCTGAGGTAGGTGATCATTTGATCACTGAGCTGTAGGATTTTTAAGCCTGAGGTAGGTGAGTCATTCTCATTGAGTTGTAGGGCACTTGTGCCTGAGCTGTAGGATCCTTTGGATCTGAGATAGAGTCTTCGTGCCTGAGTTGTAGGAGAGTCATTCTCTCTGAGGTAGGATCCTTTGTGGATCTGAGATAGGGTTGTCCTCCCAGCCTGAGTTGTAGGTTCTTTGGCCTGAGGCAGGTGATCTGCTGATCACTGAGTTGTAGGGCACTTGTGTCTGAGTTGTAAGTATCGGAGGAGACTAAGAGATCCTGAGGGATCTGAGGTGTAAGCTTTTTGAGCTAAGTTTTGGAAAAGTGTCTTGTCTAACGAAAAATTAGAAATGTGAGAGGAAAGTGGATATACTCATAATCTGGGAAACCGCTATAATTTTTGTGTGTACTTTTTTGTGTTGTTTTCCTTTTGCAGATCCTTGAAAACTAATAAATGTCAACACACTAAGTAACTAAAGAAGAAACTAAAAGAAAGTCACAAGACATCAATAAACCTATTCACCCCCCCCCCCTCCCAGGTTGCAAGCTACATTGAAAACAAAGACTTCCAAGGGGAATCAGAGGGAGGTTGCTCAAAAAGGATTTAACAATCTGAGTGATCTCCAAAGGTAGCAACAAATCTGAACTTATGGGTTCTGGAGAGAACCATAAGGAGCTTGGTTCCATGAAACTCCTCATCTGCAGGAAGGAGTATTTTGGAATCTGGAAAAAGATGGTAAGGTTATTCATGAAAGCCTCTAATCCTAGAATCTTTGTGGCTGTAAGAGAGGGACCCTTCATCCCTAAAAAGGTCTCAGTTCTGAATGTCAATGTCCAGACTCCCAAAGACTTATTCAAAAATGACCAAGGATGAGGTCATGTTGGCTGCATTGGACAAGCGAGCCCAGAACATCATAGTCAGTGCTATTGATGATTCTACCTTTTAGAACTTGATCTACTGTCAGACCTCCAAAGAGATGTGAGACACCCTTGTGGTCTACATGGAGGGCACCGAAGAGGTAAGAGATGATAGAAAGTTCATGCTCAACCAGAAGTATGAGGCTTTCAGGCAATCCCTGAAAGAGAACATAGCTACTTGTTATGAAAGATTGTTCTGGATCATTAATGAACTAGGATGTATGGGAGGGTCTTCAGTCATTATGAAATAAATGAAAAGTTTATCAGATCTCTCACTAGAGACTTGGATACTAAGATTTATGTCATAAGAGAGGTGTCCAAGCTTGCTGAGACTCCTCCCCAAATATTGTTTAGAAAACTGCTCTCCTATGAGATGAAGCTAACTACCAGGAAAGAGGAGGAGGCCAGCAGTAGAACCGATGCTAAGGAGAAGTCAATGGCATTCAAGGTAGACAACATCAGGAAGAGCAAGGAGAGGATTCCCTCTCCTCCAAGAAGACCAGTTGATTCAGACAGCTCAGAGTCAGATGGATCAGAAAGAAGAATGTCAGATGAAGACTTTGCTGTCTTCTCCAGAAACTTTCAGAAGTAGATGAAGAAGAAGCATTGGAAGAGCAGACCTTCCACCTCTTCTCATCACAGGAGGAATCATTCCAAGGCTGACAGGTATGATTCTAAATCCAGTAAATATAATTCTTCTAAAGTTGTTTGCTACTGCTGCAGCAAATCAGAGCATGTGATAGCTGACTGCCCAGTGAAGAGGAAGGAAGCTGCTGAGAAGAAACACCAACAACACAAGGGCAAGAAGGAGAAGTCCTTCATTGCCAAGAAAGAAGAGCTGGACAGACTCATCTTCATATGAGATTGAAGAAGAAGAAGCATATATTGGGCTAGTTGTTGTTGTTGTTGAACAGATAGTTGTAGCAGCAGATAAAGACTATCATGTTGTCAGGATATGTATCAGGACCCCTCTATCACACAGACAGTGATTCAGAAGTGGATGAGGAAGATGAAGAAGATGCCTACAGCTGTTGTGGGCTAATGGCAATGACTGATGAGGAATCCAGGCAGGATCAACCAGGTCAAAGCAAGGTAAAATCTCTATCAAGCTCTTCTTCTCAGTCTGGATATGAGACTAGTCCCTGTACAAAAACTTCTTTATTCAGTGGTGAAGATGATTCTGAATCAGAAGGAGATGTTAATCAATTGATTGGCAGGTATGGAGAACTTCTGGATGCCTTCAAAAAGTGCAAGAAGTTGTCTATGAAGCAAGCTGTGGAGATTGCCTCTCTGCAGCTGGCTGCTTCCCAGCTAACTGAAGCAGCATCTTTGATGGATCAGAAGCACAGGGAACTTAGCCCAACTTAGGGTCTTGAATGACATTCAGATGACTCCATCAAGTACTAGAATAGTCTCATCAGGAATCTTTAAGAGAGGCTAGGGAGGGAGAAAAAAATTGTGGCTAGTTTTTCTAAGTCCAACACAGCGTTGCCCTTGATAGACTTCTCTCAGAAGGGTAAGAAGGGGTTGGGATTCAAGGAAAGCACTAAAGTTGCTCCTTCCAAAGGGAAGGGCAAATTTCCATCTCCATCTCAGCATCTTGCTTTCGTGCCTCCCAATACGTTTAGGAAAGTTCAGTGGCTTTCAAACAGATATGACCAAGAAAGCATCTTTGATCACTGGATGAATGGCAGACCCACTGGTGTGAACAAAGATGCGCAGCCAGGGTGGAAGGTATAGCAAAGTGAGTGCCTTTAAGGTTGCACATGAAGAAATTCAAATGGCCCATCATCGATCATTTGTCTTTAGTGCTTCAGCCCCCAATCTCAAGAATGTGGCTGCAGCAAAAGTTCAAAATCATTCAGCAAAGAATCAGACCAAAGGTCAGTCCTCCAGCAAGCCTGGTTTGGTTGTGTCTGATGCTATCAGAAGCATGCTTTCTGAAAAGAAACTTGTTGCTGGCACTCAGAGCAGGCAAAACAAGTAAGCTAGAAGACTTATCTTCAGTCAGATCCTTGCTGAAAGGAATCTGAAGAAGATTGTTGCCCCTCTTGCTACTGTTCATCCAGCAATTAACCAAACTGCTAGACCTGCACAGAAAATAAGATACAACATTCATGAATGTTGGTGTTGTGCCAAAGTGAGGCACTTTGTTGTAGACTGCTGGCACAATCTAAATGTGCCAAGAGCAGCTGTGAGTCTACCAGTCAGAAATGTTGATGGTAAACAAGTTTATTATAAGACTAGCATGCACCTAGGACCCAATAGAAATTGGGGTCCTAAGGTAAAGTAAATTGTGTGATACAGGTTAGTTCAAGTGGTCATACCCTTATATGGTACTTGGACAGTGGTTGTTTCAGGCACATGATTGGGACAAGAAGCAACTTGAAGGAGTACACTCCATTGAAAGATGAATCCAAGGTTATCTTTGGTGGTTCAGATAGAGGGGTGACTAGAGGGTATGAAAAGATTACCAATGGCATAGTCATCATCACAAAAGTAGCTTATGTTGAAGGGTTGCAACACAACGTCATAAGCATAAGCCAACTTTCTGACCTTGACTATGTTATTGCCTTCCACAAGAATGAGTGCATGATTAAGAGATCAAGTGACCAAGAGGTCATCTTGACAGACACTAGTAGTGGAAATGTTTATTGTTTAAACTTTTTTGTCTAGATACGGACTCTCATATTTGTCTAGAGACAAATGAGAAAATCTCATATTGTGTTTAATGGCACAAAAGACTAGCTCATTTGAATTACAAGACTATTAACAAGCATTTAGTCAAGAGGTAGTTAGGAATGATCTTAATGTGAAGTGCACCAAGGAGGGCATTTGCTCAGCGTGCCAAAAGGGCAAGCAGACCAAAGCCTACTTCAGGGGCATTGGGACCAAAGATTCTGTGAAATGTTTGTACCTCTTGCATATGAACTTGTTTGATCCTATGTCAGTTCATAGTCTTGGTAAGAAAGTTTATACCCTTATGATGGTTGATGACTATTCCAGGTTTTCTTAGATGTTCTTTCTCAAGAAAAAGAATGAAACCATTGACATCTTCATCAAGTTTGTCAAGCAAATTCAGAATGAGTTTAACAGTTCAGTGGTCAAAATCAGAAGTGACCATGAAACTGAATTCCAGTCTGAAAGCATGACAATGTTCGGTGAAGAGCAAGATATTCATCAAGAATTTTCTTCTCCAAAAACTCCCCGGCAAAATGGGATTGTTGAGAAGAAAAATAGGGCTCTCATAGATGCTGAAAGAACTTTATTAAGTGATACATCTCTCCCAGAATATTTCTGTGTTGAGACAGTAAATACTGCATGTCATGTACTCAACAGGATCACTATCACCAAGTGTCACAAGAAAACTCTTTATGAGATCTTGAAGGACAGAAAACCAAACCTGTGTTATCTCAGAATTTTTGGTAGTAAGTGTTATGTGCTTCATAATGGGAAATCTTATATGACTAAGTTTGCTGTCAAGTCTTTTGATAGGATTTTTGTTGGGTTCAGCAATCATAGTAAAACTTATATGATCTACAAGTGGAAAAGACAAGTTGTAGAAAAATCTGTACATGTAGTTTTTGATGAGTCTAATATGATTAACAGTGAGCTGTCAAGCTCCTCTTCTTGTACTGCAGGTATAGACCAGATGATGGACCAGCAAACCATCAAGGAAGAAGTTCCAGTTATCCAAGATAAATTGGGCATTCCAGTAGAGGGACGGCAAGACACAAATGAGATGGATGAATATCAGCAAGAAGCTTCCCCTGTAGCTGAAGCTTAAGCTAGATTGCCTCCAACAATCATGCATCTGAGGGATCATCTAAGAAACCAAATCATTGGTGATGTCAGCCAAGGGGTAGTGACTAGAAGCAGAAGCATTAACACAGCACTCTACTCAAGCTTCCTGTCATAGGTTAAGCCAAAGAAATTTGAAGATGCCAACATAGAACAGTTCTGGATTATTGTTATGCAAGAAGAACTAAATCAGTTCAAGAGATGTAAGATTTGGAAACTGACTCTCAGACCACAATGACATAATGTCATTAGAGTCAAGTGGATTTACAGAAATAAACTTGATAAAAATGACATTATAATTAAGAATAAGGCAAAGCTAGTGGCTAAGGGGTACATGCAAGAAGAATGTATTGATTTTGATCAAATTTTTGCCCCATGTAGCAAGATTGGAGGCCATCAGATTGTTCCTTGCATATTGTTAGAATAACCCTTGTATTGGGCCCATGTACTGTTGGCCCATTTATGCTTCTTCTTCTTTAGTCCCACATCTTGTATAGGATTTGTTTGCACTCTTTCTCTCCTATATATTTGTATACTCTCTTTGTATTCATATACTCAATCAATATACATAAGTTTCAGGCCATTTCTACATGGTATCAGAGGCAGGTTACGACTCTCGCGGTCTGCCGACGTCTGACCGCACTGTGTAATCTCTCTCGCGGTCTTCCTCCCGCGGCTTGTTTTTCGCGGCCTGTTTTTTTCTAGCCGCGCTTCCCTGCGGCCTGCCCTTTCAGTCTGCTTCCTTCTGCCCTTGTTTTCTCTCCGTGGATCCACCTTCACCCCCCCCCCCTCTTGCTTTTATAGCCTTTCCTCTCTCCGTGGGACCACCTTCTTATCTGTCCGCTGCGGCCTCTCTCCTAGTCGCGGCCTCTCGTCAGTCCGCTCCTCCGCGCTTTGCGTGTTCGCGGCCTGTCTTGTCTGCGGCCTCTTTTTTGTCCGCCGCGGCCTCTCTTCTCGCTGCGGCCTCCTCTGTCCGCTGCTCAGATCTGCCTGACCGTGCGGGCTGTCTCCTTCTCGCCTGCATCTTGGTCGCGATCTCCTGCCTTCTCCTGGTCGCGCGACTAGTCTCAGTCCGACGCGACTTGTCTCAGTCCGGCACGACTTGTCTCAGTCCGGCGCGACTTGTCTCAGTCCGGCGCGGCTTGTCTCAGTCCGGTGCGTAAGATCTGCCTGACTGTGCGGGCTGTCTCCTTCTCGCCTGCATCTTGGTCGCGATCTCCTACCGTCTCCTGGTCGCCCGACTTGTCTCACTCCGGTGCGGCTTGTCTCAGTCCGCCCGGCTTTTCTCTATCCGCGGCTTTCTTCCCTAGTCGTCTAAGGGTTGCGGCCTGTCTCCATGACTTCCTCTGGTACTTCTCCCAGCTCAGCGGCCAGCCCGCCCCCTGTCCATCCGGCCTATCCTCCAGACCGCCCGGCCTGTTCTGTCGAACTCCGTGACGAGCTCCGGATCACTACCATCTCTCTTTCTGGCAAGAAGAACTTTATTCCCTGGGTACATTCTGTTCGGCGGGTTCTCCAGGCTAAGGGCCTTCTCCCGCACCTTACTCAGACACCTCCTTCTCCACCTACGGATGATTGGCTTCGTAATGACGGTCGTGTTCAGACTTGGATTCTGAACTCCTTGGATGGTGAGCCCTATCAAATGGCTATGTACCACGACACCGTCAAGGGTATGTGGGATGAGCTTCATTCCTTGTATTCTGGCCGTGACAGCCTCCAGCATCTTTATGACATCCTCATTGATCTCTTCACTTTCGACATTGGCGGCGCCTCAGATATGACCTCGTTTGTCGCTCGGGCTAAAACGCTTGCTGAAGCCTGGATCCAGCACCAGCCACCGACCACTGATCCTGCTGCTCAGCGGGCTCAGAATGAAGCTGCTTGCATTGCCATCCTTATGGCTCGACTTCATTCTCATCTTCACAGTCTTCGTGCTCAGGTCCTGGCCGCTCCAACTACACCCTCTTTTTCGGATGTCTGCTCCATGATTCTCCGGGTCTCGCCTCCTCCAGATCTTCCAGCTCCTTCTCCACCGGCTCTCCTTCAGCATGCCCCTCCGCTCTTACCCTCTCCTCCCCCTTCTACTCGGGGGGGACGGTCGGGCTCGCGGGGCCGTGGTCGTGGAGGCCGTGGCCGGCCAAAGTGCTCCTTCTGCGGGAAGGATGGCCATCTTGAGGCGACTTGTTACAAGAAACTCGGCTACCCCCCTCGCCCGACGGCTTCTGCCGTTACTGACGCTCCTCCTCCGGATCTCGAGACCGTCCGTCTTCAGCTCCAGCATCTCCAGGGGCTGCTCAACCCCCCCCCCCCCCCGGCCTCCGTCGCCTCCGTCTCCCACACAGGTACTGCTTGTCTCTCCCACAGCCCGGGTTGGATTATGGACTCTGGCGCTACTCATCACATCACTTCGCAACGGCCTGCCGAGTACTCGGGTTCTCCTTATCCGAAGTCCATCACCGTGGCCAATGGGGCGCTGGTTCCTGTCTCCGGCTCAGCCGATCTTTCTATCCACCCATCCCTCCCTCTTCGCTCGGCACTTCATGTTCCGAGTTCCCCTTTTAACTTACTCTCTGTTGGGCGCCTTACGAGTGACCTGGATTGTTCTGTTATAATCACTTCCTCTTCCTTTGTTATACAGGATCGGAGGACGCGGACTACCATTGGTAAAGGCCAGCTGCGAAATGGGCTCTACCTTCTCGATGCCTCTCCGATCGCTCTGTCTTCCGTCTCCTCCACTGCCTGGCATCGCCGCCTTGGTCATGCCCCTCTGCCAGTTCTCTAGCGGGCTCTTCCAGACCTTTCTTTTACTTCTTTTCAGTGTGATTCATGTATTCTCGGCAAACAGCCACGTTCTTCGTTTCCTTCGCATTGTACTCGGAGTGCGGCTCCTTTTGATCTTGTTCATTCGGATATTTGGGGACCATTTCGGATTCCTAGTATATGTGGTTATCGTTATTTTCTCACCTTTATTGATGATCATTCACGCACCACGTGGCTCTACTTACTTCGTGAACGCTCCGAGCTTCCCCGGGTGTTTCGGGCATTTGTCCTCGAGACCCGGACGCAAATTAATACCACCCTCAAAACTCTCCGTACTGATAATGCTCGTGAATAAACAAGCCACGACTTTACCACCTTATGTTCGGAATACAGGATTCTCCATCAAACCTCTTGCGTGTATACCCCGCAACAAAATGGGGTTGTCGAACGCAAGAACTGCCATTTATTGGATGTTGCCCGCTCCCTCATGATCCAAATGCATGTTCCTAAAGCCTACTGGAACTTTGCGGTCTCCACTGTCTGCTTTCTCATCAATGGTCTCTCTTCCTCTGTCCTCAATTATGCGACTCCCTTCAGCATATTGTTTCCCTCCACTCCGGCTTTCCCTCTCTCGCCTCGTATCTTCGGAAGCACCTGCTATGTCCACTGCCTCGGCCCTCCTCCGATAAATTGGATCCCCGGGCGGCGAAACACATATTTGTTGGCTACTCTCACACCCAGAAGGGCTATGTTTGTTACTCACCCGCTACCTGCAAGGTCACTGTCTCTGCTGACGTTACCTTCCGGGAAGACGAACCGTTCTTTCCTGCTCCCTCTCCTACTGCTCTACCATCGCCTCCTCTTCCGCCGTCCTTCCCTCGTCCCGTTATTCCTGCTACTCCTCCACCACCACCGCTCTTTCCTCCCCCCGCTCCTTCTACCACCAAACCGCCCGTTATCCGGGTCTACACTCGTCGCCCTCCCAGTTCCGTTGCCCCTCTACCGCCGACCTCTGTCGTGGACACTCCGCGTCCCTCTGATCAGGTAACGCCCTCCACTGCCCATCCTCTGGAGGCCTACGTCTCTCTTCATCGCCTTTCTCCACCTCTGCACACCTTTGCTACTTCTCTCTCTTCGATTTCTGTTCCTAACTCTGTACAGCAGGCGCTTCAACATCCGGACTGGCGGGCCGTCATGGAAGAGATGTCTGCTCTCTGGGCTAACCAGACATGGTCCGTTGTCCCCCTCCCTCCGGGTCAGAAACCGGTAGGGTGCAAGTGGGTCTTTGTCATCAAACATGCTGCTGATGGGACGATCGACCGTCTGAAGGCTCGCCTTGTCGCTCGCAGCTTCACTCAACAACAGAGGCTCGACTATGAGGAAACCTTTTCTCCGGTCACCAAGCTCAATACCGTTCGGGTCCTCCTCTCTGTCGTTGTTCATCGCCGGTGGCCTCTCTTTCAGCTCGATGTTAAGAATGCTTTCTTAAATGGGGATCTCCAGGAGATGGTCTACATGCAACAACCACCCGGGTTTGAGACCACGGGGGAGTCTCAGGTTTGCCGCCTTCGCAAGGCTCTGTATGGTCTCAAACAATCTCCACGGGCCTGGTTTGAGAAATTCAGTAAAGTACTTCGAGCTGACGGCTTTAGTCGAAGCTCGGCTGACTTCTCGCTCTTCACTCGTCACCGACCATCTGGGACGGTCCTTCTATTAGTATATGTTGATGACATCATCATCACGGGAGATGACTCACAAGGGATACATGCCGTCAAAGCTCATCTGAACTCGGTCTTTCAGACAAAGGACCTGGGGACTCTGCGATATTTTCTGGATCTTGAGGTTGCCAGACGACCGGACGGCCTTATTCTATCTCAACGGAAATACTGTATTGATCTTCTTCATGATGCTGGTCTCTTATGGTGTAAGCCATGTGATACCCCCATGGATGTAAACCACAAGCTGTGTGCTCAGGCTTCTGACTCGGATCTTCTTCTCCAGAACCCTGAATATTATCGACGACTTGTTGGAAAGTTGATTTATCTTACTGTTACCAGACCAGATATTTCCTTTGTTATTGGTCTTGTCAGTCGCTACATGCACTCTCCTCGCAAGTCTCATCTTCTGGCGGTTGAACGCATTCTGAGGTACTTAAAAACAGCCCCGGGTCAAGGACTAGTGTACCGGACTTCCTCGTCTGCTCCTACCTTAGTGGCATACTCTGATGCGGACTATGCGGGCTCTCTTGATGACCGGCGGTCTACTAGTGGTTTCTGCACATACTTTGGGGACATTTGGTTACATGGAGAAGCAAGAAACAAGCGGTCGTTGCTCGCTCATCGGCTGAGGCAGAATACCGCGCAATGGCATCTGTTGTATCCGAACTCACATGGCTTGAAAGTCTTCTCACTGATCTGGGTGTGAAATTACCTTCTCCTGCTCTACTTCTTTGTGATAGCCAAGCGGCTATACATATCGCCAAGAACTCAGTCTTCCACGAAAGAACGAAGCACATTGAAGTCGATTGTCACTTCGTTCGAGAGAAAGTTCAAATGAAGAAGCTCGATTTAAAGCATGTTCCAGGGACGGAACAAGTTGCAGATGTCCTCACAAAGGCTTTTCCCAAAGCATCCTTCTATCAATGCTTGTCCAAGCTTGGTGCATACGATTTGTACGCTCCAGCTTGCGGGGGAGTGTTAGAATAACCCTTGTATTGGGCCCACGTATTGTTGGCCCATTTATGCTTCTTCTTCTTTAGTCCCACATCTTGTATAGGATTTGTTTCCTCTCTTTCTCTCCTATATATTTGTATACTCTCTTTGTATTCATATACTCAATCAATATACATAAGTTTCAGGCCATTTCTACACATATGATGCACACGAGGGATTCAAGGTCTACTAGATGGATGTGAAGTCAGTCTTCCTAAATGGTGACTTAAAAGAAGAAGTGTATGTTGAGCAGCCTCTAGGTTTTGTTATTTCTAACTCACCTGATTCTGTTTATAGACTTACGAAAACTCTATATGGGCTGAAGCAAGCCCCTAGAGCTTGGTATGAGACATTGTCCAGTTTCCTCATTGAGAATAAATTCTCAAGCGGGAAGATAGACAAGACTTTATTCCTAAGGGAATCTAAGGGTAAGACCATCTTACTCTAGATATATGTAGATGACATTATCTTTGGATCTACTGATGACAGCCTTTGCAGAAAGTTTGTCAAACTTATGCAAGGGAAGTTTGAGATGAGCAGTATGGGTGAACTCAAGTTCTTCTTGGGTCTCCAAGTTAGACAAACTGATGATGGCTTGTCCATATCTCAGTCCAAGTTCACTATGAAGTTAATCAAGAATTTTGGAATGGAGAATTCCTCCACCATGAAAACTCTCATGCGGTCAAATATGTCTATAGGCAAAGATGAGGCAGGGAAACTTGTTGATGAAACTTTGTATATAGGGATAATTGGCTATATTTTATATCTAACTGTAAGTAGGTCAGACATCATGTATGTTACATGTGTTTATACTAGGTATCAGACTTGCCCTAAAGAATCTCATTACTCTTCTGTAAAGAGCATTTTGAGGTATCTTAAGGGCACATCAGATCTTGTCCTATGGTATCCTAGGAATGGAGAGTTTGAACTAACTGGCTATTTAGATACAGATTTTGCAGGCTGCAAAGAGTACAGGAAGAGCACTTCTGGAACCTGTCAATTCTTGGAAGAAAGGCTAGTGTCTTAGAGCAGCAAAAAGCAAACAAGTATTGCAATCTCAACTGCAGAGTCAGAGTACATTTCAGCAGCTAGCTGTTGTGCTCAGTTGTTGTGGATCCAGCATTAGTCCATGATTATAACCTTCAGATAAGTAGAAGTCCATTATATTGTGATTCTACTAGTGTCATCTCAAATGCTAGGAATCCTGTTTAACACAGCAGGACTAAGCATATTGAGATTAGATATCATTTCATTAAAGAGCATGTGGAATGTGAAGATATCAACCTTGAGTTTGTCACAACAGACAAGCAAGTGACTGACATCTTCACTAAACCACTTGATGAAACAAAGTTCAACACCTTCAAGTTTGAATTGGATATGTTGAACCTAGCATAACTTCAGTTGCTCTTCATGGTGTGCAAGTTATACTTTTTCTTGCAGGTGGACAAGTACTTCAGGGAATTGAAGATCCTTCAAGATTGTATATCTTGAGTGGTATCATGCTCGTTGAAGCACTATCCAGATGATGTAGATCAAAGGGTCTATCAGGAAACATGATAGATGATGCTTCAATTGAGGGGGAGCAAGTCCAGCACTGCTCCAGCACCTCCCTGATTATTTGTAATCAATAGGGGGAGCAGAAGATCAGAACCTCCCTGATTATTTACAGAAGTCAAAAAGGGGACAGGAGGAGAAGGATACAAGTGGTATCAGAACTATGAGAAGGTTATGATCAAATTGATCAAGACCAGGTAGCAACAATTCAGGGGGAGCAGGTGTGATGTTGATCACCCTGCAGGCAAGGAAGTGTGGTAACTAAACCTTCTCTTGTTTAGTTAAATTTTCTAAGTTAATGCTCTACTGCTGCATATGTTAGTGTATGTCATTAACTCAACTGATTGAGTGTTTTCACTTCTTCAAATAGGGGGAGATTATTGGGTTCATTGCCTCCAATGTCCTAGATTTGAAGAACTCAATCATGTCAATGATATACATAAAGTTGTTTGATATGTGTCTGAGTTTATGCATGCAGGTTAGTCCTTGCAACATTGATAGGACATGTATTCCAAAAGATGTCACAGATGGCCACAAAGTGAAGATGCTGGATAGGCTGGAAATTGCCTAAGTCCACAGGCGCTGAGTGTAGTCTACACACTCAACGTCAGGTGAGTAAAATCATTGAGTATAGCTTGAACAGTCAAACCCTAATAAGAATCAGGCTGAAAATGTTGTTAAGTCCACAAGCGTTAAGTGAAGTCTACTCACCCAACGCCATACAGCAAAAAGCTGTGAGACAGACTAAGACAGTCAAAGCCTATGAAGAATCAGGCCAAAATGTAGCGTAAATCGTTGAGTATAGCTCAGTCAGTAAAAGACACAAAAACTCTGTGTAAATATTTGTCTAAGTCCACAGGCGTTGAGTGTAGCTTACTCACTCAACGTCATGTGATAAAAAATGTTGACTGAACTTTGGTCAGTCAGAGATAGTGTTTCCAACACAGGATTTTGTCTAAGGACAAAAACGTTGAGTGAAGGTTGCTCACTCAACGCCTAATCAACTGAGAATCTGTCTAAGGACAGTGGCGTTGAGTGAAGTATTCTCACTCAACGTCATGTCAATATAATTGACAGATGCTCAAAGCATTGAGTGAAGAAGCAACACTCAACGCTTCCCACGCATGAAAATCGGCTAAGTACAGATGCATTGATTGAAGGTTGCTCACTCAACGCCAAGTGACTAAAATCGTTTTTAAGTGTTATGGCGTTGAGTAAAGCTTACTCTCTCAACGCCAAGAGACAGAAAGATTTTTTAAAGTGTTTTGACGTAGAGTGAAACTTACTCACTCAACGCCTAATGACTGAAATATTTTCTAAGTGTTTTTGCGTTGAGTGAAGTTTCTCACTCAACGACAAATGACAGAAAATATGTGTAAGAGTTTTGGCGCTGAGTGAAGTTTACTCATTCAACGCTTATACTAAAGATGTTTGATTTTGGCTAAGTTCACAGATGGTGACATCAGCAAAGTCAACAGAGTTCAAATTAAGTGGGGGAAAGCTACAGAACACGACGAATGTTGTCGGAGGACTACTGTACGTCTTCTTCAGTTAAAGCAAGCTGCAGTTGTCTTCTGCTAAAGGTGGTCCCCACCGCTTCCTGGAGTCGTTAATCGGCGGAAGATATAATGGGATAGCTTCAGATGTTGAACTCAACTTTTTAGGGTTATATCCAAAACGAAAAAGAGCGGCTGCACTTCATCTTCCTCGTCATTGCTGCCGAGAAAAAACTTAAAGCCTTCCAGCAGAACAAAAAGTTCAGTTGGCTGTAGAATTTTTCTTCTGCTACAGCAAGATCAGAAGGACTTCTGATAAAGAAAGAAAGGAGAGTCTTCAGTCTTCTGCGGGTTCAGTTAGCTGATTGAAGATCTCAAGACCTAATCGGTCTTCCGTCTTTTTCAGCAAGTTCAGAATATATATTCTGAGATTCTTCCAGCAGAGACAGAATTTCTTCCTGTTGCTATGAAGAAAGATAGAGCTGAGATAACTCAGCCCTAGTTGTTGACACGGAGAAATTTCTCTGTGTCAAATTAATTAAACCACTGTTTTCTGTAGGATCATTTGGATCTGAGCTGTAGGATCCTTTGCATCTGAGATAGGGCAAATTTGTCTGAGCTGTAGGTGAGTTATACTCTTTAAGTGTAGGATCCAGTTTGTATCTGAGGTAGGTGATCATTTGATCACTAAGTTGTAGGGCTTTTGAGTCTGAGGTAGGTGAGTCATTCTCACTGAGTTGTAGGCCACTTGTGTCTGAGTTGTAGGGCACTTGTGTCTGAGCTGTAGGATCCTTTGGTTCTGAGGTAGGGGCTTTGTGCCTGAGGTGTAGGATAGTCATTCCTTCTGAGTGTAAAATCCAGTTTGGATATGAGGTAGGTGATCATTTGATCGCTGTAGGGCTTTTAAGTCTGAGGTAGGTGAGTCATTCTCACTGAGTTGTAGGGCACTTGTGCCTGAGCTGTAGGATCCTTTGGATCTAAGATAGGGCCTTTGTACCTGAAGTGTAGGAGAGTCATTCTCTCTGAGGTGGGATCCTTTATGGATCTGAGGTAAGGTTGTCCTCTCAGCCTGAGTTGTAGGGCCTTTGGCATGAGATAGGTGATTTGTTGATCACTGAGTTGTAGGACACTTGTGCATGAACTGTAAGTTTTGGAGGAGACTGAGAGATTTTGAGGGATCTGAGGTGTAAGCTCTTTGAGCTAAG
Source organism: Platanthera guangdongensis (assembly GCA_039583875.1). Taxonomy (NCBI): domain Eukaryota; kingdom Viridiplantae; phylum Streptophyta; class Magnoliopsida; order Asparagales; family Orchidaceae; genus Platanthera; species Platanthera guangdongensis. The sequence continues at coordinate 119,026,715 of CM077167.1, read as the reverse complement.
TTTTGGAGAAGTGACTTGTCTAACTGAAAGTTTAAAAGGTGGGAGGAGAGTGAATGTACCCATAATTTGGGGAACCACTATAATTTCTGTATATGTTTTTCTGTGTTGTTTTCCTTTTGCAGGTTCTTGAAAGCTAATAACTGCCAACACACTAAGTAACTAAAGAAGAAACTAAAAGAAAGTGACAAGACATCAAAAAACCTATTCACCACCCCCCCCCATCTAGGTTGCAAGTTACCTTGAAAACAAAGACATTCACCTACCTCCTCAGCTTTCACCCCAAGATACAGAGCCAGATCCTCCCCTTCTATCGGTCCTTGGAGTAGTGGGGCCTGCGTGAGCTGCCTCTTCAATGCTTGGAAGGCATCCTCACACTCCTGAGACCATTTAAACTTTTGATTCTCTCACAACGTCTTAAAGAAGGGTGAGCACTTCTCTCCTCCCGAAAGAGAAACCTACTCAACCTTGCTAGACCTCCTTAGCATTCATAGGCGACTCCAGATCTACGATCTCCCTCACCTTATCGGGATTAGGTTCTACCCCTCTCGGGGTGAGGAGGTGACCCAGAAACTTACCCCTCCCTGCCCCGAAGACACACTTTAAGGGGTTGAGACTCATTTAGAACTTTCTCTGGGAGGCGAAGGTCTCTGCCATGTCTGGAGATGAGACCCAACGTCCTTGCTCTTCACCATCGAGTCATCCACGTAGACCTTCAAATTCCTTCCCTTCTGCTCCCTGAAGACCTGGTCCATTATCCTTTGATAGGTTGCCCCTGCATTTCACAAACCAAAAGGCATCATCTTATATCACATCCATCACCTGTGATGAAGAAAACGTCCTTCACATCCGACGAGTGAATCAGGATCTGATGGTAACCTGGAAAGCATCCAAAGGCTCATTATAGGGAAATTGACGGTTGAATCTAACAGCGCGTCGACTCGAGGCAAATGATAACAATCATTGGTCCATGCTTTATTTAACAAGGAGAAGTTAACACGCATCCTCCAACTCTCATCACTCTTCATCACCATCACAACAATGAAGACCCAGTCTGGATACCGGATATCTGGCACAGCCTTCCTCCAGCAGCTTTCTTACCTCCTTCCGGATGGGCTCTGCCAGAGTGGTCGCCACGACCCTCTTCTTTTGCAGATAGGGTCGACGCTGGGGTCGAGGTAGAGATGATGGCATGCCACCTCAGCATCGACGACTGGCATATCTGTGGCGCTCCAAGGGAAGACATCTGCTTTCCATTGAATGCATTCCTTGGCCCTCTCCTGGTACTCCCTGCTCTGTTTTTCGCTGACTTGCACCTTCTCCAGCCTCCCTCCTGGGATGATGATCTCCTTCATCTTGACCTCCTCTGTAGCATCCAACCTAGCCTGTCTTCCATCACCTTGTCGACCTCTTTGACCTCCTTCCAAGAGATAGTGTTGACAGCTGTCACGAAGCACTGTCTGGCCACCCTGGGGTCTCCTTTGACCCATATCTGGACTCCTCAAATGCTACATTTCAAGCACTGGTGGTAAGAGTAAGGAAAGCACTGAAAGACGCTGATAAGGATCCTCCCAAAGATGGCGTTGTGGTTGCTCGGGGCGTCCACGATGGCAAAGCGGCAGTTCTTGGACGCCCCCCCCCCCCCCCAGTCACGAGGAGCTCGGCTCCTCCCTCCACTCTCTTTCTCCGAATAACCCGAAGAGCGGGCGATCCGAGGCAAGCATCCTCTTCACCTTCATTTCATTGAAGGCCTTCCTGAAGATCACGTTAACAGAACTCCCGTTGTCCACCAAGATCTTGGAAACCGTGAAGTTCTCGATTGTCGTCCAGATCACTAACGCATCGCAGAATGGGTCTTCATGCTCCAACATGTTTTTGCGGAGAAGGTGATCTTCTATTTTGGGGGTGGGGTCTTGGAGGTCAAAGAGACACCACGACAACAGATGGCATGGAGGTTCACCTTTCGGGTGGCCTCGATCCCCCCCCCATGGATCACCCGATCTCGCAGACCCACATCGACCCGGTCTTCACATCGGTCATCTACCTCTGCTCTTCCTCCATCTACTTCTTTGATCTGCAAATGCGGCTGCTGCTCCCTCGTGGCTCTCAACACTCCCCTCATCTCCAAAGACTCGGGACAGATGGTCGTTGCATAACCTTACTCTTGTTGAAAGTCACAGTAAGGCAACGTCACCCTTCCCCTTCCTGCCCCTCCGGGTCGTTTCCTTCTACCTCCTCAGCCAACCTCCATGACCTGCAGGGCAGAGGGCTGGAATGTCCTCGGACCCGATCTCCGCCGCGAAGGGTTGAACCATCTCTGCCCTACTTGAAAGATCCCCCCTCCCTGGAAGGGCCCTCCGCACTGAACAAACCCTCATCCTTGACCCTGAGGTGGTCCTCCCGCCAGCCTCTACACTGGCCAGTTGACTGGAGGTTGGAACCTCCATCCTAGCTCCTGGCCCTGAGGGGCCTCTGAAACTTCTGCCTCCTTAACTCTTTCTTTCTTTTTTCTTCCTACTGCCAGAATCCTCCCGACGAATTTGCCTCGTCTCTTCTTATCCTGGTCAAATTCGAAACAAACTCGGGGTTCGTGGCCTCGCATTCGATCTCCCTCACAGCTCGGTCGATCAACTCTTTGAAAGACGGAGGGGGGTCCTGAGCAAGCTCCATCCTGAACAACCCCTGTTGCAGCCCGGGGGTGAAGGCCAACTGCAAGGTGTGCTCAGGCACCTCCTACACCAGGAGAATCTCCTCCTGAAAGCGATCCACATAGCTCGCCAGCGACTCTTATACCCATTGCTTTATCAGGAAGAGGGCCTCAACGCACTTCTTCCTTTTGTTGTACATGGAGAAGCGCAGCAGGAAGCTCTGACGCAGGTCGTCGAAATCATAAATGGTCCATGAGGGAAGCTGGAGAAACCAATCCCTTGCCTTTCCTTTGAAGGTGATGGCGAACAACCTGCACTTGAAGACGTTTGTCACTTGCATTATGAAGACTGCATCATCAAACCACTGGAGATGTTGGGCTGGATCATCCTTCCCAATGTAATAGGGCATGACCGGATCTCTGAACCCCTCCGGCACCGGGGCCGAAAGGACCAACTAGCAGAAAGGGATCCCAGACTCCCCTGGCAATTCGAAGGGGCTCGTGCGGTCTCTTTGCCAGCGCAACGAGCATCCAGTGGGATGGGAAATAGCACTCGCCCCTGGTGGGCTCGATCGTCCTCTTCCATCGCCACCTCCTTCCCCACTCACCTACTTGGTGCATCCTCGCCTAGGGATTACGTGGTGAGAACCGGAACTGTGGGGGTCGAGCACTTGCCCGAGGTCTCAAGGCGAGGTGTGGGGTCTCTAGGATGGTCTTCTCGAGCTTTGCCCAGTCGTTATTTCTGACAAACTCGTCCAAGGGGGGCAAGTTGTTTGGGTCAGCTCCCTACCCTTCGCTTCCGGCCATGCGATTTACTCAAAAAATTTTGTACAAGCTACGGTCAACGCACACCACACCAGAATATTGAACCCAGAAACCACGATTCAAGAGAAGTTCGGACCAAAGGGGTAACTTGCACTTACTTCTTTTGAGTTACAACAGTAGGCCAGGCTCTTGGAGCAAAGAACTTACACTCACCAGAGGTATAAAACTAAGAACAGACCCTCTAGCTGCAACGAGCAGATCTCACCATACACCCGAAAGACAAAAAAGAGCTTCCCCTTCCAAGTCAATGCTGAGTCGGGGACCTTGAAGGGCACATGAGAGCACCTAACTGTCAACCGGAAAACACAATGAACAATGAGCTGGAGCTCTCGCCAACCAGAACCAGTCTAAGGAGAGAAGCAGAAGAAGTCCTCTCCAAAGGTGCCCTTGGGGGTCTATTTATAGTTTTCTAAAAATTATCTACGGATAGCAAAATTCCACTTTTTTGGTTTTACTAATGATTGGTCTGCCAACAGCGAAATCCCGCAGTTTGGAATGGCTAATAGCAGACCAAAATGGGATCTCCCAAAGGAATAGGCCACAACACGCATAGGCGAGTCCAGGCTGCTCTTTGTTGGTTCGCCTGGGGGTGGCAAGTGCCCGGTGAAGCCGGGGCTCACTTCATGCCCGCGCAAGGGGCGGGTGCGGGCTTGATAGCACCACTCACCCCTCCGACTCGCATGGGTCTAATATCTTGACTACTTGAGAGCTTGATGAATCCCCTCGATAAATACGGGGTTGCACACACATCTTCTCTACAATTGGTGTCACTCTTGTCTTATCCCTGATACATTCATTCTTAATCTTATCCAGCCATGTGTGTCCACACATCCACCTAAACATTCTCATCTCTACAACTCTCATTTCTTACTAATGTACATAATTCAATGCCCAACACTCAAAACCATAGAGCATCATTGGTCTAATTACAGTGCGGTAAAACTTGCCTTTAAGTTTAATAGTACTTTACGATGACATAAGATCTCAAACGCGCCTCTCCACTTCAACCAACATGCATGGATTCTATATATCATATATTTATCTACACCTTCATTGTTTTGAAATATCGATCCCAAATATTTAAAGCACTCACTACGAGAAATATTTTGGTCACCCAACTTAATGAAGGATTCATTTGTCCTTCTTGTACTACTAAATTTAAGCTCCATATACTCTGTTTTTGCCCTCCTCAACCTAAAACCCTCTTTTTCTAAAGTGTCTCGGCAGGATTCAAGTTTTGCATTTACATCCTTGTGCGTCTCATTGACCAAAACAATATTATAAAAGTAAAAAAATATTTTTATGTATACCAAGTATAATAATATATTCTAACATTGAAAATCAGTATAACAAGTTTACGAACACAGAGTTATGAATATCTGAAAATAAATTTAAAGAGTATCCAAAATATAATAGTAACACACCGCAACTATTATTAAAAAGTAGTTAAGTACAAATATATACATTGTACAATATATTTATATTATATAATAATTTTATTAGATAAGATTAAAATTTAATAAAGAATTAAAAGAAAAATAACTTTGATTGATAATAGATCTTTTCAAGTATAACAAGTTCAACCTATGATTTTAAAAAAAGATTTTTTTAATCAAGATATAAAAAACTTACAATAGCAGCAAACTGGCAAGAGAACAAGATAAATATATATATATATATATATGGCCGAAGACAAGAAAAAGAAAAATAGAGAAGTCAGAGAAATTGTCATAATCATCTTCTCCAGTCTTCATCTTTTCGCACTATGAAATCTTCAGCCTCTCTCTCTCTTTCTTGAGAGAAATTTGTTGTGGAAAATACAACAATTCGAGCAGTGAAAACTTATTTCTCTGAAGCTTTCAAAGAAACACATTCTCCTATTCTCACTTGAGTTGTTTCGGTTGTTATGCTATCTCTCTCTTAAGAAGAAGTTTTTGTTGCACTTCCCTCTCCCTCACTGAAGAACAAAGAAAGATTACAATAGACAATATCCACACACAACTAAATTCCTAAATCAATCTGAAACTTGCTAAAGATTGGTTCTCCTTGTGGAAAAGTCTAAAGCTCATTTCAACACCAATTGTAGGAGAGTTTTGAGAACCCCTCTTCAAGAGATTCAATATATGGTTTTGAGAATCTCGTTATCAAAAGAACCAAGCTAAATTTTGAGAGTCTACTTATCAAAAGACTCGAGCAGTGGATTTCTACTAGGTGGTAGAAGAGAGTACCCAAGTTCAGGGTAACCTCTATAAATTTGTTGTCTTCTGTGATGCCTACATTATAGCTTAGATTTTTAAAAAAAAATTAACTGTACATTTATTTTCTTTAAATTTTTTGTCCTTGGATGTGGTGTGCATATGGCAAGGAAGATTACACTTTATACATATTCCGCACTTTCCAAGTGAACCGTGACAAACTTGATGCACAATCCCAAAAATGCGTCTATGATGGGTACTCTTTTGCTACCAAAGGTTAGCATTATTACCACCACCTGCAACAAGCGAATGAGGTTTGTTGCCCTGGAAATCTGGACAAAACCTAGAGGGTGAGAGGTGGCAGGAAGATGGGGTGATTTGGCAGGAGCCCACGAGTTAAATTCTGGATGGGTTTTGCTATTCTGGACAACAGAAAAAGGGTATTGCTATATTTGGGGTTGATGTGCCTCCACGTGTGATTGGATATGAAGCACAGATACTTCCCTGAAGGCAGCGTACTCGTACCGGATACGTATCCGGTACCGGTACGTACCAGATACTAGACGGATACACCGATGTGGACACACTTGGATCTGGCACATCATTCTGCATATTGCGAGAGGAGTCTGTTTTTCTATATTAAACAAAAGTTAGCACTTTCTTAAGAAGCGTTGGTATGTCCAATTAAGTTGTGTATCTGTACCGAGTATGTTTTTGGAACTGGTACGTTTTTGTTACAAGTATGTGTATTGAACGTGTTGATACGACACAAATTATTAACAAAACGAGTAACTTGTCTCTAGACTAACCGGAGATTGAAGATGCTGATCTCCAATAATGAAGTTGATCTCCAATAATGAAGAAGAAAAAAAGACTGATGAATAAACTCAAGTTTAATTTTATCTCTTTTGGTTAAACATAAAAGATGTTAAATTTTGTAATATATACGAATGCTTAATATTTGAAAACTTCATGTTATGTTACATTGATTTGTGGACATGTAGTTCAAATTATGATTTATGTTTGTTGTTTCGATGTTTGAAGAACTATTTTTGCACTTGTGATATATATATATATATAATCTATGTCGTAGCCGTATCTTTGTTTTTAAATTCTGACGTACCATCGTACCGGGTGTGCATCGTACCCAGTGCCCGTACTCGTACTGGTGCTTCCTATGTGATGGGGTGGTGGGCAGGTTGGGGACAACTTGGTTGTGGGTCCACGAGACGGGAAGAGGCAGGGAGATGGAGCTAAATTTAATTGGGGGAGAGGCTGCATTTGGAGCAGCAAAAGGAGGATCTAGCAACTTGGACTCCATGTGAACTTGAAAAGGGGTTGGGAAAAAGTAGCCAAGCAGTTCGGAGGAAGTGGGGGCAGTTATTGGAAGGATGTGGGGGGAGGCTTTCATGTACGAATGAGAGAGATGGGCGGGGCTCATTGGGTGGGAGTGTTTTTAGGGGAGTGAGGGTGGTGGAGATTATTTTTAGGAGGTATGCCTAAAATTTAGAAGAGATGAGAAAGTGGGTAAGTAGGGTATCTATGGAGGTATTTATGGATAGTGGAGGTGGTTGCCGACTGAGTGGAGGTTAGTGGTGACTGGAGGTGGCCGTCGGTGGTGGTGGTGGCCGCCAGAGCTATTTTTCGACGATCGTTGGAGCTATTATCCGGCGAACACTAAAAATACAAAATGAAGGGAAATCGATATGGGAGATGTAGGAGGATCACCGGAGGTAATCGGAGACGTACTCCGGTGATTGCCGGAGATGAGATTTGTGGGTAAAAATGGTAGTTTTTGTGGAGATCTTTATAGGTGGCTGTTAAGCGGAAGGGGAGAAGACGAGGGCGGCTGCTTGTGGAGGAGGGGTGGTGGAGTGGCCGGCCAAGGGGAGGATGGCAGGGGCCGACCAGGGGGAATGGGAGGGAGGAGGTAGACCCGAGCTTCTTTCTCGGGGTTCGTCTTCGACACCGAGATAACAAAAGAATGAGCTTCAATACTCCATTCTTCAATGCCCCAAATGAGAGCCCTCACCCTTTATTTATAATTTTTTAGAAAGAAATGAACGATTATGATTGGCCGACACCCCAACTCAAAAAATACAAAAATACAACTCGTAATAAAATGCGAAGAGACAGATAATATGATCGGCGGGCCGCTCGAAATGAGTGCTCCCGACCGTCACTGCGTCCAAGGTAGTCGAAAGTATAGGCCCTGCTCATGTCGTTGGTCGTGTCGGTGGATCGATTTTGCCCGTTCGAATCATTCAGTATGCGTTTTTCATGGTTATTCTTAAATGGTTTGACATGAATCGAAAAGGAAGAAATAAGCCTCGTCGTTCTTCGAATTTTTTGCTGACGGTTATGGTAATTTTTATTGATTTGACATGAATTAGAAAGGAGGACAGCCATTTTGTTCTTCGTTTTTCCGTATTGATAGTTAGGGTTTAGGATTACCATTTATAAGAAAAATTCAATCAAAACTCCATTTCGTTCTCAAACAATTTTCCCAAAACTCCATTTGCATCAGCTCTACAAACTTTATTTCATCCAAACAGTTTTTTAGGAAAACTCTGTTTTCCAGAAACAACACTTATCTCAAATTTCATTTCCTATCAGTTGTTTTTCATCAACAACAGCCCAACCAAACGGAGCCTTAGTGTTTTTGAAACATAATGGAGTGTTGGGACTTAGATATGATGCAAGTGATCTTATTGATTCTATTTTTTAAGAAATATAAATGATAGTAATGAATAATTAATAAGTAGAATAAATGAAGAATTTGATCAAGAAGAAGAACTGTTGTTTAATGTTGATCATTCAAAATGAATGTCGTTGCGCATTGCCTTCGCCAAGCGCTTGACTACGCCTTGAGCCTTGCGCCTAAACTCCAAAACTCATTTGCGCCTTGGTGCGTCTTGTGCCCTTAATAACTATGGAGTAGACCTGAACGGGTAGGGCGGGCTGCTCCCCATCACATCTTCATCAAGAAGGTAAGTTGTGATAGTTTCACCAATGACATCCATGTTGAGGATGATTGATAACACTCCCGGCTCGAGGGGAAAGTTGAATACTGTCCAATTAATCTTACTATTACGTTGTGGGCCAATATAGAGGACATGTACTGTGTATGAAACATAATAAATTTCTACGTAACTTTTGACACAACATGCTAATGAGTTAAAATTTTAAAAAGGGAAGTCTAAATAAAACCTTCAGGTATCCTAAAAAAATATTTAAGCTGGAGCATGTCAAATATCAAATAGAAACTGAGTGAGCTATTTAAAATGGAGAAGGTCGCATACAGAGCAATGTTCTTTTTGCTGAATTTTGACGTCTAGAATCTCCGCAGCAAGAATCTCTAAGAGACCTCTTTCGTCCTTCCCTGATGGATTAAATTCTACCTATTAGTTCATAGAATAAACATGTAGAGTTTGAACTTTGAAAGCCCAACAGAGTACAGAACACCTGAAAAGGGGCTGATATTCTGATGTATCTCTGATATCTTTTCTGGGATGACTCAATAATAGCACCTGGGGTTAAAGTTTTATCCAGATTTAGTATATTAGTACACTAAGATAAATTCGTTAAACATGAAATAATCTTCAAACCACAACCTTTAAATCATTGTGCAAAGCATGACCTACAAGGATTCTTCCTTTAATTAATTCGGCAACCTTTTTCTGAACAGTCATAAATTCCTTTGCTGCAGTAAATAAAAGCATTTCCTATAAATACAAAATCTATTCCAAATATAAAAAAAACAGTAAGAAAATTGTGGGCTACGAACCTTTCTTCAAATTATTGGGTCTAATCCCACTTATCTTTGTACGGAAGTCAACAACATAATCTAAAGGACGAACATATTCATCATATACAACATTTCCCCATGTATTTACCTTCAGAAATATTGAGTTGTTAGTATCACTTGGAAAATTTTCTTGTCCATATCAGTTACAACAATAAGTGACCAAAACCTAATTCTATAAATGATAAATAAAATATAAATTTAAATAATTGGATGTTGCAGTATTGCAAGTGATAATCAATTATTTATCCACCCAACACGTCACACATTTACATAAGAAGTTCAAATTATGCTGCTCGATTTTCTTTCATCTGCATGTGCACTCTTTAGTTACGCAACCTCTCGAAACCTTTTCCTCTACCAATGGTATATCAACCTCACTTCCATCCACAACAATTGGTAGAGAAAACAAATAAGCCACCCAAGGCATATTTATATCATAACGATTTTGTTCAATAAAATTGTGAATTTCAAGTTACATCCTATAACTTAATTTAAAATTTTGCAATTATAATTAAATCATGTATCACAGGTAGAAAATATTGAATGTTAGTAACATGTCTATGTCTGATTGAGTTTTTAAATATTGAATGTCAAAAGTCAAAGGCAAGTTAGAGGTATTTTAAAATATCGAATTTTCATCTAACATATTGAATTTTTATATATACTAAGTATAAATATATGTTCTAAAATTAAATATTAGCATAACAAGCAGACAAATAAACAATCATGTATATCTCAAAATAAATTCAAAGAGTATCAAAATAAAATATTAATAACACACTTCGTCTACAATTAATAAGTACAGTTGTACAGATATATACTAAAAAAATATTATACAAGAATTTTATTTAAATAGCAAAAAATTTTCTATAAAATAAAAATATTTAAAAACTATATATCCTTGATTGATATGTCTTTTCTTAATAAATTTATCTTAAAAGCATAAAAATAATAAACTAATAAATGAGTTGAAAATTATAATGTTTTTTTGTAATATATAATAAGAAAAATATAGTTTCATATAATTATACAAAATTGATTATAAGAATAACATATATTAAAGAGAACAAAACAATAAATCTAATCAATTTAAGCATATGATATAATACATATACATGATTTAAACATATATTGTCAACATAATATAAAATAAAATAGCGGAGGATATGTTCAAAAGTCGTGTCGGACGATATATCGAAAAAAATCATGTCTATCTGTGTTTTTACTAAATGACAATCTTACTTTTTTGAAAAAAAACATTGTTTTCCTTTAAAAAATTACACGTCGACAGACATATTGGTCATGTCGAAGGATATTTTAAGTGAACAATATAGAGAGTTTCGGTAAATGAAATTGATAATTCTGAGTTTAAAGTAGTTCCATGATTAGAATGATATCAAGCTAATGATAATAAATGAAACTGTTCATAAAAAATTTTAATATTTTTAAAATGGCCAAGATCATTAAAGATATAATTCCAAATTTATTTGTTGAAATGATTTCATATTCATTTGTATATGTACGCCCGCAACCGAGCCGAGCTAGAATCGAGCTCATCAAAAAAAATATGCTAGAGCTCGAGCTACTTTTTTCGAGCTCGGGCTCCTTTTAAATGGCTTGAGCTCGACCTCGCCAAGCTCAGAGCAAGCTCGGACAGCTCGAGTTTGACGAGCTCAGCTCATGCACGGACCGCCGCTCAAAGAGTCTGGCTCGAATATTCTCATTTTCTTAACTTGAATCTTATTTTCTTAGTTCATAATGATTTTACTAAATATGGCCTCCAAATGGAAAGTGTAGAGAAGGAAAATCGAACCTTGTATATATGTTCCCTTGTGTCAAATACAAAGAATGAATACATATTTATAGGATGGAGAAAGAGAGGAGAAGGTCTTATACAGGATGTGGGACTAAAGAGAAGAGAGAAATAATCAATAAAAATACATAATGGGCCTTTTCAAATGGGCTTCTCTAACACTCCCCCGCAAGTTGGAGCGTACAAGTCATAAGCACCCTGATGTAGGGGTGGTAAACGCTAGGGTTCGCGGGGCCAAACCAACAATTAAATAACCCCCTCTGATTCAAGCATAAAATTAAAGTACCAAGATAGAATTCTAAACCTTAAGAGTGCAGTAAAAGCATTCTACAGTACCAATCAATCATGCATTATTCAGCGGAGTCAAACCTTAAGGTTAAACTTGTTAAAGGCTTAGTTCAGAACGTAGTAGTAGATATCTCCTTCAATCAGATTGGTGGACTCTGCACACTTTGTTTTCTTGAACAGGTTGATCGTTTTATTGGAAAGGAACATCATGGCCTAATTTCTACGTATGCTCTGGAAACACTGGTCTTGTACATATTCCATCTCTTTCATTCTTCATTGGATGGCCCCCCTAGCGGTGCTGTATAGGTTTTTGGACTACTACTGCAAGTTTGATTGGGACAAGTATTGCATCAGTCTGCATGGCCCTGTTTCTTTATCTTCTCTTCCAGAATTAGCAGTAGAAGCAATAGATAGTGATGGCGGTGATTTATTACTAACTGAGGGCTTCCTGCAGGCGGCTGCCGCGGCTGGAGAAGGGAGCGGCGGTGGCTGCGGGAGCAGGGACGCAGGGAGGGGCCGGTGGATGAGGGCATCCTGCGGGCGGCTGCCGCGGCTGGAGAAGGGAGCGGCGGTGGCTGCGGGAGCAGGGACGCAGGGAGGAGCCGGCGGATGTGGATATGGAGAAGATCGCGGGTGAGGAGATGAAGATACGAATCTCTCTTGGAGTCGGCACCAAGGAGGGCCTCCGGCGTCGGCACCGGTGGCGTGACCGAAGGAATCGGGAAGGAGCCGGCGGCTTGTTCTTTCCCAAAACTCGATCCCCCTTTTGCTGCAGCCCTAATCTCATATTTATAACAAACTTCATTGCATCCAATGGTCCAGATTTGCCCGGATGGGGGTTGCATCAAACCCTTAAAATATACTCAAAATATATAAACTAATATATCATTTCGACTCGCGCCGACCCTCCGGACGCAACCGCGGAGTCGGATCGGCAATACGATCAACGGGCGAGGTCCGTTCCCCATCAGTTTCCCCTTGTTGGAGAAGATTTGCCCTCAAATCTTTAGGGCTTCCAAGGAGGCTTCGCGGGTGGTCTGCACTGTTTCCCACTGTCACCAATCATCAGATAAAAGCTTCCAATCCCAGATGCTGGTCTCACGATGCTACAATTAATGTAATCACTGCATTTGGGAGGCTTGGGCGGTGGCCTCAATCTCAGAATCTGACGGAACACTGTAGCAACTGGTAAGGGGGCAGCGCTCTCTAATCCTACACTGCAAATGATCATATCGATCGGCGGTGTGAACAATGATGTATCGATCTGTGTCTCAGTATCACCTGGGTCGCAATCACCTGGGGACCAATCAACCTGAGCAAACTGCAGCAAGTCATCACCATGCCCCACCCAGTCTGGGCTCATATCCAAACCAACTGATTTGCCATCAGGGGCATTATCAAACATCAGAAAAGGGTCCCTAGCCGAGCTGAGAAGTGACTGCTCAAACCACTGTGACAAATCCATAAAAGTAAGCAGACGTCGCGAAGGTTCATAGGGCGGTACTACCACCATCAGACTGGAAGTCCTTCTGCGCTCTATCCACTGGCGGGCAAATCTCTGAACGATAAGAGTAGCTCTCTGCACTGTCTGGTATCATTGTCTCTGTAATAATCCTCTAATGCGTGACTGAATCACGAGGACTGCTCTGGTGATCTTCTTGAAGGATCGGCGCTGAATAAACCCTCGGATGTGAGACTGCATCAAGACTGCTGCTCTTCTCTGTCGCTGCTCTAAAATCTCCTTAGCATCATTCTCACGCCAATTCTGCACATAACCTGCCCAAATGGCATCTTCTTTCTCTTCCCTTTCCCTCCTTTGTTTACTCTCTTCCACTCTAGCTTGCTTGTTTCTTCCAAGCTCAACCAAATGTCTCTTTCTTGGGGACGGTGACGGAAGATCATACGAGGAGGAGGAATGGCGAACTGAAGGATATGTAGTAGAGGACAGAGAATATGAATTGTAGGCATGGGAGGGGACTCGCCTCGATTCATGGGAATAAGTGGTGGAAGAAGGGGAATATGAATTGTGGGCTTGACGAGAAACTCGCCTCGATTCATGGGAATAAGTGGTGGAAGAAGGGGAATATGAATTGTGGGCTTGACGAGAAACTCGTCTCGATTCATAGGGGGGGTATGCAATGGAGGGGACATATGAAGAGTTATGCACATAATAAGTAGCACGCGAGGAATTGATATTTGAGTGGAGGGAAGGGGGAGGAGCATAGGAATCATAATCCTCGGAATTATCAGAATCATAATAATAGGAGAGCGTCATGGGTGTATGCAAAAGATTTTCGAGAACAGGAGAAGGATTGAAAAGTTTGAGAAAACTTTTCAGGTTCCTCTGATACCAATTGATGTAGGGGTGGTAAACGCTAGGGTTCGCGGGGCCAAACCCACAATTAAATAACCCCCTCTGATTCAAGCATAAAATTAAAGTACCAAGATAGAATTCTAAACTTTAAGAGTGCAGTAAAAGCATTCTACAGTACCAATCAATCATGCATTATTCAGCGGAGTCAAACCTTAAGGTTAAACTTGTTAAAGGCTTAGTTCAGAACGTAGTAGTAGATATCTCCTTCAATCAGATTGGTGGACTCTGCACACTTTGTTTTCTTGAACAAGTTGATCGTTTTATTGGAAAGGAACATCATGGCCTAATTTCTACGTATGCTCTGGAAACACTGGTCTTGTACATATTCCATCTCTTTCATTCTTCATTGGATGGCCCCCCTAGCGGTGCTGTATAGGTTTTTGGACTACTACTGCAAGTTTGATTGGGACAAGTATTGCATCAGTCTGCACGGCCCTGTTTCTTTATCTTCTCTTCCAGAATTAGCAGTAGAAGCAATAGATAGTGATGGCGGTGATTTATTACTAACTGAGGGCTACCTGCAGGCGGCTGCCGCGGCTGGAGAAGGGAGCGGAGGTGGCTGCGGGAGCAGGGACGCAGGGAGGGGCCGGTGGATGAGGGCTTCCTGCGGGCGGCTGCCGCGGCTGGAGAAGGGAGCGACGGTGGCTGCGGGAGCAGGGACGCAGGGAGGAGCCGGCGGATGTGGATATGGAGAAGATCGCGGGTGACGAGATGAAGATACGAATCTCTCTTGGAGTCGGCACCAAGGAGGGCCTCCGGCGTCGGCACCGGTGGCGTGACCGAAGGAATCGGGAAGGAGCCGGCGGCTTGTTCTTTCCCAAAACTCGATCCCCCTTTTGCTGCAGCCCTAATCTCATATTTATAACAAACTTCATTGCATCCAATGGTCCAGATTTGCCCGGATGGGGGTTGCATCAAACCCTTAAAATATACTCAAAATATATAAACTAATATATCATTTCGACTCGCGCCGACCCTCCGGACGCAACCGCGGAGTCGGATCGGCAATACGATCAACGGGCGGGGTCCGTTCCCCATCACACCCAGCTTGGACAAACACTGGTAAAATAAGGTACTTGATAAAGCCTTTGTGAGAATATAAGCAACTTGATCAGTGCCCGGAACATGCTTTAATTCAAGTTTCTTCATTTGAACTTTCTCTCGAATAAAATGACGGACAACCTCGATATGTTTCGTGCGCTCGTGAAATACCGGATTCTTTGCAATGTGTATGGCCGCTTGACTGTCACAAAATAGAACAGCAGATGAGGGAAGTTTTACCCCTAAGTCAGCAAGGAGGCTTTCGAGTCATGTGAGTTCTGAGACAACTGATGTCATCGATCGGTATTCAGCTTCCGCGGAGGATCGAGCAACCACGGCTTGTTTCTTACTTTTCCATGTAATGAGATGACCACCAAAATATGTACAGAACCCACTGGTTGACCGTCTATCGTCCAGGGAGCCAGCATAATCGGCATCAAAATATGCGACTAATGTTGGAGTAGAATTGGAGGGTTTGTAAACCATCCCTTGACCGGAGCTGCCTTAAGATATCGGAGAATCCGTTCAACCGCCTGGAGATGAGAAACTCGGGGAGCATGCATGAACCGACTGACAATCCCAACAGCGAACGATATATAAGGTCTCGTGACCGTTAGGTAGATCAATTTTCCCACAAGGAGTCGATAGTATTCCGGGTTCTGTAGGGGCAGATCGTCATCAGAGGCATGAACCACTCAGCTTGTGATTGGCCTCCATCGGAGTAGTAGCTGGTTTGCAACCAGACTAGCCAGCGTCTTTAAGAAGATCAAGACAATACTTCCGTTGGGAGAGGACAAACTCATCCGGACGTCGTGCGACCTCAATACCGAGGAAGTAGCGAAGAGGTCCCAGGTCTTTAGTCTGAAACACAGTGCTAAGATGTTGTTTGACCGCGTGAATGCCCTTCGAATCATCCTCAGTGAGCAGGATGTCATCAACATAAACCAGCAGAAGGACTGTTTTTGTTGCCCGGTGTCGAGTGAATAAGGAGAAGTCTGCGGAACTGCGAGTGAAGCCAATGTCCTGAACAATCTTGCTGAACTTGTCAAACCACTCCCGAGGGGATTGTTTGAGACCATAGATGGATTTCTTCAGAAGACACGCCTGAGACTCCCCCGTGGTCTCAAACCCGGGCGGTTGGCGCATGTAGACGGTTTCCTGAAGATCACCATTCAAGAACGCATTCTTGATATCCAGCTGATGAAGGGGCCAGTGGCGATGCACAACCACGGAAAGGAGGAAACGAACGGTGTTGAGCTTGGGCACCGGAGAGAAGGTTTCTTCATAATCAAGGCCCTGCCGCTGAGTGAATCCCCGGGCCACCAGACGGGCCTTCAGACGGTCAACCGTACCATCAGGAGCATATTTGATGACGAACACCCATTTACACCCAACAGGTTGCTGACCGGGAGGTAAAGGAACAAGGACCCAGGTCTGGTTGGCCCAAAGGGCCGTCATTTCCTCGTCCATGGCAGCCCGCCAGCCGGGATGCTGAAGCGCCTCCTGCATAGAGTTGGGGACAGAAACAGAGGATAATGTGGTGGCAAAGTGAAGAAGCGGCGGTGAGAGGCAGTGAAGAGAGACGTGATTTGCCATCGGATGAGCGGTGGAGGATGGAGTTGGAGCAGCAGGTTGCGGAGCGTCAGAGGTTGAAGCCGACAGCAGAGGGGCAACGGGACGAGAAGAGCGACGAGAATAGACCCGGATGATAGGGGGATGGGGAAGGATCGGAGGCTGGGCAGGAAGGGGAGAAGGTGGAGACCAGGGAACAGAGATTACAGGGCGTACAACGGGCTCCGGAAGAGGAGCGAGATCCAGAGCAGAGAAGAAGGGAAGATCCTCCTGAAAAGTGACATCTGCAGAAACGGTCCCCTTGCGGGTAGTGGGCGAATAACACACATATCCTTTTTGAGTGTGCAAGTAGCCAACAAGGACATATTTGGCCGCACGGGGATCCAACTTGTCGGTAGATGGTCTGAGGTGGTGAACGTAGCATGTACACCCAAAAAAGGTGGGCAGTAAGAGGGAAGGCCGGAGAGGAGGGAAAGAGGAGGCTGAACGGAGTAGCATTCTGGAGGACAGAGGACGATAGTTGGTTAATAAGGAAACATGTCGTGGAGAGCGCAAAGTTCCAGTATGGTTTGGGAACCCGCATTTGAAGCATAAGGGAGCGAGCCATATCAAGAAGATGACGATTCTTGCGTTCGGCGACACCATTCTGTTGGGGGTATATGCACAAGATGTTTGGTGAATAACCCCAAACTCGGAGCAGAGAGTCGCGAAGTCATGGTCAGTGTGCTCGCGCGCATTATCAGTGAGAATAGTTTGAATGGGCGCAGAGAATTGAGTGCGAGTCTCAAGAATGAAGGCCTGAAAGACGCAGGGAAGCTCAGAACGGTCACGAAGTAGATACAACCATGGCATGCGAGAATAATCATCGATAAATGTTAGAAAATAACGGTAGCCAGAAATGCTAGTAATCTTGTACGGACCCATATATCAGAGTGTACTAAAACAAAAGGAGCAGAGCTCTGAGTACAATGAGAAGGAAAAGATGAACGTGGTTGTTTGCCAAAAATACAGGTTTCACACTGAAAAGCAGGAAGAGATATATCTGGGAGAGCCTTCTGGAGGACGGGAAGAGGAGCATGACCAAGACGCCGGTGCCAATCCGAATAGGAGACAGATGCGAGAAGAGTAGGAGAGTCATCAAGAAAGTAGAGCCCGTTATGCAGTCACCCCCTCCCTCCTCTTGCGCTCGGCTCTTCATGTTTCGGGCTCTTCATGGTCTGCAGAGAACTGAGGGAGAAGTGGGCCCCACGGATCAGGGAGAGAAATGTTTATAAGAGGCCAGAGGGAGGGGGGTGGAACCACGGGAGGAAGCGAAAGCGGATGCAGAGTAGCAGGCTGCGGAATAGAAGCGGACAGACGATCAGGCCGCTAAAGAGCAGGTCGCGAAAGAGCAGGCCGCTGAAGGCGGGCCGCTGAAGGCAGGCCGCTGAGGGCAGGCCGCTGAGGGCAGGCCGCTGAAGAGGAAGCGGGTAGACAAGCAGACTGCAGGAGATCAACAGAGGCGGACAGAGAAGGGGAGTCCGCGAGAGGCCGGTTAATCTCCCTCTGATACTATGTAGAGAAGGAAAACTGAACTTTGTATATATGTTCACTTGTGTCAAATACAAAGAATGAATACATATTTATAGGATGGAGAAAGAGAGGAGGTCTTATACATGATGTGGGACTAAAGAGGAGAGAAATAATCAATAAAAATACATAATGGGCCTTTTCAAATGGGCTTCTCTAACAAAAAGCAAAAAAAATGATATCTCATTCTAATTTTTTCAAAGTCTACATCCAATCAACACATGAAAATTTATGACTCAAATAGCAGTAAACAAATCTCAATCCAAATACATTAGCCAAATACTCTCATATGTATTATAAATAAATTTTATATTTATGTGAGAGTTCTACAAATTGTCCATCTCTTTCCTCAAATCTAAAACCTTATTAACTTCCTACAAATTACATATAGACACTCAAATTCATACAACATACTTTTAATAATCAGATATTGATGCAACCCAAAAACTAATGGATCGCTCTAACCGGACTAAATTTGCTAGTAACTGCCTTTCCGAGAGGGTGGGGACTTTGTTAGTCAGTTCTCCACTCAAGTCGATTCCCACCGTAATATTTAGTGAAGGATCCAAGCGCGGGATTAATTAATCCGCAAGCAGACAGCTCTAACAAGCGACAAAGACGCATTTTGGAGGAAAATAACGATAGTAGTAGCCGAAAGAAATGCAAGTGTCAACTTTATTTTCACTTAAATTAATTGCATGAGTATGAGTTAACAGCGGGAGTTGAGTGGTATACCTGCGGAGATTTCCGTGGCGGAGTTTCCACGGGGCTAGTACAGTGGATGGTCCAAAAGGGTGGCTCGGGTTTGATGATGGCAGGCCGGGTTGGGGGAGAAGGTGTTGTAACAGCGATAGATCGGCTCGGAAGGCTGTTGTGTATTGGTTGTGCACAAAGCTAGCAAGCAGGGTAAAATGGCTCAGGTGGCTGGCGTGAGGAGGAAGGCGGAGTTGGAAGCCGGAGTTCGAAACAAACGTGCTCGCCGGAGTTGGTGTTGGCGCGGCAGGCAGAGCCGGGGAAAGACCGGGAAAGAAGGTCGATGTCGACTGGCCCTTCAATGGAGGTGGATTCACTGCTCGCGACTTGGGGATCGGCGGGCTCGCCGGATTGGGAAGCTGGAGGCCGTCGGGACTCGAGTCGTTGCCCAGGCAGTGGAATCAGGCAGAAAGAAGGGCAGGCGGGCGATTGGCAGTCAGGCAATGAATTCCGCTGAATAGAAGTCGGAGAGAAGGATTGCCTCTCCCGATTTCTTTTCTCCCGTCTGTCGTCTGGACCGATGGATGAGTATTTTAATAGGAGGAAAATTTTGATTTCAACTGGGGAATTGATAATGTAGAAAGAGCTTGAAACTTGTATGTATTTCTTATGTGTAAATACAAAGAGAGAATACAAATATATAGGAGGAAGAAGGAGAGAGAATCAATCATATACATGATGTGGGACTAAAGAAGAGAGAGCAAAAATGGGCCCAATAATGGGCTCTTTACATGGGCTTTTCTAACACTCCCCCACAAGCTGGAGCGTACAAATCATATGTGCCAAACTTGGACAAGCACTGATAGAAGAGGGGCATGAAAAGAGCCTTTGTGACGACATCCGCAACTTGTTCAGTCTCTGAGACATGCATTAGATCGAGCTTTTTCATTTGAACCTTCTCCCGGATGAAGTGACTGTCGACTTCGATGTGCTTTGTTCTTTCGTGGAAGACCGGGTTTTGGTGATATGTATAGCAGCTTGGCTGTCACAGAGGAGAAGAGCTGGTGAAGGTAGCTTTACACCCAGATCGGTGAGAAGACTCAAGCCATGTCAGTTCAGACAATACATATGTCATTGTCTGGTATTCTGCCTCAGCTGATGATCGAGCAACAATCGCTTGTTTCTTGCTTTGCCAAGTAATCAAATATCCTCCAAAATAGGTGCAAAAACCACTGGTAGATCGCCGGTCATCAGGGGAACCGGCATAATCAGCATCCGAGTATGTCACCAATGTTGGTGCTGAAGAGGTAGTTTTGTAAACAATTCCTTGACCAGAAGTTGTTTTAAGATATCTGAGAATGCGTTCAACAGCCTCAAGATGAGATCTTCGAGGGGAGTGCATGTGCCGACTAACAATAACAGCGAAGGAAATATCTGATATGATAACCGTGAGATAGATCAATTTTCCAACAAGGCGACGATAATATTATGGATTCTGGAGTAGGAGATCCGAGTCAGATGTATGGGCGCACAAGTTATGGTTTACATCCATTGGGGTGTCACTCAACTTACAGACTGAATAGCCTGCATCATGAAGGATGTCGAGGCAATACTTCCGTTGAGAGAGGACAAGCCCATCTGACCGTCTGGCAACCTCAAGCCCAAGAAGTATCGTAGGGGCCCCAGATCTTTTGTCTGAAAGACGGAATTTAGATGTAGTTTGACTGTCTGTATCCCTTGTGAGTCATCTCCTAAAATGATGATATCATCAGCGTATACTAACAGAAGAACCGTTCCTGTTGTTCGGTGACGAGTAAACAGCGAGAAGTCGGCCGAGCTCCGAGTAAAACCAATATCTCGAAGGACTTTACTGAATTTTTCAAACCATGCCCGTGGGGATTGTTTGATACCATATAGATCCTTCAAAAGACGGCAAACCTGAGAGTCCCTCGTGGTCTCAAACCCGGGTGGTTGCTGCATATACACTGTTTCCTGGAGATCCCCATTCAAAAAGACATTCTGGATATCCAGTTGGAGTAGGGGTCACTGGCGATGGACAGCGGGAGATGAGGACATGAACGGTATTGAGCTTGGCCACCAGAGAGAAAGTTTACTCATAGTCGAGCCCCAGTTGCGCTGGGTGAAACCACGAGCCACGAGACGAGCCTTCAGACGGTCAATCGTCCCATCAGCAGCATGTTTGATGACAAAGACTTGCTTACACCCAATCGGTTTCTGACCCGGAGGAAGGGGTACTACAGTTCATGTCTGGTTAGCCCAGAGAGCAGTCATTTCTTCCTCCATGGCGGCCCGGCGGCCCGTCAGCCCGGATGTTGGAGCGCCTCCTGCACAGAGTTAGGAACGAAGACCGAGGAAAGAGAAGTACCAAATGTGTGTAGTAGGGGAGAGAGGCGATGGAGGGAGACATAGTTGGCCAGAGGATGAGAAGTGGAGGGCGATACCTGATCAGCAGGACGCGGAGTATCTGTGGTTGAGGCCGACTGCAGAGGGGCAACGGAACCGGGAGGGCGACGAGTGTAGACACAGATAACGGGTGGTTTGGAGGGAGCAGGAGCCGGTGCAGGGGGACCCGGTGAAGGTGGTGCAGTAATGGTGATAATCGATCGTGGGATGGATGGCGGGAGAAGAGCTGGTGGTAGATGAGCGGGTAAAGGAGCAGGGGAAAACGATTGATCTTCCTGAAAGGTAACATCGGCAGAGATCGAGATCTTTCGAGAAGCTGAAGAATAACAGACATAGCCCTTCTGTGTGGGCGAATAGCCGACAAAGATGTGTTTAGCCGCCCGGGGATCCAACTTATCCGAAGACGGCCCCAGACGGTGGACGTAGCAGGTGCTGCCAAAGACACGAGGCGGGAGAGGAAATGCCGGAGTGGAGGGAAATAGTAGGCTGAACGGTGTAGCATAGTGGAGGACGGAGGATGGGAGACGGTTGATGAGAAAGCAGGCAGTGCAGACCGCAAAGTTCCAGTAAGGTTTGGGAACGTGCATTTGAAGCATGAGGGAGCGTGCTACATCGAGTAAGTGGCGATTTTTCCTTTCGACAACGCCGTTTTGTTGGGATGTGTAGGCACAAGATGTTTGACGAATAATCCTGAATTCAGAGCACAAATCTGTAAAGTCGTGACTGGTGTATTCGCGAGCATTATCGGTGCGCAATGTTTTTAGGATGATGTGGAATTGTGTACGAGTCTCAAGGACAAAGACCCGAAAAATACGGGGAAGCTCGGAGGGATCACGAAATAAGTATAGCCATGAAGTATAAGAGTAATCATCAATAAATGTGATAAACTAACAAAAAGCAGAAATACTTGTAATCTTAAAAGGACCTCATACATCGGAATAAACTAAATCAAACGGAGCAGCGCTCCGTGTACAATGCGCAGGAAAAGAAGAATGTGGCTACTTGCCGAAGATACAGGACTCACACTGAAACGAATGAAGAGAGATATCAGGAAGAGCCCGCTGGAGGACCGGCAGAGGGGCATGCCCAAGACGTCGATGTCACTCAGTGGAAGACACAGAAGAGAGAATGGTGGGAAAGTCATCGAGAAGGTAGAGCCCGTTCCGCCGTGTGCCTTTACCAATGGTAGTCTGCGTTCGCTGATCCTGTATAACAAAAGAAAAAGAGGTGAATATGACAGAACAATCAAGGTCACTAGTAAGGCGTCCGACAGAAAGTAAATTGAACGGGGAGCTCGGAGCATGAAGAGCCGAGCGAAGGGAGATCGACGGGTTGAGATAAAGATCCGCCGAGTCGGAGACGGGAACCATCTCCCCATTAGCCACAGTGATAGACGTCAGATAAGGAGAATCCGAGTACTGGGCAGGCCGTCGCGAGGTAATGTGATGAGTGGCACCTAAGTCCAAGATCCAGCACAGGCTGGTGGATAAACAAGCAGTACATGTGTTGGAGACGGAGGCAATGGAGGCAGAGGGCGGGCTGAGTAGCCCCTAGAGTTGTTGGAGCTGGTGACGAATGGCCTCAAGGTCAGGAGGGGCGGCAAAGGGTGCGTCAGCAACAACAGACGTCGTCGGACGAGGAAGATAACCAATCTTCCGGTAGCAGGTCGCCTCAAGGTGGTCGTCTTTCCCGCAGTAGGAACACTTCGGCCGACCCCAGCCATCTCGCCCACGGCCCCGAGATCCTGAATGTCCGCCGCGAGCAGAGGTAGGAGGGGACGATGGAAGGGATAGGGCCTGCTGAAGAAGGGCCGGGGGAGAAGGAGCAGAAGTATCAGGAGGAGATGATATACGGAGAAGCATGGAGCAAACATCATAGAAAGACGGTGTTGTGGGAGAAGCCAGGACCTGAGTACGAATACTCTGAAGGTGAGACGGAACACGAGCCATCGTGATGGCAATGCAGACGGTTTCCTTCTGAGAGCGCTGAGCAGCATGATCATTGGTAGACGGCTGATGTTGGATCCAAGCCTCAGCAAGGGTCTTGGCCCGAGAGACAAATGAGGTCATGTCCGAAGCCCCTCCAGT
This sequence comes from Platanthera guangdongensis, assembly GCA_039583875.1. Taxonomy (NCBI): domain Eukaryota; kingdom Viridiplantae; phylum Streptophyta; class Magnoliopsida; order Asparagales; family Orchidaceae; genus Platanthera; species Platanthera guangdongensis. The sequence continues at coordinate 119,003,382 of CM077167.1, read as the reverse complement.
GTCGAGAGCGAGAAGTTCAGTGAGTATGTTGTAGAGATGCTGAAGGTTGTCTCGGCCTAAGTACAAGGAATGCAGCTCATCCGACATAGCCTTGGCGGTGTCGTGGTACATGGTCATCTGATAAGGTTCACCATCCAAGGAATTAAGGAGCCAAGTCTGAACGCGGCCATCATTGCGGAGCCAGTCGTCGGTAGGAGGAGAAGGAGGTGTCTGAGTGAGGTGAGGCAAGAGGCCCTTGGCCAGAAGAACCTGTCGAACAAAATGCACCCAAGGGATAAAGTTTTTCTTCCCAGAGAGAGAAATAGTAGTTATCCGCAGCTCGTCGCGGATTTCAGCAGGACAAGTCGGGCGGTTTGCAGGACAAGTCGGGCGGTCTGCAGGCGGACTAGCCGCCGGGCCGGTCGAGTTGACAGAAGAACTAATAGAAGCAGTAGGAGAGAGACCGGGACAGGTCAGGCGGTTAGCAAGCCGCAGCGACTAGAGACTGTGGCGGAGAGGAAGACCGCGGCGAGAAGAACCAGAGACCGCACAGCAGGTAGGGAAGGAGAAGACTGTGACCTCAATGCGGGAAAACAACAGACCGCACGGTCACACTGTGGACACCAGCGATCAGACAGACCGCGACCAAAATGCGGAAAGAATATAGTTTGCACGGTCTTGGTGAGCACACCAGCGGTCATAGCAAAAAAAGGAGGCCGTGAGAAGAACGCGAGCGGACAAGGAGAGGAAACCGTGAGTAGAGGATCTCGAGCGGATAGAAGAAGAATCCGCGAGGTATAGAACTCGAGCGTATAGAGAAGGCAGCGGGTAGGAGAAGCCGCGAGAAGAGGCCGCGAGTTGCAGAACTCAAGCGACAAGAGTAGGCAGCGGGTCCGCGGCAAAATGCGAGGAGGAGCAGTCCGCAGCGATTACAAAGGGCAGGCCGCGGCAGACTGGCAAGCCGCGGAGAAGCAAGGCGCGATTGTAAAGGGCAGGCCGCAAGGCGCGATTTGAGATAGGAAGCGGCGGACTGGAGCAGTCCGCAAAAAGGGGAATCGCAGCTCGCGAGAAGAGAGGCTGCAGCGGTTAGGAGCAGTCCGCGACGGGATATAGCAAGAGACCGCTAGCGAGAAAAGAGCTCGGTCTGTACTGGGGTAGAAGCTCGCAAGGTAGGAGAGAAGCAGAGCAGGGGAAGAAAGCCCGCAGCGGACTGGAGGAGCCCGTAGCGGACTGGAGGAGCCCGCAGTGGACTGAATTAGAACAGCATGGAGAAGTGGACCCCACGAGAAAGAGAGAGGAGGCTATAAGAAGCCCGAGCAGAAGGGTGAAACTGTGGAGATGAAGAGGGAGCGGAAGCCGAAATATAGGCTGCAGAAGACTGCAGGCCGCAGTTAGCCGAGCGCCTAAGGGAGAGGAGCGGATAGACGTAGGCAGCAGGAGACCGCAGACCGCAGGAGATCAGAGGAAGGCGGATAGAGTTTGGAGTCCGCGAGAGGCAACGAGTCCCTCTGATGCTATGTACAAAGAGCTCGAAACTTGTATGTATTTCTTATGTGTAAGTACAACGAGAGAATACAAATATATAGGAGGAAGGAGAGAAAATCAATCCTATACATGATGTGGGACTAAAGAAGAGAGAAGAGAAAGAGCAAAAATGGGCCCAATAATGGACTCTTTACATGGGCTTTTCTAACAGATAATATGATAAATGGGGAGTTTCAATGCCAAGAATAAAGAAGGGGGTTTTGGAAATCCAAGTGGTTTTAAATTTTAACTCCCAAATCAATTATGATTTAATTATATAATAATAAATCAGGAATTGAAACTTTTTGATGGGGATCCATCAAATCATGCACCTGGAGGGGTTCGCCGCAAGGGGGGACCCATGTTCATTTATTTGCGCATGAAGGCTTGATCGGATCGCCGATCCGACTCCGCGGTTGCGTCTGACACGTCATCACGAGTCAAAAACATATATTAGTTTATTTTTTGAGGGTTTTATTTTCATGTATATTGTGGCCGACCCCAACGGCCAATCATAGACGTTGATGAGGATACCCTAGTTGTTCTTTTCTTATAAATAGATGTGTAGGGGCTGAAATGAGGCTATTGCAGAATTTGGACAACTTCATTCCCGGATTCCAGCGATCACCCCTCGGTGCCGATGTCGTGGAACCCTAGGTGACGACTCCTAGGTGCTCGTTCTTCCCCCCAAGGTAACCCCTAACCCTAGCCCTCATTTTCCATCCCTCACACCTCTCATCCAGCCATCGGCAGCCCCCTATTCCTCCCCCACAACCGGCGGCCTGCAGTGCAGGTTTTCCTGCAGCTGCCGGCCACACCGGCCGCCACCCTGCTGCCCCCTCCTCCTCACTGACCCCAGCCTCCTTCCCCCAAACCCGGCGACCCATCCTCAGCCGCCGCCTCCCTCCCACGCCCCCTCCACAGCTGGCAGCCCCTTCCCTACCACCGGTCGGCCACCTAATCCCCTCCTCTTCGTGGAACAACCTCCAAATCACCGTAATTCTCTAGATCCATTCAGATCTGAGAATTTCAGCCTCGATCTGTTATTTCAACCACTCGTGCATTCCATTTTTGCCTGGATCCAACCCTAAATAGCGGATCCACCCCTCCCCAGCCCGGAACTACTCTTACGTGGTCGGATCAACCTTTTTCTCACTCGATCTCATCATTTACCGTCGAGGATAGCCACCACCTTCATTTTCACGTCCTCGGTTCCACCTCAAATCGCCGATCTACACATCCGGACCCTAATTTTCAGTGTCTTTGTTCAGCCCGCTACTTTGCAAGTTTATTTTGTGGTATTGGATTATTTGATTTGACATTTTAATTAGTGAATAAATGTATGTGTTGTGAATCTTGCACGTAAAATTGTTTCGGTACGCTAATAATTTGCAGGTGAAATTATTCGTCACGCGCTTTGCTTTGGCCCTCTGAGCGGAAGAAAGCCATTATAAATTGTCATAATTAATTAACTGTTTTCAATTTCAAATATTTGCGTGGAGTTAGAATTCTCATTGCTCAAATTTATTTGTCGAGTTATCGACGATTACATTGCATTTAGTTTCGTATTAGCGTGTCACTCTTGCACTACCACCTATCGTCATAGGTTTGGTGCACCCGTAGCCTACGACTACATCATTTTGGTATCAGAGGCAAGATTAGGACTTTTGGATGCTCCGTAGTGGTAGGATCTTTAGAGGAAGCATGGTAGAGCCGCAAGTCACCGACGACCGAACGGCGAGCTCAAATTCGGGAGCCGCTTTTGCGGAGTTTCAGTGTCTTATCCTAAACTGTTTTGACGCTTTAGGTGCCCAGTTCAACAATCTGTGTCATCATCTTGCCGAGATGAATTTTCGTTTAGACCACTTAGAGAATGTCAAGGACACACCAACACAGCGTGACGAGTCACATGAGGATGACCTTGATGCTCCTCCACGTCATGACCAACGCCCGAGATATGGTCAGCCTCCAGCAGACCGCCACCGTCATGATATTCCTCATCGAGCCTCAATTCCGCCGGTAAGGCGAAATCCTGACTTTGTGATGGAGCATAGGCAAGCTCCGACGCGGGATAGGCTGCCCCATCAGCGTGATGAGTATTGTATGTCACATCAGCCTCGGCCGGATCCCAAAGATCGTGTGCCCCCACATGGTCGCGTGATCATCACCACGATGAATATTATCCCCCGGGTCGGAGAGAGCGTGGTCCCCCACCCGCTCTATACAACTACGCTCATGACGAATACCCCGAGGATTATCCCAACCCACGGAGGGGAGGCCACCACCACGACATAACTCGTCGCATTCGACTCGATGCCCCTTCGCTCGATGGTTGTCTAGATCCGAAAGCCTTCAGCGATTGGCCCATGGACATGGACCACTATTTCGAGTGGTATGAGATGAGTGACTAGCGTTGAGTTCGCTTCGCAAAAATGAAGTTGGTCGGGCAGGCTAAGGTATTCTGGATTAGCGTAGAGAGTCTTGTAGCGAGATGGTTATTACCCCATCACCAGGTGGGATGAGATGAAACAAAGGTTGAGCGAGAAGTACCTCCCTGCTTCCTACCGAGACCAGTTATTCGAGCAGTTACAGAACTTACGACAGAGGTCACTTACTGTCGCTGAGTATATGGCTCGCTTCGACGAGCTAGTCATTAGGAGTGACGTCTTGAAGGAGCCTATCGCCACTGCCTCCCGTTTCAAGGAGGGCCTTCGTTCTGATATTCGGAGAGAGTTGATTCCGCATCTTTTAGAGACGGTCGATCAGATATTTCAGCTCTCTCTCAAGTACGAGTTGTACCACCTGTAATGCTCTCACTCGTCACAGGGAATATAATGGTGGGTCCGGTCGGGGCCCCACGTCATATTTCACAGACAAGCGGTGGAATTACTTGTGGAAATAAAAATTTATTCGTGTCCTAACTCAGAGCATTCTAGCGCAGCATTTTAAGTTAGATGAACTCAGCACAGCGAATGTCCACTAATATATAAATTCCACATTTATATATCTATAACCAGGAATGTATACAACACACACACCCATGGCCTTCCAAGTTGCTCTTTACAAAAATGTACAATTTCATACATCGGCACGCAGGCCGGTCACACATGAAATCCAACCACGCTTCGCTCGGCCTTCAAGGGCCTTCCGCAGCAAGCCTCCATTCCGCTCAGCACCTGCAATTAGCCATCCACCCAAGAGCGGCAAACAAAGTAACGGTCAGATTTAGCTGACCAATTATAACGACTCTACCCCTTACCCGGGGCAGTGGTTCCTTCCCTGTACGCATTTACCATTATAATATCTAGCAATCACAAACAAGTGCGCTCAGGCACAACAATATCACAAACGTCGGCCTCAACCAGACGCTATGTGCACTCAGGGCACCTTACGGTGTGCCGGAATCGGTGGCAACACCACCGATTAGAGAATTATTAGCTTGTTGGCTGGCCGGTCCTAGTCACCCCAACCCGCAGATTGGTTGCATTCCGCCCACACCACTCAGAGGTGATAATCTCACGTCAAACTTGAGCATTAAGATCGACCCACCAATGTGGTGCACTGGTGCTGCAAGTAGGCTCTGTCACGCGTCCGCCCATACATTGTCACTAATCGACCTCCCAAAACAACCAGGGTCAGGTCAGCCTTTCCCGTGCTCAAGCCGTCAGTAGCGCACCACTAGACGCGGGTTGGCCTTCCCTCCCCCTGATTAGCCGCAGCTTTTCGCTCTCCCAGAGCAATTAGCGCTTATAGCGCTCACACCACAAGGAACTTACGCAAAGCATCCAAGATCCATTCATCTACACATCCATACGTCCATACACAACATCCATACGTATAAAACATACACAGTTATCAAATCCACGAAGTCTTCTCCGGTTTACCCATAATCATCACCAATCCAGACTACCCGTCTAGATGGGCTTCACACAGCATGCCTATGTCGTACTGCACACTTCCGGCTCTAGATGCAGACTCAACCAGGGAATCACTTCTGAGATCCACCTCTTGGTGGAGGATTCCATGCAAATGCATAAAGAAATGACTTCGATGTCCAAGAAGGAGATCGTTACCCTGGAAGATCGTTTCGGAGCCATGAACTAGCCGGATGGAAATTACTGCCTCGGCTTTGCCTTCACGAATCTGATCTCAGATCTTCGCTCCGCACGCCGCAGCTCCTCCAGCAGCTGGTTTCTCCTTCCTTTCCTTGCTCCCTGGCTCTCCCTTTCTCTCTCTCTTTGAGAATGAGAAGAAGAAGAAGATGGAAATGAAGGGATTTTATCCCCATTTCTCGGCCTTGATACACATGGAAGGAGCCTAGATCATTGGATCCAGGATAAGAAATGAACAGCTCGGATTTGCGCAAAAATAGGCTGAACACGGCCTGACACGCCCTGTGACACGCCCGTGTCACAGGCCGTGTCCCTTAAGCCGCAGTCAACCAACTCAAATCCAACTAGTACACGGCCGTGTGACACGTCCGTGTCACACCCTACACACCCGTGTCATGCCTGACACGCCCGTGTCCGTTAGCCGTGTACTTCAAACAGCACAACTATTCCTCACCCGAGCAGGACACGGCCCTGGGACACGCCCGTGTCCCAGGCCGTGTTCACCAGGACACACCCGTGTCCAACAACACACGCATTCCTCACTGCAACCCGCAAAGGACATGCCCGTGTCACAGGCCGTGTACTCTGCATTCGACGATCATCGACCAAAATTCGTCAACCACACACCCAACTGCTCAACCCGAGCACGACGCGCCCTGGTACACGCCCGTGTCCCAGGCCGTGCCACCCAACCTGAAACCCAAAGTGGGCTTTGGGGTGTTACACCACCGATCTTCAAGCACGAGGCAGTTCACTTCTCGGACTGAGTCCTCGACTTTTAGGAAACCGCACTGCCCCAGACCACCGCGGCTGCACCCTCATGTATCCCCGCGGATGAGAAGGGAAAACCCATAGCCATTGATGGCCCGCAATCTGGGGGTATTGTGTGTTATCAATGTTCTGGCAGGGTACACATGGCGGCGCAGTGCCGCATGCAAAACCTGCTAGTTGAGGGTGAGGAGCAGGATTTGGAGGAAGATGAGGAGGGTACGGAAGAAGTGAAAGCCACTGTCGAGGAAGCCTAGGAGAGTGACGTTGAGAGATATTTAGAAGGGGAGAGATTAGACGTCTCCTGCACACCCCTCGTGTAGATGAGGATTGGCGACGCACCACCATCTTTTACACATACTTTCTTAGTGCAGGAGGTCCCTGCAAGTTGGCTATTGACAGTGGGAGTTGCGTGAACATCGTGGCCCAGAAGGGGCTTGACCGTATGCAGGTGAAGGCAAAGCCTCACCCCCACCCATAGTGTCGTCTAGATAGGTAAGATGGTGATTCAGGTCACCCAGCGTTGCCTCGTCCCGATCACCATTGCCTCATTTCAGGACAAGATCTGGTGCGATGTCATTCTCACTGACATCGCTCATGTGCTTCTTGGCTGTCACTGGCTGTTTGATCGTGACGTCACGTGTTTCGGCCACTCGAACATGTATGTCTTTTACGACAAGGGGCGAAAGATAACATTGACGACCACCCAGCCCCGAGATAGATCCAAGGGTGTGGTCGAGCCATCTGTTAGTACGAGTGTCTCGAGGCCCTTGCATATTTTGAGGCGAGCCGAGTTTCTGCGAGGTAGTGCTGATTCAAATATCATCTACGGTGTGATTGTCACCCAGGTATCTGAGGATACCCCAGTTGACCACCCACTAGCGGTGCGTCCCATTTTAGATGAGTTTACGGATATTATGTCGAACGAGCTCCCCGATGAGCTGCCCCCTCCACGGGACATTCATCATGCTATTTACTTGGTCTAGGGGGCTTCCCTCCCGAACTTGCCCCATTATCGTATGCATCTGAATGAGCACGTTGAGCTCAAGAGGCAGGTCGACGAGCTTCTTCGGAAGCAGTTCGTTCGTGAGAGTATGAGTCCATGTGCGGTTCCCTCCCTTCTGACCCCTAAGAAGGACGGTAGTTGGCGTATGTGCATTGACATTGACGACCGCGTCAATAACAAGATCACGGTTAAGTATCGCTTCCCGATCCCACGACTCAACGATTTACTAGATACCATGTCTGGTGCTCAGATCTTCTCCAAGATCAATCACCGTAGTTGGTACTACCAGATACGAGTTCGTGAGGGCGATGAGTGGAAGACCGCATTCAAAACCAAAGACAGTCTTTATGAGTGGCTAATCATGCAATTTGGGCTATCCAACGCCCCGAGCACGTTCTTGAGAGTTATGACACAGGTGTTGCGGCCCTACATGGGCAAGTTTCTGGTCGTGTATTTCGATGACATACTGATTTATAGCCAGACTCAGGCTGCCCGCCTAGATCACTTGAGGCTTCTCTTTGGCACCTTCCACCAAGAGAAACGGTATGTCAATCTGAAGAAATGTTCATTACTCTCTGAGTCCGTTCACTTCTTAAGATTTATTATATCCTCAACTGGAGTATTTGTTGATCCTGAGAAGGTCAAATCCATTCACGACTGTCTCGTGCCGGCAAACATCCATGAGGCTCATAGTTTTCACGGACTTGTCACCTTCTATAGGAGGTTTGTCCAGGGGTTTAGTACAATCATGGCCTCCTTCACGAACTGTCTCAAGATGGGAGAGTTCCAGTGGACCCCCGCGACCACTAGCGCCTTAGAGGAGATTTAAAGAGATACTGACGACGGTGCCTGTTCTGAGATTGTCGAACTTTAGTCGTGCTTTTGAGGTCACGTGTGATGTGTCTGGTGTGGTATCGGTGGCGTTTTGAGCCAGGAAGGACACACAGTTTCTTACTTTAGTGAGAAGCTCAACAAGGCCAAGCAGAAATATTCGAACTATGATCAAAAATTTTATGTTATTGTCCAGTCTCTGCACTACTGGAGACACTATCTCCTTCCCCGGGAGATTGTGTTGTATTCCGACCACCAGGTTTTATGTTATCTCGATTCGCAGCGCAAGCTGGGACACCGACATGTTAAATGGGTCGAGTATCTGCAGGACTTCCATTATGTTCTCAAGCACCGAGCTGGTGCTGAGAACAAACCGGCCGATGTGTTGAGTCGACGCGTTTCCCTGTTGCAAACGATGACCGCTAGCGTAGATGGGCTTTGAGAGATTGATTCTGGATTATCTGGCATGCCCGGACGTTGGCGAGATTTATGCCGCCCTGTCCCGAGACCCACCAGACCCTGTTGAGGGATATCAGATCTTTAAGGGATATGTGTACTGGGGCTCCCACCTGTGCATTCCCCAGACATCATACCGTGATTATTTGACTTGGGAATTGCATGCGGGCGGAGCCGCCGGGCACTTTGGGCGAGATAAGTCCATAGCCATTGTCAAGGACCGACTTTATTGGCTCAGCCTTAAGAAGGACGTGGCCAGCGTTGTCCGTCACTGTCGTATCTGCCAAACGGCAAAATATACCAAACTGAACACGGGTTTATACACGCCTTTATCTGTTCCCCACCGCCATTGAGAGAACATTAGCATGGATTTTATTCTCAGACTTCCCGCACTCTACGAAAACTCGACTCCATATTCGTGGTGGTCGATCGTTTTTCGAATATGTCACACTTTATCGTGTGTCGTAAGACGACAGATGCGACTCACGTTGCGTCTATCTTCATGAGGGATGTTTTTCGTTTGCAAGTCCAACCCAAGTCGATCGTGTCAGACCGCGATGCGAGATTTGTGAGTTAATTTTGGAAGACCTTGTTGCATAATACTGACACCCTTCTTAGGTTCTCATCGGCATATCATCATCAGACAGACGGGCAGACCGAAGTAGTGAACAGGAGCTTAGAAAATCTTTTGCGGTGTCTAGTTGGAGAGCATGTAGGTAGCTGGGACTTAAATCTTCTGATTGCAGAGTTTGCCTACAATAGCTCAGTCAATAGGTACACCGGGTTGAGTCAATTTCATGTAGTATCAGGATACGACCCTAGGAAACTCATTGACCTTGTCCCGAGTTCTTTAGAGTTACGCCCTAGTGAGCCTGTTGAGACATTTGCACAGCATTTGCATGAGTTGCATGAGTCGGTTCGCCGACGAATAACAATGAGCAATGAAAATTATAAAACTCAAGCGGATAAGCGAAAGAGAATAATTATTAATCGTATTGGGACAAATATCTACCGGCTCGATATCCCGACTAGTATGGGAATTCACCCGGTGTTTAATGTCGAGAATCTGACGTCGTACTATGAGCCTCACGAGTATGTAGAGCCGAGCAGTGGAGATGCCCAGCCGTCGTCTCCCCGCTTTCGTTGTCTTACCACTCTCTTACCCCACATACGTCTGTTGGCCACCACAGCCCACCCCGTGCTACCACCGACCCACCGGTGGACTCGTCTCTGATTTCACCATCGGCACCACCGATCGCACCGGGATCCACCTTTTGAGAGATGAGAGATGAGTGCAACACAGAGGTCAGATCCCATTAGTTTGTTCCCACCACGGATGGACCATGATGTCGCTACTTGGTATATTGGCAGGGCCACCCTGACGCAGACGACACTTGGATATTACCGGCAGAACTTGATTGACTCGCCCCTGAACTTCGACCTCAGTACGATCATCTCAATTCATCGGAGATGAAGGCTTTTCAGTCGGGGGGAGTTGATGGGGATCCATCAAATCATGCACCTGGATGGGTTCGCCGCAAGGCGGGACCCACGTTAATTTATTCACACAGGAAGGCTTGATCGGATCGTCGATCCGACTCCGCGGGTGCGTCTGGCACGTCGCCGCGAGTCAAAAACATATATTAGTTTATTTTGGGGGTTTTATTTTCATGTATTTGGTGGCCGACCCCAACAGCCAATCATAGTCGTTGATGGGGATGCCCTAGTTGTTCTTTTCTTATAAATAGATGTATAAGGACTGAAAGGAGACTATAGCAGAATTTGAAAAACTTCATTCCCGGATCTCAGCGATCAACCCACGGTGCCGACGTCGTGGAACCCTACGTGACGACTCCTAGGTGCTCATTCTTTTCTCCAAGGTAACCCTTAGCCCTAACCCTCATTTTTCACCCCACACCTCTCATCCAGCCGTCGGCAACCCCCTATTCCTCCCCCATACCCGGCGGCCTGCAATGCAGGTTTTTCTGCAGCCGCCGGCCAAACCGGCAACAACCCTATTTCCTCTTCCTCACCGACCCCAGCCTCCTTCCCCCCAACCCGACAACCCACCCTCAGTCGCCGCCTCCCTCCCACGCCCCCTACACAGCCGGCATTCTCCTCCCTACCACCGGTCGGCCACCTAATCCCCTCCTTTTCGTGTAACCACCTCCAAATCACTTTAATTCTCTACATCCATTTAGATCTGAGAATTTCAGCCCCGATCTATTATTTTCACCACTCATACTTTTCATTTTTGCCCGGATCCAACCCTAAATAGCGGATACACCCCTCCATGGCCCGGATCTACTCGTACGTGGCCGGATCTACACTTTTCTCACCTGATCTCATCATTTACCGCCGAGGAAAGCCACCACCTTCATTTTCACGTTGTCGGTTCCAACTCCAATCGACTACCTACACATCCGGACCCTAATTCTTCAATGTTTCAATTAAGCCCGCTACTTTATGAGTTTATTTTATGGTATTGGATTATTTGATTTGACATTTTCATTGGTGAATAAGTGTATTTGTTGTGATTCTTGCTCGTAAAAAATGTTTCGGTACGCTAATAATTTTAAGGTGGAGCTATTCGTCGCGCTTTGCTTTGCCCCTCCGAGCAAAGGAAAGTCATTATAAATTGTCAAAATTAAATAATTGTTTTCAATTTCAAATATTTGCGTGGAGTTAAAATTCTCATTACTCAAATTTATTTGTCGAGTTATCGTCGATTACATTGCATTTATGCTCGGATTATCGTGTTACCCTTGTACTACCACCGAGCATCGTAGGTTTTGTGCACCCGTAGCCTACCCCTACATCACTTTTCTCATGCAATTAAATTAATATCTCGTAAAATATTATCGCGCCTGCATCCTAACACCCTAGACTATTGGACATCTTTTATTAATGGTCAGGTTGGTCGGTCAAACCAACAAGCCTTAAAATCAAAATGAAAAGTTTGATACAATGACGACAACACACGTACGATAATACACGTAAGATAACACACGACGACTACAACACCCATGACGATAACAAAAGTATTTTAAAATAAAACGCGCACACACACAAGTTGAGCATAGTTCATTTGGATGCGACATGAATGCATCAATCCCCCGGGATTGAAAGGACTCGACTTGTCAAAAACCTGCAATAGTAAGATCAGGACGGAGGCGACGAAGCTCGACGGCGCTTATCCATGAACTATCTGATATATTCTTGTCCTTCCATGAAACGAGGTAACGTCGATAAGTACATGTGCGCGTCTGAAACTCACGAACATCCAACACCTACTTAATCTCCTCAATGGTGGGTATAGATGGGGCTAAAGTTGGTTGTGGAGTGAAAAATGGTACGGGAGTGGGTGGTTCAAGGATGGTATTGAGAGGCTTACTAAAAAATGGCAATAGGTCAGCAATATTAAAGTCTTTAAAGATGGAAGAAGTTCCAAACTCAGCGAGTAAGTCTAAAATATAAGCATTGTGTCAAGACACTTTTTTAACTGGAAATGGGCCAAAACGCCTTTGTTGTATAGCTTGTGATAGGTGCACACGGGAAACCTTTCTTTCCTGAAAAAAAGCAAGAACTCAATCTCCTTCTGAGAAATACAACTCGCGGCGATGTTTATCGAGCGCATCCTTGTATTTCTCAGAGGATGCTCGCAAACTGTTAGCAAACAACTTATGCAAAGATTTTAAATGATCAATATATATTAGCGCATCAAAAGAGGTTCGTTCAAAAGAAGGAAAAGAATGACGATCGAGTAATAACAGGATGGGGTAGCCATACACTACCTCAAAATGAGATTTAGTAGTGAAACGATTCTTTGAGTTGTTATAACTTATAAGCAAATTCTGTTTGCGGAATAACTAAATCGCATTGGATGCTCTCTCGCTAGACATCTAAGAAAATCGCTCAAGCTTCGATTCACTACCTCGGTCTGCCCATCCGTCTGTGGATGATCGGCGATACTAAATTCAAGTTTGGTCCGAAGTTTTCCCGAAAAAATTTCCCAAAAATAACTCAAAAATCGAGTGTCACGATCGGAAGTAAAAGAGAGGGGAATCTCGTGTAAATGTACGATCTCTCGGAAAAAAAGTTTGGCAACATGTGTGGCATGGGATGTTTTTTTACAAGCAATAAAATGAGTCATATTCGAAAAACGATCAACCACGACAAAGATCGAATCGACGCTTCGTTTGTTTCGGGGTAATCCTACGACAAAATCCACAGAGAGATTTCATCCCAAGGCCGCACGGGAACCGAAAGAGGGGTGTAAATGCCGATATTGTGAGCGTGTCCTTTAAACAATTGACAGGTCGTGCAAGTCCTAATGAAATTGGCAACATCCTCCTTCATTTTAAGCCAATAAAATCGGGAGTTAGCGAGGTCCAGAAGTTTATTTTACCCAACATGACCTCCTAACCCAGAAGAATGAAGCTCACTTAGTAAGTTCTCCCGGAGTGGCCCCTCACAAATACAAAGGCGAGTCCCTTTAAACAAAAATCCCTCACTTAAAATATATTTCATAGTGGGATCAGTACCACTAAATTGACACGCATCTCAAATCTTGCTGAAATATGGATCAGAAGGATAGAGGTCATTTTGCTTATCTAAGTCGAGTATTTGCGGCAGAAGGGTGACTAGGACATGCGACCTACAACTAAGCACGACTGCTACTCTATTCGAAACGTCTGGCTTATGCTTCAGATGAAAGGTATACTCCTGAAGAAAGGTTGTCCATTTGGCATGCCTACGCACCTCCTTTTGGGAGTTCAAATGTCGAAGTGCATCATGATTAGTATTAATGATGAACTCGCGTCGATTCGTCGCAAGGGGCAGAGAAGGAAGAGGAACAATGTATTTTGCTTTACACACACAACCTTCTATATATAGTGATTTCTATTTTTAGATGATGGAGAGGCGTGTACCTGTTTATGATCAAGAAATTATCAACGGATGAGATTGATTCCGATACTTAGCCACAAAATAGACTCATTGGGATCTTGCGTTGAGTGAACTCGACGCTCTCAACGCTCTAGACGCTTGCAGTTCATTCAACGCACTCGACTCCTGAGCACTTACACTCAGCGCACTTGACGCTTGTACACTTAGTCCATTTCTCTTTTATTTATCCTGTAAGGATTAACACTATCTGCAACAAACAAAATACTATTTGGAGAGCTACTGAAGCTGGGCTAAATTCAGCATACACAATTCAAATTTAAAGGTGTTAGAATTTGGTTTCATTTAGTGGCTTAGTGAAGATGTCAGCCACTTGCTTGTCTGTGTGGACAAATTAAAGACTGATGTCTTCACTTTCCACATGTTTTCTAATGAAGTGATACTTAATTTCTATATGTTTAGTCTTGCTGTGAGAGACAGGATTCCTAGCAATAGAGATTGCACTAGTTGAATCACAATACAATGGAGTGTTACTTATCTGTAGGTTGTAATCCTGGAGCTGGTGTTGGATCCACAGCAACGAAGTATAGCAACTTCCGGCTGATATATATTCTGACTCTGCTGTTGATACTACAACACTTGTTTGTTTCTTTCTGCTACAAGAGACAAGTCTTTCACCCAAGTACGGACAAGAGTCAGATGTGCTTTTCATGTCTTCTCTACAGCCTACAAATCTGCATCTGAATACTCAATTAGCTCAAAATCACTATTTCTAGGGTATCATAGGCTAAGATCTTGTGTGTCCTTAAGATATCTCAAAATTCTTTTAGCTGCAGAAAAGTGAGACTCCTTAGGGCTAGCCTGATATCTAGCACAGACACATATAACATACATGATGTCTGGTCTATTAGCAGTAGGATAGAGGAAGGAGCCAACTATGACTTTATACATGGTTTCATCAACAGGTTTCCCTGTCTCATCCTTGTCTATTGACATAATTGACCCCATGAGAGTTTTTATAATACAGGCACTCTTCATACCAAATTTCTTAATTAACTCCCTAGTGAACTTAGACTGAGAGATGGATAATCCATCTTCAGACTGTCTTACTTGGAGGCCCAAGAAGTACTTGAGCTCACACATCACAAATTTTTCTTGCATAAGTTTGGCAAATTTCTTGCAAAGGTTATCATCAGTAGACTCAAAAATTATGTCATCTAAATAAATTTGGACTAGTATGATCTTACCCTTGAATTTCCTTAGGAATAGAGTCATGTTTATCTTTCTCCTTGAGAATGTATTCTCAATAAGAAAGATAGACAGGGTCTCATACCACACCCTAGGTGTTAACTATCTGGATGGTCAATTGACAAAGGCCAACACCTCCCTGACTAAGAATATCTGTGAAGAAATCAAAAAGGGGGAGAAGGGTGTAATAAAGGGCAATACTGAAAATGCAGTTTGGACCACAAATGTTATCAGAGGCTCAATGGGTCTTGAGTTATTATCATATGAAAACACTAAAATTGCTCTTATCCCTAAAAATCTATATGGTGATCAATATGTTAATCAGTATCATGGTCAATACTATGATCAGAATACATAAGAGAATGATACTCAAGTTGATACTCAGCAGTACGATAATCAAGATGGAGCACAGTGGGCTGAACCTTCTATAGCAGCTGAAGGTCTTACATTCAGCCCCACTGTTGACCAAGTGATAAGAGCCAAAGGAAAGTCTGTTGCTGAGGAAGAAGAGGAAGTCCGGTTAAGCAAAAAAAGGTACATGGAAGAAATGAAAACAAGGCCAAATTTTGAACAGCGGAGTCCTCAGTTCAAGACAATCATTCTATCTGCCTGGGAGCTAGTCAAGAACAAAAACACTGAAAGGGAAAAGCTCTACAGCTCACTGGAATGGGCAAATCATAAGAAGAATGAAGAGGAAAAAAGAAAATTCAGAAGGGACAAGAAGTTAGGCAAACTACTGTCAGATGCTTTGGAACCAAGCAAGTATTTCTCAAAGCCTTATACCTACTGCCAGAGGCAAAAAGAAAAGAATTCAGAAGCTAAAGCAGAGAAAGCAGCCAAGAAGCCAAGCAGGGGCATAGCGATAAGAGAACCTGAAACTTAGAAAAGTTTCTTGTCTTTTTTAATGGGCTATAGGAAATGTATTTTGTCTTATGCACACTACTAAAACATGACTTCTATTAGTGAAAATCATATTTTTTGTTGTGTATACATTTGTTGTGCTTTCTTCTGCAATGTTATTTTTTGTTGCTTATGTGTTAGTGTGTATAGTTATCTAAGGTTTTGACTTCTTCAAATAGGGGGAGATTGTTGGGTCCATTAATCACAATGTCCCAGATTTGAAGAAGTCCTACAGCACAATGGTATACACATGTTGGTATCTGATGCATACCCTAAGTTCTATGTATGCAGGTGGTTACTTATTATACTGATTAGGCAGGTTGTCTAAGTAACAATGACAGGAGGACATAATGAAAGAATGCTGACAAGACAGAAATCTGTCTAAGTCCACAGGTGTTCGTTGAAAACAGTTCACTTGACGGCAGATGGCCTTAAGCGTTGAGTAAACCTCAAGCAGTAAAAGCCTCAACATTGCCAAGGCAGAATCTGGTTAAGTCCAGAAGCGTTGAGTGAAGACAGTTCACTCAACGCCCAGAGCGAGAAGCGTTGAGTAAAGCTCAAGCAGTCAAAGCCGCTGAGAATCTGTCAAGAAATTTGGCTAAGTCCAGAAGCGTTGAGTGAAGGCAGTTCACTCAACGCCATGCAGAAAAAACATCGACAGAACATAGTTCCGTATGAACTACAGCATTGGTTAATACAGAATTTTGTCTAAGGACAGAAGCGTTGAGTGAAGGTCAGTCACTCAACGCCTCTTCAATAAAACAGACAAAGGCAGAAAGCGTTGAGTAAAGCAAACTCACTCAACGCCTTCATACAGAGAAAATCAGCCAAGTCCAGATGCGTTGAGTAAGAAAAACTCACTCAACGTCTAATCAATTAAACTGCAAAAGTCTATATTCGTTAAGTGATAATTGATCACTCAACGTCTAGTGATGCAGAAAACTGACTAAGTGGTTTGGCGCTAAGTGTCAAGGCTTCACTCAACACCCATGGTGAATTATCTGAATTTGACTACGTCCACAGGTGCTGACGTCAGCAGAAATTCAAATGTTGCGGGAAGTGAACAGTACACGACAAATGGCGCTGCTTGCCTGTTATACTGCATTTAATGCAAAAGTAAAGCTACAGCTACCAACTCTTGGTGGTCCTAATGCTCAAAGAGTCATTGGACGGCGGGATAGAAACGACGAGATCAAAGAAGGAGAAATTAACTTTCTGAAAAAGAGCAGAACTTGGCCTTCTTCCTCTCGAATGAGTTTCAGAGCTTGGAGAAGCAATTCATCCTTCTGATCTGAAAGTTCAAGAAAGATAGTCATTGATCTACTCATTTTCAACAGCAAGTTCAGAGAGCTTTCTCTCTGAGTTAGAAGTTGCAACACAAGCTAACCCTAGCTGCAGTGTCTTCACAGCCCAAGCAGAACTACTCCTGAAGATACATTTTTGGAGCTGTGAAGAAAGGAGGATTGAGTCATCTCAATTCAGGAAGAGAAAGACAGAGTTTATTTCTCAGATGTCTTACATCAACAACAACCATTTCATTCTGTAAGATCTTAACAGATCTGAGTTGTAAGTCTAAATCATAAATGCTGAGTGGTGGGGCATTTGTGCCTTAGTTGTAGGATTCAGTTATGAATTTGAGTGGTAGAGCCTTTGGCCTGAGGTAGGATCTGGTTCTGATCTAAGGTAGGAGAGTCATTCTCTCTGAGTTGTGGGGTTATCCTCCTACCCTGAGTGGTAGGACTTTGAGAAAAGTTTGAGGTAGGTGATCAGTGGATCACTGAGCTGTAGGAGCATTGCTTGCTCTGAGTGGTACGACTTTGCGCCTGAGGTAGGACTTGGAGGAATCTGAGAGATCGTGAGGGATCTAAGTTGTAAGCTCATTGAGCCGAGTTTGGAGAAGTTGTCTTATCTAACACTCTGTTAGAAAGGTGAGAGGGACAGTGAATGTACCCATGATCTGGGGAACCGCTATAAAATTCTTATGTGTTGTTTGTGCAATCTTGAAAGCAAATTTAAAATAAACCAAAACACAGCAAAGAACAGAAAAAGAATAAAGTCTTAAAAACCTATTCACATCCCCCCCCCCCTCTAGGTGTTTAGCTACTCTTGAAACTAAAGACTTTCAGGCTCATAGAGTAGAGTCTGAACGTAGGTATACTTATAGACCACTTTCTAGTTCCATCATTGCCCCACTAGCATGATCTTAGATTCTCCTAATCTTATTACTCATGCGAGCTCATTGGTCCCACTTATCTCCATTATAACACTCCCATTAGTGGAGAAGTTTCCTCCTGAGTCCCAGCTTCAGGAAGAAATGATTCAACCTCCTCATCCCCCTCCAGTCGTAGAGCTTCTTCCTAGCTCCAGGATGGGAGCGTCTTGTTCGACATCCTCTCACTATGATTGAGAGTGTGACTCCGCTTGCTCACACGGAATCATAATCTTTAGTCGTCGAGTTTATTCCTGAGGCCCCGCTCCAAGGACTTGCTAGTGGTGCGTCACTCCTCTTAGATAACACAACTTCGATCTCACTTCTCCTGGAGGAGTTGACTAGTGATGAGCCCCACATCTTACATGACATAAACTCGAGCTACGTATGTCATGATTTTCCTAACCCACTACAACCACCAACACTTCGAGCCTATTGACATTATGTTTAATGGTCACCCACCCATAGCACTGTGTCACCACCAAATATTGATTTCGTATGTGGAGAACATAACTTTATGTCATTACATTATCCTATAAATGTGTCTGAAAAAAATTATTTTCAAATTATCAATACTTATAGGTGAACTCGTGTTTTAAAGATAGTGAGAAACTCCGAAAAAATTCACTCCCAACAAGAATATGTATTTTAAAGAATTTCTTTGGAAACTTTAAAAAGATAAAATTGGAATCAATTTTAAATTTTGCAGTATTAAGTTCGATATAACCCGATTTGTTGAATTGCAGCTATATATTAATTACTTTATGTTGTATTTTTGGCATGTATTAAAGGGTCAAATGAACATCAAACTCGAGTTTAGTAGCACTTACCACTATCTAACCGATAAACGGATTGAAATCGTTAAACAAAGTTTGGAGAACCTTCTTAGACATTTAATCGGGGATAATCTAAAGCAATTTAACATTGTACATCCGCAGGCAAATTTCACTTGTAATAATTCGAAAAGTCGCTCTCTTAACATATCTCCTTTCGAGATTTTTTATGCATTACTCTGTCTACCTGACTGTATGAACGTATTTTATTCGATATGCAAGCTCATATTAATTATTTAAAATAATTGCATAAAATTACTGCTAATATTTTGCGAGCAACCTTTGAACATTACAAACTCACGGTCGGTCGTTATCGTCGTGAGTTGTACTTTTCAAAAGGAGGTTAGGTGATTGATTATTGTAGAAATTTTAGTCTGTTTCATGTTCAAAATCGCATTGCCCCACCAGTTGAGCCAACCGTTGATGCCCCAGATATACCACTTGATCTAGCACCAATGACGACGTTAGTTCGCTCCGTTGCCAGCCTTTGCAAATTCTCACCGGGGTCGAGCTCTTTCGACTCTAGGGGACTTGATGCATCATCTGTTGCATTCAAATATGAATGACGTCATCATGTGTCATGGAACTTTTATTTTTTATGCACTTATTTATTGTTTTATACTTTGTGCGTGCACCTGTTGTTTATTTAAAAATGTTGGCTTGTCGGTTTGACTGCCCGATGAGACACTAAATAAATAGGTTCGGTAATTTTAATAATTAGGAAGGGCAGGACCACCTTAATTAATTTAAGGACGCATAAATCTAATTCATAAGGATACAAAAATCATACAAAAGAAATCAAAATAATTTTGTAGATTATTTGGAGAAATATTTGAAAAAATGTTTATTTGGAAATAAAATTAATTAGAAAAATATAAAAATTACTGCCTTAAAGAAACATTTGGAAACATGTCTCTTTGGAAAGAAATTGATCTGAGGAAATGGTAGCTGTCGCGAGAAATTTTGGAAACAAGCTTCTCTGGAAAGATTATTATTTTGGAAACAATAATATGGGAAATTATTAACAACCTCCCTCTATTAAAGCATCCTGCCATGAACAAGATAGGGGATCGGAATAGAAGCAGGGAACGAACATTTTGATCGTTTCCCTGTATTGTGGGCAGAAGTCCCCCGCACTACTCGAAGCCTAGGATCCTGCCATTATCCAAGACGGGGAGTTCAGCCGACAAGTGACGCAACCATCGTCGCGTCTTCGTCTTCGATTAAAGTACCGGCAAGCCGCTAGCCATCGCCAAGCCATCGACTTCTCCTCCTACTTCGGCTCCCATCCGTGACAATCGAACTGTAGTGTTGTGATCCTGTGCGCGACGGATTTGGACCAAGCGAGCCTCCTTCGTGGTATCATTGCTCGTATCCTTTGCTCCATTAATTTGTTTAAGTTTATGCAATACACTTAAATAATTTTGAGATTGACCTGATCGTTTTAATCACTTAAATTTATGTTATCCCAAAAATTGTTTCTTGTGGTTATGTTTGTGTTCGTACAAATCCTGCTACGGTTCAATCCGTTAGGCACGGACGAAATTTTTCTGAATAACGGATAATGATTTTGCGAAGTTCATACGATTAAAAGTAGTTAGCGGGCATAAATTTGAATTGGCTCGCTCGGCCCCCTTTTTAAATTAAGAAAATAAACTTCTTTTTCAAAACCCTAGTTGGTGGAGACCAGCCCAGGTCAGGTCGTCGCAAAAGTGTCCGACGTCGCACCCGACCGGACTTCTATCGGCCCTGAGTCGTGCACATTTTTATTTGTGTCACTTTGGAAATTTTGTAATTTTGCAATTATTGTTGTTTTTTGTGTGAAATATATGTGTGTGTATATATATATACTTATAAATATATATATACATATAAATTAATTGTTAAAGTTAAAACATATACATGTACTTTATACCCTATATAATTATACATATATATATGAATGTCAAATGTAATTTGTCGGTTCAACACATCTCCAAACCCGGCCCCGCACTGTTCATCTTCCCAGTCGGCTCGAGAAATGCAAAGCCGCAAGATTAGAGTTATCATGTTTCCGCAATTACCGCTACACGCGTGAAGCCCCACGACGCCGCCTCCTCCTTCGGATCCCCAACCGCTTCCCACGACGGCCGATCCGGCCCCGACACGAGCTCCAACCGCCGGCCCACGTCCTGCTCCGCCAAGCCCGTTCCGCCAAAACTCTGCCATGGCCAAATCCTCCTCTACCGGGTGCTGTTAATGCCCTATAAAAGCAAAGGTGATGAATAGTTTCCGGATGTTGATGTTGATGAAAAGATGAAGTCTTGTACCAGTGCGAAGCTGTGGTTGCTGTTGTGAATTTAGAAATAGGAATTTCCGTTTGATTTCCTACAGGTGCTTCCTGTAGAGTTGTTAGGTGATTGATGAGCAGATGAAAGTATTGAGTTGTGACTTTGTTGTTTGAGTTTTTGCTTCCAGTTAAAGAATCTTGTGTGTGATTTACTGTAGCTTGTGAGCCTGTAGCTAGCATTGGTGATTTCTCGTTGATTGTTGAAGTGCACAATGGGCGGGGGGTGATTACTGCTTCGATTGTTCAGGATAGGAGATGATGAACAGTGACATTTGATTTTACTGTTCTGTTCAGATGTTAATCTAATAATTGAATGTGGTGCTGTGAGTTTGCTTGTGTTCTATTCTCGTAGAGAGTTTATTAGCTGTTGAATAACATCTTTTTGGCATGTGGTAAGTTAAGAGATAGAGATTGATGTAGCTTGTCGTGCACTTTACGAGATAGGATTGATAAACCTGCCTCCTTGTGAGGAAGTTATCTTAGGTGATTGTTGATTGCTTCTTGGACAGGGGACGGTCGATCTGTTAGATTGCTTAAAGATATCGTGGATCCACCTTTAGTGATTGAGATTTCGTGGAGTCACTCGTGGGAGAGAGGGTGAAATTAGGTTGTTTAGTTTGTGGCTTATTTACGTTGTTGAGTGTTTGAGATTCCGTGGAACCACTTTCGTGTGAGAGTGGGTGAAATTTCACTTGGGTGCCCGTGTGCGATAGCGGCTGACCTCGGAGCGGGAAATCGAAAGTGACGAGGAGTTCCTCGCGTGATCGCCATCGACTTCGAATACGGAAAGATGTCTCTTTCCGTGGGTATTTATTTTTATCTTTTCTTTTGTGTGTGTCTCTATATTTTCTCATAAGATAATAGACTCATTACTGGGTTTTCGCCCGAATCTTGTCAGCGAAAGCTACGTCGAAAACTCCAAACGGAAACGTATTTGGAGTTCACGATTTCCGTTTTGCTACGACAAGAGGAACGGAGCGAAAGTTGCGATTTTTCTTCCCGAATTTAGAATTGAACCAGTAATTCAAGAAAATTCATTTTTAAAACAAATAGTTTTTTTTGTACTTTCCAAAAAATCAAAGTTGTTTAATTTCAAAGTCTGCGCAACGCGTTCTAATTTGTTTGCAAAATTTATTTTAATCATCGCATGGATTTAGGATTTCCTAGAAAAGCAGATAGACGCGCAAACCCTACGCGTCGTCCTGCATCAATTT
Organism: Platanthera guangdongensis; assembly: GCA_039583875.1. Taxonomy (NCBI): domain Eukaryota; kingdom Viridiplantae; phylum Streptophyta; class Magnoliopsida; order Asparagales; family Orchidaceae; genus Platanthera; species Platanthera guangdongensis. Next base: position 118,981,068 of record CM077167.1, on the reverse strand, counting down.
GGTATCAGAGGGAGGTTCCGAAATTTTTCTAAGTTTCGAGATCCGCACTGCGTAAAATAGGAACACACAACATTTAAATGCTTCAAAAAAAGAGTTTTTTTTGCATAATCATACATTGCATTTGACTTTTTGTTTGCATGCATCGACGTCGTGATAGAATGTGTCGAATGAGTGTGGTCAACCGAGTCGCGTGAACGAAGGGAATGAAGCACCCCCGTGGTTTCTTACATTCACCCACCAAATAGCTGAGTTGAACATGATAATGCGAGAAATGTTAGAAAACTTTAGAGGTATGGGTGAATAGTTTAGAAATACTCCCTCGAGCGTCAATGTCACCTCAAATTCGTGATGAGCATTCTGTCCGCCCACATTACGATGTTTCACATCACTACGTGGAAAGGTCTACCTTTAGGAGAAATTCATTATTTGAGGATCACGACTTCACTTACACTCACTCCTATAATACATTAATACCCTATCACAGAGATTTGTGTGATACTTAGATGATTATCATCGATCACAGTACATCACTGTCAGAGAACGTGTTGATCCACCAATACAATCTCATTATGCTAGAGACAATCAGTACGATAACTAACATCGTTTTTATCCTCGTACTCGAATGGATCATATTGGTCCTTCGACACCATATTATAAGGATCGAGTTCAGTATGATGCCTGTTATAGATACTACATGTCACCTCTATATGATGAACCCGAGACTGTATATGTGTGATCACCACCACACGTTCGTAGGACACATGATCATCCACGAGCACAACATGATTATGTTATGGGCGATTGTCACGATTCCACTCATGAATCATATAGAGGTCATTATCATCAAGAGTACGTCACACTAGTGTTCCTCCTAGTGTTCTGAAGACGAACATGACCATAACCATTAAGGGTCAGCAAGGGCATTCCAGTGCCCAAAGCAGGGAGACATCCCCCACTCTATCTGATATTCTAATACAGGATGTGTGGAGTCAACCCCCATGTGAGTCTGCTCAACTTCGTGAACCCACCCTTGATTTTATATCTATTAGTTCTCTTTTGAGTGTAGATTCCTTGCACACTACACCTAGTGGAGCACTGAGTCACATCACCACACTCGATGACGCATCGAGTCACATCACTACACGCAATGTTGCACCGAGTGACATTACGATCGGGAATCGAGAGCTTAGTAGTGATCTTGAGGTTGCCACCTCTTCCCTTTCTGGGAGTACGACCTCTTCTAATGGTTTGCTACTGGAGGACCATCACTCTACTGATGGGTCATTTGACGACCCTCTTATTGAGCCTCCAGATCAGCCACCTCGTCCATGAGTGGATGGAATTCCTGTGAGTAACACCCTTAAGAATTTTAAGAAATGGAAATCTGCACCATTTTCGCCCTTGATGTTGATAGTGCTTCAGCAAGATGATTTTGAGTGTGACATCCATGTAGTAGGGCTTGATCGTAGTCATCTAGTCACTTTCCCTCTAGATGAGTTTTGAGATGTCCCTCCTGGTGAGTCTCCTGATGCCTCACTTTCCCTTGGTATATTTATCATGATTGACACACTTCACGTGAATTGTCATTTATATGAGAGCACTTCATATGTTTTTGGAGCCTACATTTGTACGTGTTGCATTTGCGACGAATTTTATCATACCCCTCCTGGTGAACCCCCAGATGAAAAACTTATGGGTTCACCGCACATTTGTGATGTATTTATCCTTAGTAGCAAAGTCGAGTTTGAGGGTGCCTCATTATATTGTTGATATTATATCTTATCATCGGCACTTGCAGAGACAGTTCGCACACCATGTTAACACATCTGGTCACTGATGTTCTCTAATTTGCACTTGAGTGTTCATCACCCCTGCGATGAATTCTTTTATGATCTACCATCTGAGCCTCCTGATCATGTACCTATCTCAGGAGTTGTTTTTAGTATCTGAAACCACTGGTTTGTTACCCTAGTCGTGTTAGTAGTCATCTTTTGCATTTGCATAATTTGCATAAAAAAATTTGAGCGAAAAATTGCATGGTATAATTGATTTTATGCAACTCAAGTTAACAAGCATAAAAGAGCTACTAGTTTCAAAATGGATGACTTTCTGATTGTTCGGCTAAATCCGGAACGGTTATCTTCGGGTACCGTAAAGAAGCTAGCTGGTCGTAGAACTTGACTCTTTTGAGTAGTAAAGCGAATGGGGCAAAATGCGTATGAACTTGAGATGTCTACCGTTTCGAGGCAAATCCTGTTTTAAACGTATCCGATGTGACTTTATTCCACGATTACTCGCATGAGTCTTTAGATTTTCCATTGTTTTTTTCTCCATTTAATACTTCTTGGTTGGTGAATGAGAGTGAGGAGCCACATTCAGGACACACTGATTTTCATTCCTCTACTGACATACCACCCGCAGTTCTACCATTTTCCTCTAATAGTTTTTAAATATTTGATGACGAGACGGTGACCACTAATAATGGTGGTTTTAGAGATATTTAGTTTGTTGGTATGGCAGGCCAGAAACCGAGACCAGCTAGGTCTTGGCCGAGGAGTTACAGCACATGGAAGCTGATCTTCTACAGCACTACAGCTCGGAGCACTCCCCAGAGATTAGTGAATTCGAGAGTGGGAGAGTTGGTGGAGACCAGCCCAGGTCAGGTCGTCGCAAAAGTGTCCGACGTCGAACCCGACCAGACTTCTATCGGCCCTGAGTCATGTACATTTTTATTTGTGTCACTTTGACAATTTTATAACTTTGTAATTGTTGTTTTTTATGTGTGAAATATATATGTGTGTATATATATACTTATAAATATATATATATATATACATATAAATTAACTGTTAAAGTTAAAACATATATAGGTATTTCATACCCTATAATCTATATAATTATAAATATATGAATGTCAAATGTAATCTGCTGGTTCAACACATCTCCAAACCGGGCCCGCATTGTTCATCTTCCCATTCGGCCTGAGAAATGCAAAGCCGGAAGATTAGGGCTATCCTGTTTCTGCCATTACCGCTGCACGCGTGAAGCTCCACGACGCCGCCGCCGCCTCCTTCGGAGCCACAACCGCTGCCCACGACGGCCGATCCGGCCATGACACGAGCTCCAACCGCCGGCCCACGTCCTGCTTCGCCAAGCCCGCTCCGCCAAAACTCTGCCATGGCTGAATCCTCCTCTACCGGGTGTTGTTAATGCCCTATAAGAGCAGAGGTGATGAACAGTTCTCGGATGATGATGTTGATGTCGATGAAAAGATGAAGTCATGTACCAGTGCGAAGTTGTGGTTGTTGTTGTGAATTTAGAAATAGGAATTTCCGTTTTATTTCCTGTAGGTGCTTCCTGTAGAGTTGTTGGTGATTGATGAGCAGATGAATGTATTGAGTTGTGACTTTGTTGTTTGAGTTTTTGCTTCCAGTTAAAGAATCGTGTGTGTGTGTGTGATTTACTGTAGCTTGTGAGCATGTAGGTAGCATTGGTGATTTCCCGTTGATTGTTGAAGAAGGTGCACAGTGGGCGGGGGGTGATTACTGCTTTGATTGTTCAGGATAGGAGATGATGAACAGTGACATTTGATTATACTGTGTTGTTCAGATGTTAATCTAATAGTTGAATGTGGTGCTCTGAGTTTGCTTGTGTTCTATTCTCGTAGAGAGTTTATTAACTGTTGAATAACATCTTTTTGTCCGGTGGTAAGTTAAGAGATAAAGATTGTTGTAGCTTGCCATGCACTTTAGGAGATAGGATTGATAAACCTACTTCCTTGTGAGGAAATTATTTTAGGTGATTGTTGATTGCTTCTTGGACAGGGGATGGTGGTAAGTTAAGAGATAAAGATTGTTGTAGCTTGCCATGCACTTTAGGAGATAGGATTGATAAACCTACTTCCTTGTGAGGAAATTATTTTAGGTGATTGTTGATTGCTTCTTGGACAGGGGATGGTCGATCTGTTAGAGTGCTTAGAGATATCGTGGATCCACCTTGAGTGATTGAGATTTTGTAGAGTCACTCGTGTGAGAGGGAGTGAAATTAGAATGTTTATGATATGACCCCTAGACCAAGATCGGGTGACGGGGCCAGAAGAGGATGAAGATCCACGAGGTTCGGAGGAACCCGTTGTAGATCAGGGTGTTGCTATGGTGAAAATAGCGAAAGAAGAGGAGGGAGAGGAGAAGAATAGAAGGGAGGAGGAAGCGGGAGAAGAGAGGATCGAGCGGTAGGAGGCGCGGAAGTGGCCGTCCGCTGCACGCGGGAGTCGGCGTGATTTTTCCGCCCTAGGGCTACGCGGAAAGCCCGCTCGGGTAAAGAGGGAGAAGGAGAATTAGAGAGAGAGAGAACTTCTTAGAATAATCCTTGCATGTCTTCATCATTCCAAAATCCGAACCATATAGGTCACCCAAAAACACAACCTAAATGTTAAAAAAATTCATGCCCCTCACTTGGGGTTACTACACGTGAGATAAAAACTGAAATAGAAATACTGAAATAAAAAGTACAAGAATTGCGACGAAATCAAGAGAGTCGAATCATGCGTCCTCGGTCGGTCGGCGGCGCTGGTACGTGCGGCCCCAATGCGGGTCTGGCGTGTCGAGTGTCGTAACAACACCGCCCTCGCCCGAAGACAGCTTGTCATCAAGCTGTTGTGGGATGCTAAACCAAGGGAGCGGACGGTGGAGGGCCGACAAACGGCTTCAACTGGGAGATGTGGAAGACATCATGAATCCGAGCGTCAGGAGGAAGATCCAGGCGATATGCCACTTCGCCAATGTGCTCGACGACAAGAAAGGGGCCAAAGAACTTGGGCCCCAATTTGTTGGAGGACGGCAGAGTGACGATGGCTTGACGGCAAGGGGGACGCCGCACCCAAACCTAATCTCCCACGGCGAGTGTGAGGTCGCGATGCCCCCGATTATACGTAGCCTCCATGCGCTACTGAGCCTGGAGGAGGCGAGTTCGGGCGGTCTGTAGAAAGGCATCTCGATCTTCCAATTCGCGATCCAAGGCAGTCAGGTGAGTGGAGGCTCTCGTGTAAGATAACAGGCGGGGGGATCACGACCATAGATGAGACGAAAAGGTGTGGTCTGCAGAGCTGCATGATACGCCGTGTTGTAACAATATTCCACCGAAGATAGTCAACGAGGCGAATCCCGTGGACGATCGCCCGTCACGCACCGTAAGTACATCTCGAGTGTACGGTTGACCGCTTCGATCTGGCCATCCGACTGGGGGTGATATGCCGAGGAAAAGGCTAGCTTGGTGCCACTGAGGGAGAAAAGCTCCTTCCAAAAACGACTGGTGAAGATCTGATCCCGGTCCGAGACAAGCGTCTCCGGCATGCCGTGTAGTCTAAATATCTCCTGAAAGAATACCCAGGCCACGTGTTCTGCAACGAGTGGTCGTGTCAAGGGAAGGAAATGGGCCCCCTTGGAAAAACAATCCACCATCACCATCAAAATGCTTTTGCCACAAACTGAGGGCAGCCCTTCCACAAAGTCCATAGAGAGATCTGCCAAAATCTGTGAAGGAACCGGTAGTGGCTGAAGTAAGCCGGCCGGAAGGTGGTCCGCCTTGTTCTGTTGGCATACAGCATATGCGGAGATGAATTCGTGGACATGGTGACGCATGCCCTTCCAATAGAACTCTGTGCGCAGACGCTTGAGAGTACGGTGGACACCCTCGTGGCTACGGGAATGAACGTCGTCCAAGATGGAAAGGATGAGTGGCGAAGCCGCATCTAAGTACAAGCGCTCCCGGTAGTAGATCAATCCCTGACGAGTGGTCCATTGAGTATCGGTGAGGCCCTGCTCCAACCCGATGAAAAAGCTCGGTCAAACTTGGGGAAGCATGAATCTCCTGACGAAGCAAGGAGAGGGGATCGGCCGTGGGAAAAGAAATGGCACAAATGGTGGCGCCCGCCGTAGTGTCCCTGCGGGATAGTGCATCGGCGGCGCGGTTGAGAGAGTCTGCCTTATGTTCCACCTGAAAGTCAAAACCGAGTAACTTGTTGACCCACCGCTGCTGTGGCGCGGTAGTGAGACGCTGCTCCAGAAGGTACTTGAGGCTGAAATGATCGGTCCGGATAATCAAGGAGCGGCCTCATAAATACGGCCTCCAATGATGAACCGCCTTGGAGAGCCCAATGAGTTCATGCTCGTATGCCGGTGTAACACCCTCATCCGTCACATGTGATATAACAGAAAGTCCGGCCGGGACCCCACGTCATATTCCACGGACAGTTAGCGGAGTTACATATTAATACCAAAATACCAAGACAAACTATATCGAAACCTAACACATAGCATTCTATCGGAAGCTTTTAAGCAAGGAAGAAAAACTCATCACAGCACATGAATGTCCACTACAGCCACAGCAGGAATGAAATAACATACACAAAATTCTTGGCCTTATGGTCGTACAACATTCATCTTTAATTAAAGTGTTTTACATACTTCGGCACGCAGGCCGGCCATACATGAAAAACAGTAAAAGTAAACACTTCAATTTGGCCTTCACGGGCCAGCACAGCATCATGGGTCTTAGCTCGCTACTTGTCACTTGGCTCACCTGTTCCTGCAAGAACATTCCACCGCACGGTGGCGAAAAAAAAGCAACGGTCAGCTAAAGCTGACAAAATTATAACGACCTCACCCCTTACTCGGGGCGGCGGTGCTCCTTCCCTGCAATTGTATTAGCAAAATCCAACGTATAAATGAAAGTACAATTTAAGCACACTTCACCACAGGCGTAGGCACAAACGACCACACACCCTGTGCTCTCAGGGCACATTCTCAGTGAATCTGATCCATTCTGTGGCTTCACCACCTCCCCCAGGACGGCAACAATCGTGAGCATTTTAGTCTTTCCGGACAAAGCCTAAGACTCACCCTCTATGCCACCGGTAAGTGTCACGTACTTTAGGTCTCTTTAACTGAACCACATAGAGCGGGTACGGTTCCACTCAACCCGTTGCTCCCATCGTCATGTCAATTTAAGTCATCGGCGCGGGTCAAACTTCCCCGAGTCCCAACATATCTATCATACAATAGTACGTGACGTGGTTATGCACAAGGTCGGCTCTCAGGCCACCAAGTTGGGCTCCCAGAGCACTCAGCCCAACAAACTGGGCCCCAGGTCTCCGCGAGACAGGCCTCACAACAGCTCTTTCACAGAGCTACCGCCGGCGGTAACACTACCGACGCGCGGTACCTGGCAGAATTGCGATCCTGCCCAGTTTTTCGGGTGCTCCTTGGGGTTAGTCCCCAAAGTTCCCTGCTGCAATATACCGCGTAGAAACCAGAAAAGATACAGCACGGAGTCTTCTCTGGCACTTCATGCATAATGAAAACATCACCAATCCAGATCAACCCGTCCGGATAGGCTTCACACATCATGCCTATGTCTGTACTTCGATTCCGAACTCTATATGCAAAACTACGAGGATAATCCATATTTATGTGAAGGAATACCTCACGCTCACCGCACACTCGCGGGAGAGGGTTTCCTATACAAAAGGAGGACTTCACATGTCCAAGTAGAGAATCGTTACCGTAGAGGTTTGTTTCGGCCCCATGGAGGAGAAACTAGCCGGATGAAAACCACCGCAACGGACTCGCCTCCGCGGATCTGGACTCGGCTCGCAATTTGGAGCTCCGAAGCTCCAACAATGGCGGGATTCCTCCTTCTCCCTTTTCTCTCCCCACTCTACCTCTTAGAAAGAGAATGGGCCAAAGGAAATGAGATTTAAACCCTCATTTCCCGACCTTATCTCATCAGGGAAGATTCTGGACCGTCGGATACCACCTAAATAAAACAAAAGGCCTTGATTTGCCCTTAGAATGGTCTCCCTGGATCCGTACACGGCCTGTGACACAGGCCGTGTCCCGCAATCACAATAAAACGGCCAAACACAGTACAGGACACGGCCCTGGACACACCCGTGTCACAGGTCGTATGCCCGACATGGCTCTGGACACACCCGTGTTACAGCCCGTGTTGCTCAATCATAGTAAAACGGCCAAACACAGAACAGGACACGGCCCTGGACACACCCGTGTCGCAGGCCGTGTGTCAGACATTGCTCTGGACACACCCGTGTCACAGGACGTGTCAAACTATAAGTGCTCCAAAAGTCCTTCAAAACACTTCCAATTCATCCCCAATTTCCATAGGGCTTCGCTAAGGGTATTATAAATATATTGACAAATTTGTATTGGGGTTTTGGGGCGTTACAGTTCTCTTCCCCTTAAATGAATTTCGTCCCGAAATTATAGAATGAAAAGGTACACAAAATTAAATTGTACCTGAGTAGAATAGCTCGGGATACTCCTCAAGCATGATCTGCTCTTGCTCCCACGAAAGCTCTTCACGACCGCAATTGTCCCATTGGACTTTGACCATCCTGATGGCTTTGTTCCGCAATTGTCTGATCTTCGTATCCTCGATCCGAATGGGCCTAACTTTCGTTGTTAGCCCACTATCGACCGATAGTTGATCCGCAACAACCATTTGCGCTGGTTCTTTCACGGCTTTGCGTAGGACCGAGATGTGAAATACATTATGCAATCCACTCAGCTCTACCGAAAGTGCAAGCTGATAGGCGGCTTCACCAACACGCTCCAAGATCTCAAAAGGTCCAACATATCTCGGACTAAGCTTCTTTAAGTGTCTAATCCTTGATACGCCTTTAAACGGCTTTATCTTGAGGTATACCCAATCGCTCACCGCAAACTCCACGTTCCGATGCTTGACATTGTAATAGTTGGCCTGCCAATCTTGGGCTATTAATAGCCGAGTATGGAGGGTCTTCCAGCAATAACCACATAAACAGATGGTCCTTCTACGTATACTTTGGCATAGTGTCACGGGTAGGAAGGCCACCATAGCTAAACTGAACAGCAAGAGTTGAGCCTTTTAAGCCTGAGTCTGAAAGTAAAGTCTGTTTGCGATCAAATTCTTGTTGCACAAGACTGTAAACCTCTGGTAGAGAAGGGGGGAATGTCAAGAAATCTGAACACTAATAGGATCAAAATCATGACGCAAGGCATGAAGGAATTCAAAAATCTGGTTGTGTTCCTCCCTAGCCCGAACCAGCACTTCATCTTCGAGAGACACAAGAGTAAGTGAATCGAAGTGGTCATATTCTTGATAAAGTTTGGTGAATTCCAAGTAGTGGGATGAGAGAGGGTGATCGCCCTATCTAAGAAGAAATACATGTCGTCGCGGTTGATAAATTTGAGTAGCATTCCCTCGACATGAATAGGTGGCTCAATACGCTTCCAGATGTCAATAGCTGTGTCTAAGAACAAATAATTTTGGGCAATGGGTTCCAGTATAGAGTTGAGAAGCCATGACATCACTAAGGAGTTTTTAGGCTCCCATTGAACCAATCTAGTAATGCTCGTGCGGATTCCCTTGTGGTGTCACTAACATATTCAAACATAAGGCAGCTTCTTAGGGCGAGAGAGGAGCGATCCCACGAGAGATAGTTGGTGTTATCCAGTTCCATGGTGGCAATTTGAGGGGTGTCGTGGTCATGATTTACATGGCTAGAACCCATAAAATACATTGGAGTGGAAGAGACACCTTTGTCGGAGGACGTGTGCGGAGAATCAACGCTCACAGACAGCTAACCAAAATTAGAAATCAAAGGATTGTTGAAATTAAGGGTAGGAGAATAGGGCGATGTTTTTTCTCATAGAAAGAGATGAAAACGAAATCGATCCCGGCAATGGATCCATCTAAGAAAACTAAATCGGGTATAGGAATGAAGAGGAAGAACTATCCTTTCATAAATAGGGAGAATCGGACACCAAAAACAAGGGAATCAAACCCCCATGTGCTCGGGGTCCCCTTGTTGTCGAACGTCACAAACGACGCAAACGACGAAGTCGAGCGAAGGAACGATGGGATGTCGGGACACTGGGATTGAAACAGAGCACGACCGAGAGGTGGGTCGGCGAAACAGAGCACGAGTGGGCACTGGGAGCGAAACGAACATCGAGGTCGGATGGGAGCGGAACGAGCATCAGGGTCATTAGGTTTCGGTTGGCTCTGATATAATGTTGTAAATCAGAACTTATCTTGTATTCAATTTCTTCACTCATTAATATATAGGGAGTAAGTAATACAAGAGAGGTAAAGGGCAGCCCGGTGCACAAAGGCATCCCAGCGCAGTGAGGGTTCGGGAAAGGGTCCCGCCACAAGAGGGAAATGTAGGCAAATCTTACCATGCATTTTTGTAAGAAGTTGCTTCCAAGACTCGAACATGTGGCCTCAAGTCACGCGGCAACACCTCAACCGGTGCGCCAAGGCTCCCCTTCAAGTAATACAAGAGGGGTAAATACAAAAAATAATAGATGTTTAATTTCATATCTCCGACACAATTTTTTGCTTTCCTTTCCAACACCATATTTGGTAAAATCATTATGAACAAAGAAAATAAGATCAGAGCTAAGACAATGAGAATATTTAAGCTCGAGCCGAACTCGTACCGAGCTTGCCGAGTTCAAGCCAAACTCATGTCGAGCTTGGTGAGCTCGAGCCTGCTTTTTTTGATGAGCTCGACTTAATCTCGACTCGTTTAGAAGCCTAGAGTACGATGTCAGGATATTTTACGAGTTTTTTGTCGATTGTAGGAGGGGCGAGCTTAGAGGGAGGATTGGCAGATGAACGTTGATTCTAGAAAAGATCATAAATATCTGGGGGGCGTGGGCTTGTTTTAATCATCGATTCCGATCGCTGAGAGAATGAAAAATGGCGAGCTTAAGTGGATTGCTTGTCAATATTTAGGTGAGTGTTTGTATGAGGCCGAGGCAGTTAAGCAAAATCAGAAATATTTCATGGGAGGTCGGAAATATTTCATGGGAGGCCGGAAATATTTCACGCGAAAGGAGAGCCACTTGAGATTTTGCCTAGCTTTGATATCAAATGAAAGTTTGAAATAAAAGAATTTATTATTCCAAAAAATCTAATTAAATACATGAGAGCACCCCTCTTTATATAAAATAGTAGAGGAAGAGGTATGTACATTTGGAGAAGGAAAACTACAATGAGCCCCTATGTAGGCTTTTGATCTTGGGCTTTAACAACAACTTACATTATTGTAAAAGCAAACATGAATAGTCTTCTAAAGTACTCTATCCACAAGGGTTCCAAACAAAAGAAACAAACATTCGTATGCCGGTTTAACATAATATGGTTTATGTTCCACGCCGGGATAAAAAAAAGATGCAATCGTTGTATTTCATTATCTTACCCAAATGGATGTTGTATGTTATTGTATATAAGAAATCCACATGGAAAGATGGTACGAGAATCCACATGGCCATCGATCTACAATATAGCATTATGGAGTTTTGGTAATTATGTTATGTATATGTCACTCTCGTCTATACAAGGGAGTGGTAGTGAGTTTTTAGAGGCATCTTGGATAATTATGTTAGTTTAGGTTTTCATAGGAGAGAAGAGCTCTTAAAGGGATCCTGCCCTCAAGAGTTAGATATCGAGCTTACCTCAATATATTGTATCACAATTTCGATTAATTTACTGGTTTGGCAATATCGTGTGTCTATCAACTGGTCAGACATGCCACCTACTAAGGGTTCAATACAAAACCCCAATCTCATACCCTCATGTGCCCCAGTTTCCTTCATTGTGAACAACTCGTGACCGCATTCCAATGTGATTGGATCTTGCGCACCCACCAGAAACATCGCCCCACTAAGGGTTGTCGTCTGTCTTGCATGCGATCCTACCTGCTAGGGATCCCACATGATGACACAGTGCCGTCACCGTCGATTGACCTCGTTAAGGATCTTGCACGACATTACCGCTAAGGACCCCGCACAACGACACCACTAACAATCCTAACAACTGGGGATCTTATACGGTAGCCCTGTTCCCTGTCTCTGTGTACGACGACATCGACACGATGCACCCAATCGATTGACGGGTGTGACTCTACCATCCGCCTTATTTAAGGCATCCATTCCAGCAGTTCCCTGGTCCGTTCTCTTCTCCTGCTCTGATTCATGCCCAAACTCGTTTCATGGTCTTACGCACCGATGAGGACATCTTCGCTTTGTCTCCAGCAATTCCACTCACCTAGATTGGCTCAATGCCCGATTAGAAGATCTTACTCACCTTCGCGAGCATGCGGTCCGTCAGCACCTCCACTGCACCCCCACCACCACCACCACACCCACCCACCACCCAACACCCCCCCCCCCCACAAACACATGTCATGTCAGCCATTAACTACATGGGGTTCCTCAACCAGACGCACCTTCGCATGTTGAGGTTTTGGTGTTCGACGACATTGACCTCCTACGTTGGATCGCCCGTAGTGAGCAATGTTTTGACCTACAGCCCACGGCCGCCAACCAGAAGGTCCCTATGGAAACAATCCATATGGAGGGTCATACGCTCCATTAGGTGTGATGGGTGCGCCAACATGTCCCTAATCTCTCTTGGCCCACCTTGAAAGAGGAACAGCTCTACCAATATGGCACGCACCAACCGTGTAATGCCTATGAGCGCCTCATCCCATCCGCAAGTTTGACACCATCACCACCTACATCACCGAGTTTCTCAAGGTCACCACGCACATCAATAGAGTATCCTTTGGCCATTATCTTGGATATATTATTACGGATCTACGGCCCCACAACCCGACTACTCTCTCACGTTCCATAGAGCAAGCTCGTTACCTTGACAAAGAACTTCACACGCCCAGACACCCTCCTCTATCAAGCCACCCCACCAGCTACTATTACCGCTCTGTCAAGCCAGCACACCAGTTGTCACCACAACCGAAATTGCAACCACCTCTTTATCGCCTGGATCACCCGCCTCTACCTGGATCACCGCTGATCGGCCCGTCGCGGCCACAAGGTCCACCAATCCTGCCTCCACTGGTATCACCGCCACCCCAGCACATATCCCACGAGCAATACCGAAAACTTCACTGCAATGGCCTCTTTTGCATTGCCACCAATCGTCTACTCCAACTCACGAATGCCACTTAAGGACTTATGCTTACTGCTCGGCGTTGAGGACGACAGATATCACTTTGCTGATTTGGATCCTCTGATGCTCGTTGATGACCCTTGGACCTCAATCTTGAGGACAAGATCACCTTTTGGGAGGAGAGTATTAATACGAAGATGACTCCTCGGGGAATCCACGCATTCGTCTATCTACATATGTAGACTTAGGGCATTTTGATAATTATGTGTATATTACTCCTACTTATATAGGGGATTCGGAGTAGGGCATTTTGATAATATGTCGTTGTACAGGAGGAAGTCGTTGGAGTTTGGGTTGGCAGGTAGCGCTGGATTCCAGCGGAATGGAGGTCGGCGAAGGTGACAGATGCGGTTGACGTTTAAGATGCTCAATAGATCGAAAACAGGGGACAGGGTACTTGGTACTGGCAAAGCAGAGAAATGAAAAAATCATTTCTCTGTTGTTCGGGTTCTTCTTTTTTTTTCAGGGTGGGAAAATAAATATTGAGCATAGTTCCCCTTTCCTGATAGCGTTCCTCAAATGAATTTTCCAAAGAATAATTTTTTCTAAATTATTTTCTCAAAGAGAGATTTCAGAATTGATGTATCTTGATTTTAAAATTTTCCCAAAGATTATTATCTCATAATAATTTGTTTCCATATCTATGAAATCTTTAGTTTGATTTCTTTTGATTTTTTTTTATTTGCATTTATGCACCCTTAAATAAATTAGGTATGCCTTTTCGTCCTAGCTACCTAAGATTACCGGACCTGATATTTAAGGTCTCATCGGGTGGTCAAACCGATGAGCCGAAAAATGAAAACGGGTGCACGCAAAAATTACATGACAATAAATAAATGCATCATAATAATAAAAGCCAAGATGCATGAAGGTGACAAGCATCTTTGAATGTGTCGGAGGATGCAACAATTCCCACGGGGTTGAGAGAGCTCGACCCCGATGAGAACTCGCAAAAACTGGGAATAGAGAGGTCTGACGTCGTCGTGGGTGCTAAATCGGGTGGTATGTCTGGTGCCTCGACAGGTGGCTCGATGCCCTTCTGAACTTGAAATGGACCAAACCTTTTGCAATAAACAAACACCAAATATCCCTTTGAAAAGTACAATTCATGACGATAATGACCGACCGTGAATTTAAAATGTTCAAAGTTTGCTTGCAAATTATTAGCAATAAATTTATGCATTCTTTTAAATAATTAATATGAGATTGTGCATCGAATGAAATATGTTCATGGAATGGGAGGGGGTGACGGTCAAGTAGGTGGGGTATAAAGAACTCATAGGTAATCTCGTAAGGAGATTTAATAGAGGAGCCATCTTTAGAATTAATAAATGTGAATTTTGCTTACAGAAGTACAAAATCTCATTGTGCTGATTTCTCCCCAGTCAAACACCTAAGAATATTCCCCAAACTCCTATTAACGGACTCAGTCCATCCATCGGTTAGAGAGTGATAAGCGTTGTTAAGCTCGAGTTTGATTACTAGTCGACCACATAGCATGTTCCACAACTATGACAAAATATTTAATATATTGATGCAATTTCACAATTCCGCTTATATCCAACTTAATACTACAAAATTTAATATTGAGTGTTGACCACAATTTTATAACTTAAAAGTTTTCGTAGAAATCCTTTAAAACATGTCCTTTTTAGAGCAAAAATCTTAGGAGTTCTCATTATCCTCAAAACACGAGTTGTCTTAAATATATCGATATTTTGATAATAATTTTTTTGGACACATTTACGTTTATAGGATAATGTAATAACAATATTTTGTGATGATTCTACTATTAAGGATAAGTGATCTTCATAATCAAAATTTTTGCATAGGTTCGTTGGATGGTGAAGTGGGCCAGGTATGTGATCATCAAATACAAAGTCAGTATATGGTGGTGATACTAGTGTTATAGGCGGGTGACTGTCAATAGGCTCAAGTGTATGTGACTGAAATAGAAGAGATGAGCCAGGAACGACAGAGACCGACTCAGTATAACCTAAGATGGATGTCACGTCATTAATGAGTTCTTTGAGCAGGAACTCGGCGACTAAAGGTTGTTGTATAGTGGGGGCAAGTGGAGTCACACGCGTACTCAGGGTGACAAAATGACAAACAAGACGCTCTTCATCCTGGAGCTCGGGCTCGGGAAGAAGCTCAGCAACCGGAGGGAGTGCTATAGTGGAGTTAAGTGGGGATAAGATGCTCATGGAGGTGGAAACACTGGGGAATTTTATGTCCTTAAAAGTGGGGGCAACGACGAAACTAGCAAGAGGTCTATCAGTAGACCTAAACTCAAACTCCACCCGACGAGCCATACTAGAAACTTATTCTAAATTGCGATAGTTATGCAACTCTAGTCGATCCATAATGGAATAGTATAACCCGTGCAGGTAACCGGATACGTTCGTCATATCACCCTCTTGAATATCTAACCTAAACTGAAGGACTAGAAATTCAGGAGTGTGTTCTTCCATCGATAAACTCCTCCTTGCAGATTATGGAATCTACAATGTAAAATTTGGAGGTAGTCAGGGGAGACATAGTGTTTGCGCAATTCCATTTTAAATTCTCCTCAAGTAGTTACAAGAGGCAATCATAACTTATCTCTCGTGCGCTTTAGTTGTTTGCACCAGTCAAATGAAGGTCCCTTGAATATACGGGTCACATACTCAATTTGTGTACTCAAAAGTATTTGACTAGTTCTCATAAAACATTCCATAGTATGACGTCAATCTAAACAATTGGCGGGTACTAAATGTCCTTCAAAATCACTCGGGGGTGTGTGCTCTAGACGCTTAGGATCAATGGGCTCTTTATATTGGAGAGAGGTCATTCGGATAATTTTTTTATTCATAGGCTCTCTAAACCTGATTTTTCATTAAAAATTTTAAAATACTTTATATTGGAGAGAGGCATTACCAATAGGAGTAAATTTCGGATAATTTTTTTATTACCGAACGGCGCGATTCGCGCGTCGCGCATAGCTCGTCGGGCTGCTCGTCGGGCTGCTTTAAGCGCGTCGCGCTGCTGATCCCGTCGCGCTCTTCTAGCGTCGTCGCGCTGCTGGTGCTCTCTAAGCGTCGTCGCGCTGCTGACCTACGCTAAATCTTCTTCAAGATTTTTCATTAAAAATTTTAAAATACTTAATTTTTTTAAAAATAACTTAAATTTTTTTTAATTGTTGACACTTTTAATGAGAGGTAATATCCAAGTTATAATAATTTTTTAAAGGAATTCTTAACTAAAATTTTTGGATCACCTGATTTACAATAGGAGTAAATCAAATCTGTCTCTGATACCGAACTGATGCAAACCGAACTTAGGGTTTCTGAAAGAAAGTATTTTTATGCGATTAATTTTATCTTGTTGGGAAAATAGGTTGAGCGGTCCAAATCGAGTTTAAGCACGAAACACACTTGTCGTTATGAAACTTATAAAGTCGTTAATTTTCGTAAGAGAATGAACCCTAATGTATTACACGAGTTGAACCTTCCACAAGAATAATATCTCCGCAAGCAAAAGTCACAAAATAATTTATGGATAAGTGGTAAAAAAAGAAGCGTGAACATGAAGGCAAACTCAAATTATTTAAGTTAATAAAAGTAGCAAGGATATTTGAAGGACATAGCAAAGATGTAGTCCGTCCTGAATATGTGGCACAAAAGTGAGAACGAGTCCTCTTGTAGAGATTGAGCCGACTGTCGGAGTAGGGAGGTGGGTCGAAGGCAGGCGAAGGGTTCCAAACCGTCGAAATAGGTTGTTGGTGTCGATGACGGTATGAAATCCGCGATTCAGGTCGGGAACAGCGGTGTGGTGCAACACGCATCTGTTAGGGCTTCATCCAGGAGGAAATCGCTGGAGTATGGGTCGGCAGATAGCGCTGGACTTCTAACGAAATGGAAGACGACGAAGGTGACAGGGTGCTTGGTACCGAAAAGACAGAGAAACGAAAAAATTGTTTCTCTGTTGTCCGGGTTTTTTTCCTATTCACGGTGGGACAATAAATATTGAGCATAGTTCCCCTTTCATAGCTTTCCTCAAAAGAATTTTCCAAAGAAGAATTTTTTCCAAATTATTTTCCCAAAGAGAGATTTCAGAATTGATATAGCTTGATTTCAAAAACTTTCCCAAAGATTATAATATCCTAATAATTTGTTTTCATGGTTGACAGTGATGAAGAAGTTGATGAAAAAGAAAATGCAAATAATGTTGAGATCATGACGGGCTAACATCAACGAAGACAATGAAAGTTGAAGCAATTAGCTCAATGGTAGCTAGAAAAAGTCTAGCCATATTTGCAGTATAAGTCTTATCTCGAACCTAAAAATAAGGTAGATATTAACTTCGCATGTCACTAAGCTTTGTATAGTTCCAAGATTCCATTTTCTTGATTTTTCCTAGTTCGGTCATCTTGATTTAAGTTTATTGCAACCGATTCCAATGATTAAAGAGACTTCGATCGATTTACTTTGATTTTGTTCTTTATTTTCTTCAGAAAACAGCATAGCACAATCTCGTATTGCTACCAATGGAATCAACAAAAAATCAACTCCTTAAAAGAGGCAGTTACATAGTAGATTTCAAAATTTACATAGCAGGCTCCTTATAATGGCGGTCATCCTAGGCTCCTAGCATCTTATAAAAAGTTATAAGAACATTATTCTAACTATCACAATGCCCCAAAAAGGTTGACACTGCATGTTGACTTGGAGAATGTTATAGAAGTAGTGAAAATGCACGATCACATAACCCTTAAAAGAAATAAATCCAATTATAGTTCCCTTTTCCTGATAGCGTTCCTCAAATGAATTTTCCAAAGAATAATTTCTCTGTTGTTCGGGTTCTTCTTTTTTTTTCAGGGTGGGAAAATAAATATTGAGCATAGTTCCCCTTTCCTGATAGCGTTCCTCAAATGAATTTTCCAAAGAATAATTTTTTCTAAATTATTTTCTCAAAGAGAGATTTCAGAATTGATGTATCTTGATTTTAAAATTTTCCCAAAGATTATTATCTCATAATAATTTGTTTCCATATCTATGAAATCTTTAGTTTGATTTCTTTTGATTTTTTTTTATTTGCATTTATGCACCCTTAAATAAATTAGGTATGCCTTTTCGTCCTAGCTACCTAAGATTACCGGACCTGATATTTAAGGTCTCATCGGGTGGTCAAACCGATGAGCCGAAAAATGAAAACGGGTGCACGCAAAAATTACATGACAATAAATAAATGCATCATAATAATAAAAGCCAAGATGCATGAAGGTGACAAGCATCTTTGAATGTGTCGGAGGATGCAACAATTCCCACGGGGTTGAGAGAGCTCGACCCCGATGAGAACTCGCAAAAACTGGGAATAGAGAGGTCTGACGTCGTCGTGGGTGCTAAATCGGGTGGTATGTCTGGTGCCTCGACAGGTGGCTCGATGCCCTTCTGAACTTGAAATGGACCAAACCTTTTGCAATAAACAAACACCAAATATCCCTTTGAAAAGTACAATTCATGACGATAATGACCGACCGTGAATTTAAAATGTTCAAAGTTTGCTTGCAAATTATTAGCAATAAATTTATGCATTCTTTTAAATAATTAATATGAGATTGTGCATCGAATGAAATATGTTCATGGAATGGGAGGGGGTGACGGTCAAGTAGGTGGGGTATAAAGAACTCATAGGTAATCTCGTAAGGAGATTTAATAGAGGAGCCATCTTTAGAATTAATAAATGTGAATTTTGCTTACAGAAGTACAAAATCTCATTGTGCTGATTTCTCCCCAGTCAAACACCTAAGAATATTCCCCAAACTCCTATTAACGGACTCAGTCCATCCATCGGTTAGAGAGTGATAAGCGTTGTTAAGCTCGAGTTTGATTACTAGTCGACCACATAGCATGTTCCACAACTATGACAAAATATTTAATATATTGATGCAATTTCACAATTCCGCTTATATCCAACTTAATACTACAAAATTTAATATTGAGTGTTGACCACAATTTTATAACTTAAAAGTTTTCGTAGAAATCCTTTAAAACATGTCCTTTTTAGAGCAAAAATCTTAGGAGTTCTCATTATCCTCAAAACACGAGTTGTCTTAAATATATCGATATTTTGATAATAATTTTTTTGGACACATTTACGTTTATAGGATAATGTAATAACAATATTTTGTGATGATTCTACTATTAAGGATAAGTGATCTTCATAATCAAAATTTTTGCATAGGTTCGTTGGATGGTGAAGTGGGCCAGGTATGTGATCATCAAATACAAAGTCAGTATATGGTGGTGATACTAGTGTTATAGGCGGGTGACTGTCAATAGGCTCAAGTGTATGTGACTGAAATAGAAGAGATGAGCCAGGAACGACAGAGACCGACTCAGTATAACCTAAGATGGATGTCACGTCATTAATGAGTTCTTTGAGCAGGAACTCGGCGACTAAAGGTTGTTGTATAGTGGGGGCAAGTGGAGTCACACGCGTACTCAGGGTGACAAAATGACAAACAAGACGCTCTTCATCCTGGAGCTCGGGCTCGGGAAGAAGCTCAGCAACCGGAGGGAGTGCTATAGTGGAGTTAAGTGGGGATAAGATGCTCATGGAGGTGGAAACACTGGGGAATTTTATGTCCTTAAAAGTGGGGGCAACGACGAAACTAGCAAGAGGTCTATCAGTAGACCTAAACTCAAACTCCACCCGACGAGCCATACTAGAAACTTATTCTAAATTGCGATAGTTATGCAACTCTAGTCGATCCATAATGGAATAGTATAACCCGTGCAGGTAACCGGATACGTTCGTCATATCACCCTCTTGAATATCTAACCTAAACTGAAGGACTAGAAATTCAGGAGTGTGTTCTTCCATCGATAAACTCCTCCTTGCAGATTATGGAATCTACAATGTAAAATTTGGAGGTAGTCAGGGGAGACATAGTGTTTGCGCAATTCCATTTTAAATTCTCCTCAAGTAGTTACAAGAGGCAATCATAACTTATCTCTCGTGCGCTTTAGTTGTTTGCACCAGTCAAATGAAGGTCCCTTGAATATACGGGTCACATACTCAATTTGTGTACTCAAAAGTATTTGACTAGTTCTCATAAAACATTCCATAGTATGACGTCAATCTAAACAATTGGCGGGTACTAAATGTCCTTCAAAATCACTCGGGGGTGTGTGCTCTAGACGCTTAGGATCAATGGGCTCGTCATTCCATAGGTGCTTTATATTGGAGAGAGGCATTACCATTTCGGATAATTTTTTTATTCGAATATTTAAATCGTCTATGGTGCTCTCTAAACCTACGAGATTTTTCATTAAAAATTTTAAAATACTTAATTTTTTTAAAATAACTTAAATTTTTTTTATATTGGTAATATCCAAGTTATAATAATTTTTTAAAGAATTCTTAACTAAAATTTTTGGATCACCTGCATTACCATTAGAGCCGTCGGATTCGCGCGTCGCGCAATTTTTTTATTCGAAGCGTCGTCGCGCTGCTATTTATCCCGTCGCGCAATCTTCTATGGTGCTCTCTAAACCTACGAGATTTTTCATTAAAAATCCTAACAGGACTTTAAAATACTTAATTTCAAAGGCTTCAGGCAAGGAGAATTAAAAATAACTTAAAGGGCTTGCTTTTTTTTAATTGTTGAGGCTTCTGCACTTTTAATGAGAGGTAATCTCTTCTATCCAAGGTGGTATGAGAGATTTGCTTCAGTCTTTTTATAATTCTCCCTAATTCCGGTTTTGGAAGAGTAAACGTGGTCTGGTGGAATTCTTAACTAAAATTTTTGATATATAAATATATAATTATTATATTTAATACAACGATCACCTGTATCCTTATTTTTTAAAATTACCGCCGTACAATAGGAGTACCGGTGCTTCCTAATCAAATCTGTCTCTGATACCGAACTGATGCAAACCGAACTTAGGGTTTCTGAAAGAAAGTATTTTTATGCGATTAATTTTATCTTGTTGGGAAAATAGGTTGAGCGGTCCAAATCGAGTTTAAGCACGAAACACACTTGTCGTTATGAAACTTATAAAGTCGTTAATTTTCGTAAGAGAATGAACCCTAATGTATTACACGAGTTGAACCTTCCACAAGAATAATATCTCCGCAAGCAAAAGTCACAAAATAATTTATGGATAAGTGGTAAAAAAAGAAGCGTGAACATGAAGGCAAACTCAAATTATTTAAGTTAATAAAAGTAGCAAGGATATTTGAAGGACATAGCAAAGATGTAGTCCGTCCTGAATATGTGGCACAAAAGTGAGAACGAGTCCTCTTGTAGAGATTGAGCCGACTGTCGGAGTAGGGAGGTGGGTCGAAGGCAGGCGAAGGGTTCCAAACCGTCGAAATAGGTTGTTGGTGTCGATGACGGTATGAAATCCGCGATTCAGGTCGGGAACAGCGGTGTGGTGCAACACGCATCTGTTAGGGCTTCATCCAGGAGGAAATCGCTGGAGTATGGGTCGGCAGATAGCGCTGGACTTCTAACGAAATGGAAGACGACGAAGGTGACAGGGTGCTTGGTACCGAAAAGACAGAGAAACGAAAAAATTGTTTCTCTGTTGTCCGGGTTTTTTTCCTATTCACGGTGGGACAATAAATATTGAGCATAGTTCCCCTTTCATAGCTTTCCTCAAAAGAATTTTCCAAAGAAGAATTTTTTCCAAATTATTTTCCCAAAGAGAGATTTCAGAATTGATATAGCTTGATTTCAAAAACTTTCCCAAAGATTATAATATCCTAATAATTTGTTTTCATGGTTGACAGTGATGAAGAAGTTGATGAAAAAGAAAATGCAAATAATGTTGAGATCATGACGGGCTAACATCAACGAAGACAATGAAAGTTGAAGCAATTAGCTCAATGGTAGCTAGAAAAAGTCTAGCCATATTTGCAGTATAAGTCTTATCTCGAACCTAAAAATAAGGTAGATATTAACTTCGCATGTCACTAAGCTTTGTATAGTTCCAAGATTCCATTTTCTTGATTTTTCCTAGTTCGGTCATCTTGATTTAAGTTTATTGCAACCGATTCCAATGATTAAAGAGACTTCGATCGATTTACTTTGATTTTGTTCTTTATTTTCTTCAGAAAACAGCATAGCACAATCTCGTATTGCTACCAATGGAATCAACAAAAAATCAACTCCTTAAAAGAGGCAGTTACATAGTAGATTTCAAAATTTACATAGCAGGCTCCTTATAATGGCGGTCATCCTAGGCTCCTAGCATCTTATAAAAAGTTATAAGAACATTATTCTAACTATCACAATGCCCCAAAAAGGTTGACACTGCATGTTGACTTGGAGAATGTTATAGAAGTAGTGAAAATGCACGATCACATAACCCTTAAAAGAAATAAATCCAATTATAAAAACTGGGTCAAAATGTAACACTGAGTCAGCAAAGAAGCGCCGTGTGGATACATCTGTTAAGAACTCTTAGATATCTGATTTTCCTAGAGAGCGTGAATTATAGTCGATAAAGTTTTTTCTACACTAGGTAACTCACCCTTTTAGGGAATTTTACATGAATCATAATCAAGTTAATTGCTTAGATAACTTCGTGGTGGCTTGACATCTCCTTTCCTAGATTCTCATATCATAGACCTCCTCATCCTAAGAATAATTCAAGTTTATTCTATATGCTATCCATTTAATTTTCTATGTGGGTCTTAATGCTCATTCAACAAGTATCTTTTTTCTGATGCCTTAAGCACATGTATCTTCTCCCTTTTTAATCTTCGATGAAAAAAATACGTGTCATTTCCATGATGGAAGAAGTTATTTTTATCTAAGCATCTTCGTGAATTTTTTAAAAGAAATTGAGAAGATAACACATATTTTAAAAAATAACAAAACATAAAAATAATGCATACTTTTAAAAAAATATAAAAAAGTAATAAAGATAGGGTAAAATAGGTCTTATATGAGAGATTTAAGCAATCATGCTAAACTAGGTTTTCTTTTATGGTAAATACATTGTAAAGGAAAATTTCTAACTAAGGATCCAAAATTGTGTACGACGAAATATGCAACAACTTCGAAGCAATGTTGTAGATATCTTCCGACATGACCGACATATAGGTCAACATAAAAATTTCATGGACAAAACGACACATTTCCGATAATTTTTTACAAAATATCACTTTGCAATATATCATCTGATATATCCGCAATCGGCCGATATATTCGCCAATATATTCGTCGATATATTGTCTAATATATCCCGACGTTATATCTAATGACTTATTTTAATTTATAGTATTTAGTGTCTATGGTCAAATTGACAATAAACCAAAATTTCGTCGCTATGTTGCTTTGTGTCCTTCCTCTGACATTTTCCCCTACGTCCGTCCATCATTGACTTCAATTCTACTTGGCCTTCAGATTTTACACTGAAGGAACCTTATCTTCCAGCATTATTCATGACTTCTTCACTTCCTCTTGCTTTCTTCTATGTGTTATACATAAAATATTTATACTAGTTTAGTAAATTTAAAAGTTCAATAAATGTTAAATTATTAATTCATTAATATGTATGAATTAAAAATGATTACATTTAAATATAATTATGTATATAAATAATTAATTATTAAAACCTGACATATGTAATATCCCAGATATATCCCCAAACATATTAAAACCAACATGAAAAATCTAAACCAACGTGCCTCCGACAAGATATTTGCAACCTTGCTTCTAAGTCAATTGGAGCCAATTTGCTACATCTTAAAGGTATGATTTTTGATCACACACTAAAGAAGCTAGAATAGCCGGAAGGCATTTTCCTTAAGACAAAAAAACTAATTCGAGAAATTATCAACTACTCTGTAATTTCCTCCTGAATATGTGTAATTAACATAAATGACATTTGTCCAAATGGAGATATAAAAAAGTATATGATAAAGCGTGCATAATTCTATTTTTTGTTAAAAACAAAAACGAGAAATTATCTTCCCTGTTTTGGATCTATCCAGGCGATGCCCAATGTTTCCCAATCCAGATGCTCGATGACACTACGCCTAGCCTCACCACTGCAATCGGTGTCCACCAGTGACTCTTTCGGACGCCAGCCTATTTGACGAGCTCTAGGTCATTGTTTAATGTTCCCAACACCTGCAACCGTTGTTTCGCTCCTGCAACCGCCTCCATATCCCTTTGCCGCCACAGACCAATTTATCATAATAGAATTTATTTAATATTGAAACTTACATTACGTGCTTACATCAAGTGCGGACCGGTATTTGCATTTGTGTCCTAGCGAATATTGTTCACCAAAGGCATAACAAAAGTGCATTTCGTGTTATAATCAAATATTTGCAGCTGCCAAGTCTTTTAATGTTAAATTTTTCAGGGTTAAATTTGGATGTTGTATATTCGGAACAATGACTTGTTTAGTTTTTTATGACTATCTTCAAGAGATTGGTCGACAAACATGTGAGCAAGGAGAAATAATTCATACATAATGCTAAAAATTGGAGCATCAATTTATTTTTTGTATTAATCTTCATATAAAATTGATATGAATTGGAACTACCGATATCCCTATCTAAGCTCGGAATCAAGATTGCATCAATTCTTAAGGGTGTGCCTTCAAATTTTACATTAATGCCCATATTTCATTTCAAAATTCATAAAATCCATAGAAGAAATCATTGATTGAGTCCTGCAAACGAATTAACAAAACTTGGAAAATGCAATAACTATTTGGTTACTTAACCCAATTCTTCAGGAAATTTTGTCATATTGATTGCAAATATTCCCATATGATTGATTACTTATAAGCCATGTCGACAATTGAATGCAATAACTATTTTGTTTCTAGTTCTTTTTGTCTTGTAGCTAACTCTTTTGTTATTGTTGTTGCGTTGTCCATGATAGGGGATAGAGAACCTAATGAGAGCACCTAATGCAAAATAAATATGGGCATGGATTAAGAAGAATGGCCCAAGCACAGGAAGTCAGTGGTGAGAGAGAAGACGAGGAAGAAGATAACATAAAATATAAAAAAGAATGACTATAGTTTCCATGCTAATGTTCTTATAGCAGTCTCTAGCCTGTTAATAGATATCTAAAGGCCAATTAGTTGTTGCACCATTCTCAATGGCATGTAGCCTGGAAACCTGGCATTGTTGTTGTGCATTTACTCTATGTAGCCGTTCCTATAAAGGGATATGTTTAATATCCCGCTGGACAAATGAAGAGAGAGAAAAATCAATGCAAACTAGCCACTTTTTAGAAATATCAACAGATGATCTTTCCATTTATTAGACTATCAAATAGCCAAAATCCGGTAACTTGATGTCGGCCGATAGAATTGAAAGAAATTTATGAAGCTATTTTTTACAGTTGCAATAAACCGAACAACTAATACTGAAATCAAACAGCTTCAAAGAAGCATAACATAAATGGGAGGGCTCAAGGTTTCTTTCTAGCTTCAGAGGCCGTGGGATACATTGAAACCATATTCAGCATAAAAGCAAGTAGCATAAGACCAAACACATTGTAAATAAAGTGTTAGCAAAGCACCATGGTGATGCGGCCTGGGCCGCATCACATGGACTCCATATGCCGCCCTTCCAATGAATAGTGGGGAAAGAAGGATACATAAAGCTTACATATGCATGGAAACCAGTAAATATCATCACAATATACTAATTTAATAAAGGAAAGCAGTGCGCTGATCTTTTACTATGGGATGGCTATACGTGAATCTCATCCAAAATTTCTGTGCAGCTTCCAGAACTCCAAAAGTCAAACAAATGTTATAGAAGAATTTTAAGGAAAACCTAACCTTCCTTTTTTTCGAACCCCAAATAGAACTATCATTCATGAGCGGGTGTCCATGAAAGAAAGGCGAGGAAGGAAACAATACAAGGAGAGGAAGAAGGTATTACAAGAGTGACTCTTCCAAGAGCGTTTTTATTCCCCTGAAAGCTCACACCGACCATCTCGCAGTCCATTGACAAAGCATCAGTCAAGCTGCCCAAAACGGGGTAGACTTTCAGCAACGGATGCATATAGATATAGAAATGTAGAGAGAACGAGAGAGGGAGAGAGGAAGAAAACCTGAAGTCTTCGGAGGTGGGCGTAAGGATGGAAGGAGTGAGCGGAGGAGCCGCTGGATCAGAGCCCGGCCTCTCCTTACGCTTGCCGAGAGAGGGAATCGAACGGATTCCATTGACAGAGTAAGCGAGCTTTGAGGAGGATTTACGCTGGCGGGAGGCTTTCAGCATCAGCTGTAGGTTGGCCCAGTTAGGATTAAGCGCCGCCGCCGGTTGGCTGTCGGCCCCTCCACTCCCCTCCTTCTCCATCTGCCCCACCGTAAGGAACACGACCACTAACCTTTAAAGCAACCGCAGTTTTGGCCATTTTAGCACTTTTGGCCAACGTAGCCCCGCAGTTTTATCCGATATTTAAAAAGATTTTAAAAAAAAATTTATATCAGTAAGTGAAGTGTTAGGAGTTTATGCCTCCGAGTTAACCCCTAATAAAACTAACAAAAAATAACAACTTTGAAATTACAAGAATTTTTTTTTGCTATGTTTGCATACATATTAATTTATACGTTTATAAATAGTATTTTTTTTGTAGCGGACCGTCTTTTGTCTTTTTTGATTTCACAATCTCCCTCTTCTACATTTGAAATGAAGAAAAAGAGAGATTGGAGTTAGAAGAAGCACTCAGCTAATTTAAGCTTCAGCGAAACAAGCTCGCTTCCTCCAAGCTGCCGGAAATAGCAGAGCCCTACCATCGGAAATAGCTCGCTTCCTCCAAGCTCGCTATCTTTCTCGAAGAAATTTGTATATCCCGACATTGAAGGTCTGTAACCCCACGGCGCCGGAAAGTTAAGGGAAGATACTGTCGTATAACTCCCTTCATTCGGTGTTTCTACTTTAATCATGGACTATTTTCACCCAGCTCCTTCTATCTTCCATTGTCGAAGTCTTACAAGCGTAAGAGAAAACTTACATCTTGGAGAGCAACAGAGGCTTTCAACAACTTAATCCTCCAGTACAGTGGCATGTCGAACATCAAACTGCCATCTGTGGAGTCAAAGAGAAGATGTCGACTGCTCCGGCGAATGAGGAGAAAAACAAAGATACTACCATTTTCCAACCTTATAATTGTGCATACGATCGTAATTAATAGAACACAATCATATGTCATTAAATATGATGGTATGATATGATGTTTTCGATTGTTTTTCCAAAATATCAGTCTTATCTCCTTAAATTGGGTTTGCAGGTGGACAAGGAGAGAGTAGTTTATCACAGTTCATTCTGATGAGAAGGTTTACAAAAATGTTTTCTAAATATGCTCATAAATGTGGATTTAGCATGCGAAAGCAACATGTATTTTACTGGACACATACATGGATCATCAAAGGACGAGAGTTTTCGTGTTTGAAAGCGTAGTTTAAGATTCAGAAGTCGTATACATAGGGTCATAAAAATTCCACCATCGCGATACTAGGACTTGTTGCTTCGCTTGCTTACACTTCACTGCCAACGAAGAAGGTAAGAACTGGAAGAAATTAAAATTTTTTGAAGAGCACAATCATCCTTTGGCATTACAGAAAGATGCACATTTGTTGAGATCGCATCGCCATGTATCTGATGGCCAAGCAGTGTTGATTAATCATATGATAGGAGTGGGGATTTGAATTGTTGACGTGTTCAATCTCATGGCAGTAGAAGTTGGAGGTGCTCAAAATGTAGGGTTGACGAAATCGGATGCACTTAACTCTGTACATAGAGAAAGAAGAGCGCTCACCGAAATCGAAGATACAACTACATTATTGCAAATATTTAAGGAGACAGTTGTTGGATAATATGTTCTCTTTTGATATACAAACAGATGAAATGAATCGGCTGCACAATTTCCTTTGGATCGACGGCGATGCAAAATTGGATTACGAATGCTTCGGCGAAGTCATCATTTTTGGCACTACTTATAGGCTAAACAAATATAATTTGGCATGCGCTTTTTTTTTAGTAATGAACCACCATTGACAGAATATTTTTGTGGGTTGTGCATTTGTAGCAAATGAAACGACAGACTCCTTCTGTTGGGCATTTAAGACCTTCTTAAAGTTTGTTGGAGGTAAGCAACCAACCACCATTTATACAGATCAAGATCAGGCAATGACAATTGCTATTGAGAGGATTTTCTCTGCTTCTCGACATCGTATTTGCCAATGACATATTTCAAAAAAAACACCATTTAAAGTACCAAATTTCAATCAAGAAAAGCACATTAGATCTTTATTTTATACTTGCATTATTAAACGTGATACTGAAATGAAGTTTGAGCTGTATTGGAGATAAATGATAACCAAAAGAAATTTGCAAGATAATTGATGGTTAAATGATCTTTACAATATTAAAAAGAGGTGGTTCACTGCATTTAATAAGGACGTTTTTGATCTCGGCATTTTATCTACCCAATACATCGAATCAGCAAATAGTAGTCTATACGGGTGCTCAAAGGCTACAGGTTCACTATCAGAATGCTTCCTTGGGATGGAAAAACTTATTTATGGTTAGCGAAGGTGTGAACATGAGGAACACTTCAAATGCAAACAAGCTACTCTCACTCTAACATTCAAAAATTGTTTAATCCTTAGGCAAATGTTAAAGATATATATTAGAAAAATATATTTCATATTTGAGCATGCATTTATGAAGGGAGAAGTTGGGTTGATTGTGGTCAAGCAATCTATATATGACCATGATACGATCGTATACAACACATGCCTTTGTGATATGGTGGTCTTCAAAAGCAGTAGATTGTGACAGTAGAGACGAATAATAATGATATAGAGTACTCTTGTAGAGGTTTCCAAACAAATAGTTTATTGTGTGGGCATGCATTTCGCGTGTACAATTTTTGTAATGTACATAACATTCAACAAAATTATATATTAAGGAGATTTATAATGAAGGCTTAGAAGCGAAACAATTTTTCAATGTAGGCAACCTCAAATCACCACGAGTCAAACTTAATTTTTAGAAATCATATGATACGGTGCACATATGACTTATGCCAACGAATTGAAAATTGTCAAATTGCAAAAGACTATATTGTGAGTGTAATTAATGATGTTGGTCAAGTTTCAGAAGATATGATTGACAATGACGAGAAAAAGAAAAAGGAATTTGTTGGTGACATACAAGACTTTTTGAAAGATACGCCATCTATGCGATCAAAAGGAGTACCAAAGACTGGCTTGAAGAATTATTGTCCTCCAAAAAACCTAGTTACATAATTTATTTTTTATGCACTGAAAATCTATGAAATTAATTTTTATCTCTTTATTTTGTCAAACAAAGAAGTAAGTATCGTGCAGCAAAAGGGAAAGTCTCAACTACTTCAGATGTTGTTGAGCAACTGAAGTAGCATAATTTCATGCACATTACTTCCGAGATTGATTGAAACATCATTCCATCAAATGACGATTTGAACAATGCATTTTTTATGAATGATGATCTATTAATTAATGTATCGTTAAACTTTTCATGTATTTTTGATGTGTTCAAATGGTGAACTATTGTTAATGTATATGTTATTATGTTTTCAAGCAACTTGCCTCACTTTTCTTTTTTTCCTAATTAAAAGCTAAATAGTGGTTGTACAACCCCATATCCGGCGAGTCGTGGTCGATAGGAGTGGGACTGGCCAAGCTTCAGCAGTCCAAGTCCTATGCAAGCCGGAAGGAGGCAAGAGCTCGGCAGTCGCCTCAGATAGCCCTGATGGGTTGGTGCAAGTGGAGGGGGGGAGGGGGCGAGTGGAGCAGGTCGGCTCGCACTCGCCCCAGGAAGGTTGGGAAGTAGCGGGCGAGTAGGGCAGGCCGGGCCCGCACTCGCCCAGGGCCGAGGGTGAAGCGGCGAGTGCCAGCTCCATCAAGCACTCGCCGCCCCCAGCGAGCGGTGGTTTTAGGGTGTCGCTCGCCCCAGCCCCCTTGTGATACGTTTTTACCATTTTGCCCCCGCTGGTCTGTTCGTAGTCAATTAGAACAACGGAGTTGCGCTATTGGCAGACCCAGTTGGGCTGCACATAGCTGTTCAAAACAGCGGATGCTGGATATTTGCAGTCCGTTTTCATAAGTCTATAAATAGACCCAAGGGGATACCTCAGAGGGCATACTCACTTGTGCCCCAGTCTTCGTGCGCTTTCTGAGGTACCCTTAGCTCGGCATTTGGCTAGGGAGGGGAAGCGCTCTAAGATCTTCCGGGTCTGTGATAGGACCTCCGCGTCGGGCCCTTGGGTTTGTCCCTTGTTCTTTTTCATTTGTTGTTTAGCTCGCGGGAGGGAAGTAACTATGTGATCACCCCTTCCCCAAGGGTGAACTCCACAGAGACCGAGTTTTTAGTTTCAACATTTTTGGTGCGGTGAGCATGGAGCGTGGTCAGCGCAGAAAATCTTCAGCAGGCTCGAATACTAGAGGAGAAGGGCAAGGTTCGGTCTGGGCCGACTCGCCACACCCTCCCCCTCTCGCTACGGTGGGGATGTTCGACGAGTTCGGGCAGGAAGTGCTTGGCCTCGTCAGATTCGCACTCGGCGCGCGAGCTGAGTGCTCGACACCAGTTGTCCCAGTCATCGATGCCACGGCTCAAGGCGAGGATGCCCCGGCTCAACGAGCCAGGAAGGAAGTTGCAGAGGAAGGGAGACGGTACAAGCTCCCCGGGCGATTGCTTTTCCCGAGCTCGACAAGCGGAGGCTGGTTCGACGAGATGGGGGTGCGAGATCCTCCGACTCGCCTAGCAGGAGGAGGCAGCCCCTTTAGCGAGTTGGTTTCTTCTGCACTAGTTCCAGAGGGGTTCAGGGTGTAACGCCCCGAAACTCAAAGGAGCGACTGGGGACGTTTTGGGCCAGTTTTGGGTTCTGGCTGCAGGCATACGGCCTGGGACACGGGCGTGTCCCAGGACGTGTCAAGCTTGTGTCGACACTCAGCCGGGAAGTCGACACTTTAGTCTCGACATTGTGTCGAGACTGGGCACACGGCCTACGACACGGGCGTGTCGCAGGGCGTGTCGACCCGTGTCGACACTTAGCCCGCGAAGTCTACACTCCGCGTTCGACGAAGTGTCGAGACATGGCACACGGCCTGCGATACGGGCGTGTCGCAGGGCGTGTCAACCCGTGTCGACACTCGTCCCGGGAAGTCGACACTTTGCTCGACGATGTGTCGAGACAAGGCACACGGCCTAGGACACGGGCGTGTCCAAGGCCGTGTCATCAGGTCGACGATCTTCGCTTGACGAAGTGTCGAGTGTCGAGACCGTGTACACGTCCTGGGGCCCAGGCGTGTTGAGTTGACACGGGCAAGGACACGGGCATGTCCTAGAACCCGTGCAATGATCGGGTTGTTTTCGGGGAAAAATGATGGGGGTACACGGCCGGCCACACGGCTGTGTCAGGTGGAACACGGGCGTGTCAGGTCGAACACGGGCGTGTTCGATACCCGTGTGTTGGTCCAGGCGAGTCGATTTTGACGGCGAATGAGGCACACAGCCCTGGACATGGGCGTGTGCCAGGCCGTGTTCAGTCCAGATTGGGAATTTCAGTCCCGAATCAAAGCCGTTCATTTCTTTAATTGATGATCCAACGACTGGGGGTTGTTCCTGAAGGGATATACCCGGGATTGGACTTAGAAACCCTCACTTTTCATAAGTTATTATCTTTCTAAAAGCTTATAGAGAGAGGAGAGCCAAGGAAGGAAGAAGGAGCTAGATCCAACCATTGGAGGAGCTTCGAAGCTCCAAATCGCGAGCCGACTCCGGATCCACGGAGGCAAAGCTAGTGCGGTGTTTTTCATCCGCTTACTTTTCCATGGCGCCAAAGAGGAACGCTAGGGTAACGATTCTCTTCTTGAGCATGAGTAGCTCTCCTTCTTTGCATAGGAAGCCCGCTCTCGCGAGTTTGCGGAGAGTTGGAGGCGTTCCTTCGGGTAGATATGTGAAGTCCCCGTTGTTTAGAGTCCGTAAGCGAGAACGGACATAGGCATGATGTGTGAAGCCTACCCGGACATGTTGGTCTGGATCGGTGATGTTGCATTGCATAAATGCCGGAGAAGACTCCGTGCAATTGGTTGTTTTTTGGGTTTTCTACACGGTAGATTGCAACAGGGAACCTTGGGGATTAACCCAAAGGTGCACCCGGAAAACTGGGCGGATGCGAGATATTGCCAACTTGGTGGCCTGAGAGCCAACTTGAACATAACCGGGTTATGTGAATTGTGATGGAAATGGGACTCGGTGGAAGTTTGACCCGCGCAAATGGCTTAAATTGTCGTTGCGATGTGAGCACGGGTTAGATGGAACCGTACCCGTTCTATGTCGTTCGGTCTAAGAGACCTAAAGGCACGTGACACTTGTCGTTGGCATAGATTAGGGTCTTCGGTGGTCAATGGCTTAAATTGTCGTGACCCAGGCCAGGAAGACAAATTGCTCATAGGTTTGGCTGTCAAAGTGGCGGTGGTGAGTCTGGAATGTCTATGGCTTTAATTAACGTGACATCGACCGGTTCACCGAGAATGTGCCCTGAGAGCACGGGGCGTGTGGCAGTGCGAGCCAACGTCTGTGATGAAATGGTTATATTTATATTGCTCGCTTATGCTAATGAAATGCAGGGAAGGAGCATCGTCGCCCCGAGTTGGGGGCGGGATCATTATAATTTGGTCAGCATTGCTGACCGTTGCCTTGTTTTGCCACCGTGCGGTGGTTTGTTGTTTGCAGGTGCTGCTGGACCAAGCGGTCAATATCGGGCTAAAGCCCAAGTGCGAAGCCAGCCCTCGAAAGCCTATTTGGAAGTGTTTACTGTTTTATTCATGTATGACCGGCCTGCGTGCCGTGGTTTGTAAATCATGTAATATCAAGTGAAACATTTTGTAAGGCCTTAAGGATTGTGTTGGTATTTGTATAACATTCCTATTTTGGATTAGTGGACATTCATGCTTTAGTGCTGGGTTCTTATTTGCAACTTTTATAAACTGCTTCCGCTAGAATGCTCTGTGTAGGACGTTGATTGGTTGGATGGTTTCCATGAGTAACCACCCGGTCTGTCTGTGGCATACGGCGTCGGGCCCCGGCCGGACCTACTGCTATATGCTATGTGACGGATAGGGGGTGTTACAATTTGGTATCAGATTACTGGTTTTGGTCGGGCTTAAACTGAATTCGTGGGCGAATTATTTTTAAGGGGTAGTGAGCACATTGTGTGCGTCATCGTTATAATGGTAAAAGAACCCATGAATGTCCACTTAGGAATGAAAATACTCGTGTTTGAGGAACCTGCGTGTTCCTATAATTGCTGTTTGCAATTTTATTTGGTCGCTTAACGGTGTTTTGTACCACTATAGGTGACCAGAAGTGGTGTTGGGCCGTCAGAACGCCGAGTTTCTGAGGCTAGTAGTGCACCGGATGTTGCTCCCGCAACACCTCTGTCGGCTGAGAACATACGATTGGTGGCTGAAGTGGTGTTGGCCGTGATAAATGCGCAGCCTGCAAGGCAAACGCAGCAGCCCGCTCCTGCGATGGAGCAGGAACCTCTTCAAGAGGCTGAGCCGAGGAGATTGGAGCAAGTGGTTGTGGAACCGGTGGTGCCAAGGAGGGCAACTGAGAGGCAGCTTAAGCATGTAATGAGCTTTAACCCTCCGTTATTCTCGGGGTTGGGAATCCCATCTCAGGCTAAAGACTGGCTCTCCAGGGTGAAGAGAATCATGACAGCAACGGAGACGGAGGAGTGGCAAATGACCACCGTCGCTACGTTCCTTCTGGACGGTGAAGCGAGAATATGGTGGGAAGGTTTGGAGCTGCATCATTTGAAAGGTAGACAACTTATAGACGTCCCGATGGAAGAGTTCTAGGGATTGTTCTTAGCAAGATACCTCCCTTCTACTCAGAGGATTTCGATGGAGAACGAATTTCTTAAGTTGGTTCAGGGTGAGAGGAGCGTGGATGAATATCTCCACGAGTTTACTCGTCTGAGTCGTTATGCTAGCTCCACTATCGTGGATGAGGAGCGCAAGACTAATTGCTTCTATGAAGGCTTGAGAGATGAGTTGAGATTACTACTCTCGGGGCCGTTGACGCAGGGTTTCTTAACCTTGGTCAATACTGCCCGGTCCTTGGAAAAGGACATGAAGAATGTACAAGCAAAGAAAAGCTTGGGTGATAGAAAATCCGAATTTAAAGTGCCGACTACTTCAAAGTCCGGCTATCGGAGGTCTTTCAAGAAGCATAGGACTTCGGGGCCAGCTCCTTCTGGTGCTTCTGGGGCGACTACGAGTTGGACCCCGGGCGCGTTTTTTACTTGTGGAAAGACGGGGCATTTTGCCCGTGACTGTTGGAGCGGACGTCCTAAGTTCCGAGAGAAGGCCAAGAACTACTTATGAAGAGAAGGGAAAGGTGGCAGAGTCGACCGCATCCCATTATGCTCCGACCCAACCAAGGGTCTATAATCTTGGCCAACAGGAGACCATCAAACAGACTAATGTGGTGACAGGTACGGTTTAATTTATAGCAAGTCAATTTCTTTAAATACTTGTTATGCACATGTTACCTTACCACTGTTTGTTTAGGATTTGTATTGATTTGTGAAAATCCGGCACGAGCAATCTTCGATACGGGAGCTTCACACTCCTTGTCCGAAGGATTTATATCATGCATCGGAGTCCCTTCTTCGATGACGAAGGATAAGTTGGATGTATTATTGCCCAATGGGTGTTCGATGCGAGCGGATAGGATCTGCGATGTTAAGATTCGTATTGGGGATCAGGAGTTCGACCTGCGGGCGTCTTTACTTCCGTTGGTGGAGTTCGACGTCATATTTGGCATGGACTGGATCTCGGAGCAGCAGGCCCATATAGATTGCGGTAGCAAGGAAGTCAAGCTGGGAGCAAGTCGTGAAACGACTTTTACGGGCTTAAAGGGGTCGAGCAAGACGTTGATGTCTGCTCTTCAGGTGGTGAAGGCAGTTCGTGCCGGTGCAGAACTGTTCTTTACACTAGTGGAGGTTGCAAAGCCGTAGCCCGCATTGGATTGTATTTCAGTGGTATCGGAATACCCTGATGTGTTCCCCACAGATCTTCCTGGAGCCCCGTCTCAGCGGGAGATAGATTTCACGATTGAGCTAGTGCCAGGTGCAAAGCCTGTGTCACGATCTCCTTATCGGCTAGCACCTAAAAGAAATGGCGGAGCTGAAAGTTCAACTGCAAGAGTTGTTGGAGCAAGGGTATGTGCGCCCGAGTTCTTCGCCTTGGAGCGCACCGGTCCTCTTTGTTAAGAAGAAGGATGGAAGCTTAAGGCTGTGTATTGATTATCGGGAGCTCAACAAGTTGACTGAGAAGAACAAGTACCCAATCCCCCGGATTGATGATCTTTTTGATCAGTTAGTCGGGTGGACGGTTTACTCGAAGTT
Organism: Platanthera guangdongensis; assembly: GCA_039583875.1. NCBI lineage: Eukaryota > Viridiplantae > Streptophyta > Magnoliopsida > Asparagales > Orchidaceae > Platanthera > Platanthera guangdongensis. The sequence continues at coordinate 118,945,586 of CM077167.1, read as the reverse complement.
GGATCTCAAGGCTGGGTACTATCAGCTGCGAATAAGGGAGAGTGATATCCCGAAGACAGCGTTTAGTACGAGATACGGGCATTATGAGTTTACGGTCATGCCGTTTGGGCTGACTAATGCGCCGTCAGTGTTCATGGATTTGATGAACAGGACTTTCAGGGAGTACTTGGACCATTTCGTGATCATCTTCATCGACGATATTTTGGTGTACTCGCAAAGAGAGGAAGATCACTTCAAGCATCTTCATTTGGTGTTGGAGACGCTAAGGAGAAATCAGTTGTATGCCAAGTTCTCGAAGTGCGAGTTTTGGCTATCCTCGGTGGCGTTCTTCGGTCATATAGTGAGTGGAGAGGGTATTGCTGTGGATCCGGCGAAGATCGTTGCGTTACGGGAGTGGCATGAGCTTGTTACGGTAGCGGAAGTACGGAGTTTTCTGGGGCTTGCCGGCTATTATAGGCGCTTCTTAGAGAACTTCTCGCGAATAGCTTTGCCTCTCACTACTTTGACGAGGAAGGAGCATAAGTTCATTTGGACGCCGGAGTGCGCGCGAGCTTTTGAGGAGTTGAAGTGTCGGTTGACCACTACGCCTGTGCTGAGTTCGCCATGTGGGACCAAAGGCTATGAGATTTATAGTGATGCTTCGGGCAGCGGTTTGGGTTGCGTGATACTGCAACACGGAAGTGTAATAGCTTATGGCTCGAGACAGCTAAAAGTGCATGAAAGGAACTATCCGGTCCATGACTTGGAGTTAGCAGCCGTGATTTTTGCCTTGAAGCTGTGGAGACACTATTTGTACGGTGTGAAGATTGATATCTACACCGATCACAAGAGCCTGAAGTATCTTATTGATCAGAAAGATCTGAATATGCGGCAGCGTAGATGGATGGAGTTCCTGGGGGACTATACATTCAAGATCCACTACGTGCCTGGTAAGGGTAATGCAGTTGCGGACGCGTTGAGTCGCCGAGCCCCAGCTCAAGCCAATTGGCTATCGGTGCATGATGAGCGGTTGGTGCGGGAGTTGGAGGCGTTGGAGATTGTTTGTGTGGATAGACAATCAAGTGCTGAAGCAGTTCTGAATTGGACTGAAGTCCAATATGACCTGACTGATCGTATTCGGCAGGCTTTGGATATGGATGCTCATATGAAGCAGTTCATGGTAGAGGCTCTAGATGGGTCAAATTCCCAATTCGTCGTGGAGGATGGATTACTTTGGAAAGACGGTCGTCTGTGCGTCCCAAGTGTGGGCAATTTGCGGGTAGAGTTGTTGCACGAGGCACACCATACCAAGTACTCGATTCACCCGGGGAGCACGAAGATGTACCGTGATGTGAAGAAACTGTTTTGGTGGCCGGGTTTGAAGAAGGATGTGGCGCTATACGTAGCAAAGTGCCAAACATGCGCCTTGGTAAAGGCGGAGTGCCAAAAGCCGGGAGGATTTCTTAAGTCCTTGCCTATTCCGGAGTGGAAATTTGACGACATCTCTATGGACTTTGTGCACGGTTTGCCAAGGTCGCAAAAGGGGAACAACGCCATTTGGGTGGTTGTTGATCGGTTAACGAAGGTGTCGCATTTTATTCCGTATAGGAAGGATGATCCGGTGGAGAAGTTGGCAAAGCTTTATGTGGACAACATAGTACGGTTTCATGGTGTGCCCCGCAGCATCGTGAGTGACCGAGATGGGCGGTTCACGTCCAATGATTGGAGGCTAGTGCAGCAAATGTTGGGAACAAAGTTGAAATTCAGCACAGCCTTCCATCCGCAAACGGATGGGCAGACCGAGAGGGTCAATAGAACCATGGAAGACATGCTCCGCATGTGTGTCTTGGATTTTGGAAAGCAATGGGAAGACCACCTTTATTTGGTGGAGTTCGCATACAACAATAGCTACCAAGCGAGTATTCTAATGGCGCCTTTCGAGGCCCTATATGGTAGAAAATGTCGCACGCCGTTGTCTTGGTTAGAAACGGGTGAGTCAAAGTTGTATAAGCGATCGGAAGTGGAGGATGCTACTTCTTTGGTGAGAACCATTCGGGAGAGGTTGCTTATCGCTCAGGACCGGCAAGCAAAGTATTATAATGCCAAGCACAGGAACGTGGAGTCCGCTGTGGGCGATTATGTATACTTAAAGATCAAGTCATTCAATGGTGTCTCGCGTGTGCGGCGATTGAAAAAGCTAAGCCCGAGGTACCTTGGGCCGTTTGAGGTTTTGGAGCGAGTTGGAGAAGCAGCCTATCGGTTGAAGCTTTCAGTGGAGCTTGGTGGATTACATGATGTATTCCATATTTCGGTGCTTTGGAAGGCGGTGCAAGAGCCTACGCAAGTGATCGCGGTTGATCAAGTGCCGGTGGATAGCGGGCTAACGACAAAGGTCAAGCCCGTGCGGATTGAGAACTCGGAGGTCAAGAGGCTACGCAATAAAGAGATCAGGATGGTCAAGGTTCGGTGGGACAATTGCGATCGTGAGGAGCTCTCTTGGGAGCGAGAGCAGACCATGCTTGACGAGTATCCGGAGTTGTTCCGCTCTGGTACAAATTTTGATTTTGTATATGTCTTTCATTTATATAATTTCGTGGACGAAATTCTTTTAAGAGGGGGAGAGTTGTAATGCCCCAAAACTCAAAGGAGCGACTAAGGACGTTTTGGGCCAGTTTTGGGTTCTGGCTGCAGGCACACGGCCTGGGACACGGGCGTGTCCCAGGGCGTGTCAAGCTAGTGTCGACACTCAGCCGGGAAGTCGACACTTTGGTCTCGACATTGTGTCGAGACTGGGCATACGGCCTGCGACACGGGCGTGTCGCAGGGCGTGTCGGCCCGTGTCGACACTTAGCCCGCAAAGTCGACACTCCGTATTCGACGAAGTGTCGAGACATGGCACACGGCCTGCGACACGGGCGTGTCGCAGGGCGTGTCAACCCGTGTCGACACTCGTCCCGGGAAGTCGACACTTTGCTCGACGATGTGTCGAGACAAGGCACACGGCCTAGGACACGGGCGTGTCCAAGGCCGTGTCATCAGGTCGATGATCTTCGCTCGACGAAGTGTCGAGTGTCGAGACCGTGTACACGGCCTGGGGCCCAGGCGTGTTGAGGTGACACGGGCAAGGACACGGGCGTGTCCTAGAACCCGTGCAGTGCTCGGGTTATTTTCGGGGAAAAATGATGGGGGTACACGGCCGGCCACACGACCGTGTTAGGTGGAACACGGGCGTGTCAGGTCGAACACGGGCGTGTTCGATACCCGTGTGTTGTTCCAGGCGAGTCGATTTTGACGACGAATGAGGCACACGGCCCTGGACACGGGCGTGTGCCAGGCCGTGTTCGGTCCAGATTGGGCATTTCAGTCCCGAATCAAAGCCGTTAATTTCTTTAATTGATGATCCAACGGCTGGGGGTTGTTCCTGAAGGGATATACCCGGGATTGGACTTATAAACCCTCACTTTTCATAAGGTATTATCTTTCTAAAAGCTTAGAGAGAGAGGAGAGCCAAGGAAGGAAGAAGGAGCTAGATCCGGCCATTGGAGGAGCTTCGAAGCTCCAAATCGCGAGCCGATTCCGGATCCACGGAGGCAAAGCTAGTGCGGTGCTTTTCATCCGCTTACTTTTCCATGGCGCCAAAGAGGAACGCTAGGGTAACGATTCTCTTCTTGAGCATGAGTAGCTCTCCTTCTTTGCATAGGAAGCCCGCTCTCGCGAGTTTGCGGAGAGTTGGAGGCGTTCCTTCATGTAGATATGTGAAGTCCCCGTTATTTAGAGTCCGTAAGCGAGAACGGACATAGGCATGATGTCTGAAGCCTACCCGGACATGTTGGTCTGGATCGGTGATGTTGCATTGCATAAATGCCGGAGAAGACTACGTGCTATTGGTTGTTTTTCGGGTTTTCTACACGGTAGATTGTAGCAGGGAGCCTTGGGGATTAACCCAAAGGTGCACCCGGAAAACTGGGCGGATGCGAGATCTTGCCAACTTGGTGGCCTGAGAGACAACTTGAACATAACCGGGTTATGTGAATTGTGATGGAAATGGGACTCGGTGGAATTTTGACCCGCGCAAATGGCTTAAATTGTTGTTGCGATGTGAGCACGGGTTAAATGGAACCGTACCCGTTCTATGTCATTCAGTTTAAGAGACCTAAAGGCACGTGGCACTTGTCGTTGGCATAGATTAGGGTCTTCGGCGGTCAATGGCTTAAATTGTCGTGACCCAGGCCAGGAAGACAAATTGCTCATAGGTTTGGCCGTCAAAGTGGCGGTGGTGAGTCCGGAATGTCTATGGATTTAATTGACGTGACATCGACCGGTTCACCGAGAATGTGCCCGGAGAGCACGGGGCGTGTGACCGTGCGAGCCAACGTCTATGATGAAATGGTTATATTTATATTGCTCGATTATGCTAATGAAATGCAGGGAAGGAGCATCGCCGCCCCGAGTTGGGGGCGGGATCGTTATAATTTGGTCAGCATTGCTGACCGTTGCCTTGTTTTGCCACCGTGCGGTGGTTTATTGTTTGCAGGTGCTGCTGGACCAAGCGGTCAATAGCGGGCTAAATCCCAAGTGCGAAGCCGGCCCTCAAAAGCCTATTTGGAAGTGTTTACTGTTTTATTCATGTATGACCGGTCTGCGTGCCGTGGTTTGTAAATCATGTAATATCAAGTGAAACATTTTGTAAGGCCTTAAGGATTGTGTTGGTATTTATATAACATTACTATTTTGGATTAGTGGACATTCATGCTTTAGTGCTGGGTTCTTATTTGCAACTTTTATAAACTGCTTCCGCTAGAATGCTCTGTGTAGGACGTTGATTGGTTGGATGGTTTCCATGAGTAACCACCGGGTCTGTCTGTGGCATACGGCGTCAGGCCCCGTCCGGACCTACTACTATATTCTATGTGACGCATAAGGGGTGTTACACAGGGAGTCGGCGATGTCCTACTACATCGGGAAGGATGGCCCGGTCCAGCGCATTTAGTGGTTCGAGCATGTGGTATCGATAAGGCAGATGTCTGATGCCTTCAAATGCATACTCTTCGCCATCACCCTCAAGGAGAAGGCAAGAGAGTGGTTCCACCAGTTACTTACCAACTTAATCTACTACTTCGAGCACCTACGCCGAGGGTTCATGCTGAGGTTCACCACTTCCAAGAAAGGAAGAAGGAGTCGGAGTCCCCATTCCACATCAAGCAGGGGGTGAATAAGACCTTGAGGAGTTACGTGGGTCGGTTCCAGGAGGAGGTCACCTAGGTCCAGGAGATGTAAGGGCATACCCTGATGATGGCCTTCACCTTGGTGCTGCAACAAGGTTTCTTCATGGTGGAACTGAAGAGAGTATCGCCCCTCTCCTACAAGGATCTGATGGAGAGTGTGACAACGGAAGTAGGCAGGGAGGTGTCAAACCGTAGTTCGCGAAGAAGTTGGCTAGGTGGGCCACATAAGTGTAGAAGGGGCCAGGAGGTGGCCGGGGGCAGGAGGTGAGGAGAGCCAAACCTCGACAGAGGGAGCAGCAGCAGTAACAGCAGTAACCCATATGGGGGCGACATGAGCTGAACCACTAGCTCGGCTAGAGGCAGCCGAATGGCAAGACCAAGGTCGACAGAGAGGTTTCCATGAAGGAGACTACTGCCAAGGGGGCCAGGGTCAGTTCTACTACCCCGTCGGAAGGCAGGGTCAGAGCCCCCCCTCCCTGAATAGCACCATACTATGACAATAGCCATGCAGAGGAGGAGTGGTAAGCAGAGGAGATGGAGGGAAGTCAGGGTGGAGTTACCCTATTATGACTTCCACCTGGAGGAGGGGCACGCTACAACCACATGCCCGGAGTTCCTCGAGTTGAGAGGGAACAAGGAGCAGCAGCAGTAGTTGGACCGTCAGGTGGTGCAGATTAAGGAAGTCCTAACTCGGGCATATGAGGACATGTGTGAGGACCGAGCTGATGTGGGAGCCAGAGGAGGAATCAGAGTGATCGATTGGGGGGGTCAAAGCTTCCCGGAAGGCAAGCCTCTACACCATGTACCAAAGGAGCATTGGCTCCACATCCCAGACACCACCCCGGAGGAGAGGATCACCTTCTCTAGGAGTGACATACCAGATCATGAGGATCCCTTCTGCGACGCGTTGGTCATCCAGGCCGCAGTCGAGAATTTCATCATCTCCTGGATCCTCATCGATAACGGGAGTTTAGTCAATGTCATCTTCAAGAAGGCGTTTGATGCAATGAAGGTGGAGGCTAATAGGGCGCTCGTAACACCCCAAAAAGGCGTAGTGGTCATTAGGGGTTAACGTATAACACCCCGAAAATCGTTATCGAGCTGGTCGCGTCCAAAAATAATTTTGGTGCCTGTATAGGGGTACACGGGCGTGTCCAAGGCCGTGTCTGGCTTGGTGTTTTGGTCGGCTGTATCCCGAGAAGGACACGGCAGAATGACACAGGCATGTCATTTGATATGGGCGTGTTCCTACCCATGTCAGTACCCGTGTTCCCTAGAGTCGTGACGGTTGGCGTGACGGTTATTCGTGACACGCCTACGGTCATGGGCGTGTCCGGGACCCGACACAGGCGTGTCTTGCCCGTGTGGTTTTTTCTGCGTTCGACGATCGTGCCAGGATCAAGGCACACGGCCTGGGACACGACCATGCGCGAGGCCGTGTTCGGCCCAGGTTTGAGGATTTCTATACAGATCTGAGCCGTTCATTTTCTTTAAGTAAGATCTGACGGCCCAGGTGTGTTCCTGCTCTGTTAAGGCCAGGAATGGTGGTTTAACTCCGCATTTCTCCCTTAAACTTTCTCTTTCCAAGGAGTTAGAGCAAGTAGTAAGAAGGAGGAGGATTTCGACCGCCGGCGGAGCATCGTTTAGAGAACCGAGAGCGGATCCGTGGAGGAAATCTCGTTGTGAAGACTTCTATCAATGTAATTTTACATGGCGCAAAAGCGTACTACAATGGTAACGATTCTCTACTTGAGCATGTGAAGCTTTATTCCTTTTTACATAGGGAAACCCGCTCCCGCGAGTGTGCAGTGTTCCTTGGGGTTGACGGGAATAGTCCCCATTGTGTTGCATATAAAGTCCGGAATCAAAGTATGGACATAGGCATTGTGTGTGAAGCCTACCCGGACATGTTGCTCTGGATCGGTGATGTTGCATTTATTATGGTTTGCCGGAGAAGACTCCGTGCTTTAGGTTTTCGGGTTTCTACGCGGTAGATTGCAGCAGGGATCCTTGGGGATTAACTCCAAGGCGCACCTGAAAAACTGAGCGGAATCATTGTTCTGCTAACTTGGCGGTCTGGGAACCGGCCTTGAACATAACTGGGTTATGGTGATTATTTGGAAATGGCAGGATCCGAGAGAAGCTGGGCTCGTGCGTACGTCTTAAGGTGTACTACGCGTTGTGAGCAACGAGCAAGTGGAATCAGACCTGGGCTATGTGGTTCGGTGCGAGAGACCCGAAAATGGGACTGGCCGTTGGCATAGTCGGGAGCCTTAGACAATGGTTGGAAAGGCTAAAATGCTCACGTTATTGCCATCCCTGGGGTGGTGGTGAAGACGCTGAAGTGTCAGGATTCACCGATAATGTGCCTTGAGTGCATGTGGTGTTTGGCCGTGCGAGCCTTCACCTGTGGCTAGCATGTTTGTACTATATTATTTTAGCTGGGCTAATGAATTGCAGGGAAGGAGCACCGCCGTCCCGAGTTAGGGGCAGGGTCGTTATAATTTGGTCGGCTTTTGGCTGACCGTTGCTTTGTTTGCCACCGTGCGGTGGAATGTTGCTTGCAGTGCTGCGAAGCCGAGTACCAAATAGCGGGTTGGAGCCCATGCTACTGTGCTGGCCCTAGAAGGCCAATGTGAATAGTTGTACTTTATTTTGTCATGTGTGGCCGGCTTGCGAGCCGATGTATGGAAAACATTATTTAATTAAGTGAACCTCTGTAAGGCCATAAGGTCATGTACCTTTAGTGTATTTATTTTCATTCCAGTTGTAGTGGTGTTGGACATTCATGATTATTGGATTCAAGTTTGGGTTCTTTCAACTGTTTAAAAGCTTCCGCTAGAATGCTCTGTGTTAGGACGAGTAGTCTTAATTGGATAGTTTGGTTATTCATACGTAACCCTTCCGACTGTCCGTGGTATATGGTGTCGGGTTCTAGCTGGACCTTCTACTATATGTCATACGACGGATGGGGGTGTTACATAACACACCGCGATAGTCTAATTGCAAGAGGCAACTCAATGATTTAAAATATATAGCACTCGGGTTGGGTACCGCGAAGCTAGCGCGCCGCGGTAGCCACTCAACGCTTCGACCACTCAACGCTTTTGACCACTCAATGCTTTTGAGCACTCAACGCTATCGTACAATCGTCGAGCGCACTAACGCCAGGCGGTAGGAGTTATCGCGCCACACTAATCGCTCGACGAACATCGAACGGTTTACTGCCAAGCGCTAACGTGTTATCGCGCAGCGCTAGCTCTGATAGCAGTGTTGGCTGGTCAAAGCGGTTACTGCCTATGTTACCATACAGAGGTAGTAGTTATCACGCAGCAGTATCTTTTGTATAAGGATGGACTTGAGATTTTATTCTCATCTTCTCATATCCTTTATTTGCAAGGAAGGAAGAGGATGAACGTCCAGGAGCTTGTGTGAAGGTTGATTCAAGGTTTACTTGTGATTGGAATCACGAGTAGTCGCTAGATCCGCGAAGAGGAAGTTGTGGCAATCAATTCCATCTGGATCATAGATCACAGTCATGGCTCCGAAGAGATCTTCAAGGGTAACGATCTTCTTTCTTGGACATGTGAAGTCCTTAATTGGCATATTCATGGATTTTCCCCACCAAAAGGTGGAATATTGAGGGATTTCCGTTGGGTGTATTCTTGCTATCCTCAAGAGGTCTTGCATATAGATCCGGAAATGTGTGATACGGAATAGGCATACTATGTGAAGCTCATCTAGACAGGTTGGTCTGGATTGGTGATGTTTTATTCTACGCACTGGAGAAAACTCCGAGTATAAACGAGTGTTTTGTGGATTCGGTGGGTTGTGCCTGTGAAATGGAGTAGCAGGAAGTACTGGAGTGGAATTCCAGGAAAATACCCGCAAAGTGCATGTGTTGTATGCTATGAAAGTCCATTATTTCTGGCACTACAGGTGGCTGCAGGGATTTCTGGATGGTTGATCCAGTTATGATTCGGTCTGGGGACGGAAAGAGAGTTCTGTCGCTAACGTCGGGCGATAGTGATTATCGCTGGCGATAACTCCTAACTAACATGTCATTGTGAAGCAAGTCCTTATTGGACAGTGTGGCTATTATGAGTTATGAGCTCTTAAAAGGCTTCATGCTGAACGGATAAGGGAGAAGCCGACCCGCGTTAGTTGTGGCGATTTGAGCAACGGGTAAGGCTAACATGTCTCCGCGTTATGGTTGTCAACTTGAGTTGCCCAGGTTATTGGGCATTCGTTGTAACACATAATGAGAGTCTTAGGCCTATGCGCCATTAATACTAAAGTCTCCGGTTGTAGGCCGTGGAGCGCAATGCTCAAGTTTACCGTTGGAAACGGTGGTGGGGCCTGACACTTCGGCACAACAAATATATGCCCTGAGTCCACGGAACGTTTGGCCACTGAGGCATTTGTTTGTGATATGTTGAACTGTGTGTGAGTGCACGTTCTTGTGATATATCTGCTTGTGAAATGCTATGCCTGTAGGGAAGGGATACTGCTACACCGGGTAAGGGTAGGGTCGTTATAAATTGGTCAGCTGAATGCTGACCGTTGCTTTGTTTGCCACCGCTGTGGTGGATTGTCCCCATGTAGGTGTTGGAGAGCCGAGCGGAAAATAGTGGGCTGAAGATCTTGCTACTGCTGCTATGCTAGCCCTCGAAAGCCAAAGAATGAAATGTTTTGTGATTTTCATGTGTGGCCGGCCTGCGTGCCGATGTATGTAATCCACACGTATGAAGAAAACTTTTAAGGCCTTAAGACCAAACCTTTTGCGTATTTTGTATACATTCCTTGGAGATATATAAATATGGTTATTTATATGTAGTGGACATTCATGATATCTGAGTTCAAATTTAACCCTGAATGCTTCCGCTAGAATGCTCTAAGTTAGGATGTGTATACTGGTTTTGATATTCATAAGTAATGTCCCCGACTGTCTGTGGAATATGACGTGGGGCCCTGGCCAGACCTTCTATTATATTTCTTGTGACGGACGGAGGTGTTACAGTCCTGTCCTCGGATGGGCCCCTGTTCAGATTTTCGGGAGAGAAGGAGGTAGAAGGGGGAGTGGGGCTCCATGTTACTCTGGTGGGCAGTCCCGAAATTATAGGTTCGTCATTGTAGACGCCCCTAGCAGTTACGACGTCATCTTCGGACGACCTCTCATCAGCGCCTTCCACTGCGTCCCCTCGTCCTTCCACTAGTGCCTGAAGTTCAGCGCCGAGTGGATCCAAGTCTGGGTCCGGGGGACCCCAAAATGGCAAGGGAATGCTACATCACGGTCGTGAACTCTATCTCTTGGTAAGATGGAGCCGAGGAGATGGAGCGGAGGATGAAGGAGGCGGAGCAGGAAGTAGGTGGAGTGGATTTAGAGGTAAAGGAGAGCCACACCCATGTGGAGGTGGCGGAGGGAGTCCAAGAAGAGCCGGTCGAGGTGATGGCCGTAGAGGAGGCTGAGGAGGAGGTCCTTGTCCCAGGAGAGGGAGACGCGGGAGAATTGGGAGAGCAGTCTCGTATGGAGGCTGCAGAAGAGGTGGTGGAGATGGAAGTTCTCTCCCTTGGAGGTAGGGTGGAGAAGGTGCGCATCAGCGGGGGGCTGACCCCGGTGGACCAGGAAAGGATGTTGGCATGCATCCAGAGGAATGTGTACATCTTTGCATGGAGTGTAGCGGAGATGCTAGGGATCGATGCGTACATTGCCTGCCACCGCCTTAACCTGGACCCGAAAGCTCTCCCCATCTAGCAGAAGAAGAGGTCCATTGCGGACAAGCTGGCCGAGCCTATTAGGGAGGAGGTGGGCAAGCTCTTGAAGGCAGGCCTGTATCCGAAATTCAATACCCCGGCTGGGTCTCCAATGTAGTCATGGTAAAAATAGGAGATGACCGATGGAGAATGTGTGTTGATTTCTCTTTGCTTAATAAATCATGTCTCAAAGATTGTTACCCTTTACCTCAAATCGACACGCCGGTTGACTCAGCCGTCAGTTTTCTTGTAATGAGTTTTTTAATGCTTTCTCAGGTTATCATCTAATCAGGATGCACCCCCCCCCCCCCCCCCACACGATGTGAAAGATGTCTCCTTCATCACAGGGGATGAGTGCTAATGTAATAGGATGATGTCTTTTGGGCTAAGAAATGTAGGGAAAATATACCAAAAGATGATGGATCAGATCTTCCAGGAATAGAAGGGGAGGAACCTCGAGGTATATGTGGATGACCTGATGATCAAGAGCTGGGAGGTGGACTCCGACCTTCAATATTTGGAGGAGATCTTTAACACCTTGCACTAATACAAGATGAGACTAAACCTCTTGAAATGTGTTTTCAGGGCCAACAGGGGGAAGTTCTTGGGCCATCTTCTCACCCTGGCGGAGGGTGGAGCCAAATCCCGACAAGGCCAAGGCGATCATGGAGTTGAGGCTGCCTCAGAATGCTAAGGAGGTGAAATGGTTGACAGGAAAGTTAGCAGGACTAAGCAAGTTCCTTTCCCGGGCTGGGGAGAAGTGCTCTCCCTTCTTCAGAGCGCTGAGGGGAGGCAAGGAGTTCGAATGAACTGAGGAATGCGAGGAGGCATTCCAGGCCTTGAAGAGGCAGTTAACTCAGGCCCCCCTACTCCAAGGGCCGAAGGAGGGGGAAGAACTATCTTTGTATCTCGGGGTCGGAGCAGAGACCATGAGCTCTGTCCTGGTTCGGGAAGAGGGGAAGAAGTAGTTGCCCATATACTACGTAAGTCATGTCCTGAGGAAGGCAGAGCTCTATTATCCCATCTTGGAGAAGCTGGCCTTTGCTTTGGTCATCTTGGATCAGAAGCTCCGACCCTATTTCCAGGCACACTCCATCCGAGTGGTGACTGACCATCTCATCGCAAAATATTGGAGGGGGTGGAGTATTCGTGTAGATTGGCCAAGTGGTCGGTGGAGCTGAGTGAGTTCGATATCTCTTTTGTCCCCCGCCTCTCGATCAAGGCCCAGACGATGGCCGACTTTCTCGCAGATTATGTAGTCGAGGTGATGGAGGCAGAACTCAGTCACCCGGTTCCCTTGAAGGTGATGGTGGATGACGCGTTGGGAGGACATTCCTTGGGGGTGGGGGTGATCTTGAAAAGCCCCCAGGGAACGAGGATCGAGCAAACGATGGTGGTGAATTTTTACATAACAAACAACCAAGCTAAGTATGAGGTTGTGATAGCAGGATTGCGCCTGGCTAAGGAGCTGGGGGTGCAAGACGTGGAGGTCCTCACTAACTCCATGGTGGTGGCCTCCCAGATCAATGAGAAATTTGAGGTAAGAGATCCCACTCTCCAGTTATATTTGGAAAATGTGAAGGGATTCATCGGTATATTCCAGACCTTCTCCATCCAACACGTGTCGTGAGAGGAGAATGAGCATGTTGATCAGCTGGTCAAGCATCATTCCTGGGTGGGGCGTACCATCACCGACCTGTTCCGTCCATTCATCCAAGAAGGGGAGCTAATGGAGGTGGACCAACACCCCTCGTGGATGGATCCTTTCGCAACATTCCTATCCACCGGGTAGTTCCTGGAAGGGATGGATAAGAAGAAGTTCAAGCACAAGTCGGCATATTATCTCATGCGCGACGAACAGTTGTATAAAAAGACTCTCTCTGGGATGATGACACGTTGTGTGGCCGAGAGGGAGGTTCAGAGGATCTTGGAGGAGGTCCATTTAGGAGAGCGTAGAAGACACTCGGGAAGCAGAACCTTGGAGGGAAGAATAGTCCGACAAGGGTACTATTGGCCGACCCTAAGCCGAGATGCCGCAGAATTTACAAGGAAATATGACAAGTGCCAGTTGTTTGCCCCCTCCAACTTCAACCGACTCAGCGGCTCAGGAGTATCACGGCCCCCAGTCCCTTCGCCATTTGGGGGATGGATTTGGGAGGACCTTCCCCCAGGCCAGCAGGCAGAGGAGGTTCTTGCTTGTCATGATAGACTATTTTTCTAAGTGGTTGGAAGTGAAGGTGCTGGCCAAGGTGACCTCCCAGGTAATCACAAACTGTGTCTGGGGGAGATCATCTGTCAGCATGGGTTATCGCAGGCCATCGTCATAGACAATAGACCTCAATTTGCCAGTGTCGAGTTCATCAGTTTCTATGGGCAGCTCGGGATTGACCTCAGGATTTCCTCAGTCCACCATCTCAGAAGCAATGGGCAGTTGGAGGCGGCAAACAAAATCATCGTCAACCTCCTCAAGAAGAAAGTTGAAAATTTGATGGGTAGCTGGGTGGAGCAGCTCCCTTCGATTCTCTGGGCCCTGAGAACCACTCCCAACACGACCACGTGAGAGACCCCCTTCAAGCTCTCTCACGGATGCGAGACAGTGCTTACAATACAGTTCGAGGTCCGGACACCTCAAGTGGTTGAGGCAGAGGCAGGCAGGGAAAAATGACAAGCTGAAAACGAGGAGCTGCGGCTCTCCCTTGACTTGGTAGAGGAGCTGCGTGATCTCTCCGCCATCAGACAGGAAGAGGTGAAGCAGAGAATGGCTAAGTACTTTGACAAGCACATCAGGGTCAAACAGTTCACGGAAGGAGACTTGGTCCTGTAGAAGGTGGATGCGGCAGGGAGATCAGCGACAGTGGAGAAGCTCAACCTTAACTGGGAAGGCACATACATTATTGGGGAGGCTCTAAGGTCAGAAGGGTATCACCTCCGAGATGTGGAGGGCGAGACCCTGAGTTATACCTGGAGCGGCGATGACCTAAAATGCTTATATCCGTGAAATCATGTATGCACCCTCCGTTAATGAATATGAAATATTTTGATGCTCAAATTCCCTTGTATATTAAGTTTATAGCAAATATTTACCAAACCAAGTCATAAAATGCCCCAACTGCCAGGCTTCCATCTAGTTGGTGGGGTCGGAGGTTGTTTGATTGCAAGTTATCTCGCTCTGGGGTTAGATCCTGAGATGCTCCCGCTATCAGGCTTCACCTAGCTGGCAGGGCTGGGATCCTCAGGTGACATCATTATGACCCTGGATGGCTGAGACCGGTTGATGCTCAACACCCATCGTCGAGCTCTCACCTAGCTGATTGGGTCGGTGGTAGTGCTCGGAGGTTGATTGATGGAAACTTTTTCTCGGTCTGGGGTTAGGTCCCGAGATGCTCCTGCTGCTAGGCTTCCACCTAACTGGCAGGGTCGGGATGCTCAGGTTACGTCGTTATGACCCTAGAGGGCTGAGACCGGTTGATGCTCAACACCCGCCGATAGTCTCTCTCCAAGCTGATTGGGCCAGTGGTAGCGCCCGGAGGTTGGTTTGTGGCAAGTTATCTTGCTTTGGGGTTAGGTCCCGAGATGCTCCCGCTATCAGACTTCCACCTAGTTGGCAGGGCCGGGATCCTCAGGTGACGTCGTTATGACCCTGAAGGGCTGAGACCGGTTGATCCTCAACACCCATCGTCAGGCTCTCACCTAGCTGATTGGGTCGGTGGTAGTGCTCAGAGGTTGGTTGGTGACAAGTTATCTCGCTCTGGGGTTCGGTCTTAAGATGCTCCTACTGCCAGGATTCCACCTAGCTGGTAGGGTCTGGATCCTCAGGTGACATCATTATGACCCTAAAGGCCTGAGACTGGCTGATGCTCAACACCCACTGTTAGGCTCTCACCTAGCTGATTGGGCCGGTGGTAGCACCCGAAGGATGATTGATGGAAAGTTTTTCTCGCTCTGGGGTTAGGTCCCAAGATGCTCCCGTTGCCAGGCTTCCACCTAGCTGGCAGGGTCGGGATCCTCAGATGACATCGTTATGACCCTGGAGGGCTGAGACCAGTTGATGCTCAACACCCGCAGTTAGGCTCTCACCTAGCTGATTGGGTCGTTGGTAGCGCCTGGAGGTTGATGGATGGAAAGGTTTCTCGCTTTGGGATATGTCTCGAGATGCCACCACTATTAGGCTTCTATATAGCTGGCAGGGCTAGGGTTCTCGGTGGACATGATGATATCTAAAGTTAGGACCTAGGAATTCAAACTTTGAATACAAAGATCATGGGGACAACAAGGGGTTGATCTCGGCAATCCCCGAACGAGCCGGGTAGGGCGAGCCAAGACCCTGACAGGCTGTCGAGCTGAGACTATCATCATCAGTTACACTCCAGCCCGCCAAAATTTTACTTGGAAGATTCTAGAAGATTCTTGGCTTTTTGCCAAGTCTCCGAGAAGAAGATTCGCCATAAGTGTGCCTATCTTTCGCGGATCCAGCTCGATATGTGACTAGCCTGACCGCAATGGGGTGCATGTCTGAATGCAAAGCAAAAGGGATGGAGAGCTGAGGTCTCAGAATCTACCGAGAAATGCGAGAGGTGGTTCTCGGCAGTATGTTTCTACCCTCCTAAAATTTTACATGTAAATTTCTAACGACTTCAGCGTGACATTGGAAATAAAGAATGAAAGTGAGGGTTGGATCTACAATACTCTAGAGGGGGGTAAATAGAGTATATTTAAAATTTGTTAGGTCCCAAAACAAAAAATGCTGTAACAGCTTTTGCTGTAAACTGAAAGGTGCAGTAATAGAAAATGAAAACCAAAAAGTAATAATCCTAATCACAGCCACACAGCAAGAACAAAAAAAAGATAAGCAACCAGACGACACAAGAAATTTATAGTGGTTCCCCAAATCTGGGTAGTCCACTCTTCTACCACCCTTGGTAGGAATCCACTCATATTTTTGATCAGGCGCCTGACACCAATGGGTTTTGATCAGGTCCCCAAAAATCAACTCAAGTCTTTTGGTAAGGAGACTTGCAATCAGGAATCACTTTTGAAGGGAGATGACAACCCTTTGTACAAAAGGGGGTGAGAGAGTGATTTTGTCTTCTCTATCAACAATCAGAGAGATGACTTATGTGGAATGATGTTAGCAAACAGCTCCCCCTGAGATGTAGAAAGATTCAGGGAAGATCTGGAGCTTTGCTGCAGGGTGATAGGTCTTCAATCAGAGTTCTTGACAAGCAGTGATGCAGGATCTTCTTGACTGATTTGATATCTGTTATCCTTGGAAGTCCTAGAGAGAATGTTGAAGAAGAAGACTCTTGATATAGTATGATTGTTCTTCTTCTGAATGAATGAATATCACTGCCTATCACTGTAAGCTTTAGTATGAGTTTTGTGTGAAGCTTTTCTGGTGTTGTATGAATTCTTGCAGTCAGTCTATGTGTGTCTCTATTTTTCTGACTGAGTATATTCTTGTTCTTGTATTATTTTCTCTCTATCTGATTCTCGATCTTGTTTTCTTCTATATCTTTTCAAAAATTTGAATCCTCTGTAATTAATGCTGACGCCTTGAGAATAATCGACATTTACTCATTTCCTCAACTATCCCGTGGAAAATCAGCAAGTAATATTCCTGAAGAAGACTGTAATTAATGCTTCCTCTAACGGCTACATTCAGAGAATGTTTGAGTCATTAATTTGTCAGGAATTGTTGGATCCCTAGTTGATTTGGGCTAGGTTCACTAGCTTAGGATGTGACCTATCATGTATAGCCAGGGTCAAGTTTGTGTCCTAGAGTATAGGCCAAGTCCTTAGAGTCAACTTCAGATGGACCAGCTATCAACAAGACCATCAGAGTCTCCAGACTTAGAAGATTTCAAGACTGAGTAAAGTGAGTTCGACGTTCGTCGAACTCAGCTCGACGAAAGGTGTTCTGCGCTCGACGATCGTGAGACATTTCTTTGTGCTGAGCTCGACGATCTTTGTTCTCCGTTCAACAAAGACTGATTTTCTTCAACAAGCTAAAGTCAGGACAACTTCAGAATTTTTCTAAGTCCAACTTTAGGCTTTGGTCGACGAACTAGAATCTGAGCTCGACAAACTTGGACCTCAAGTTCACAGCTTCTCAGGTCAACGAATACTGTTCTCTGCTCGACGATTTGTGGTCAACGATTTGATTCCTTCTCAGTCAGAGACTTTTCAGATTCTAAGTCCAAAATCATTCTCAGCTCGACGTATTTGGATCTCAGCTCGACGAATGAAGACTGTCTGTTTGACAAATGAAGATTGTCTGGTCGATGAACTCATCAAGCTCAGCTCGACAAACTCATCAAGCTCAGCTCGACGAATTGTGAACTCAGCTCGACGATTCCTGTTCTTCGTTCGACGATTCCAGACTAGGTCTTCTTCAGGTTTCCCGTCCTGTTTCTTGGCGATGATTCCGGAGTAATCAATGCCAGATCTTCTCGGAATGTTACCGTTAGAACGCGCATTGATCATGGACTATTACATGCCGTTTTTCCATGGGATAGTTAGGGAAATCATTGATTGTCGCTTCTTTCCAAGGACGACTGCAATTACTGCTCAACATTCAAATTTCGAATGTTCCTTAGTCAGAAAGAGACAGAAAGAAAAGGATTAATCAGTAAGAGATACAATAAGCAATACAGACACACAGACAGATTGCACAGAACAATAATCTTACAACAATCAAAAGTTCTTTTCTGAAATCAGTCCAGGCCAGAGAACATCTTCAAGAAGAAGAAGAACAATCAATTACTATCAAGAGTCTTCTTCCTTCAATTCTACAGGACAACTTCAAAAGGACAACAAAACTCTATCTGTCAAAGAAGTTCCTGAAGCAATCTCTGGTCCAGGCACTCAAGCTTTCAAGACCTGTCACCCTGAAGCAGTGCTCCAGTTTTCCTGATCTCAGGGGGAGCAAATCTACTAACATCAATCCACAAGTCTTCTCAGTTGTTATTGAGAAAGAGAAGACACCATCACCTCTCTTCCAACTCCTGTATAGGGTTTTAATTCCCTTCAAAATTATTTCTGGTTACAAGTCTCCTACCAAAAGACTTGAGGTTTTGGTTTTGAGCACCTGAACAAAAGCTCATTGGTGTCAGGCACCTGATCAAAAACCTGAGTGGATTCCTACCAGGGTGGTAGAAGAGTGGATGTACCCAGGTTGGGGAACCACTATAAAATTTCTTGTATCGTCTGGTTGCCCTTTCTTTTGTTTTGGCTGTGCTCTGTGATTAGTTAGGTTGTTGTGCTTATTGTGTTCTTTACTGACCTGTTCACTTAGGAATACAACAAAAGTTGTAAAAAAAATTTTTAAAGGAGCACAATACTCTATTCACCCCCTCCCCTCTAGAGTATTTCAGATCCACCTTGCACTTTCAATTGGTATCAGAGGGAGGTTGGTCAAAATACCATACCTTAATTGGTTGTACAGGCTAACACCTGAACCATAAAGATCCCTCTTGTGAGATCTGACTGTTTTGTCCTTGTTATTAGATTTATTTCTTCACAGAAATGGCCCAAAACAAAGATTATGCAAGCATCAGACCTCTAGTATGCAATCTTAATAAGTTTGCATCTGGAAGGCAAGAATCAGATTATATATGAATTCTATTGATGAGGATATTTTTGCTTCTATCTTGACAGGAGTACCTCCAGCACCTGTAGCTTCTACAAGCACTTCTACCAACATGACTGCAGTACCTCCTCTAGAGAATAATGATGCCTACAAGAAAGCCAAAATGGCAGATGCTAAGGCAATGAATATTTTGGCTCAGACTATGTCAGATGACATATTTCAGAAGGTGGCTGAGTGCACCTCAGCCAAGGCCATTTGGGACTCCCTCAACCAAATGGTAGCTGGTTCAGCAGATGAAAGGAAAGACAGGAGATCCAATCTCATATCCTTGTATAAGAATTTCAAGAAGGATGAGGCTGAATCAGTGGCTGAAATGTACAACAGGTTGAGCTCAATCATCAATGAGCTCAAAACCTTGGATAAGGACATCACCCTGACAGAGGTGAATGACAAAATTTTGATGCGCTTCCCTAGCTCTTGGGACTCAAAAATCTGGCCTATCAAAGAGGCCAGAAGCCTAAATGAGATATCAACTGAATTTCTGTTAGGCAAATTAAAATCCTATGAGCAGTTGATCAAATCAAGAGAAGCAGCTGAACAGAAGGTAACAACTCCAGTGAGAAAGGACCACAGTATAGCCTTCAAAGCATCTAAGGAAAGTGAGACCTCAACATCAAATGAAGAATTGATGAGCCTCTTTGCAAAAATATTCTATAAGATGGCTAGAAAGGATTTCAGAAGGAAATCATCCAGGCAGGATGATAAGCCAAGATCGACGAATTCAGATCGACAAACAGTTAATAAAAATAAGGTTCAACATCATTCGTCGAACTCAAATCGACGAAATGTGGCCAGTTCGTCGAACCCAGATCGACAAACGTTGAACGCAAACTTTAGTAATAATAATTTGTCTAGCTGCGATCGACGAACTTTGTATGGTTCGTCGAGCAGAGGTTGACGAACTTGGGGCACAGAAAATGACTACTGTCATTCTCTGAGCAGAGATCGACGATCTCGGCCCTATTCGTCCAACTCTGGTCGACGAACTTACAGAAAATCGTCGAATCCAGAAGGACCAAACTTAAATTACTTCTTTTATAGAAACTCTAAGCCAACTAATAAACCATTCAATCCAGTAGCTGACTGGGTTATCCCACCTAGGAGATATCATCCCTTAGGTTATAAATCTCAACTCACCTTATCAGTTATTTCCAGCTTTTCCTTTCAACCAAATAAAGGACCCAAGGTAACCTGGGTCAAGAACAATTGAGCTTTGTTTTTCATTACAGATACAGGTGAAGAGCTGCCCAAGGGTAAGTCAGACCTGGTGTAACACCCCCTATCCGTCGCATAACATATAGTAGTAGGTCCGGCCGGGGCCCGACGCCATATACTACAGACAAACCGGGTGGTTACTCAATGGAAACCATCCAACCAATCTATACATCCTACACAGAGCATTCTAGCGGAAGCAGTTTAAGTTGCAATAAAGAACCCAGCACAAAGAGCACGAATGTCCACTAAAATACCAAATAGGAATGTCGTACGTACACGAGTACAAGCCTTAAGGCCTTACAAAATGGTTTACTTCAATACTACATGTTTTACAAACCACAGCACGCAGGCCGGTCATACATGAGTAAAAGCAGTAAACACTCCAATTAGGCCCTCGAGGGCCGGCTTTGGAATTTGGGCTTTAGCCCGCTATTGATCGATTGGTCCAGCTGCACCTGCAAGCAACAAAACCACCGCACGGTGGCAAACAAAGGCAACGGTCAGCAATGCTGACCAAATTATAACGATCCTACCCCCAACTTGGGGAGGCGATGCTCCTTCCCTGCATTTCATTAGCATAAGCGAGCAATATAACAATATTCATTTCATCACAGGCGTAGGCTCACACGGCCATACACCCCGTGCTCTCAGGGCACATTCTCGGTGAACGGTCGATGTCACGTCAGTTAAAGCCATATACATTCCGGACCCACCACCGCCACTTTGACGGCCAAACCTATGAGCAATTTGTCTTCCCGGCATGGGTCACGACAATTTAAGTCATAGACCGCCGAAGACCCTCATCTATGCCAACGACTCTAACCGAACGACATAGAAATGGGTACGGTTCCATCTAACCCGTGCTCACATCGCAACGACAATTTAAGCCATATGCGCATGTCAAACTTCTCCCGAGTCCCATTTTTGTCACATAATTTACATAACTCGGTTATGTTCAAGTTGGCTCTCAGGCCTCCAAGTTGGCAAGATCGCGCATCCGCCCAGTTTTCCGGGTGCACCTTTGGGTTAATCCCTAAGGCTCCCTGTTGCAATCTACCACGTAGAAAAACCCGAAAAACAAATAATTGCACGGAGTCTTCCCCGGCATTTATGCAATGCAACATCACCGATCCAGACCAACATATCCGTGTAGGCTTCACACATCATGCCTATGTCCGTTCTCGATTACGGACTCTACACAACGGGGACTTTATATATCTACCCGAAGGAATGCCTCCAACTCACCGCAAACTCGCGAGAGCGGGCTTCCTATGCAAAGAAGGAGAGCTACACATGCTCAAGAAGAGAATCGTTACCCTAGCGTTCTTCTTTGGCGCCATGAAAAAGTAAGCGGATGAAAAGCACCGCACTCTCTTCGCCTCCGTGGATCCGGAGTCGGCTCGCGATTTGGAGCTTCGAAGCTCCGCCAATGGCCGGATCTAGCTTCTTCTTCCTTCCTTGGCTCTCCTCTCTCTCTAAGCTTTAGAAAGATAACCACTCAAGTAAAAATGAGGGTTTTTAAGGCCCAATCCCGGGTATATCCCATCAGGAACAACCCCCAGCCGTTGGATCACCAATTAAAGAAACGAACGGCTTTGATTCGGGACTGAAATGTCCAATCTGGACTAAACATGGCCTGACACACGCCCGTGTACAGGGCCGTATGCCTCATTCACCGTCAAAATCGACGTGCCTGGAACAACACACGGGCATCCAACACTCCCGTGTTCGACCTGACATGCCAGTGTTCTGACTGATACGGCCGTGTGGCCGGCCGTGTACCCCCATCGATTTATCCCGAAAATAACCCGAGAACTACACGGGTTCTAGGACATGCACATGTCCTAACTCGTGTCCACTCGAACACGCCTGGGCTCCAGGCCGTGTTCACAATCTCGACACTTCGTCGAGTGAAGTTCGTCGACCTCACGACATGGCCTTGGACACGCCCGTGTCCGAGGCCGTGTGCCTTGTCTCGACACAGTGTCGACCGAAAGTGTCGACACCCCGGAATGAGTGTCGACACGGGTCGACACGCCCTGCGACACGCCCGTGTCGCAAGCCGTGTGCCATGTATCGACACTTCGTCAAGCGCAAAATGTCGACTTCGCGGGCTGAGTGTCGACATGGGCTCGACATGCCCTGAGACACGCCCGTGTCTCAGACCGTGTGCCCTGTCTCGACATAATGTCGAGAGCAAAATGTCGACTTCGCCGACTGAGTGTCGACACAAGCCTGACATGCCCTGGGACACGCCCGTGTCCCAGGCCGTGTGCCCCCTGCCAGAACCCAAAACTGGCCCAAAACGTCTCCCGTCGCTCTTTAGAGTTTCGGGGCGTTACAACTCTCCCCCTCTTAAAAGAATTTCGTCCACGAAATTATATAAAGGAAAGACATGTACAAAAACAAAATTTGTACCTGAGTGGAACAACTCCGGATACTCGTCAAGCATAGTCTGCGCTCGTTCCCAAGAGAGCTCCTCACGACCGTAATTGTCCCATCGAACTTTGACCATCCTGATCTCTTTATTGCGTAGCCGCTTGACCTCCGAGTCCTCAATCCGCACGGGCTTGACTTTTGTCGTCAGCCCACTATCCATCGGCACTTGATCAATCGCGATCACCTGCGTAGGCTCTTGCACCGCCTTCCGAAGCACTGAAATATGGAATACATCATGTAATCCACCAAGTTCCACTGAAAGCTTCAACCGATAGGCCGCTTCACCAACTCGCTCCAGAACCTCAAACGGCCCAAGGTACCTCGGGCTTTGCTTTTTCAATCGCCGCACCCGCGAGACACCCTTGAACGACTTGATCTTTATGTACACATAGTCGCCTACAGCAAACTCCACGTTCCTGTGCTTGGCATTATATAACTTTGCTTGCCGGTCCTAGGCGATAAGCAACCTCTCCCGAATGGTTCTCACCAAAGAAGTAGCATCCTCCACTTCTAAACGCTTATACAACTTTGACTCACTCGTTTCTAGCCAAGACAACGACGTGCGACATTTTCTACCATATAGGGCCTCGAAGGGCGCCATTTGAATACTTGCTTTGTAGCTATTGTTGTACGCGAACTCCACTAAATAAAGATGGTCTTCCCATTGCTTCCCAAAATCCAAGACACACATGCGAAGCATGTCTTCCATAGTTCTATTGACCCTCTCGATCTCCCCATCCATTTGCGGATGGAAGGCTGTGCTGAATTTTAGCTTTGTTCCCAACATTTGCTGCACAATCCTCCAATCATTGGACGTGAACTGCCCATCTCGGTCACTCATGATGCTGCGGGGCACACCGTGAAGCCGTACAATATTATCCACATAAAGTTTTGCCAACTTCTCCACCAGATCATCCTTCCTATGCGGAATGAAATGCGACACCTTCGTTAGCCGATCCACGACCACCCAAATAGCGTCGTTCCCCTTTTGCGAACTTGACAAACCGTGCACAGAGTCCATAGAGATGTCGTCGAATTTCCACTCCGGAATAGGCAAGGACTTAAGAAATCCTCCCGGCTTTTGGCATTCCGCCTTCACCAAGGAGCAAGTTTGGCACTTCGCCACGTAGAGCGCCACATCTTTCTTCAAACCCGGCCACCAAAACAGTTTCTTCACATCGCGGTACATCTTCGTGCTCCCCGGGTGAATCGAGTACTTGGTATGGTGTGCCTCGTACAACAATTCCACCTGCAAATTACCCACACTTGGGATGCACAGACGACCGTCTTTCCAAAGTAATCCGTCCTCCACAACGAATTGGGAATTTGACCCATCCAGAGCCTCTACCATGAACTGCTTCATATGGACATCCATATCCAAAGCCTGCCGAATCCGATCAGCCGGGTCATATTGGACTTCAGTCCAATTCAGAACTGTTTCAGCACTTGATTGCCTATCCGTACAAACAATCTCCAACGCCTCCAACTCCCGCACCAACTGCTCATCATGCAACGATAGCCAATTGGCTTGAGCTGGGGCTCGACGACTCAACGCATCCGCACCCGCATTCCCTTTACCAAGCACGTAGTGGATCTTGAATGTATAGTCTCCCAAGAACTCCATCCATCTATGCTGCCGCATATTCAGATCCTTCTGATCAATCAGATACTTCAAGCTCTTGTGATTGGTGTAGATATCAATCTTCACACCATACAAATAGTGTCTCCATAGCTTCAAGGCAAAAATCACGGCCGCTAGCTCCAAGTCATGGACCGGATAATTCCTCTCGTGCACTTTTAGCTGCCTCGAGCCATAAGATATTACACTTCCGTGTTGCAGTAGCACGCAACCCAAACCGCTGCCCGAAGCATCGCTATAAATCTCATAGCCTTCGGTCCCACATGGCGAACTCAGCACAGGCGCCGTGGTCAACCGACACTTCAACTCCTCAAAAGCTCGCGTGCACTCCGGCGTCCAAAGGAACTTCTGCTCCTTCCTCGTCAAAGTAGTGAGAGGTAACGCTATCCGCGAGAAGTTCTCTACGAAGCGCCTATAATAGCCGACAAGCCCCAGAAAGCTCCGGACTTCCGCTACCGTAGCAAGCTCAGGCCACTCCCGTATCGCAACAATCTTCGCCGGATCCACAACAATACCCTCTCCACTCACTATATGACCGAGGAACGCTACTGAGGATAACCAAAACTCGCACTTCGAGAACTTTGCATACAACTGATTCCTCCTTAGCATCTCCAAAACCAAAAGAAGATGCTTGAAGTAATCTTCCTCACTCTGCGAGTACACCAAGATATCGTCGATGAAGACGATCACGAAATGGTCCAAGTATTCCCTGAAAGTCCTGTTCATCAAATCCATGAACACTGACGGCGCATTAGTCAGCCCAAACGGCATGACCGTAAACTCATAATCCAACTTCGAGTACACCGTCGACCCGACCAACTGATCAAAAAGATCATCAATCAGGGGGATCGGATACTTGTTCTTTTTTGTCAACTTATTGAGCTCCCGATAATCAATACATAACCCCAAGCTTCCGTCCTTCTTCCTAACAAAGAGGAGTGGCGCGCTCCAAGGCGAAGATCTTGGACGCACATACCCTTGCTCCAATAACTTTTTGAAGTTGCATCTTTAGCTCCGCCATTTCCTTAGGCGCTAGCCAATAAGGAGAGCGTGACACAGGCTTTCCACCTGGTACTAGCTCAAACATGAAATCTAACTCCCGTTGAGGTGGGGCTCCAGGAAGATCTCTAGGGAACACATCAGGGTACTCAGCTACCACTGAAATACTATCCAACATAGGCTTTGGCTTTGCAACCTCCAAAATTGTAAAGAAAAGCTCTGCACCAGCACGAACCGCCTTCACTCCCTGAAGAGCAGACACCAACGTCTTGCTCGACCCCTTTAAGCCTGTAAAAGTCATCTCACGACTTGCTCCCAGCTTGACTTCCTTGCTACCGCAATCGATATAGGCTTGCTGCTCCGAGTGCCAGTCCATGCCAAATATAATGTCGAACTCCTCCAGCGGCGGTAGTGACGTTATCAAATGGAACTCCTGACTCCCAATCCAAACCTAAGCGCAACAAAGTCTACCCGTGCACAATATAATTCCTAATAAAGTAATTCGAAGCTTCGTTTACACGAACGGTGCTTTCGCAGAATAAACGAAAATCAGAACAAAGCTTAACACATGTAGTTCTAAGCTAACATGCACAAAGGCGACAAGTATTCAAGGCTAAACTGCTATAACTTTAAACCATACCTGTCATCACGACAACATGCTTCTTCTCGGACTTGGGACGTCCGCTCCAGCAGTCTCGGGAAAAGTGCCCCGGTTTTCCACAAGTGAAACATGCGCTCGGGGTTTGGCTTGTAGTTGCCCCCGAAGCATCGAAAGGAGGGACTAGACCCAAAGTCCTAGCCTTCTTACACCACCTTTGATATCCAGACTTTGAGGTGTTCGACACTTTGAATGCCGTCTCCTTTGCACTAAAGTCCTCGACTGCTCCTGCCATAGCCTTCTTGGCCTTCCGAGCACCTTTCCAACAGTCTCGGGCAAAGTGCCCTTTCTTTCCACAAGTGTGACAAGTGTAAGTAGCTTTGCTAGTCGATGCCATAGCCCTTTTCTCCAGCATTCTTCCGGATGCAGCTCTTATGGGGCTTACATAGTTCGATACCATGGTCGCTGGCATCGGGTGAGTCTTCCTCAAATCTGCCTCCAAAGATCTAGCTGATTCCACCAAAGCTCGGAATCCCAACAACTTTGGTCCTAGCAGTAGAACTCGTAAGTCGGCGCGCAGGCCACTATAAAATCTATCGACTGTAGCTTGCTTATTATCCAACTCGAAGTATGGGTAGCGGCTTATCATAAGAAATGCTTGCAAATATTCCTCAACTGTGTGCGCTCCCTGCACTAAATGCATATTCAGCTGCTGCCCCGATAGTCTACCAAAGGTCATCTGCTCCATCACGCCAACCGGCGTTGAAGCCACAACATGGGCGCAGTGTTGTACATTTCTTCCAAGCTGTGCACCCGTCACAGCGAACACCGCTTCAAAGATCCTTCTAACGGTTTCATACGAAGGAGGGGTCTCAAACACCTCAACGGGTGCACTGAACTCCTCAGAAACCGAACATTCTGGAGGTCTAGCACCGTTTCCGGTCAGCTATAGTGGTACAAAACGCCGTTAAGCACCAAATAAAATTACAAACAACAATTATAGGAACACGCAGGTTCCCCAAACACGTGTATTTTCATTCCTAAGTGGACATTCATGGGTTCTTTTGTTGTTATAACGATGACACACACACAAGTGCTCACCACCCCTTAAAAAGAATTCGACCACGAATTCAGTTTAAGCCCGACCAAAACCAGTAGTCTGATACCAAATTGTAACACCCCCTATCCATCGCATAGCATATAGCAGTAGGTCCGGCCGGGGCCCGACGCCATATACTACAGACAAACCGGGTGTTTACTCAATGGAAACCATCCAACCAATCTATACGTCCTACACAGAGCATTCTAGCGGAAGCAGTTTAAGTTGAAATAAAGAACCCAGCACAAAGAGCACGAATGTCCACTAAAATACCAAATAGGAATGTCGTACATACACGAGTACAAGCCTTAAGGCCTTACAAAATGGTTTACTTTAATACTACATGTTTTACAAACCACGGCACGCAGGCCGGTCATACATGAGTAAAAGCAGTAAACACTCCAATTAGGCCCTCGAGGGCCGGCTTCGCAATTTGGGCTT
This sequence comes from Platanthera guangdongensis, assembly GCA_039583875.1. Lineage (NCBI taxonomy): Eukaryota > Viridiplantae > Streptophyta > Magnoliopsida > Asparagales > Orchidaceae > Platanthera > Platanthera guangdongensis. The sequence goes on along the minus strand of CM077167.1, from coordinate 118,918,550 downwards.
TAACCCGCTATTGACCGCTTGGTCCAGCTGCACCTGCAAGCAACAAAACTACCGCACGGTTGCAAACAAAGGCAACAGTCAGCAATGCTGACCAAATTATAATGATCCCGCCCCCAACTCGGGGCGGCAATGCTCCTTCCCTGCATTTCATTAGCATAAGCGAGCAATATAACAATATTCATTTCATCATAGGCGTAGGATCACACGACCACACACCCCGTGCTCTCAGGGCACATTCTCGGTGAACCGGTCGATGTCATGTCAGTTAAAGCCATAGACATTCCGGACCCACCACCGCCACTTTGACGGCCAAACCTATGAGCAATTTATCTTCCCGGCATGGGTCACGACAATTTAAGCCACAGACCGCCGAAGACCCTCATCTATGCCAACAGCTCTAACCGAACGACATAGAAATGGGTACGGTTCCATCTAACCCGTGCTCACATCGCAACGATAATTTAAGCCATATGCGCAGGTCAAACTTCTCCCAAGTCCCATTTTCGTCACACAATTTACATAACTCGGTTATGTTCAAGTTGGCTCTCAGGCCTCCAAGTTGGCAAGATCACGCATCCGCCCAGTTTTCCGGGTGCACCTTTGGGTTAATCCCCAAGGCTCCCTGTTGCAATCTACCACGTAGAAAAACCCGAAAAACAAACAATCACATGGAGTCTTCCCCGACATTTATGCAATGCAACATCACCGATCCAGACCAACATGTCCGGGTAGGCTTCACACATCATGCCTATGTCCGTTCTCGCTTACGGACTCTACACAACGGGGACTTTACATATCTACCCGAAGGAACGCCTCCAACTCACCGCAAACTCGCGAGAGCGGGCTTCCTATGCAAAGAAGGAGAGCTACACATGCTCAAGAAGAGAATCGTTACCATAGCGTTCTTCTTTGGCTCCAAGGAAAAGTAAGCGGATGAAAAGCACCGCACTCTCTTCGCCTCCGTGGATCCGGAGTCGGCTCGCGATTTGGAGCTTCGAAGCTCCTCCAATGGCCGGATCTAGCTTCTTCTTCCTTCCTTGGCTCTCCTCTCTCTCTAAGCTTTAGAAAGATAACCACTCAAGTAAAAGTGAGGGTTTCTAAGGCCCAATCCCGGGTATATCCCATCAAGAACAACCCCCAGCCATTGGATTACCAATTAAAGAAACGAACGGCTTTGATTCGGGACTGAAATGTCCAATCTAGACCGAACACGGCCTGGCACACGCTCGTGTCCAGGGCCATGTGCCTCATTCGCCGTCAAAATCAACGTGCCTGGAACAACACACGGGCATCCAACATGCCCGTGTTCGACCTGACACGCCCGTGTTCTGACTGACACGGCCGTGTGGCTGGCCGTGTACCCCCATGGATTTATCCCGAAAACAACACGAGAACTACACGGGTTCTAGGACACGCCTGTGTCCTAACCCGTGTCCACTCGAACACGCCTGGGCTCCAGGCCGTGTTCATAATCTCAACACTTCGTCGAGTGAAGTTCGTCGACCTCACGACACGGCCTTAGACATGCCCGTGTCCGAGGCCGTGTGCCTTGTCTCGACACAGTGTCGATCGAAAGTGTCGATACCCCGGGATGAGTATCGACACGCCCTGCGACACGCCCGTGTAGCAGGCCGTATGCCATGTCTCGACACTTCGTCAAACGCAAAATGTCGACTTCGCGGGCTGAGTGTCGACACGGGCTCGACACGCCCTGAGACACGCCCGTGTCTCAGGCAGTGTGCCCTGCCTCGACACAATGTAGAGAGCAAAATGTCGACTTCGCCGGCTGAGTGTCGACACAAGCCTGACATGATCTGGGACACGCCCGTGTCCCAGGCCGTGTGCCCCCTGCCAGAACCCAAAATTGGCCCAAAACGTCTCCCGTCGCTCTTTAGAGTTTCGGGGCGTTACACCTGGTACTTGGACAGTGGTTGCTCCAAACACATGACAGGCAGCAAGGACAATTTATCCAATAACAAGTCCAAGCTAGGACCAAAGTGGATCTTTGGTGATTCAAAGAGTGGCCAGTCAGAAGGATATGGAGCAGTCAAAATTGGAACAGTTACCTTTAAGAGAGTAACATATGTAAGAGGACTCAAACATAACCTAATATCAATAAGCCAATTGTGTGATGAAGGTTATCAGGTACACTTTAACTCTGCCTCTTTCTCTATTATTAATAGTGAAAACCAACCTGTTTTAATTAGAATTAGACAAGGCAACATATATCTAGTAGATTTTATTTCTGCCAAAACTGATGTTTGTTTACTCAATATCACTAGTAACCAAAATGAGTTATAGCATAAAGGATTAGGACATGTAAACCTTAAGAATATAGCTAGGTTATCTAAAGACAACCTCGTTAGAGGTTTACCTTCTGACCCCTACAAGAAGGAAAACCTATGCAGTGCTTGTCAATCAGGCAAGCAAACTAAAACTAGTTTCAAATCCATTAATAAAAGTGATTCAGCTAGGATTTTGTATCTGCTTCATGTGGATCTATTTGGACCCATTGTTGTACAAAGCCTAGGAGGGAAGTCTTACACTTTAGTGATTGTTGATGACTTCTCTAGATTCAGTTGGGTAGCCTTTCTGAGAGCTAAGTCAGATACATTCAAGGTTCTTACAGATTTTCTCAGGACCATACAGATTGAGTTCTCTACTTATGTTACATTGATCAGAAGTGATCATGACACAGAGTTTGAGTCTCTTATTATGCATGAGTTCTGTGAGAAGGAAGGTATCAGGCAGTGCTTCTCAGCTCCTAGAACTCCCCAACAAAATAGGGTAGCTGAAAGGAAAAATAGGACACTCATTGAATCTGCAGGTACATTATTAGCAGATGCTTACATGCCTCTATCCTTTTGGGTAGAAGCTGTAAACACTGCTAACTATGTACTGAATAGAAGTCTCACACATAAGCTGAAAAATAAGACCCCCTATGAATTACTTAAAGGGAAGAAACCTAAAATCACTTATTTTAAATTTTTTGGTTGTGTATGCTATATTCACACTAACAACAAAAGATACATTAAAAATTTTGAGGCTAAGGCTGAAGAAGGGATTTTTCTAGGATACTCCCAAGTAAGCAAGGCCTATAGGGTTTTTAATAAATCCACTCTTAAAATTGAAGAGTCTGTCCATGTATCATTTGATGAAGCTAACATGTCTTATAAGGAGAAAGAGATTTCTACCATAAGCTCTTTGCAGGTTCCACCACTGCGTGAGTCAATGGATGGACTAAACCTTACCCAAGAGGTGTCAACCCATCCTTCTCCACAGGCTGCTGAAGATAGTGAATAAGAGATTCAAGTGGAAGTGGCTGAACTTCCCTCAATAGCTAGTACAATTCCTCAAGAGGAATTAAATACAGAAGCTGTTGCTCAACAAACTCCACCAACTGATCTTGTCACACTTAGAGATCACTCCAGATCTCAAGTGATTGGAGATATTTCAGCAGGTGTACAGACAAGGCATCAACTCAACCAAGACTTGATGCATGCCTGTTTTCTCTTTTAGATTGAACCTCTCTCCATCCATGAAGCAGAGCAAGATCCCCACTAGATCATTGCAATGCAAGAGGAATTAAATCAGTTTGAGAGATGTAGAGTTTGGGATTTGATTGCAAGACCCCATAACTACCCAGTTATTGGAACCAAATGGGTCTACAGGAACAAGCTAGATGCTCAAGGGAACATTGTGAGAAACAAGGCTAGGATTGCTGCTCAAGGCTACAGGTAAGAGGAAGGAATTGATTATGACCAAACCTTTGCCCCTGTTGCAAGGTGAGAGGCCATAAGAATATTCCTTGCCTATGCAGCTCACAGGAGATTCAAAGTGTTCCAAATGGATGTCAAGAGTGCATTCTTGAATGGAGTGCTTCAAGAAGAGGTTTATGTAGAACAACCTCCAGGTTTTATCTCTCTAACTCAACCCTCTTTTGTATTTAAATTGCATAAAGCTCTCTATGGTTTAAAGCAAGCTCCAAGAGCTTGGTATGAGACCTTAGCAAGCTTTCTTTTAGAGCATAAATTTATAAGAGGAACCATAGATAAAACTCTTTTCACTAGACATCATAAGGACAAAATTTTGTTAGTACAAATATATGTGGATGATATCCTTTTTGGGTCTACTGATCCCAAATTATGCAAGAGGTTTGCTGACCTCATGCATTCTAAATTTGAGATGAGTAGCATGTGTGAGCTTTCCTACTTCCTTGGTCTCCAAGTGAAGCAGCTCCCCGATGGTATCTTCCTCTCCCAAGCTAAGTATGTTAAAGAGCTTATTAAGAAGTTTGGGATGGGTGATGCCTCAGGAATGAAAACACCTATGGCTACAAATACTGTTGTGGATTCTGATGCAGCAGGGAAACCTGTAGATCAGAAACATTATAGGGCAACTGTTGGATCCCTATTATACCTAACAGCTAGCAGGCCTGATATAATATTTGCCACATGCCTTTGTGTTAGGTTCCAAATGAACGCTAAAGAATCTCACCTTATTTTCTTAAAAAGAATTTTGAGATATATAGAGAGTTGTCCTAATCTGGGACTCTAGTATCCTGCAGAGTCAGAGTTTGAGTTAACTATATACTCAGATGCTGACTATGCTGGATGTAGAGTGGACAGGAAGAGTACCTCTGGAACTTGCCAGTTCCTGGGTATGAGACTTGTCTACTGGTTTTGTAAAAAGCAAACATCTGTGTCTACATCAACTGCAGAAGTAGAATACATGGCTGCTGGCAGCTGCTGTTCACAAATGTTATGGATACAAAACCAACTCCTAGACTATGGTGTCAAATTAAATAATTCAACATTATTTTGTGATAATACTAGTGCTATTGCCATAACACAGAATCCAGTTCACCATTTTAGGACTAAGCATATTGATATAAGACATCATTTCATTAAAGATAATGTAGACAAAAAGAAAATTAACCTAATCCATATTCCTACTGATTTACAGAGAGCAGACATTTTCACCAAACCCATGGATGAGAAAAATCATCTGTTCTTTATAAATCAACTGGGAATGATCAATGGAGAAGAGTTAAATTAATTTCTGTCTGCATTCGACGAATTTTCCAGAGTTCGTCGAATGAAGTTCGACGAATTCGGGAAAGTTTGAGAGATTCTCGTCAAACGGAGATCGACGAATTCTCTGTGTGGAAACAATTTTCGTCGACCGGAGATCGACGAACTTTGCTTCAGAAGATATTTCGTCGAACGGAGTTCGACGAACTGTTTTCGATTCTTCTGGATGAGATCGACGAATTATTTGTCTATAATTTATTTCGTCGAGCTTAGTTCGAAGAATTGCTTCTTTTTTGTGGAACGGATATTGTCAATTCATATTCCGAAAATCTTATATCTAGGTTTTCTTCGACCTCCGTCTCACGCTTTCAGTTCTCTTGCTCTTGATCGTCATTTTCTCTATCTTTCTTGCAGGTCATCAATGACGATTCCAGCAGGAACTTTGGCTGCCATGAAATTTAACACAGGCTTTGACATGGATTTCGACTCATTCCAACACTCTGACCCCATATTCCTCTACATTTTGGAACTATTAAGGAACTTGGTCTCAAGGATTTCATGACCAGAAGGATAAAACTGCATGGAACTGAAATAAGAGAATGGGTATACACGTCTACTGTTTCTGAGGAAAATGTTTTGACAGGAACTATAGGGAGTAATGCTGTTTCCTTATCTCCGGCAATTCTTTTTGAAATTTTTGGATTGGTAAATGGAGAAGATGATATGGAAATGGATTCTAAAGAGTTTACATCGATGCTGAAGTTGATGGGGTTTTCTGGAAGTAACCCTAACAATTTGTTAAAGAAACAACTCTCTGCCGCCTATCAGTTCTTGGCGGATATTGTGGGAAAAATACTGATGGGCAAGCACACCGCACATGATTACATAACCCAACATCAATTCCTTATCATGTGTGCTGTGGTGAATAAGCATCCAGCACCCCTTCTAGCAAAGCAGCCTCCTCATGTGCCTACTCCTCCTCCATCTCCACCACTGGACATCACCAACATCCCATCTCCACCTCCATCTTCCCTTCTGCAAGCTAATCAACAACCCACACCTCCTGCTTCACCTCATGACACACATATTCTCACACCTCCTCAGTCTCCACTTCCCCCTCATTTGTCCTCCATTCCATCTTATACCCTAACTACAGACATTGCCATGCCAGATGCCACCATTCCATCTTCATCACCCTCCACTCATCACATATCAGCTATTCTACCCTCCATTCCATCCTCTTCCCCTTCCTCCTTTGATTCAACTACCATATCATCTATCCTCACCATTCTCACTCCCCTCATCAAAACCCTTATCACAGAGGCCATTACACCTCTTGTGACTTCTATTAATTCTTTATCTGCTCAAATTTCTGCCCTTTCTGCTGCCCCATCCTCAGTCCAGGGCCTGGCCTCAGTCCTCACTGGACTCAGGCAGCGGGAGATGCCTGATGATGAAGCTGCAATACAGGTTTCAGATATAGATTCTCCAGCAGATACTGCAGATTTTTCAGTCCCTACAGAAGTACATCCAGATACTACAGATACAGATGTAATTGATTTGATTAATTTTATTAATACTGATATGAATATTGCTGACATGGATACTACTGAAACTGTTGGTGATTTCATTCTCAATCCCACAGTTAATCTACAAGCATTACTGCAAGTTTTTGATACTGTACATATGCAGTCTCTTCCAGCAGACTTTACTAAGCCAAAGTTGGCTATTATTCCCTATACCTCTCCAATAAGTCCAGCAGTTGCAAAGCAACTCTGTGACAGTTTTGCTCTTCCAGTTGTTGCTCCTTCATCTACAGATATTCCAGAAGATATCTCAGTACCAGTTTTTGTTATGGATGATTCCCCTATGCCAGATTTGGATGAGCTAATCTTGGCTGATATTGAAGAGGAGAATAAGGCAGCAGCTGAAAGCTCTGTCCCAACTATTTCTGATTCCTGTACAGTCTCCTCCTCAACTGTTGCTGATACTCTAGTTCCTGAAACTTCTACTTCTGCCCCTGCTACAGCAAAAGCTATTCTTGATGATAAATCTTTAAAATCTTTGGATGTTCTCTATGATAACCCTCAGGGTTCTGATACTAATGATGATGATGCTGCTGCTGATGATGATGATGATTCAGATGAAGAAGCCTCCAAGAAGAAAAAGAAAATGCTATCAAAGAAAAGGAAGGCTCCTCCTCCTCTAGCTCCCAAGCCTAATCTAGCTGCTGACACCCCTTATTACATTTTGCACAATGTTACTCCTTATAAGGGAATGCCAGTATGGATGTGATTGTCAAAGTACCAGTAGAAGGAAAGAAAAAGAAGTAGGAGATATTCTCCTCCTCCAGTCCACAGATATAGAAAGGATCCACCACCTCCTCCTCCTCCAGTAGCTGGTGCCACTGGCTCTAGCACTCAGAGATCTGCCCCCATGCAAACCTATCAGAGACATTCAGGGAGATCCTCTGAAAGCAGCCAACAGAGGCAACCATCCTCAGGAAATCAACAACAACAGCATCAGCAACAAAAGCAACAAATATCTGAAGAACAAAGAGCTGACAGTCCAAAAAGACCATACTCTCCTCGTATTCCTTTTGAAGATCCTGAAACTGTCAATACTGCAAGAATGGCTAGGTTCCAGGAGCTTATTGGTCTGTCATTGATTAATAAAGCCAAAGCTGAAGGTAAAGACATCTCAGGTCTCTCAATTATGTCTGAATACAGGAAGGAAGAACTTAAGAGATTTGACAAAGGAAACAAGCTCTTCAATGTTGATGATTATATGAAGCTCCATCCTAAAGCAGTTGTCCCCAGAGCTACATCACTAAAGATCATTGGGGCAGCTGACTTGACTATGACTAAGGAACAGACTCAAGATCTAACCAGAGAAATCATCTTCAAAAAGCCAGGAGAAAAGAAACCAGAAGACAAGCCTTTGTAGAAGAAGAAGAAGTAATCTTTATCTTGTTTTATTTTCTTTCTGCATTTTGTTTTCAAACTATGATATGTGTCTTAAACAAAGCCTATATATATATCTGCTGTATGTGTTAGTAATTCTCTGCCAGATATATTTATTTTCCTGCTTTGTTTTTCTGTTTGTTTCTGTTTTGTGTCTCTTAGTGACCTCACCCAAATAGGGGGAGATTGTTGGATCCCTAGTTGATTTGGGCTAGGTTCACTAGCTTAGGATGTGACCCATCATGTATAGCCAGGGTCAAGTTTGTGTCCTAGAGTATATGCCAAGTCCTTAGAGTCAACTTCAGATGGACCAACTATCAACAAGACCATCAAAGTCTCCAGACTTAGAAGATTTCAAGACTGAGTAAGGTGATTTCGACGTTCGTCGAACTCAGCTCGACGAAAGGTGTTCTGCGCTCGACGATAGTGAGACATTTCTTTGTACTGAGCTCGATGATCTTTGTTCTCCGTTCAACGAAGACTGATTTTCTTCAACAAGCTAAAGTCAGGACAACTTCAGAATTTTTCTAAGTCCAACTTCAGGCTTTGGTCGACGAACTAGAATTTGAGTTCGACGAACTTGGACCTCAAGTTCACAGCTTCTCAGGTCGACGAATGCTGTTCTCTGCTCGATGGTTTGTGGTCAACGATTTGATTCCTTCTCAGTTAGAGACTTTTCAGATTCTAAGTCCAAAATCATTCTCAGCTCGACGTATTTGGATTTCAGCTCGACGAATGAAGACTGTCTGTTCGACAAATGAAGATTGTCTGGTCGACGAACTCATCAAGCTCTGCTCGACGAACTCAAGCTCAGATCGACGAACTGTGAACTCATCTCGACAATTCCTGTTCTTCGTTTGACGATTCCAGACTAGGTCTTCTTCAGGTTTCCCGTCCCGTTTCTTGGCGATGATTCCGGAGTAATTAATGCCAGATTTTCTCGGAATGTTACCGTTAGAACGCGCATTGATCATGGACTATTACATGCCATTTTTCCATGGGACAGTTAGGGAAATCATTGATTGCCGCTTCTTTCCAAGGCCGACTGCAATTACTGCTCAACATTCAAATTTCGAATGTTCCTTAGTCAGAAAGAGACAGAAAGAAAAGGATTAATCAGTAAGAGATACAATAAGCAATACAGACACACAGACAGATTGCACAGAACAACAATCTTACAACAATCAAAAGTTCTTTTCTGCAATCAGCCCAGGCTAGAGAATATCTTCAAGAAGAAGAAGAACAATCAATTACTATCAAGAGTCTTCTTCCTTCAATTCTACAGGACAGATTCAAAAGGACAACAAAACTCTATCTGTCAAATAAGTTCCTGAAGTAATCTCTGGTCCAGACACTCAAGCTTTCAAGACCTGTCACCCTGAAGCAGTGCTCCAGTTTTCCTGATCTCAGGGGGAGCAAATCTGCTAACATCAATCCACAAGTCTTCTTAGTTGTTATTGAGAAAGAGAAGACACCATCACCTATCTTTCAACTCCTGTACAGGGTTTTAATTCCCTTCAAAATTATTCCTAGTTACAAGTCTCCTACCAAAAGACTTGAGGTTTTGGTTTTTGAGCACCTGAACAAAAGCTCATTGGTGTCAGGCACCTGATCAAAAACCTGAGTGGATTCCTACCAGGGTGGTAGAAGAGTGGATGTACCCAGGTTGGGGAACCACTATAAAATTTCTTGTGTCGTCTGGTTGCCCTTTTTTTGTTTTGGCTGTGCTCTGTGATTAGTTAGGTTGCTGTGCTTATTGTTTTCTTTACTGACCTGTTCACTTAGGAATACAACAAAAGTTATAAAGAATTTTTTTAAAAGAGAGCACAATACTCTATTCACCCCCCTCTAGAGTATTTCAGATCCACCTTGCACTTTCGGGAATTATTGCATTTGAGTGAGGATTGAATGCCGAAAATGGCTAAGTCTGGAATCGTCGAACGAATAACAGAATTCGTCGAGCTGAGTTACTAGTTCGTCGAACTGAGATTTTGTATTCGTCGACCAGACATCTTCTGTTCGTCGAGCTGAGTTCCAAGTTCGTCGAGCTGATAACAGAACTTACATGCTTCAGAACCTTGCCTTTTCTGTCTGAAGTTAGTCGAGCTGACAATTTCATTCGTCGACTGGAGTTCAACAACAATTCTAGACTTAGTCAAATATTTTGTGTTGACTGATATTCTGTGTGTCGACATGAAACTTCTGGTGTCGACACAGGTGGGTGTCGACTGATTAATCTTGGTGTCGACACAAGTTTTCTGGTGTCGACATAAGTTTTCTGGTGTCGATGTAGTTGGTGTCGAAACATGCCCTAAGTGTCGACATAAATCTTCTGGTTCAAGAATTCGTCGACCAAAGAACATAGTTCGCCGACCTGAGAATTCGTCGGCTTGAGAAGTTGACTTCGTCGACCTGAGATCTTCTAACAGAAGGTTGTTGTGAACTCGAGGTCCAAATTCATCGAGCTCAAAATCCTGTTCGTCGACCAAAGCCTGAAGTTGAACTTAGAATAATCTGGAGTTACCCTGTCTTCAGTTTGTTGAAGTATCCCAGTTTTCGTCGACCAGAGAATGAAGATCGTCGAGCTCAGCTCAGAGAAATATCTCAAGATCGTCGAGCTGAGAACGCCTTTCATCGACCTGATTTCGACGAACGTCGAACTCATTTTACTTGGTCTTGAAATCTTCTAAGTCTTGAGTCTCTGATGGTCTTGTTGATAGCTGGTCCATCTGAGGTTGACTCTAAGGACTTGGCCTAGACTCTAGGACACAAATTTGACCCTGGCTATACATGTTGGGTCACATCCTAAGTTAGTGAACCTAGCCCAAATCAACTAGGGATCCAACAATCTCCCCCTATTTGGGTGAGGTCACTAATAGACTCAAAACATAAACATAAAGATAAACAAAGCAAGAAAAAGATATATCTGGCAGAGAATTACTAACACATGCATCAGATATATATGTGCATAAGCTTCGTTAAACAAATAACACAGTTTGAATGTAAATGTAGAAAGAAAAGCAAAGAAATTAAAACAAAGTAAGGATTACTTCTTCTGCTTCTTCTCTATGGTCTTGTCCTCTTTAGGCTTTTCTCCTGGCTTGGTAAAGATAATTTCTCTCTTTGGATCCAAAGCCTGTGCCTGTGTCATTGTCATATCAGCTGCCCCAATAATCTTCAAAGATGTAGTTTTGGGGACAACTGCTTCAGGATGTAGCTTCATGTAATCATCAACATTAAACAGTTTGTTGTCTTTATTAAATATTTTGAGTTCTTCCTTCCTGTATTTTGACATAGTTGTATATCCTGATATGTCTTTGCCTTCAGCTTTTGCTTTATTAATCAAGAAAAGACCAACAAGTTCCTGGAAGCTGGCCATTTTAGCAATGTTTGCTGTTTCAGGATCTTCAAAAGGAACATGAGTTGAATCTAGCCTGTTGGGACTGTCAGTTTTCTATTCTGCAGAGAGAGTTGGCTGTTGCTGCTGATGCTGTTGATGTTGCTGTTGTTGATTTCCTGAAGAATGATGCCTTTGCTGACTGCTTCCAGAATATATCCTTTGATGTCTCTGATAAGTTTGCATAGGGGCAGATCTCTGAGAGCTAGATCTAGTGGCACCAGCTGCTGGAGGTGGTGGAGGAGGTGGATCTCTTCTGTATCTCTGGACTGGTGGAGAAGAATATTTTCTACTTCTTTTCCTCTCCTTTTGCTGATTTTTAGACTGCCACATCCATGCTGGCATTCCTTTATAAGGAGTAATGTTTTGAAGGATATAGAATGGGGTGTCATTCTTTGAGTTTGGCTTAGCAGTAGGAGAAGGAGGGACTTTCCTTTTCTTTGACAACAGTTTCTTCTTTTTCTTGATAGTTTCTTCATCTGAATCTTCTTCATCATCATCTTCATCATCATCACTGGCAGAACCCTGAGGGTTATCATATAGAGCATCTATATCTCTCAGGATGTCCTCAGATACAATAGGTTTTGTAGTTTGAACCTGAATTGTGCTTTCAGCTGCTTGTGTTTCTTCTTCAATGTCAGCCAAGATCAACTCATCTAGATCTGGCATAGGGGAATCATCCATTACAAAAGATGGTGCAGAGATGGCTACTGGAGAGGATGGAATGACTGTCAAGATTGGTGCAGAAACTGGAATTACAAAACTATAACATAGTTGCTGAGCAACTGCTGCACTGACAGGAGAAGTATAATGCACAATAGCCAAATGTGGCTTAGTGAATTTTGTTGGAGGAGGATGCATATATACAGTATCAAAAGTTTTCAGCAATTCTTGTAAATTAACTGTGGGATTGAGGATAAAATCACCAACAGTTTCATCAATGTCCATATCAGTATCAATAAAATCAATTAAATCTTTATCTATATAATCTGTATATGCTGCTGTGGGGACTGGAGTATCTGCTGGTGCTGAAGCTGAAGTGTCTGAAGCTGTGGCTGCTGCTTCAACATCAGGCATCTCCCCCTGCTTAATTTCAGTGGGAACTGAGGCCAGTCCCCTGACTGAGGAGGGGGCAGCAGTAAGAGAAGATATTTGAGCAGGTAAAGAGGTAATGGTGGTAGCAAGAGGTGTAATGGCCTCTACTATGAGGGATTTAAGAAGAGGAGTGATGATGGTGATGATAGAGGATATGGTAGGGGGGTCCAATGAGAAAGTGGTAGTTGGTGTTGCAGTTGGTGTGGAAGAGGTGGCAACCAGTGATGGAATGGAGGGTGGAACATCAGGTATGTGAAGGTTTGATGGTGATGAGGATGGAGGGGTGGCATCTTGCATCATGGTGTCTGTGGGTAGGATGTAAGATGGTATGAAAGATAAATGTGGGGGAAGTGGAGACTGTGGTGGTGTAGAAATGTAGGTGTCATGAGGGGATTCAGGAGGTGTGGGTGGTTGATTTGCCTGAAGGGAGGAAGATGGAATGTCAGTGATGTGGATTGGTACAGATGGGGTGACTGGGGATTATGTTGTTGTTGGAAGGGGGGCTGGAAGAGAAGATGTGGGAGGAATGCTCTCTTCAGCAGGGTGGGAAGTGGCTTTGATAGACCTTGTGCCTTCAGAAGCTTTGATGGAAGAGGTGGAAGCCTGAGAGGGCTTAGTGATGGTCCTCTACCATCTGCCAAATAAGGCACATGTCAGCCTTTTATTGGAATTTATGAATATGGTCTGGGAGACCAGGGATTCAGAAGCCTTTTCCTGTAGGAAGATTCCTAGAATTCTTCCAAAACATACTTCCTTCTTAGTATTCTTCTTCTTTATCAAATCAAACAGAAGTTGTGCCCAGTCTATTTGCTTCTTGTTGATAATTACACACATAACCAGAAACTATTGTCTGGTAATGTAATCGTGTGCAATGTGTTTTCCCAGGAGCACTTTACCAACCAAGTCTGCTAAGAATTTATATGGCGCAGACATGTGTTTCTTTAACAGTTTATGGGGATTGTATCCAGCATATTCCATGAGGTTCAACATCATATCAGTCTCCTCTATTTCAAGTTCGAGGTCCTCTTCTCCATTTTTCAATCCGAAAATCTCAGTTAAGAGAGCGGGGGTTAAAGAGATTGAATTACCCGCGATGGTGCCCGTCAAGATATTCTATTTTGTTGACGACAGGGTGTATACCCATTCCCTGATTTCCATACTGTGTAATTTGATCCTTCACGACATCAGGGTTTTTAGTTCCCGTTCTTCACAAAGTTCCAGGATGTACAGAAAGATTGGATTCGAATGCTGAAATGAATCGAAATCTACATCAAATCCTGTGTCAAACTTCATTTCAGCGAGATTGCTTGCCAGAGCCGCCATTGAGATCACCTACAAGAAAGACAGAGAAAATGGCGATCAAGTGCAAGGGAATAGAAAGCGCGGGATGGAGGTCGAAGAAAACCTAGATATAAGGTTTTCTTGAATATGAATCGACAAACTCCATTCCACGAACATAAAATTTATTCTTCGAATTGAGGTCGACAAAATGAGTTAATAATAAATAATTCATCGATCTCATTCAGAAGGCTTGAAGACAATTCATCGAACTCCGGTCGACGAATATCTTCTGAAGCAAAGTTCGTTGAGCTCCGGTCGACGAAAATTGTTTCACACAGAGAATTCGACGAACTCCGTTCGACAAATATATCTCAAACTTTCCTGGTTCGTCGAACTCCGTTCGACGAACTTTGAAAAATTCATCGAATGCAAATAGAACTTAAGCCAAGTCTTCTCCATTGATCATTCCCAGCTGATTTAGAAAGAAAGCATGATTTTTCTCATCCAGAGGTTTGGTGAATATATCAGCTTTTTGTAAATCAGTGTAGATATAGACAAGCTTAATCTTATTTTTGTCTGCACACTCCCTAATGAAATGATGACTTATGACAATATGCTTTGTCCTACTATGATGAACTGAATTTTGTGCTATAGCTATAACACTAGTATTATCACAGAATATGGTTGAATTATTTAAGTTGAACCCATAATCTAGAAGTTGATTTTTTATTCATAGCATCTGTGAACAACAACTGTCTGCTGCAATATATTCTGCTTCAGTAGTTGATGTTGACACTAATGTTTGCTTCTTACAAAACCAAGATACTAGTCTCATACCCAGGAACTGACAAGTTCCTGAAGTAATTTTTCTATCTACCCTGCATCCAGCAAAATCAGCATCAGAGTATCCAGTTAACTCAAATTCTGATTCAGCAGGACACCATAGGCCTAGATTAGGACAACTCTTTATATATCTTAAAATCCTTTTTAAGAAAATTAGATGAGATTCTTTAGGGTTCACTTAGAACCTAACACAAATGCATGTAGCAAACATAATATCTGGCCTACTTGCTATGAGGTATAATAGGGACCCAACAATGCCCCTAAAAAGTTTTTGATCTACAGGTTTTCCTGGTATATCAGAGTCCACAACAACATTTGTGGCCATGAGAGTTTTCTTTGCTGAGGCATCAACCATCCCAAACTTCTTTAGAAGTTCTTTAGCATATTTTTCTTGTGAGATGAAGATGCCATCAGGGAGTTGTTTCACTTGGAGACCAAGGAAATATGAAAGCTCTCCCATGCTACTCATTTCAAATTTAGAATGCATGAGGTCAGAAAACCTCTTGCATAATTTTGAATCTGTAGAGCCAAATATAATGTCATCTACATAGATTTGTACTAACAATATTTGGTCCTTATAATGTCTAGTGAAAAGGGTTTTATCTATAGTTCCTCTTGTAAATTTATGCTCTAATAAGAAACTTGCTAAGGTATCATACCAAGCTCTTGGAGCTTGCTTTAGACCATAAAGAGCTTATTTAATCTAAAAACATAAGAGGGATAAGTTCGAGAAACAAAACCTGGAGGTTGTTCTATATAAACCTCTTCTTGTAGCACTCCATTTAAGAAGGCACTTTTCACATCCATTTGAAAGACTTTGAACCTTTTGAATGCTGCATAGGCAAGGAAAATCCTTATAGCTTCCAACCTTGCAACTGGTGCAAAGGTCTGATCATAGTCAATTCCTTCCTCTTGCCTATATCCTTGAGCAACAAGCCTAGCCTTATTCCTCAGAATGCCTCCTTGGGCATCAAGCTTATTCCTGAAAACCCATTTGGTTTCAATAACTGGATAGTTTTGGGTTCTTGGAAACAAATTTCAAACTCTACATCTCTCAAATTGATTTAGTTCCTCCTGCATTGCAAGAATCCAGTGGGGATATTGCTCAGCATCATGAATGGTTAGAGGTTCAACCTGAGAGAGAAAACATGCATGCATAAAGTCTTGGTTGAGTTGATGCCTTGTCTATACACCTGCTGAAATGTCTCTAATTACTTGAGATCTGGGGTGATCCCTAAGTGTGACAAAATCAGTGGGTGGAGTTGGTTGTGCAACAACATTTTGAATAAATTCCTCTTGTGGAATTATATTTGATGTTGTTTGAGGCTCATGTTCTTCAGCTTCATCTTATTCACTATCTTCAATGACCTATGGAGAGGGATGAGTGAGAACCTCTTGGGTGAGGTTTAGTCCATCCAATATCTCACACAAGTGGGGTACCTGCAAGTTGCTAATGGTAGAAACTTCTTTCTCCTTGCAATACATGTTAGTTTCATCAAAAGAAACATGAATTGACTCTTCTAATTTTAATGTTGATTTATTGAATACCATATAAGCCTTGCTTACTTGGGAGTATCCTAGAAAAACTCCCACTTCAGCCTTAGCTTCAAACTTTCTAATATATTTCTTGTTGTTATTATGTATATAGCATGTACAACCAAATACTTTAAAATAGTTAATTTTAGGTTTCTCCCCTTTGAGTAATTCATAGGGAGTCCTATTCTTTAGTTTGTAAATTAAACTCCTATTCAGGACATAGTTTGTAGTGCTTACAGCCTCTGCCCAAAAGGTTAGTGGCATGTATGCATTAGCAAGCAATGTACCTGCAGCTTCAATGAGTGTTTTATTTTTCCTTTCAGCTACCCCATTTTGTTGGGGAGTTCTAGGAGCTGAGAAGCAATGCCTGATACCTTCATTCTCACAGAACTCATGCATAAGAAGAGACTCAAACTCTGTGCCATGATCACTTCTGATCAATGCAATATGAGTAGAGAACTCAATCTGTATGGTCCTGAGAAAGTCTGTAAGAACCTTGAATGTATCTGACTTTATTCTCAGAAAGAATACTCAACTAAACCTAGAGAAGTCATCCACTATAACTAAAGTGTAAGATTTCCCTCATAGGCTTTGTACATCAATGAGTCCAAAAAGATCCAAGTGTAGCAAGTACAAGATCCTAGGTGAATCACTCTTATTAATTGATTTGAAACTAGTTTTAGTTTGCTTGCCTAATTGACAAGCCCTGCAGAGACCTTCCTTCTTGTAGGGAGCAGAAGGTAGACCTCTAACAAGGTTGTGCTTAGATAACCTAGCAATATTTTTCAGATTTACATGTCCTAGTCTTTTGTGTCATAAGTCATTCTGATTACTAGTTAAATTCAGTAAGCAGATATCAGTTGTGGCAGAAGAAAAGTTTACTAAGTAAATGTTTCCTTGTCTACTTCCAGTTAAAACAGTTTGGTTATTTTTATCAATGATAGAGCAAGTAGAAGGGTTAAAGTATACCTGATAACCATCATCATATAATTGACTTATGGAGATGAGGTTATGCTTCAGTCCACTTACATATGTCACTTTTGAATGTGACAACCCCTATTCTCACTTCTCCAACTCCTTCTGACTGACCACATTTTGAGTCACCAAAGATAACCTTTGGCCCCAATTTGGACTTGTAGTTGAATAGGATGTCCTTGCTGCCAGTCATATGCTTGGAGCAGCCACTGTCTAGGTACCAAGTTTCATTTACCCCTGGACACTTTTCACCTGCAATATAAACAGTTAGTGATTTTTGACCCAGGTTACCTTGGGCCCTTTGTATGGCTGATAGGAGAAACTAGAAATAACAGAAAATTCTGGCTGGGATTTATATCCTAGGAGTGGTATCTCCTAGGTGGAATGGTCCAGTCAGCTAGGGAATTAAATGATTTCCTAGAAGTATTTAAGTTTCTGTTAAAGTTAAAGTTTTGGTTAAGTCTTCCTGGGTTCGACGAATTTATGTAAGTTCGTCGACCAAAGTTCGACGAATTGGGTTGAGATCGTCGATCTCTGCCCAAAGAATAAACATGTTCATTCTCTGCGCCCCACGTTCGTCGATCTCTGCTTGAAGAACCATACAAAGTTCGTCGATCGTAGTTAGACGAATAATGATAACTATAGTTGACGTTCAGAGTTCGTCGATCTGGGTTCGACGAACTGGCCCCTTTTCGTCGATCTGAGGTCGACGAAAATTGCTGAACTTTGTTTTTATTTGGTGTTTTCTGTTTTTCCATTTTGTCCTTAGTTTTAATTTGTTCAAGAATTTTTTTTTACCTTATTTACTTGATCAGTATTCTTCTTTCCTTTCTCAGAAATAAAGTTTATGGGTTGTGATAGATGGTTTTTCTGAATAACAGGTGGTTCACTAGATGATGCACCTAATCCTAACTTACTTCCATTAAATCTAGCATTAGATGTGTTATTGATTTCTGCTAGTTGTTTACTTCTTCCATTTAGTGATTTTTCTAGCTGTTTTGCCTTATTTAATTCATCTTTTAGAAGGGTGATTTGTTCACTAAACATATCTATTTCATTTTTTAAATTAGTATTTTCTAATACTAAGCTATCATAGTTAACTTGCTTATCTCTGAGAAGTTTGATTTCCTTCTCAGAGTTGATTAAATCTAAACACATGATTTTAAAATCTGATTTAAAAGATTATGAATTATAATCAAACCATGATAATACCTGATCAGCTTTTGATTCAGAAGCTTCCTCATTGTCTGAATCTCCTTCTTCTGAGTTGCTTCTTGAGGCATCAATTGCCATGAGGCAAACTTGTTTTGCTCTTTCTTCTTTTTCATCTTTACTGGAGCTTGAAGATGTTGACTCCTCTTCAGTCTCACTCCAAGTCTCAGCTACAAACCACTTTTCCTTCCTCTTATGTTTGTTGGAAGAGGGTTTGCTGGTGAACTGTTTTCTGGAATCCTATTCCTTTTCTCTTCTCTTCTCTTTCTTCTGATTCTTTGGACACTCAGAGAGGAAGTGCCCAGGATTTCTGCATCCATAACACACCACTTCCTTTGTTGGTATCTTATCATACTTTGGCCTGTCATCCTTTCTTGCTGACTTCCTCCTGAAGTCTTTTCTAGCCTTCTTGAAAAATATCTTAGCCAAGAGACTTATAAGTTCTTCATTTGATGTTGAAGACTCTGATTCTTCTGAAGCTTTGAATGCTATGTTCTGATCTCTTCTAGCTGCAGGAGGTATTCTTTGTTCAGCAGCCTCCCTTGTCTTTATTAACTGCTCATAAGATTTCAGTTTGCCCAGTAGAGATTTAATTGACATCTCATTCAGGCATCTGGCCTCCTTGATGGGCCAAATTCTTGTGTCCCATGAGCTTGGGAAGCACATCAGAATTTTATCATTCACTTCAGTGAGAGTGATGACCTTGTCCAGAGTTTTTAGCTCATTAATAATTGAGCTTAATCTGTTATATATCTCTGACACTGTCTCAGCTTCCTGTTTCTTGAAATTCTCATATTGGGATATGAGATTTGATCTCCTATCCTTCCTTTCATCAGCTGATCCATCTACCATTTGGTTTAGGGAGTCCCAAATGGCTTTTGCTGATGTACACTCAGCAAACTTCTGGAAAATGTCATGAGACATTGTTTGTGCTAATATGTTCATGGCTTTTGCATCAGCCATCTTGGATTTCCTGTAAGCATCATTATAATCTGGAGGAGGTACTGCAGTCATATTTGTGGAAGTGCTTGGAGGAGCTGCAGGTGCTGGAGGTACTCCTGTTAAGATGGAAGCAAAAATATCTTCATCAATAGAATTCATATACAACTTGATTCTTACCTTCCAAATTCCAAACTTTTGCAAGTTTCAAACTGGAGGTCTGGTGCTTGCATAATCTTTGTTATGTGTCATGGTTGTGGTTCTACTTTAAAATGTGAACAAAGTGATATGTAGATCTAACACAGGATCTTTGGTTCAAGGATTAACTTGTGCAAGCAAAGAAACCTTGCTTTGATACCAATTGAAAGTGAAGGTTAGATCTACAATACTCTAGAGGGGGGGGGGGGGTTAATAGTGTATATTTAAAATTTGTTAGGTCCCAAAACAAAAAAGTGCTATTATAGCTCTTGCTGTAAACTGAAAGGTGCAGTAATAAAAAATGAAAACCAAAAAGTAATAATCCTAATCATAGCCACACAGCAAGAACAGAAAGAAAAAGATAAGCAACCAGACGACACAAGAAATTTATAGTGGTTCCCCAAATCTGGGTAGTCCACTCTTCTACCACCCTTGGTAGGAATCCACTCAGGTTTTTGATCAGGTGCCTGACACCAATGGGTTTTGATCAGGTCCCCAAAAACCAACTCAAGTATTTTGGTAAGGAGACTTGCAACCAGGAATCACTTTTGAAGGGAGATGATAACCCTTTGTACAAGAGGGGGTGAGAGAGTGATTTTGTCTTCTCTGTCAACAATCAGAGAGAAGACTTATGTGGAATGATGTTAGCAAACAACTCCCCCTGAGATGTAGAATGATTCAGGGAAGATCTGGAGTTTTGCTGTAGGGTGATAGGTCTTCAATCAGAGTTCTTGACAAGCAGTGATGCAGGATCTTCTTGACTGATTTGATATCTGTTGTCCTTGGAAGTCCTGGAGAGAATGTTGAAGAAGAAGACTCTTGATATAGTATAATTGTTCTTCTTCTGAATGAATGAATATCACTGCCTATCAATGTAAGCTTCAGTATGAGTTTTGTGTGAAGCTTTTCTGGTGCTGTATGAATTCTTGCAGTTAGTCTATGTGTGTCTCTATTTTTCTAACTGAGTATATTCTTGTTCTTGTATTCTTTTTGTAACGCCCCGAAACTCAAAAGAGCGACGGGGGACGTTTTGGGCCAGTGTTGGGTTATGACAGAAGGCACACGGCCTGGGACACGGGCGTGTCCCAGGGTGTGTCGACCCGTGTCGACACTCAGCCCGCGAAGTCGACACTCTGCGCTCGACGAAGTGTCGATACATGGCACACGGCCTACGACACGGGCATGTCGTAGGGCGTGTCGACCCGTGTCGACACTCGTCCCGGGGAGTCGATGAAGTTTGCTCGATGATGTGTCGAGACAAGACACACGACCTAGGACACGGGCGTGTCCAAGGCCGTGTCGTGAGGTCGACGAACTTCGCTCGACGAAGTGTCGAGTGTCGAGACCGTGTACACGGCCTGGAGCCCATGCGTGTTGAGGTAGACACGGTCAAGGACACGGGCGTGTCCTAGAACCAGTGCAATTCTCGGGTTGTTTTTGGGATAAATCGATGGGGGTACACGGCCGGCCACACGACCCTGTCATGTGAAACACGGGCGTGTTAGGTCGAACACGGGCGTGTTTGATGCCCATGTGTTGTTCCAGGCGCGTCAATTTTGACGGCGAATGAGGCACACGGCCCTGGATACGGGCGTGTGCCAGGCCGTGTTCGTTCCAGTTTGGACAGTTCAGCCCCGAATCAAAGCCATTCGTTTCTTTAATTGGTGATCCAACAACTGGGGGTTATTCCTGATGGGATATACCCAGGATTGGGCTTTAGAAACCCTCACTTTTACATGAGTGCTTATCTTTCTAAAGCTTAGAGAGAGAGGAGAGCCAAGGAAGGAAGAAGAAGCTAGATCCGGCCATTGGAGGAGCTTCGAAGCTCCAAATCGCGAGCCGACTTCGGATCCACGGAGGCAAAGAGAGTGCGGTGCTTTTCATCCGCTTACTTTTCCATGACGCCAAAGAAGAACGCTAGGGTAACGATTCTCTTCTTGAGCATGTGTAGCTCTCCTTCTTTGCATAGGAAGCCCGCTCTCGCGAGTTTGCGGTGAGTTGGAGGCGTTCCTTCGGGTAGATATGTAAAGTCCCCGTTGTTTAGAGTCTGTATTCGAGAACAGACATAGGCATGATGTGTGAAGCCTACCCAGACATGTTGGTCTGGATCGGTGATGTTGCATTGCATAAATGCCGGAGAAGACTCCGCGCGATTGGTTGTTTTTCGGGTTTTCTACGTGGTAGATTGCAACAGGGAGCCTTGAGGATTAACCCAAAGGTGCACCCGGAAAACTAGGCGGATGAGTGAGCTTGCCAATTTGTGGGCATAGGAGCCAACGTGTACATAACTGGGTTATGTACTATTGTACGTTCGATTCACGGGCTTCGGGGAAACGTAACTCATGCCGATGATATTTAAGTGTTGTGGCAAGTGAGCAACGGGTTGAGTGGGAACCGTTCCTGCTTTATGCCGAGGGCATAGAGGTCGGGTCTTGCTGTCGATGACATTAAAGTGTCGTGATATAGGCTGTTGATGACATTAAAGTGTCGTAACATCTGCCTAAAAGACCATTTTTGCTCATGAGATATTGCCGTCCTGGAGATGGTGGTGAGTTAGCGGCTTAGACTGCGATCACCGAGAATGTGCCCTGAGAGCATGGGGCGTGTGGCCATGCGTGCCAACGCCTGTGAGGCAATGAGTTGATATATTGCTCGCTTATGCTAATGAAATGCAGGGAAGGAGCATCGCCGCCCCGAGTTGGGGGCGAGATCGTTATAATTTGGTCAGCATTGCTGATCGTTGCCTTGTTTTGCCACCGTGCAGTGGTTTGTTGCTTGCAGGTGCTGCTGGACCAAGCGGTCAATAGCGGGCTAAAGCCCAAATTGCGAAGCCAGCCCTCGAAGGCCTACTTGAAGTGTTTACTGTTTTTATTCATGTATGACTGGCCTGCGTGCCGTGGTTTGTAAAACATGTAATATGAAGTGAACAATTTTTTAAGGCCTTAAGGCCTGTACTTGTGTATGTACAACATTCCTAATTTGGTATTAGTGGACATTCATGCTTTAGTGCTGGGTTCTTTATTGCAACTTTTTTAAACTGCTTCTACTAGAATGCTCTGTGTAGGACGTGTTGATTGGTTGGATAGTTTCCATGAGTAACCACCCGGTTTGTCTGTAGTATATGGCGTCGGGCCCCGGCCGGACCTACTGCTATATGCTATGCGACGGATAGGGGGTGTTACAATTTGGTATCAGACTACTGGTTTTGGTCGGGCTTAAAATGAATTCGTGGACGAATTCTTTTTAAGGGGTGGTGAGCACATTGTGTTCGTCATCGTTATAACGGTAAAAGCACCCATGAATGTCCACTTTGGAATGAAAATACACGTGTTTGAGGAACCTGCATGTTCCTATAATTGTTGTTTGCAATTTTATTTGGTCGCTTAACGGTGTTTTGTACCACTATAGGTGACCAGAAGTGGTGTTGGGCCGTCGAAATATCGAGTTTCTGAGGCTAGCAGTGCACCAGATGTTGCTCCTGCAACACCTCTATCGGCTGAGAACATACGATTGGTGGTCGAAGCAGTGTTGGCCGTGATAAATGCGCAACCTGCAAGGTAAACGCAGCAGCCCGCTCCTGGGATGGAGCAGGAACCTCTTCCAGAGGTTGGGCCGAGGAGAGTGGAACAGGTGGTAGTGGAGCCGGTGGTGCCAAGGAGGGCAGCCGAGAGACAGCTCAAGCATGTCATGAGCTTTAGTCCTCCGGTATTCTCGGGGTTGGGAACCCCATCTCAAGCTGAAGACTGGCTCTCCAGGGTGAAGTGAGTCATGACAGCAACGGAGATGGAAGAGTGGCAAATGACCACCATCGCTACGTTCCTTCTGGACGGTGAAGCGCGAATGT
Source organism: Platanthera guangdongensis (assembly GCA_039583875.1). NCBI lineage: Eukaryota > Viridiplantae > Streptophyta > Magnoliopsida > Asparagales > Orchidaceae > Platanthera > Platanthera guangdongensis. The sequence continues at coordinate 118,895,234 of CM077167.1, read as the reverse complement.
GGTGGGAAGGATTGTAGCTGCACCTATTGAGAGGTAGGCAACTTGTTAATGTCTCGATGGAGCAGTTCTCGAGATTGTTCTTGGCTAGATACCTCCCTTCGGCGCAGATGATAGCGTTGGAGAATGAGTTCCTGAAGTTGGTCCAGGGTGAGAAGAGCGTGGATGAATATCTCCACGAGTTTACCCGGTTGAGTCGATATGCTAGCTCCACCATTGCGGATGAAGAGCGCAAGACGAATCGATTCTACAAAGGCTTGAGAGATGAGTTGAGATTACTACTCTCTGGGCCGATGACGCAGAGTTTCTTGACCTTGGTCAACACGGCCCGGTCCTTGGCGAAGGACATGAAGAATGTGCAGGCAAAAAAAGCTTGGGCGAGAAGAGGTCGGAGTTCAGAGGGCCGAACACCTCAAAATCTGTGTTCCGAAAGTGGAACAAGAAAGCTAGGACTTTGGGTCTAGCCCTCTCTACTGGTGCTTCGGGGCGACTACGGGTCGGACCCTGGGCGCATGTTACAACTGTGGGAAGTTGGGACATTATGCCCGTGAGTGCCGGAGCGGACGTCCCAAGTCCGAAAGGAAGCCGAGAGCGACTTACGAAGAGAAGGGCAAGGCGGTGGAGTCAACCGTGTCCCACTATGCTCTGGCCCAACCAAGGGTGTATAATCTTGGCCAACAGGAGGCCATCAAATAGGCTGATGTGGTGACAGGTACGGTTTAATTTATAGCAAGTCAATTTCTTTAAATACTTGTTATGCACATGTTACCTTACCACTGCTTGTTTAGGATTTGTTTTGATTTGTGAAAATCTGGCAAGAGCACTCTTCGATACGGGAGCTTCACACTCCTTCTTGTCCGAGAGATTTATATCACGCATCGGAGTCCCTTCTTCGATGGCGAAGGATAAGTTGGATGTGTTGTTGCCCAATAGGGGTTCGATGCGCGCGGATAGGATCTGCGATGTTAAGATTCGCATTGGGAATCAGGAGTTTGATCTGCAAGCGTCGTTACTTCCGTTGGTGGAGTTCGACGTTATATTTGACATGGACTAGCTCTTGGAGCAGCAGGTCTATATTGACTGCGGTCGCAAGGAAGTCAAGCTGGGAGCAAGTCGTGAATTGACTTTTATGGGCTTAAAGGGGTCGAGCAAAACGTTGATGTCTGCTCTTCAGGTGGTGAAGGCGGTTCGTGCCGGTGCAGAACTGTTCTTTACACTAGTGGAGGTTGCGAAGGCGAAGCCCGCGTTGGATTATATTTCAGTGGTATCTGAGTACCCTGATGTGTTCCCTAGAGATCTTCCTAGATCCCCGCCTCAGCGGGTGATAGACTTCACGATTGAGCTAGTGCCAGGTGCAAAGCCTGTGTCACGATCTCCTTATCGGCTAGCGCCTAAGGAAATGACAAAGCTGAAAGTTCAACAGCAAGAGTTGTTGGAGCAAGGGTATGTGTGCCCGAGTTCTTCGCCTTAGAGCGCGCCGGTCCTCTTTGTTAAGAAGAAGGACGGAAGCTTGAGGCTATAAATTGATTATCGAGAGCTTAACAAGTTGACAGAGAAGAACAAGTACCCGATCCCCCGGATCGATGATCTTTTTGATCAGTTGGTCGGGTCGAAGGTGTACTCGAAGTTGGATCTCAAGTCCGGGTACTATCAACTGCGAATAAGGGAGAGTGATATCCTGAAGACAGCGTTCAATACGAGATACGGGCATTATGAGTTTACGGTCATGCCGTTTGGGCTGACTAATGCGCCGTCAGTGTTCATGGATCTGATGAACAGGACCTTCCGGGAGTACTTGGATCATTTTGTGATCGTCTTTATCGACGATATTTTGGTGTACTCGCAAAGTGAGGAAGATCACTTCAAGCATCTTCATTTGGCTTTGGAGACGCTAAGGAGGAATCAGTTGTATGCCAAGTTCTTGAAGTGCGAGTTTTGGTTATCCTCAGTGGCGTTCATCGGGCATATAGTGAGTGGAGAGGGTATTGCTGTGGATCCGGCGAAGATTGTTGCGATACGAGAGTGGCCTGAGCTTGCTACGGTAGCGGAAGTCCGGAGCTTTCTAGGGCTTGCCGGCTATTATAGGAGCTTTGTAGAGAACTTCTCGCGGATAGCGTTATCTCTCACTACTTTGACGAGGAAGGAGCAGAAGTTCGTTTGGACGCCGGAGTGCGCGCGAGCTTTTGAGGAGTTGAAGTGTCGGTTGACCACGTCGCCTGTGTTGAGTTCGCCATGTGGAACCGAAGGCTATGAGATTTATAGCGATGCTTCAGGCAGCGGTTTGGGTTGCGTGCTACTGCAACACGGAAGTGTAATAGCTTATGGCTCGAGACAACTAAAAGTGCATGAAAGGAACTATCTGGTCCATGACTTGGAGTTAGCGGCCGTGATTTTTGCCTTGAAGCTATGGAGACACAATTTGTACGGTGTGAAGATTGATATTTACACCGATCACAAGAGCTTGAAGTATCTGATTGATCAGAAGGACCTGAATATGCGACAGCGTAGATGGATGGAGTTCTTGGGAGACTATACATTCAAGATCCACTACGTGCCTGGTAAAGGGAATGCGGTTGCGGACGCGTTGAGTCGCCGAGCCCCAGCTCAAGCCAATTGGCTATCGTTGCATGATGAGCGGTTAGTGCGGGAGTTGGAGGCGTTGGAGATTGTTTGTGTGGATAGGCAATCAAGTGCTGAAGCAGTTCTGAATTGGACTGAAGTCCAATATGACCTGGCTGATCGGATTCGACAGGCTTTGGATATGGATGTTCATATGAAGCAGTTCATGGTAGAGGCTCTGGATGGGTCAAATTCCCAATTCGTTGTGGAGTACGGATTGCTTTGGAAAGACGGTCGTCTGTGCGTCGCAAGTGTGGGTAGTTTGCGGGTGGAGTTATTGTACGAGGCACACCATACCAAGTACTCGATTCACCCGGGGAGTACGAAGATGTACCGCGATGTGAAGAAACTATTTTGGTGGCCGGGTTTGAAGAAAGATGTGGCGGTCTACGTGGCGAAGTGCCAAACTTGCGCCTTGGTGAAGGCAGAATGCCAAAAGCCGGGAGAATTTCTCAAGTCCTTGCCTATTCCAGAGTAGAAATTCGACGACATCTCTATGGACTTTGTGCACGGTTTGCCAAGGTCGCAAAAGCGGACGACGCCATTTGGGTCGTCGTGGATCAGTTGACGAAGGTGTCGCATTTCATTCCGCATAGGAAGGATGATCCGGTGGAGAAGTTGGCAAAGCTGTATGTGGATAATATTGTACGGCTTCACGGTGTGCCCCGCAGCATCGTGAGTGACCGAGATGGGCGGTTCACGTCCAATGATTGGAGGCTTGTGCAGCAAATGTTGTGAAGAAAGCTAAAATTCAGCACAGCCTTCCATCCGCAAACGGATGGGCACACCGAGAGGGTGAATAGAACTATGGAAGACATACTTCGCATGTGTGTCTTGGATTTTTGAAAGCAATGGGAAGGCTACCTTTATTTGGTGGAGTTCGCGTACAACAATAGCTACCAAGTGATTATCCAAATGGCGCCCTTCGAGGCCCTATATGGTAGAAAATGTCGCACGCCGTTGTCTTGGCTAGAAACGGGTGAGTCAAAGTTGTATAAGCGGTTGGAAGTGGAGGATGCTACTTCTTTGGTGAGAACCATTCGGGAGAGGTTGCTTATCGCTCAGGACCGTCAAGCGAAGTACTATAATGCCAAGCACAGGAACGTGGAGTTCGCTGTGGGTGACTATGTGTACTTAAAGATCAAGCCGTTCAAGGGTGTCTCGCGGGTGCGGCGATTGAAAAAGCTAAGCCCGAGGTACCTTGGGCCGTTTGAGGTTCTGGAGCGAGTTGGTGAAGCGGCCTATCGGTTGAAGCTTTCAGTGGAGCTTGGTGGATTACACGATGTATTCCATATTTCGGTGCTTCGGAAGGCGGTGCAAGAGCATACGCTAGTGATCGCGGTTGATCAAGTGCCGGTGGATAGTGGGCTGACAACAAAGGTCAAGCCCGTGCGGATTGAGGATTCAGAGGTCAAGCGGCTACGCAATAAATAGATTAGGATGGTCAAAGTCCGATGGGACAATTGCGGTCGTGAGGAGCTTTCTTGGGAGCGAGAGCAGACTATGTTTGACGAGTATCCGGAGTTGTTCCGCTCAGGTACAAATTTTGGTTTTGTACATGTCTTTCCTTTATATAATTTTGTGGACAAAATTCTTTTAAGAGGGGGAGAGTTATAACGCCCCGAAACTCAAAAGAGCGACGAGGGACATTTTGGGCCAGTTTTGGGTTCTGGCAGAAGTCACACGGCCTGGGACATGGGCGTGTCCCAGGGCGTGTCGACCCGTGTCGACACTCAGCCCGTGAAGTCGACACTCTATGCTCGACGAAGTGTCGTGACATGGCACACGGCCTGCGACACGGGCGTGTCACAGGGCGTGTCGACCCATGTCGACACTCGTCCTGGGGAGTCGACGAATTTTGCTCGACGATGTGTCGAGACAAGGCATACGGCCTAGGACACTGGCGTGTCCAAGGCCGTGTCGTGAGGTCGACGAACTTCGCTCGACGAAGTGTCGAGTGTCGAGAATGTGTACATGGCCTGGAGCCCAGGCGTGTTGAGGTAGACACGGGCAAGGACACGGGCGTGTCCTAGAACCCGTGCAGTTCTCGGGTTATTTTCGGGATAAATCGATGGGGGTACACGGCCGGCCACACGGCCATGTCAGGTGAAATACGGGCGTGTCAGGTCGAACACGGGCATGCTCGATGCCCGTGTGTTGTTCCAGGCGTGTCGATTTTGACGGCAAATGAGGCACACAGCCCTGGACACGGGCGTGTGCCAGGCCGTGTTCGGTCCAGTTTGGTCATTTCAGTCCCGAATCAAAGCCGTTCGTTTCTTTAATTGGTGATCCAACGGCTGGGGGTTGTTCCTGATGGGATATACCCGGGATTGGGCCTTAGAAACCCTCACTTTTACATGAGTGCTTATCTTTCTAAAGCTTAGAGAGAGAGGAGAGCCAAGGAAGGAAGAAGAAGCTAGATCCGGCCATTGGAGGAGCTTCGAAGCTCCAAATCGCGAGCCGACTTCGGATCCACGGAGGCGAAGAGAGTGCGGTGCTTTTCATCCGCTTACTTTTCCATGGCGCCAAAGAGAAGCGCTAGGATAACGATCCTCTTATTCAGCATGTGAAGCTTTCCTTCTTTGTATAGGAAGCCCGCTCTCGCGAGTTTGCGGTGAGTTGGAGGCGTTCCTTCGAGTAGATATGTAAAGTCCCCGTTGTTTAGAGTTCGTATTCGAGAATGGACATAGGCATGATGTGTGAAGCCTACCCAGACATGTTGGTCTGGATCGGTGATGTTGCATTGCATAAATGCTGGAGAAGACTCCGCTCGATTGGTTGTTTTTCGGGTTTTCTACGTGGTAGATTGCAACAGGGAGCCTTGGGGATTAACCCAAAGGTGCACCCGGAAAACTGGGCGGATGCGTGATCTTGCCAATTTGTGGGCCTAGGAGCCAACTTGTACATAACTGGGTTATGTACTATTGTACGTTCGATTCACGGGCTTCGGGGAAACTTAACTCATGCCGATGATATTTAAGTGTCGTGGCAAGTGAGCAACGGGTTGAGTGGGAACCGTTCCTGCTTTATGTCGAGGGCATAGAGGTCGGGTCTTGTAGTCGATGACATTAAAGTGTCGTGACATAGACTGTTGATGACATTAAAGTGTCGTAACATCTGCCTAAAAGACCATTTTTGCTCACGAGATATTGCCGTCCTGGAGATGGTGGTGAGTTAGCGGCTTGGACTGCGATCACCAAGAATGTGCCCTGAGAGCACGGGGCGTGTGGCCATGCGTGCCAATGCCTGTGAGGCAATGAGTTGATATATTGCTCGCTTATGCTAATGAAATGCAGGGAAGGAGCATCGCCACCCCAAGTTGGGGGCGGGATCATTATAATTTGGTCAGCATTGCTGACCGTTGCCTTGTTTTGCCACCGTGCTGTGGTTTGTTGCTTGCAGGTGCTGCTGGACCAAGCGGTCAATAGCGGGCTAAAGCCCAAATTGCGAAGCCGGCCCTCGATGGCCTACTTGAAGTGTTTACTATTTTTATTCATGTATGACCAGCCTGCGTGCCGTGGTTTGTAAAACATGTAATATGAAGTGAATAATTTTGTAAGGCCTTAAGGCCTGTACTTGTGTATGTACAACATTCCTAATTTGGTATTAGTGGACATTCATGCTTTAGTGCTGGGTTCTTTATTGCTACTTTTTTAAACTGCTTCCGCTAGAATGCTCTGTGTAGGACGTGTTGATTGGTTATATGGTTTCCATGAGTAACCACCCGGTCTGTCTGTAGTATATGGCGTCGGGCCCCGACCGGACCTACTGCTATATGCTATGCGACGGATAGGGGGTGTTACACTTTTCTCTCTATCTGATTCTCGATCTTGTTTTCTTCTATATCTTTTAAAAAATTTGAATCCTCTGTAATTAATGCTGACACCTTGAGAATAAACGGCATTTACTCATTTCCTCAACTGTCTAGTGGAAAATCAGCAAGTAATATTCCTGAAGAAGACTGTAATTAATGCTTGCTCTAACAGCTACATTCAGAGAATGTTTGAGTCATTAATCTGTCAGGAATTATTGTATTTGAGTGAGGATTGAATGCCGGAAATGGCTAAGTCTGGAATCGTCGAACGAATAACAGAATTCGTCGAGCTGAGTTACTAGTTTGTCGAACTGAGATTTTGTATTCGTCGACCAGACAGCTTCTGTTCGTCGAGCTGAGTTCCAAGTTCGTAGAGCTGATAACATAACTTGCATGCTTCAGAACCTTGCCTTTTATTTCTGAAGTTCGTCGAGCTGACAATTTCATTCGTCGACTGGAGTTCAGCAACAATTCTGGACTTAGTCAAATATTTTGTGTTGACTGATATTCTGTGTGTCGACATGAAACTTCTGGTGTCGACACAGGTGGGTGTCGACTGATTAATTTTGGTGTCGACATAAGTTTTATGGTGTCGACATAAGTTTTCTGGTGTCGATGTAGTTGGTGTCGAAACATGCCCTAAGTGTCGACATAAATCTTCTGGTTCTAGAATTCGTCGACCAAAGAACATAGTTCGTCGACCTGAGAATTCGTCGGCTTGAGAAGTTGACTTCGTCGACCTGTGATCTTATAACAGAAGGTTGTTGTGAACTCGAGGTCCAAATTCATCGAGCTCAGAATCCTGTTCGTCGACCAAAGGCTGAAGTTGAACTTAGAATAATATGGAGTTACCCTGTCTTTAGTTTGTTGAAGTATCCCAGTTTTCGTTGACCAGAGAATGAAGATCGTCGAGCTCAGCTCAGAGAAATATCTCAAGATCGTCGAGCTGAGAACGTCTTTCGTCGACCTGAGTTCGACGAACGTCGAACTCATTTTACTTGGTCTTGAAATCTTCTAAGTCTTGAGTCTCTGATGGTCTTATTGATAGCTGGTCCATCTGAGGTTGACTCTAAGGACTTGGCCTAGACTCTAGGACACAAATTTGACCCTGACTATACATGTTGGGTCACATCCTAAGTTAGTGAACCTAGCCCAAATTAACTAGGGATCCAACAAAGAAGAAAGCTTGCGGGCGAGCTGGCTAGTCGTGAACCTAACGCTGCAAGTAATTCACCTGTTAACTATCCAGGGTTGGCGAGCTCACAAGGTCTCTCCGCAAGTACGAGTCCTAACTCAATCGCATTCTAGCAGCTCACTCCACTCTAGTGAGGTCGCCCTATAGGAGAGGGAGCTCGCAGACAAGAACGTCGCAATAAAAGTTAAAAAAAGAAGAAGAAAGAAAGAGAAATAATAATTTTGGGCCAATCCTTTTCATTAAAATATCAAGTTACAAAAGGGGGTGCTCGCCTCGACGTTTACAAAAATGGAGGGGGAAGTATTTACTGCAAAAATGAGATGGGGGGGGGGGGTCAGCTCTCACCCTCCCCTCCCAATGGATGGTCCTCGATCTCCTCCCCTCCGAATGTGTACCCATCCTGGTAGCCCTTGACACCCTTGAAGAGGGACTCGAAGCTTTCCTCCTCGCTGGGAGGGGTGGCCGGCGGGAACAAGTTCGGCACAAGGTCTCTCGCCGTGATCTCGCTGCATCCCTCCACCAACACCTCCATGTCTTTCACCATCTGGAGGGTGTAGTCAGTGGTGTTGACGGAGTTGATCTGCAACCTCTCAACAACCTCAGCCTCGCTATAGACCTTCGACCACTTAGGGGGATGTATGGATCGCCACCGTCCTAGGGCAGGAAGATATCCTTCAGGCAGATGAGATCGCCCTGGAGCCCCTCATTCTCTCCCTTCAGTTTCACATTCTCCTTCTCCAGCTTGGCTCTGCGAGCCTCCATTTCGGTGGTGCGAGCTCGCAGTCTGCTCGCAGCTTTGGCATTCTGGAAGGAAAGGCAATGTAAGATTTATATTCATGAAAAATCCCAAGTAAAAAAAGGAAGGGAATGGCCGACGCTTACTATCCCACAGGCGGTCTTTGCGAGGAGGTTCTCAACAACCTGTAGTTGCTTCTCCAGACTGGCAACGTTATCCTTGGCGAGGTCCCGCTCATGCTCGGCTTTTAGCAGGAGGTTGTTGAGGTTGAAGCCTCGGCGGACCACCATATGGTGTATCTCCAGGGCCCGCATTTGGGCTTGCAAGCCCTCGTGGCTGAGCTGGTGCAGGGTCATGCCATTATAGGCCTCAGCATCATTGCGGCCATACAAGACGAAGCCAAGAGCGTAAGCATGACCCGAGGGGGGTTGGAGACCTGACCAGGAAGGATGGAGGGAGGAGATGGAGATCCTATGTGCCTCCTCATCCCACCAGACCATCGGCTCGCCGACCGAGTCCTTTTGCTTCCCCCGAAGGCCGAAGAGGGGATGGCTCTTCAGCAGGCCAGGCTTGCGGGCTGAGGCTTCAACTACAGCATGGGCAGAGGGCTCGCCACCCTCTTGGCCTTTCTCTGGCAAGCTCTTTAGCGAGGTCTCTAGCAATCCTTCACGGGTGGACTCCAGCGAGTTGATGTAGATTTATTTTTGTTGTTGTTTTTGTGGTCTCCCCCGAACTTGTCGTTGTTTTCATAGTTCCCCCCGGGAGACCACCGTCGCCTTCCTCTTTCACGGCGGGGAGCGGCGAGGCGAGCTAGACCCTTCGAGGCCAGGTAGTTTCCGACTAGAGGAGGGTCCACCTGAATCCAGCTCGCCTCAGCAGGCCGCTGCTGCTGCCCGCTCGCGCTCGAGTGGGTCTAGGCCGGGTCCCGAGCCCGCATGAGGCAGATGCCCGAGAATCGTTAGCTCCCTGCAGGAAATGACTTGAAGTTAGAAAATCAACTATTATAAGCGAGCCGATAGGAAGTGGGGGAAAGTGTACCTTCGTCGGGGAGAACAGGGAGGAGCGAGTCGAGGCCCCTTCGAAGGAAGGCGACCTAGAAGTCCTCCCAGAAGAACTTGTACAGCTCGGCGTTGTCTCCAGATAGCGTGGGATGCCAACATACCTCCTCGCTCTTCTGCTGGGGGGAGAAGGGTATGTTGCTCCGGTCACCCTTGATGAAGGCGACCTTGGATACCCATTTATGGTTTTTGATTGCGGTCTTGCGAACCTTGATGTGCGAGCCCATCAGGTAGGCGACCCATCGTTGGTCGCGATAGGTGAAGCTTTTGCGGAAGATGGTGAGGTTGAACTCAATCCGCTCGCGGTGGAGGTGACAAGCGAACACGACCAACATAACGATAGCATTTGGATTCAACTACGTGGGCACCGCGCCGAAGTACTTGAGGATCTGGCGGATTTTCGGTCAGAAGGGGAGGCGCAACCCCACCTCGAAGTGCGAGATGGGGAAGGCGAGCTCATCCCGGTAGAAAGTATTGATGGCCTCGCCCTCTATGGGCCGGCGTGCCTCATAGTCGGGGAGAAGGTACACTGTTTTGAAGGCGGCGAGCTCGCGCGCGATGGTGTTTCCTTCGAAGAAACAGTACTCAGCAAATTGCCGAGCACACTTGGAGCACCTGTCAGCATCCAGTCCGTCTTGTCCATGTCTATAAAAAGCCTGGGGGTGCGAGAGTAGGTAGAGAAGAGGGAAATAGAGGGAGGTATGAATGCAGTAAAGGTGATGAGCCAGGGGGTTGGTGAGGGGGCCTATTTAAAGAAAACTGAATTTATGGCCAAGCAGATCGGTCAGTTCCTCTCGCCAGCCCCAACTCGCCAGCCCAACTTGCCAATCTGGCGACCTGACCTATCCTAGTGCGAACTGAATCTAGTTGGCACTTCCTACTATTTCAAATAACATACAAAATTCTAAAAAATGTCTAATTTATTACAGACAGGGACTATCGTATCCCTGAAAATAAAAAAGTTCTTAGCAAGCAGTAGTTCGGTCAGTCCGCGCAGATGGGGTGTCGGGGGGCGAGGGCTGGTAGGCTAAGCTAGGGAGCAATTTCCATCTACCCCATCTTCGTGCCCCCATCCCCGGAGGTCAGCAAGGTGTGAGGAACTCGTGGACTAGGCCCAGGTCCCGGCTGAAGGCCTGTATGTTCTCATTGATCCATTCCATGACTAGGGTGGGGGACATCTGTGACACCCCAAATCCCAAGATTGGATTCTAGTTGGGCGACACGGCCCGGGACACGGGCGTGTCTCAGGGCGTGTCCTGCTCTTTATGGCTGAGCAGCCTGTCGCGTGCTCGACGAACTGCACTCGATAAGTTCTCGAGAGGTAACACGCCCTATGACAAGGGCGTGTCAGAGGGAGTGTCCCCCTCTGGTCGACGAACTTCGCTCGACGAAATACCCGACGGAGGCGTGTCTGCTGCCGTGTAAGGGCACACGGCCTGTGACACAGGCCTGTCACATGGCTGTATCCTTCTCTAGATTTGGCCAGGCAGTGAGGCCTGGTGAACACAGGCATGACATGGGTGTGTCTCTAGGCACACGACTTGTGACACGGGCATGTCATATGGCCGTGTCCTGTTCGGGGTGAATTGGGTGTGTGCCGCTTGAGGTACACGACCCAAGACACGACATGTTTGAAGGCGTATCATGGCACACAGCCTATGACACAGGCATGTCATATGGCCGTGTCCTACTCTGGGTAAGTCAGTTGTGTGCCACTTAAGGTACACGGCCTGTGACACGGGCATGTCACAGGCTGTGTCAGCCCAAAAATAGACTTTTATGGATACATCGTGACCGTCCATTTCCTTCATCTGGGATCTGATGGCCCAGGCTGCTCCCTGCTGCTTTAAGGCCGAAAAAGAGAAGATATCTCTCATTATTCACTTGGCCATTCTCTTTCTAAGAAAGGTAGATAGAAGGGAGAGCAAGGAGGAGGAGGAGGAATGGAGCCGGTCACCGGTGGAGCTGCTGAGTTCCCATTCGAGATCAGAGGCTAGCGTTGTGGAGGCAAGACCGATGCGGTGCTTTCCAGTTGGCTAAAATTCCATGGCTCCAAAGAGGTCATCAAGGGTAATGATCTTCCTTCCTTGGATATGTGAAGTCCTTCCTTTTTGGTATGTGCATGGATTCCCCAACAATAGGGTGGATTGTTAAGGGATTTCCTTGGGTTGATTCTTGGAATCCCCAATAGTTTGACATATAGATCCAGAAATGGAGTACGGAATAGGCATGCTTTGTGAAGCCCATCTGGACAGGTTGGTCTGGATTGGTGATGTTGCATTTGTACACCGGAGAAGACTCCGCGGTTAAACATATAGTTTGTGGAATCGATGGGTTGGACCTGTGAAGGGCAGTAACAGGAAGTACTTGAGTGGTAGTCCAGGAAAAGACCCTTATGATGCTTGCGATTTCAATGGGTTGTGCCTGTGAAGGATAGTCGCAGGAAGTACTGGAGTGGAAGCCCAGGAAAACACCCACTAAATGCTTGCGCTGTATGCTATGAATGTGAAGGTTAGAGCTAGGGACGGAAAGTGAGTTTTGTCGCTAACGCTGGGCGTGGATCCTAGCTAACCTGTGAATGTGAAGCCAGTCCGTGGTGGACATTATGGCTATTGTGAATCCAGTCCCGTGGTGGACATTGTGGATATTGTGAAGCCAGTCCCATGGTGGACATAGTGGCTATTGTGAAGCCAGTCTGTGGTGGACATTGTGGCTACTGTGAAGCTCATCCCGTGGTGGTATTGTGGCTATTGTGAAGCCAGTCCTTGGTGGACAGTGTGGCTATTATGAGCTTGGTGAGCTCTTGGAAAAGGCCTCATGCCGAATAAGAAAGGTGAAACTGACCCGCGCCTTATATTTAGCCGCGAGTACGTTGGTATTCGGTGATGGCAAGGCGACTTGAGCAACATGGGGTGGTTGATCCGTACCTGCGTTATGTCACTCCGACTCGAAGACCTGAAAGTTCAGTCAGTTGGAGCACATAGTGAGAGTCTTAGGCCTGCGCACTGGAAAGACTGAATACTCAATTTTACCATTGGGTTTTGGACCTAGAATGGTGGTGGGACCCTGGTTCGCCGGTACACCAAGAATGTGCCCTGAGAGCACGGATCGTTATTCCGCGTGGCTGACAGTTACGATGGCTTGTTTGTGCGTGAGAACACAATGTGTGATATATATATCTGCTTATGAATTATTATGCCTGCAAGGAAGGAATACCACTGCCCCGAGAAAGGGGTAGGGTCGTTATAAATTGGTCAGCTGAATGCTGACCATTGCCTTATTTGCCACCGTTGGGTGTGCTATCCTTGTGTAGGTGGTGGAGAGCCGAGCGGGACATATAAAGGATGAAGTCCCTGATACGGCTGCTGCTGCTAGCCCTTGAAGGCTAAGCTGAAAATATTATGTTTTGTACATGTGTGGCCGGCCTGCGCGCCGATGGTTGGAGTCCACTCTTGTAAAGATGAACTGTAAGGACATAAGGCCGAACGATAGTGTATTTGTTGTACATTCCTCGAGAGTTTATATATAATTGTGGCTTTATATATCTATAGTGGACATTCATGGTTGGAGTTCAGTGCTTATGTTAAAAGCTTCCGCTAGAATGCTATGAGTCAGGATGCGCAACTCTGATATCAACCCGTGACTTCGCCGTATGTTTTGTGGCATATGGTGTGGGGCCCCAGCCGGACCTTTGATTATATGCTATATGAACGGATGGAGATGTTAAAACATCATCTCCCTCGCCGAGCTATACTCCATCTTATCCATGAGCAGCACATAGTCCCGTTCCATCGCCTGTAGTATCTTATCGCGATAGGCACCGTCCTGCTCGAAGTTGGCACAAGGCAGCATCCCGCTTCTTCAGCACTTCTATCATTCATCGCTTCAGCTCAGCAAGATCCAGCGACAGGTCCAAGAAGCTTTCCATCCAGGGATCAGGGGGTGGCAAGTGACGAGCTTGTTTTGAAGATTCCTCGACTTTAAAGGGAGCAGGGAAACCTACAAGAATAATCAACTGATAGAAAGATGTGAGTGCAGCAAAGGTGGCGAGGCAAAATACTCTAGCAAAAATGGGGCTTACAGGATGAGCTCGGCAATTCCTGAAGGGTATGCAAAGGCAACAAAGCCAAATTCTTATCGTGATCAGGGGGATGGACCCCCAAATAAACGAGATTGAAGCTGGGAATCGGGACGATTTTAGCCATTTCCCCCACGAGCGCAGGAACAGGTGCGGTCTGCTGAGAAGGAGTGCGAGCTAATGACTTGGACTTCAGCGAGTCCAGTCCCGTGGTCCCGAAGGGAGGAGATTTTCTTCACAGGCGAGCGTCCGGGGAAGTCTGAGGCCGCGGGTTATCGGGCGGGGTGTGGACCTGCGACGTGGAGGGCTCGACATCTGTCTGGCGGCATTCAGGCTCGGCGGGAATGCCGACAGCCATTTTCCCCTTGGGGTAGGAAGCCGGTTTCGAGGAGGCGAGACTGAGAGTCAAGATCGACTCCAGGTCTATTTAGATGGATTCGGCATCCTTCAGGATGGACTTGGCCTTCTTTGGCAGGATTGGGCCTGGACAACTCATGTCGTGCTGCACTGGGAGGCATGCTGACTAGTGCGTCAACGCGTGTAACCATTGAGCTCTCAGATGCGGCTAATCTTCTCCTGGAGCTCTTTTGAGGGAGGCATCTCAACAGGTTTAAGTAAGGGGAAGGGCAAAGGTCGCCCAGGTGCGAACATATTTATAGCCACTTGTGGGCCCCACAAAGAGATTGTCGCTCCTTTCACACTTGTCGTATATTGTGGGGTTGGATGATTCTTTCCGAGCTTGTGCCAACCTCACAAAGAGCAGGGATTGTGTGCAACCCCATATCCGACGAGTCAAGGTCGACAGTAGTCGGACCGGCCAAGCTTCAGCAGTCCAAATCCTATGCGAGCCGGGAGGAAGCAAGAGCTCGGTGGTCGCCTCAGCTCGCCCTGGTGGGTTGGAGCAAGTGGGGGGGGGGGGGGGGGGGCGAGTGGAGCAGGCCTGCTCGCACTCACCCCAGGAAGGTTGGGAAGTAGTGGACGAGTAGGGCAGGCCGGACTCGCACTCGCCCAGGGTCGAGGGTGAAGCGGCGAGTGCCAGCTCCATCAAGCACTCGCCGCCCCCAGCGAGCGGAGGTTTTAGGGGGCCGCACGCCCCAAACCCCTTTTGATGTGGTTTTACAATTTTCCCCCACTGGTCTGTCTGTTGCCAGTTAGAACAGCGGAGTTGTGCTGTTGGCAGACCTAGTTGGGCTGCACATAGCTGTTCAAAATAGCGGAGGTTGGCTATTTGCAGGTCGTTTTCAAAAGTCTATAAATTTACCCTAGGGGGTACCTCAAAGGGAATACTCACTTGTGCCCCAGTTTTTTTGTGCTTTCTGAGGTACCCTTTGCTCGGCATTTTGAAAGTTTGCTTTAATACTGATTGAAAGTGAGCTGTTAGATCAGGAAAACTCTAGCGGGGGGGGGGGGGGGTGAATAGAGTATTTAGTGTTTTATAAAATTCTCTGCTGGAAAATGCAGATTAGTCTAAGTGCAGTAGTAAATAAATCAAAATATAAAAGCACGGAATCTAACTACCACAGCCACAACAAGAAAACAAAAGAAAGAGGGCAACCAGACGACACAAGAAATTTATAGTGGTTCCCCAACCTGGGTACATCCACTCTTATTTCACCCATGGTAGGAATCCACTCAGGTTTTTGATCAGGTGCCTGACACCAATGAGTTTTTGATCAGGTGCTCAAAAACCAAATCCCCAAGTCTTTTGATCCGGTGACTTGTAACCTGGCATCACTTTTGAAGGGAGATGACAACCCTTTACACAGTGGGGGTGAGAGAGTTGATTATGTCTTCTCTGTCAACAATCAGAGAGAAGACTTGTGGATTATTGATGGTAGCAAATGGCTCCCGCTGAGATATTAAATGGTTCAGGGAAATATGGAAGCCTTGCTGCAGGGTGATAGGCCTTCAAGCTTTTAGCCCTTATCTGTAGGATCTTCTTGACAGATTTGATAGTTGTTGTCCTTGGAAGTCCTGGAGTGTTGAAGTAAGAAGACTCTTGATTTTGTATGATTGTTCTTCTTCTTCTGAGAGCAGATCTTCTTTTTGTATCAGAGCTTTTGTGAAAGGAGCAGAGAGACTGTTGAAGACAGACTGATTGAAAAACTGTGTCTGTGTATGCTGTGTCTCTGCAATTGCTCTGGTGCTCTGATTGTTCTTGCTTGCTTGCTTTCTTCTTTTTTTTTCTTTCTTCTATATGTTATCATGAAAGAGAGAAAAATCTCATTTTTATATTTCCTGAGGGAATTTCCTTTTGAAATTTGAATCTTCTGTAATCAATGCTGACTGTCCTTGAAAATAAACTACATTGATTCCTTTCCCCAACTGTCCCTTGGAAAAATGGAAAACAATAATTCTGATGAAGGTCGTGATTAATGTACTGTCCAACAGTAATATTCAGAGAATACTTTATGATTAATCATTCAGAAATTATTGCCATAGACTAAGGACAGAAGGAATAGATGCTAAGTCTGGAATCGTCGAACTAATGACAAAATTCGTCGAGCTGAGTTCACAGTTCGTCGAGCTGAGTTGCTGTGTTCGTCGATCAGTTAACTTCTATTCATCGAGCTGAGTTCCAAGATCGTCAAGCTGATAACAGAACTGCATGTTTCAGAACTTTGCCTTTTCTGCGTGTGAAGTTTGTCGAGCTGATAACTGTGTTCGTCGACCGGAGTTCAGCAACTATTCTGGACTTAGAATATTCACAGTTGTATCTGAAATGAAAGTTAAAGTCTCCAGAATTTGTCGACCTAAGATTTGATTTCGTCAAGCTGAGTTTCTGGAGTTGTCAAATATTCTGTGTGTCGACACAATTACTCCTGATGTCGACAGAGGTGGTGTCGACTGATATCCTGTGTGCCGACACAAGTCTTCTATGTGGTGTCGACACATCCTTTACAAAGTGTCGACTGATGATCTATGTGTGTCGACACATGTGCTGCTAATGTCGACTAAGTTGGTGTCGACATATACTCTGAGTGTCGACACAAGTCTTCTGTGTGGTGTCGACACAAGTCTTCTGTGTGGTGTCGACACAACCTTTCTAAAGTGTCGACTGATGATCTATGTGTCGACACAAGTGCTGCTAGTGTCGACATATACTCTGAGATCGTCAAGCTGAGCATGACTATCGTTGACCTGAGTACAACGAACGTCGAACTAATTTTACTTGGTATTGAAATCTTCTAAGTCTTGAGTCTCTGGCAGTCTTGTTGATAGCTGGTCCATGTGATGTTAACTCTAAGGACTTGGCCTAGACTCTAGGACACAACCATGACCCTAGCTATACATGTTGGGTCACATGATCCTAGGATAGTGACTTAGTGAACCTAGCCCAAATCAAACTAGGGTTACAACAATCTCCCCCTATTTGGGCGAGGTCACTTAATCACTGACTCAGTACAGACTCATACTAAAATGAAAAACTAACAAAGCAATAAAAATATATATCTGTAAATAAAACTAAACATATGTAGCAGATATATATATACACAAGTAAGCTTTGTTCTGAAATAAGAAAACAGTTATAAATTAAACAGGTGTTAAACTAGTGCAGAGTTTATCTTCTTTGTTTCTTGTCCTTTTGCTTTTCTTCTTTGCCTTTCTCAACTGACTTTGTGAAGGTAATTTCTCTGTTAGGATTAGAAGATTGCACTCTTGTCATAGTCATATCAGCTGCCCCTATGATCTTCAAAGATGTAGCCCTGGGGACAACTGCTTCTGGGTGCAACTTCATATAGTCATCCACATTGAAGAATTTGTTGGCTTTCTCAAATCTCTTTAGTTCTTCCTTCCTGTACTTTGACATTGTAGAATATTCAGAAGGATCCTTTCCTTCAGCTTTTGCCTTGTTGATCATAGAAAGGCCTACAAATTCCTGGAACCTGACCATTCTAGCTGTAGTAGTTGTTTTAGGATCTTCAAAAGGAATAGAAGGAGAGGTTGATCTTTTAGAACTTTCATCTTATTGATGTTCAATGAATTGTTATTGTTGTTGTTGATGCTGCTGATGTTGTTGTTGCTGCTGATGTTGCTTTCCTGAAGAGTATTGCATGTGCTGGCTGCTTCCATGTGATCTCCCTTGGTGTCTTTGATATGTCTGAATTGAGGCAGATCTTTGAGAATGTGTGCTTGAAGCACAAGCAGCTGGAGGAAGTGGAGAAGGAGGATCTCTTTTATATTTCTGAGCTGGAGGAGGAGAGTATATTCTGCTTTTCTTCCTTTCCTTCTGCTGATTTTTGGATAGCCACATCCAGGCTAACATCCCTTTGTATGGAGTTATCTTTTTGAGAATATAATAAGGAGTGTCATTGTTTGGATTAGGCTTAGGAGTAGGAGGAGGAGGGGATTTTCTTTTCCTTGATACTAACTTCCTCTTAGGTTCATCATCTGAATCATCTTCCTCATCCTCATCATCATCATCATTATCATTATCTGATCCCTGAGGGTTATCATATAGGTCATTTAGTGCTTTCAGAGCCTTAACAGAAATGATTGGCTTTTCAGGAGCTTGAGCAGAAATTTCAACAGAATCAAGAGAAGAAGCCATCAGAGAGATTGAAGAGCTGGTTCTGACAGTGCTTTCAGCAGCTGTCTTACTTTCTTCTTCTATATCAGCCAAAATCAAATCATCCAGAGCTAGAATGGGAGAGTCATCCATTACAAATATTGGAACAGAAATAACTTCTTCTGGAGATGGCATGACTGCTGGCTTTGAAATAACAAAACTATCTCTAAGTTGTTTAGCAACTTTTGGAGAGATTGGGGAAGTATATGGTACAATAGCCAAGGATGGCTTAGTGTATACTACTGGAATAACTTTCAAAAATGCAGTATCAAAAGATTTTAGTAATTGAACTAAGTCTACCATGGGATTTAACATGAAATCACCAACAGAAAGAATTTCTTCAGTAATTGACTCATCAAAGTCCATGTCAGTCTCAATGAAATGAATCAAATCAATTAAATCTCTGTCATCAGGAATAAAATATGCATCCCCTGGAATTAAATCTGTATTTGCTAGTAGTACTTCTGACTCTGCTGTTACTGGAGCTGCTAGAGCTAAGATTTCTGCTTTTGCTGGAGGTGCTGTAGCTTCTTCATTAAGAATCGCCCCTGCCTGGTTTCAGTGTATACTGGAGCAATGCCCCTGAATGAAGAGGGAGCAGTAGTGAAGGCAGAAAGTTGAGTAGATATAGTAGATATAGAGGTAGCAAGAGGTATAATGGCCTCTGCTATGATTAATTTTATGAGGGGTGTGATGATTGCAATGATGGAAGATATGGTGGAGGGGTCCAATGTTGGAGCAGTGGATGTTTCAAATGTTGTGTGAGTAGAAACATGTGGAGGAATGATAGATGGTGATGGAGATGGAAGAGTAGCATCTAGTATGATTGTATCTGTTGGTAGATGGAAAGATGGTATGGTGGACAAATGTTGTGGAAGAGGAGATTGTGGTGGTGAGGGAATATATGTGTCATGTGGGGAATCAGGTGGTGTTGGTGGTTGGTTTTCCTGAAGGGTGGAAGATGGGATCTCTGTAAGATTAATTAGTGGAGATGTAGGTGGAGTAGGAACATGAGTAGATTGTTGTTGCTGTTGTAGTAGAGGTTGTTGTTGTGGTTGTGGAGTTGGAGAGATGGTTTGGACTGTTGATGGAAGTGTATGTGGAATAGCTGGAAGAGATGATGAGGGTGGAATGATCTCTTCATCAGGGTGGGGAGTGGCTCTTACAGCCCTGGTGCTTTCATAGGCTGTGGTGGAAGAGGGTGATGCCTTGGAGGGCATGACTATTGTTCTCTCCCACCTCCCAAATAAGGCACATGTTAGCCTTTTACTGGCATTTATGAATATGGTCGGTGAGACCAATGATTCATCAGCCTTTTCCTTTAAGAAGATCCCTAGGATCCTTCCAAAACAGACTTCCTTCTTGTTGTTCTTTTTCTTTATCAAATCAAATATGATTTGAGCCCAATCCACTTCCTTCTTATTAATCACTGCACAAATAACCAGAAACTGGTGTCTGGTAATGTAGTCATGGGACAGTATGCTTGCCCAGCAAAACCTTTCCTACAATATCTGCCAAGAACTTATATTCGGTAGACAGATGTTTCTTTAACAATTTATTGGGATTATCTCCAGTATATCCCATTAAACTCAACATCATATCATATTCTTCTGAATTGATTTCTTACTGTTCTTCACCATTAACCAATCCAAAAATCTCAGTAAGTATAGCTGGAGATAAAGATACTGAGTTACCCGCAATTGTTCCGATCATAGTGTTCTCCTCTGATGTAGATGTATAAACCCACTCTCTAATTTCAATTGCAGATAGTTTTATCCTCGTTGACATCAGATTTTTCAGTTTCTGTTCCCCAGAAGTTCCAGTATATGCAGAAATATTGGATCTGAATGTTGAAAGGATTCGAATTCGACGTCAAAGCCCGTGTCAAACTTCATTCCAGTTAGGGCACCTGCTGGAATAGCCATTGGAATCACCTGCAAGAGAGACAAACGACGGTTAAGTGCAAAAGAACAGAAAGCGCGGGACGGAGGTCGAAGAAAAACCTAGATATAAGGATTTTCTAGAATATGAATCGGCAAACTCCGTTCTACGAAAATTAAGAAATTTTTCGACCTGAGATCGACGAAATAATTAATAGTCAAATAATTCGTCGAGCTCTGTCTGAAGATTTGAAGACATTTCGTCGAGCTCTGTTCGATGAAAGTTTTCTGAAGTGAATTCATCGATCTCTGTTCGACGAAAACAACTTCACTCACAAAGAGTTCGTCGTCCTGCGTTCGACGAATATCTCACAAACTTTCCATAGTTCGTCGAGCTCCGTTCGACGAACTTTGGCAAATTCGTCGAGTGTAGACTTAAACTAAACTAAGTCTTCTCAATTGATCATTCCCAACTGATTTATAAAGAAGAGATGATTTCTCTCATCCAGAGGTTTGGTGAATATATCAGCCCTTTGTAAATCAGTGTAGATATAGACAAACTTAATTTTGTTTTTGTCTACACACTCTCTTATGAAATGATGTCTAATGTCTATATGCTTTGTCTTACTGTGATGGATTGGATTCTGTGCTATGACTATAGCACTTGTGGCATCACAAAGTAAAGTTAAATTATTTAAGTTGATACCATAGTCTAGTAATTGATTTTGTATCCACAGCATCTAGGAACAACATCTACCTGCTGCAATGTATTCTGCCTCAGCAGTTGAGGTAGATACAGATGACTGTTTCTTACAAAACCATGATACTAATCTCATACCCAGGAACTGACAAGTTCCTGAAGTACTTTTTCTATCCACCCTACATCCAGCAAAATCAACATCTGAGTATCCAGTTAACTCAAATTCTGATTCTGTGGGATACCATAGGCCTAGACTAGGACAACCCTTTATATATCTTAAATTTTTTTTAGGAAAATAAGGTGAGATTCTTTTGGGTTCACCTGGAACCTAGCACAAAGGCATGTGACAAACATGATATCAGGTTTGCTTGCTGTAAGGTATCACAGGGATCCAACAATGGCCCCATATAGTTTCTGATCCACAGGTTTCCATGTGCATCTGAATCAATTACAACATTTGTAGCCAGAGGTGTCTTCTTTGCTGAGGCATCAGCCATCCCAAACTTTTTGATAAGCTCTTTAGCATACTTAGCTTGGGAGATGAAGATACCATCAGGAAACTGCTTCACTTGGAGGCCAAGGAAGTAGGAAAGCTCACCCATGCTACTCATTTCAAATTTAGAATGCATGAGATCAGAGAATCTCTTGCACAATTTTGAATCAGTAGACCCAAATATTATGTCATCCACATATATTTGTACTAACAGTATTTGATCCTTATGATTTCTAGTGAAAAGTGTTCTATCTACAATGCCTCTGATGAATTTATGATCTAACAGAAAGCCGACTAGAGTCTCATACCAAGCTCTTGGAGCTTGCTTTAGACCATAGAGAGCTTTATGCAATCTGTAAACATGAGAGGGATGAGTTGGAGAAACAAAACCTGAAGGTTGTTCAACATACACCTCTTCCTTGAGTACTCCATTCAAGAATGCACTTTTCACATCCATTTGATAGACCTTGAATCTCTTGTAAGCTGCATAGGCAAGGAATATTCTGATTGCTTCCAACCTTGCAACAGGTGCAAAGGTCTGGTCATAATCTATTCCTTCTTCTTGCCTATATCCTTGTGCAACAAGCCTGGCTTTATTCCTCACTATTACTCCTTATACATCCAGCTTGTTTCTGTAGACCCATTTGGTTCCAATGACTGGGTAGTCTTGAGGCCTTGAAACCAAATCCCTAAACTCTACATCTCTCAAACTAATTTAATTCCTCATACATTGCAATGATCTAGTGAGGATCTTGCTCTGTATTATGGATGGTTAGAGGTTCAATCTGAGAGAGAAAACATGTATGCATCAAATCTTGGTTGAGTTGATGCCTTGTCTGTACACCTGCTGATATGTCTCCAATAACTTGAGATCTGGGGTGATCCCTAAGTGTGACAAGATCAGCTGGTGGAGTTGGTTGTGCAACATCTTGGATTAATTCCTCTTGTGGAATTATGTTTGCTGTTGGAGGAATATCACTTCATTCAATGCCTTCATCTTCACTTTCTTCAATGACTTGCGGAGAAGGATGAGTTGGAACCTCTTGGGTAAGGTTTAGTCCATCCAAACTCTCACACAAGTGATGTACCTGCAAAGGGCTATTGGTAGAAATCTCTTTCTCCTTGCAAGACATGTTAGCTTCATCAAAAGTAGCATGGATAGACTCCTTAATTTTTAAAGTTGATTTGTTATAAACCCTATAAGCTTTGCTTACTTGGGAATATCCTAGAAAAATTCCCTCTTCAGCCTTTGCCTCAAACTTTCTAATATATCTTTTGTTGTTTGTGTGAATATAACATATACATCCAAAGACTTTAAAATAGTTTATTTTAGGTTAATTCCCTTTTAGTAATTCATAGGGAGTCCTATTCTTTAGCTTATGTATTAGGCTTCTGTTCAGGACATAGTTTGTAGTGTTCACAACCTCTGCCCAAAAGGATAGTGACATGTAATCATCTGTAAGTAATGTACCTGCAGTTTCAATGAGTGTCCTATTTTTCCTTTTAGCTACCCCATTTTGTTGAGTAGTTCTAGGAGCTGAGACGCAATTCCTGATACCTTCCTTCTCACAGAACTCATGCATAAGAAAAGACTCAAACTCTATGTCATGATCACTTCTGATCAATGCAACATGAGTAGAGAAATCAATTTGTATGGTCCTGAGAAAATCTGTAAGAACCTTGAAGGTATTTGACTTAGATCTCAGAAAGGATACCCAAGTGAACCTGAAGAAGTCATCTACAAAAACCAAAGTGTAGGATTTCCCTCCTAGGATTTGTACAACAATGGGTCCAAATAGATCAATGTGTAGCAAATACAAAATCCGAGGTGAATCACTTTTATTAATGGATTTGAAACTAGATTTAGTTTGCTTGCCTAATTGACAAGCCCTGTAAAGGCCTTCCTTCTTGTAGGGACCAGAAGGTAAGCCTCTGACAAGGTTGTCTTTTGATAGCCTAGCAATATTTTTCAGATTTACATGACCTAGTCTTTTATACCATAAGTCATTCTGGTTACTAATTATATTAAGTAAACAGATATCAGATTTGGCAGATAGAAAATCAACTAAATATATATTGCCTTATCTATTCCCAATTAAAACTATTTGGTTTTCTTTATTAGAGATAATACATGAAGATGAACTAAAATATACCTGATAACCTTCATCACATAATTGACTTATGGAGATGAGGTTATGCTTCAGTCCTCTGACATATGTCACTTTCTTGAATGTGACAGCTCCAATCTTCACTTCTCCAAAACCTTCTGACTGGCCACATTTGGAGTCACCAAAGATGACATTTGGCCCTAGCTTGGACTTGTAGTTGGATAGAATATCCTTACTGCCTGTCATATGTTTGGAGCAACCACTGTCCAAGTACAAGGTCTGATTCACACTTGGACAACTCTTCACCTGTAAGGAAAACAGTTAAATGTTCTTGACCCAGGTTACGTTGGGTCCTTTGTTTTCCTGGTATGAAAGGCTGGAAATAACAGAATATTCTGGTTGGGATTTATATCCTAGAGGGTGATATCTCCTAGGTGGTATGACCCAATCAGCTAGTGGATTAAAAGCTTTCCTGGAATTATTTAAGTTTCTGTTATAATTAAAGTTTTGGTTAAGTCTTTCCGGGTTCGATGAATTTCTGTGAGTTCGTCAACCAGAGTTCGACGAATAGGGTTGAGATCATCGATCTCTGTCCAGAGAATGAATATATTCATTTTCTGTGCCCCTTGTTCGTCGACCTCTGCTCGACGAACCATATAGAGTTCGTCGATCGCAGTTAGATGAATAACTATAACTATAGTTTGCGTTCAGAGTTCGTCGATTTGGGTTCGACGAACTGACTAGATTTCGTCGATCTAAGTTCGATGAATTCTGGTGAACCTTGTTACCTATGGTTTTCTGGTTGTTGGTTTTCTGACCTATTGATTTAGAAACATTTTTATTGTTTGTTTATTGATTACTTTTTCTTTTCCCTTAGGAGTGACAAATTTTATGGGGGTTGTTAAGATGTTCTTCCTGATAATGGGGGGAAAACCTGATGAAGCACCCAAGCCTAGCTTGCCATTAAGTCTGGCATTCACAGTGCTTGTGATGTCCATCATCTTGAGGCTTCTTCCATTAAGAGTTTACTCAAGTTGTTTAGCCTCACAAAGCTCAGTTTTTAACATTATGATTTGTTCATTTGCTAAACACAGTTCATCTTTTAATATATTATTTTCAGAGTTTACATTTTTTAAAATTCCTAGTTTCTCCCTAAGAGTTTTAATCTCCTTTTCTGAATTAATCAAGTCTATACACATTGATTTAAATTCAATTTTAAAAGAATCTGCAGTGTAATCAAAAGAAGATAGTACCTTATCAGCTTCTGATTCTGAAGCTTCTTCATTGTTTGATTCCTCTTCTTCGGAATTGCTCCTAGAAGCATCAATTGCCATGAGGCAAACCTCCTTAGCCCTTGATTCTTCCTCATCTTCACCGGAGCTAGAAGATGTTAATTCTTCTTCAGTCTCACTCCAGGTTTCAGCCACAAAACCCTTTTCCTTCCTCTTATATTTGCTGGAAGAAGTTTTGCTGGTGTGATGTCTCCTGGTGTCTTTCTCTCTTCTCTTCTCTTTCTTCTGGTTCTCTGAACACTCAGAGAGGAAGTGCCCATGTTTCCTGCACCCAAAACACACAACTTCTTTGGTTGGTGTCTTATCATATATGGGTTTGTCATCATGCCTAGATGACTTTCTTCTGAAGTCCTTTCTTGCCATCTTGTAGAATCTTCTAGCAAATAGACTCATGAGATCTTCATTTGATGTTGATGTCTCTGTCTCCTCAACAGCCTTGAAAGCTATACTTTGCTCTTTTCTGGCTGGTGGAGGTGTCCTTTACTCTGCTGCCTCCCTGGACTTGATCAGTTATTCATAAGACTTTAACTTGCCTAATAGAGATTCTGTAGATATCTCATTTAGGCTTCTGGCCTCCTTGATGGGCCAGATACTTGAATCCCATGAGCTTGGGAAGCACATCAGGATCTTGTGATTCACCTCTGTGAGGGTGATGTCCCTGTCCAAGGTTTTTAGCTCATTGATGATTGAGCTTAACCTGTTATACATATCAGCTACTGATTCAGCTTCTTATTTCTTGAAGTTCTCATATAAGGATATGAGGTTGGATCTCCTATCCTTTCTCTCATCAGCTGAACCAACCACCATCTGATTTAGTGAATCCCAGATGGCTTTGGCTGAGGTGCATTCAGCCACCTTCTGAAAAATATCATCTGACATAGTCTGTGCCAGTATGTTCATAGCCTTGGCATCAACTATCTTTGCCTTCTTCTGGGCTTCAGTCCACTCAGGTGGTGGTACTGTAGAAGTACTTGAAGATGTTATAGAAGTTGAAGCTTGAGGGGGACCTGTTAAGATAGAGTTGTATATATCCTCATCAATAGAATTCATATACAATTTAATTCTTGCCTTCCAGATGCCAAACCTGTTAAGGTTGCAAACTGGAGGTTTGGTGCTTGCATAATCTTTGTTTAATGTCATAGCTGTGTATATAAAATCTAAATGGAAATAGAAATAAAAAAATTAGATCTAACAAAGGATCTTTAGTTCAAGGGTTAGCTTGTACAACCAAAGGAACCTGCTCTGATACCAATTGAAAGTATGCTTTGATACTGATTGAAAGTGAGCTGTTAGATCAGAAATACTCTAGAGGGGGGGGGGGTGAGTAGAGTATTTAGAGTTTTATAAAATTCTCTGCTGGATAATGCAGATTAGTCTAAGTGCATTAGTAAATAAATCAAAATATAAAAGCACAGAAACTAACTACCACAGCCACAACAAGAAAACAAAAGAAAGAGGGCAACCAAACGACACAAGAAATTTATAGTGGTTCCCCAACCTGGGTACATCCACTCTTCTACCGCCCTGTTAGGAATCCACTCAGGTTTTTGATCAGGTGCCTGACACCAATGAGCTTTTAATCAGGTGCTCAAAAACCAAATCCCCAAGTCTTTTGATCAAGTGACTTGTAACCAGGAATCACTTTTGAAGGGAGATGACAACCCTTTACACAGTGGGGGTGAGAGAGTTGATTATGTCTTCTTTATCAACAATCAGAGAGAAGACTTGTGGATTATTGATGGTAGCATATGTCTCCCCATGAGATATTGAATGGTTCAAGGAAATATGGAAGCCTTGCTGCAGGGTGATAGGCCTTGAAGCTTTTAGCCTTTATCTACAGGATCTTATTGACAAATTTGATAATTGTTATCCTTGGAAGTCCTAGAGTGTTGAAGTAAGAAGACTCTTGATTTTGTATGATTGTTCTTCTTCTTCTGAGAGCAGATCTTCTTTTTGTATCAGAGCTTTTGTGAAAGGAGCAGAGAGACTATTGAAGACAGACTGATTGAAAAACTGTGTTTGTGTATGCTGTGCCTCTGCAATTGATCTGATACTCTGATTGTTCTTGCTTGCTTGCTTTCTTCTTTTTTTCTTTCTTCTGTATGCTATCAGGAAAGAGAGAAAAATCTCTTTTTTATATTTCCCGAGGGAATTTCCTTTTGAAATTTGTGAAAGTGAGAGTTATATCTAAAATACTCTAGAGGGGGGGGGGGGTGAATATAATATATTTAAAATTTGTTAGGTCCAAAAACAAAAAGTGTTGTTGTAGCTTTTGCTGTAAATTGAAAGGTGCAGTAGTAGAAAATTAAAACCAAAAAGTAATAATCCTAATCACAGCCACACAGCAAGAACAAAAAGAAAAATATAAGCAACCAGACGACATAAAAAATTTATAGTGGTTCCCCAAATCTGGGTAGTCCACTCTTCTACCACCCTTGGTAGGAATCCACTCAGGTTTTTGATCAGGTGCCTGACACTAATGGGTTTTGATCAGGTCCCCAAAAACTAACTCAAGTCTTTTGGTAAGGAGACTTGCAACCAGGAATCACTTTTGAAGGGAGATGACAACCCTTTGTACAGGAGGGGGTGAGAGAGTGATTTTGTCTTCTCTGTCAACAATCAGAGAGAAGACTTATGTGCAATGATGTTAGCAAAAGCTCCCACTGAGATGTAGAATGATTCAGGGAAGATCAGGAGCTTTGCTGCAGGGTGATAGGTCTTCAATCAGAGTTCTTGACAGCAGTGATGCAGGATCTTCTAGACTGATTTTGATATATGTTGTCCTTGGGGAAGTCCTGGAGAGAATGTGGAAGAAGAAGACTCTTTATATTATATGATTGTTCTTCTTCTCCTGAAATGAAGATCACTGACTGTCACTGTAAGCTTCAGTATGAGTTTTGTGTGAAGCTTTTCTGGTGCTGTATGAAATCTTGTAGTAAGTCTATCTACGTATTTGTGTTTTTCTGACTGAGTATATTCTTCTTGTATTCTCTTTTTTTCTATATGATTCTCGATCTTCTATTCTTCTATATATTTTCAAAAATTTGAATCCTCTGTAATAATGCTGACGCCTTGAGAATAATCGGCATATAATCATTTCCTCAACTGTTCCGTGGAAAATCAACAAGTAATATTCCTGAAGAAAACTGTAATTAATGCTTACTCTAACGGCTACATTCAGAGAATGTTTGAGTCATTAATTATTCCGGAATTATTGCATTTGAGTGAGGATTGATTGCCGGAAATGGCTAAGTCTGGAATCGTCGAATGAATAACAGAATTCGTCGAGCTGAGTTACTAGTTCGTCGAACTGAGATTTTGTATTCGTTAACTAGACAGCTTCTGTTCGTCGAGCTGAGTTCCAAGTTTGTCGAGCTGATAACAGAACTTGCAAGCTTCAGAACCTTTGCCTTTTCTGTCTGAATTTCTTCGATCTGACAATTGCATTCGTCGACTGGAGTTCAGCAATAATTCTGGACTTAGTCAAATATTTTGTGTTGACTGATATTCTGTATGTCGACATGAAAACTTCTAGTGTCAACACAGGTGGGTGTTGACTGATTAATCTTGGTGTCGATACAAGTCTTCTGGTGTCGACATAAGTTTTTTGGTGTCGAATTAGTTGGTGTCGACACATGCCCTAAGTGTCGACACAAATCTTTTGGTTCCAGAATTCATCGACCAAAGAACGCAGTTCGCCGACCTGAGAATTCGTCGGTCTGAGAAGTTGACTTTGTCGACCTGAGATCTTCTAACAGAAGGTTTTTGTGAACTCGAGATCCAAATTCGTCGAGCTCAGAATCCTGTTCGTCGACCAAAGCCTGAAGTTGGACTTAGAATAATCTGGAGTTATCCTGTCTTCAGTTTGTTGAATTATCCAGTTTTCATCGACCAGAGAATGAAGATCGTCAAGCTCAGCTTAGAGAAATATCTCAAAATCGTCGAGCTGAGAATGCCTTTCGTCGACCTGAGTTCGAGGAACGTCGAACTCATTTTACTTAGTCTTGAAATATTTTAAGTCTTGAGTCTCTGATGGTCTTGTTGATAGCTGGTCCATCTGATGGTCTTGTAGATAGCCTAGACTATAGGACATAACTTTGATCCTAGCTATACATGTTGGGTCACATCCTAAGTTAGTGAACCTAGCCCAAATCAACTAGGGATCCAATAATCTCTCCCTATTTGGTTGAGGTCACTAATAGACTCAAAACATAAACATAAAGATAAACAAATCAAGAAAAAGATATATCTGACAGAGAATTACTAACACATGCACCAGATATATATGTACATAAGCTTTGTTTAAACAGTTAACACAGTTTGAAAGTAAATGCAGAGGAATTAAAATAAAGTAAGGATTACTTCTTCTGCTTCTTCCCCATGGTCTTGTCCTCTTTAGGCTTTTCTCCTGGCTTGGTAAAGATAATTTCTCTCTTTGGATCCAAAGCCTGTGCCTGTGTCATTGTCATATCAGCTGCCCCAATAATCTGCAGAGATGTAGTTCTGGGGACAATTGCTTCAGGATGTAGTTTCATGTAACCATCAACATTAAATAGTTTGTTGGCTTTATCAAGTCTTTTTAGTTCTTCTTTCCTGTATTTTTACATAGTTGTATATCCTGATATGTCTTTGCCTTCAGCTTTTGCTTTATTAATCAAGGAAAGACCAAAAAGTTCCTGGAACCTGGCCATTTTAGCAATGTTTGCTATTTCAGGATCTTCAAAAGGAACATGAGGTGAATCTGGCCTGTTGGACTGTCAGTTTTCTATTCTGCAGAGAGAGTTGGCTGTTGCTGCTGATGCTATTGATGTTGTTGATGTTGATGTTGTTGATTTCCTAAAGAATGATGCCCTTGCTGACTGCTTCCAGAAGATCTCCCTTGATGTCTCTGATAAGTTTGCATAGGGGCAGATCTCTGAGAGCTAGAGCCAGTGGCACCAGCTGCTGGAGGAGGTGGAGGAGGTGGATCTCTTCTGTATCTCTAAACTGGAGGAGGTGGGGAGTATTTTCTGCTTCTTTTCTTTTCCTTTTGCTGATTTTTAGACAGCCACATCCATGTTGGCATTCCTTTATAAGGGGTAATATTTTGAAGGATATAGAATGGGGTGTCATTCTTTGAGCTTGGCTTAGCAATAAGAGGAGGAGGGGCTTTCCTTTTCTTTGACAACATTTTCTTCTTCTTCTTGGCAGTTTCTTCATCTGAATCTTCTTCATCATCATCTTCATCATCTTCACTAGCAGAACCCTGAGGGTTATCATATAGAGCATCCAATGCTTTATCATAAATAACAATCTTTTCTGTAGCAGGAGCAGAAGTTTCAAAGGATGGAGTTTCAGCAGTAGTTGAAGAAGAGACTATACAAGAATCAGAAGTGACTGGGACAGAGCTTTCAGCTACTACCTTATTTTCTTCTTCAATGTCAGCCAAGATCAAATCATCTAGATCTGGCATAGGGGAGTCATCCATCACAAAGATTGGTGCTGAGATAGCTTCTGGAGAGGATGGAATGACTGCAGAGGTTGGTGCAGAAACTGGAATTTCAAAACTGTCACATAGTTGCTTAGCAACTGCTGGACTGATAGGAGGAGTATAAGGAACAATAGCCAACCGTGGATTTGTAAAGTCGTCTGGAAGATACTGCATATATACAGTGTCAAAAGTTTCCAGCAATTCTTGTAAATTAACTGTGGGATTGAGGATAAGATCACCAACAGTTTCATCAATGTCAATATCAGTATCAATAAAATCAATTAAATCTTTATCTATACAATCTGTATGTGCTGCTGTGGGGACTGGAGTATCTGCTGGTGCTGGAGCTGAAGTGTCTGAAGCTGTAGCTGCTGCTTCATCATCAGGCATCTCCCCTGCCTGGTTTCAGTGGGAACTGAGGCCAGGCCCCTGAATAAGGAGGGGGCAGCAGTAAGAGCAGATATTTGAGCAGATAAAGTGGTAATGGTAGTAGCAAGAGGGGTAATGGCCTCTGCTATGAGTGAGTTAAGAATGGGAGTAATGATGGTGATGACAGCGGAGATGGTAGAGGGGTCCAATGAGAAAGTAGTAGATGGGGTTGCAGTTTGTGTGAAAGTGGTGGCAACTAGTGATGGAATGGAGGGTGGAACATCAGGTATGTGAAGGTTTGATGGTGATGAGGATGGAGGGGTGGCATCTTGCATCATGGTGTCTGTGGGTAGAATGTAAGATGGTATGGAAGATAAATGTGGGGGAAGTGGAGACTGTGGTGGTGTAGAAATGTAGGTGTCATAAGGGGATTCAGGAGGTGTGGGTGGTTTATTTACCTGAAGGGAGGAAGATGGAATGTCAGTGATGTGGATTGGTACAGATGGGGTGACTGGGGATTGTGTTGTTGTTGGAAGGGGGGCTGGAAGAGAAGATGTGGGAGGAATGTTCTCTTTAGCAGGGTAGGAAGTGGCTTTGATAGCCCTTGTGCCTTCAGAAGATTTGATGGGAGAGGTTGAAGCCTGAGAGGGCTTAGTGATGGTCCTCTCCCATCTGCCAAATAAGGCACATGTCAGTATTTTACTGGCATTTATGAAGATGGTCTGGGAGACCAGGGATTCAGTAGCCTTTTCCTGCAGGAAGATTCCTAGAATTCTTCCAAAGCATACTTCCTTCTTAGTATTCTTCTTCTTTATCAAGTCGAATAGAAGTTGTGCCCAGTCTATTTGCTTCTTATTAATAATTGCACACATAACCAGAAATTGTTGTCTGGTGATGTAATCGTGTGTAGTGTGTTTACCAGTAGTACTTTACCAACCAAGTCTGCTAAGAATTTATATGGCGCAGACAAGTGTTTCTTCAACAGTTTATGGGGATTGTCTCCAGCATATTCCATGAGGTTCAACATCATATCAGTCTCCTCTGTTTCAAGTTCGAGGTCCTCTTCTCCATTTTCAATCCAAAAATCTCAGTAAAGAGAGCGGGGGTTAAAGAGATTGAATTACCCGCGCTGGTGCCCGTTAAGATATTCTCTTCTGTTGACGACAGTGTGTATACCCATTCCCTGATTTCCATACTGTGCAGTTTTATCCTCCTAGTCATCAGGGTTTTGAGTTCCTGCTCTTCAAGGAGTTCCAGGATATATAGAAAGATTGGATCAGAATGTTGAAACGAGTCGAAATCCACGTCAAAACCTGTGTCAAACTTCATTCCGACGAGATTGCTTGCCAGAGCCACCATTGAGATCACCTGCAAGAAAGACAGAGAAATGACAATCAAGTGCAAGGGAATAGAAAGCGCAGGATGGAGGTCGAAGAAAACCTAGATATAAGGTTTTCCAGAATATGAATCGACAAGCTCCGTTCCACGAAAATAAAATTAATTCTTCGAACTGAGGTCGACGAAATGAGTTAATAATAAATAATTCATCGATCTCATTCAGAAGACTTGAAGATAATTTGTCAAACTCCGGTCGATGAATATCTTCTGAAGCAAAGTTCGTTGAGCTCTGGTCGACGGAAATTATTTCATAGAGAATTCGACGAATATCTCTCAAACCTTCCCCGGTTCGTCGAACTCTGTTCGACGAACTTTGCAAAATTCGTCGAATGCAGACATAACTTAAGCTAAGTCTTCTCCATTGATCATTCCCAACTGATTTAGAAAGAAAGCATGATTTTTCTCATCCAGAGGTTTGATGAATATATCAGCTTTTTGTAAATCAGTGTAGATATAGATAAGCTTAATCTTATTTTTGTCTACACACTCCCTAATGAAATGATGTCTTATGTCAATATGCTTTGTCCTACTATGGTGAACTGGATTTTGTGATATGGCTATAACACTAGTATTATCACAGAATAGGATTGAATTATTTAAGTTGAACCCATAATCTAGAAGTTGATTTTGTATCCACAGCATCTATGAACAACAGCTGCCTGCTGCAATATATTCTGCTTCAGTAGTGGATGTTGACACTGATTTTTTCTTCTTACAAAACCAAGATACTAGACTCATACCCAAGAACTGACAAGTTCCCGAAGTACTTTTTCTATCTACCCTGCATCCAGCAAAATCAGCATCAGAGTATCTAGTTAACTCAAATTCTGATTCAGCAGGATACCATAGGCCTAGATCAGGACAACTCTTTATAAATCTTAAAATCCCTTTTAAGAAAATTAGATGAGATTCTTTAGGGTTCACTTGGAACCTAGCACAAAGGCATGTAGCAAACATCCTAAACTTCTTTAGGATGTATTCTTTGCTGAAGCATCAACCATCCTAAACTTCTTTAGAAGTTCTTTAGCATATTTTGCTTGTGAGATGAAGATGCCATCAGGGAGTTGTTTCACTTGGAGACCAAGGAAATATGAAAGCTCTCTCATGCTACTCATTTTAAATTTAGAATGCATGAGGTCAGAAAACCTCTTGCACAATTTTGAATCTGTAGAGCCAAATATGATGTCATCTACATAGATTTGTACTAACAAAATTTGGTCCTTATGATGTCTAGTGAAAAGAGTTTTATCTACAGTTCCTCTTGTAAATTTATGCTATAATAAGAAACTTGATATGGTCTCATACCAAGCTCTTGGAGCTTGCTTTAGACCATAAAGAGCCTTATTTAATCTAAAAATATAAGAGGGATAAGTTGGAGAAACAAAACCTGGAGGTTGTTCTACATAGACCTCTTCTTGTAGCACTCCATTTAAGAAGACACTTTTCACATCCATTTGAAAGACTTTGAACCTTTTGAATACTGTATAGGCAAGGAAAATCCTTATAGCTTCCAACCTTACAATAGGTGCAAAGGTCTGATCATAGTCAATTCCTTCCTCTTGTCTATATCCTTGAGCAACAAGCCTAGCCTTGTTCCTCATAATGACTCCTTGGGCATCAAGCTTATTCCTGAGAACCCATTTGGTTCCAATAACTGGATAGTTTTGGGGTCTTGGAACCAAATCCCAAACTCTACATCTCTCAAATTGATTTAGTTCCTCTTGCATTGCAAGGATCTAGTGGGGATCTTGCTCAGCATCATGAATATTTAGAGGTTCAACCTGAGAGAGAAAACAGGCATGCATCAAGTCTTGGTGGAGTTGATGTCTTGTCTGTACACCTGCTGAAATGTCTCCAATTACTTGAGATCTGGGGTGATCCCTAAGTGTGACAAAATCAGTGGGTGAAGTTGGTTGTGCAACAACATTTTTAATAAATTCCTCTTGTAGAATTATATTTGCTGTTGGTTGAGGCTCATGTTCTTCAGCTTCATCTTCTTCACTATCTTCAATGACCTGTGGAGAGGGATGAGTGGGAACCTCTTGGGTGAGGTTTAGTCCATCCAATGTCTCACACAAGTGGGGTACCTGCAAGTTGCTAATGGTAGAAACTTCTTTCTCCTTGCAATACATGTTAGTTTCATCAAAAGAAACATGAATTGACTCTTCTACTTTTAATGTTGATTTATTGAATACCCTATAAGCCTTGCTTACTTGGGAGTATCCTAGAAAAACTCCAACTTTAGCCTTAGCTTCAAACTTTCTAATGTATTTCTTGTTGTTATTGTGTATATAGCATGTACAACCAAATACTTTAAAATAGTTAATTTTAGGTTTCTTCCCTTTGAGTAATTCATAGGGAGTCCTATTCTTTAGTTTGTGAATTAAACTCCTATTCAGGACATAGTTTGAAGTACTTACAGCCTCTGCCCAAAAGGTTAGTGGCATGTATGCATCAGCAAGTAATGTACCTGTAGCTTCAATGAGTGTTCTGTTTTTCCTTTCAGCTATCCCATTTTGTTGGGGAGTTCTAGGAGCTGAGAAGAAATGCCTGATACCTTCCTTCTCATAGAACTCATGCATAAGAAGAGACTCAAACTCTGTGCCGTGATCACTTCTAATCAATGAAACTTGAGTAGAGAACTCAATCTGTATGGTCCTGAGAAAATCTGTAAAAACCTTGAATGTATCTGACTTTGTTCTCAGAAAGAATACACAACTAAACCTGGAGAAGTCATACACTATAACTAAAGTGTAGGATTTCCCTCGTAGGCTCTGTACTGCAATGGGTCCAAAAAGATCCAAGTGTAGCAAGTACAGAATCCTAGGTGAATCACTCTTATTAATTGATTTGAAACTAGTTTTAGTTTGCTTGCCTAATTGACAAGCCCTGTAGAGACCTTCCTTCTTGTAGGGAGTAGAAGGTAGACCTCTAACAAGGTTGTGCTTAGATAACCTAGCAATATTTTTCAGATTTACATGCCCTAGTCTTTTGTGCCATAAGTCATTCTGATTACTAGTTAAATTCAGTAAGCAGATATCAGTTGTGGTAGAAGAAAAGTTTACTAAGTAAATGTTTCCTTGTCTACTTCCAGTTAAAACAGTTTGGTTATTTTTATCAATGATAAAGAAAGTGAAGGGTTAAAGTATACCTGATAACCATCATCACATGATTGACTTATGGAGATGAGGTTATGCTTCAGTCCACTTACATATGTCACTTTTCTGAATGTGACAGCTCTTATTTTTTACTTCTCCAACTCCTTCTGACTGACCACATTTTGAGTCACCAAAGATATCCTTTGGCCCCAACTTGGACTTGTAGTTGAACAGGATGTCCTTGCTGCAAGTCATATGCTTGGAGCAGCCAATGTCCAGGTACCAAGTTTCATTTACCCCTGGACACCTTTTCACCTGTAATATAAATAGTTAGTGATTTTTGACCCAGGTTACCTTGGGCCCTTTGTATGGCTGATAGGAGAAACTAGAAATAACAGAAAAATCTGGCTGTGATTTATATCCTAAATGATGGTATCTCCTAGGTGGAATGGTCCAGTCAGCTAGGGGATTAAATGATTTCTTAGCAGTATTTAAGTTTCTGTTAAAGTTAAAGTTTTGGTTAAGTCTTCCTGGGTTCAACGAATTTATGTAGGTTCGTCGACCAGAGTTTGACGAATTGGGTTGAGATCGTCGATCTCTGCCCAGAGAATAAACATGTTCATTCTCTGCGCCCCACGTTCTTCGATCTCTGCTCGACGAACCATACAAAGTTCGTCGATCGCAGTTAGACGAATAATGATAACTATAGTTGGCGTCCAGAGCTCGTCGATCTGGGTTCGACGAACTGGCCCCTTTTCATCGATCTGAGGTCGACGAAAATTGCTGAACTTTGTTTTTATTTGGTGTTTTCTGTTTTTCTATTTTGTCCTTAGTTTTAATTTGTTCAAGAATTTTATTTACCTTATTTACTTGATAAGTATTCTTCTTTCCTTTCTCAGAAATAAAGTTTTTGGGTTGTGATAGATGGTTTTTCTGAATAACAGGTGGTTCACTAGATGATGCACCTAATCCTAACTTACTTCCATTAAATCTAGCATTAGATGTGTTAGTGATTTCTGCTAGTTGTTTACTTCTTCCATTTAGTGATTCTTCTAGCTGTTTTGCCTTATTTAATTCATCTTTCAGAAGGTTGATTTGTTCACTAGACATATCTATTATATTTTTTAATTTAGTATTTTCTAATACTAAGCTATCATAGTTAACTTGCTTATCTCTGAGAAGTTTGATTTCCTTCTCAGAGTTGATTAAATCTAAACACATAATTTTAAAATCTGATTTAAAAGATTTTGAATTATAATCAAACCGTGATAATACCTGATCAGCTTCTGATTCAGAAGCTTCCTCATCTTCTGAATCTCCTTCTTCTGAGTTGCTTCTTGAGGCATCAATTGCCATGAGGCAAACCTCTTTTGCTCTTTCTTCTTCTTCATCTTCACTGGAGCTTGAAGATGTTGACTCCTCTTTAGTCTCACTCCAAGTCTCAGCTACAAACCCCTTTTCCTTCCTCTTGTGTTTGCTGGAAGAGGGTTTGCTGGTGAACTGCTTTCTGGAATCCTTTTCCTTTTCTCTTCTCTTCTCTTTCTTCTGATTCTCTGGACACTCAGAGAGGAAGTGCCCAGGCTTTCTACATCCATAACACACCACTTCCTTTGTTGGTGTCTTATCATACTTTGGACTGTCATCCTTTCTTGCTGACTTCCTCCTAAAGTCTTTTCTAGCCATCTTGAAAAATCTCTTAGCCAAGAGACTTATAAGTTCTTCATTTGATGTTGAAGATTCTGATTCTTCTGAAGCTTTGAATGTTATGTTCTGATCTCTTCTGGCTGTAGGAGGTGTTCTTTATTCAGCAGCCTCCCTTGTCTTAATTAACTGCTCATAAGATTTCAGTTTGCTAGTAGAGATTCAGTTGACATCTCATTCAGGCATCTGGCCTCCTTGATGGGCCAAATTCTTGTGTCCCATGAGCTTGGCAAGCACATCAGAATTTTGTCATTCACTTTAGTGAGAGTGATGACCTTGTCCAGAGTTTTTAGCTCATTAATAATTGTGCTTAATCTGTTAGGAATTATTTCATTTGAGTGAGGATTGAATGCTGGAAATGGCTAAGTCTGGAATCGTCGAACGAATAACAAAATTCGTCGAGCTGAGTTACTAGTTCGTCGAACTGAGATTTTGTATTCGTCGACCAGACAGCTTCTGTTCGTCGAGCTGAGTTCCAAGTTCGTCGAGCTGATAACAGAACTTGGAAGCTTTAGAACCTTTGCCTTTTCTGTCTGAAGTTCGTCGAGCTGACAATTACATTCGTCGACTGGAGTTCAACAACAATTCTGGACTTAGTCAAATATTTTGTGTTGACTGATATTCTGTGTGTCGACATGGAAACTTATGGTGTCGACACAGGTGGGTGTCGACTAATTAATCTTTGTGTCGACACAAGTCTTCTGGTGTCGACATAAGTTTTCTGGTGTCGACTTAGTTGGTGTCAACACATGCCCTAAGTGTCGACACAAATCTTCTGGTTCCAGAATTCGTCGACCAAAGAACGCAGTTTGTCGACCTGAGAATTCATCGGTCTGAGAAGTTGACTCCATCGATTTGAGATCTTTTAACAGAAGGTTGTTGTGAACTCGAGATCCAAATTCGTCGAGCTCAGAATCCTGTTCGTCGACCAAAGCCTGAAGTTGGACTTAAAATAATTTGGAGTTATCCTGTCTTCAGTTTGTTGAAGTATCCCAGTTTTCATCGACCAGAGAATGAAGATCGTCGAGCTCAGCTCAGAGAAATATCTCAAAATCATCGAGCTGAGAACGCCATTCATCGACCTGAGTTCGACGAACGTCGAACTCATTTTACTCAGTCTTGAAATCTTCTAAGTCTTGAGTCTCTGATGGTCTTGTTGATAGCTGGTCCATCTGATGTTGACTCTAAGGACTTGGCCTATACTCTAGGACACAACTTTGACCCTAGTTATACATGTTGGGTCACATCATAAGTTAGTGAACCTAGCCCAAATCAACTAGGGATCCAATAATTTGAATCTTCTATAATCAATGCTGACGGTCCTTGAAATTAAACTGCATTGATTTCTTTCCCCAACTGTCCCTTGGAAAAATGGAAAACAATAATTCTGATGAAGGCCGTGATTAATGTACCATCCAACGGTAATATTCAGAGAATATTTTATCATTAATCATTCAGAAATTATTGCCATAGACTAAGGATAGAAGGAATAGATGCTAAGTCTGGAATCGTCGAACTGATGACAGAATTTGTCGAGCTGAGTCCACAGTTCGGCGGGCTGAGTTGCTGTGTTCGTCGATCAGTTAACTTCTGTTCATTGAGCTGAGTTCGAAGATCATCGAGCTGATAACAGAACTGCATGTTTCAGAACTTTTACTTTTCTGCGTCTGAAGTTCGTCGATCTGATAACTGTGTTCGTCGAATGGAGTTCAGCAACTATTCTGGACTTAGAATATTCACAGTTATATCTGAAATAAAAGTTAAAGTCTCCAGAATTCATCGACCTAAGATTTGATTTCGTCGAGCTGAGTTTCTGGAGTTGTCAAATATTCTGTGTGTCGACACAATTACTCCTGATGTTGACACAGGTGGTGTCGACTGATATTCTGTGTGTCGACACAAGTCTTCTATGTGCTGTCGACACATCCTTTCCAAAGTGTCGACTGATGATCTATGTATGTCGACACAAGTGCTGCTAGTGTTGACTTAGTTGGTGTCGACATATACTCTGAGTGTCGACACAAGTCTTCTGTGTGGTGTCGACATAGGTCTTCTGTGTGGTGTCGACATAACCTTTCCAAAGTGTCGACTGATGATCTATGTGTCGACACAAGTGCTGCTAGTGTAGACTTAGTTGGTATCGATATATACTCTGAGATCGTCGAGCTGAGCATGACTATCATCGACCTGAGTTTAACGAACGTCGAACTCATTTTACTTGGTCTTGAAATCTTCTAAGTCTTGAGTCTCTGGCAGTCTTGTTGATAGTTGGTCCATGTGATGTTGACTCTAAGGACTTGGCCTAGACTCTAGGACACAACCATGACCCTGACTATACATGTTGGGTCACATGATCCTAGGTTAGTGACTTAGTGAACCTAGCCCAAATCAAACTAGGGTTCCAACACATTTGGCTAGGGAGAGGAAGTGGTCTAAGATCTTCCGGGTGTGTGGTGGGACCTCCGCGTCAGGTCCTTGGGTCTGTTGCTTGTTTTTTTCCTTTGTTGTTTAACTCGCGGGAGGGAAGTAAGTGCGCGATCACCTCTTCCCCAAGGGTGAACTCCACAGAGACTGTGTTTTCGGTTTCAACAGTGGTAGTCACCTAAAATTAGAAGATATAAACACAACCAATATACAACATAAATAACATAATTCATCGTGGCAATAAGTTCAGTATGCGGGATTTAAAACATAAATCTGACAATTTTTGCTGAAATAAAGCCTTGAATTCCCAGATATGGCAGTATTTGTACTGCATCCAATCTGAATATCATCAATACGTGGATATTAGCAGTGAATATGGTATCATGTAGTAATAGATGACTTGCTTGAGCATATTGTATTAAATAATTTACAATAACAAAAACATTATATTATAATTGTTAAAAAGCCTAAACAAGTAATTATCAAAACAATTGTTTACCTCATTATGACTATTTAAAAAATACATTGTCCTATAAAATTATTCGGTTAACTCCAATAGAAAACATCTATTTGTCTGGACAGAATTTTGCCACCTAAAGCCGTTGTAATCACATTTTGGTGCATGCTTATGCTTTAACAAACATTCTATTGAGAATATTGACATCAATATTCCAGAATTTAAAGAAACATCACTTGCAAAAATAAGTGCATAATGTATTTGATGACATATCCATTTTATATATATGCAGGAATGTTTTGTTATCTCTATACCCGGTTTAGATAAGAATTAGTGAAGATGGAGAATAGAGCTGAGAATGATATATGGTTCTCCACGGTTTCGCGCTTCGAGACGATATCATGGAGAAGACACAAAAAGAAGCAGATTTCAATGCTAAGGGAGATACCTTTGAGAAAGAAGAATTTTCTCAATGATATCGTGCTGATAGGGTTTGTATTACCGTTGAGCATGCGTAGTGGCAGGATTTTAAATTTGGCGGTGGCGCATAAAGACCTGTCTATTCTTTCAATTCCTGCCCATACTTTGACAAGACTTATTCTAATCAATTGATCTTTATAAATGTCAAAGGTATATAAAAAATTAGGGCAGTCAAACAATACCTTTTGCTCAATCCTGCTGAATAGTGAAAAAATAGAGATGGTGCAAGAGCATGCTTTCTCTGAAGTGATTCAGATAGAGCAAGGTGGAGTCAAACTTCAAAACTCCAATCAAGTCATCTTCCTGGAGAAGAAGATCAAGAAGAAGAGCCCTAGATCTATTCTACCTGAAGAATTTCTCTAATCAGGGGTTGCTTCAAGAAGATTGCTTTCACAACAAAGATAACTGAAAACTCAGAAATATCAAGGTCCATTTTGTATATTCTTTAGTTGTATTCATTTACAAATATCCATCTATAGGATATAGTGATAGATCAGAGTTGTAGGGTCGTTGCCTAAGGTAGGGTTGTTGAGCCTAAGGTAGGGATGTTGAGCCTGAGGTAGGTCTGTTACCTGCGGTAAGGCTATTGTGCCTGAGGTAGGATCTCTTTGTAGATCTGAGGTAGGCGACTAGTCGGGTCTCTGAGCTGTAGGAGTTGGAAAACTCTGAGTTGTAAGGCTATTGTGCTCGAGGTAGGGTCTTGGAGTTGACTCAAGAGATTCTAGGGAATCTTTGTTGTAAGCTCTTGAAGTTAAGTATTGGAGAAGTTTGCTAAGTCTAGCACACTGCTAGGTAGGCACAAAGGGGCAGTAAATGTACCCATACCCTGGGGAACCACTATAAATTAGTGTGTGTTATGCGATGTACTTGATTGTTTATGCTTTATAATTCTTATAACTGCTGAAATCTAAAAAGGAACTAACATGTTACTGGACCACCTAGTAACCACTTATAGCTAAGTTAGACTACCTACATTCTTTCAAGTGGTATCAGAGGTAGGTTGGTCAAAATAAGACTTAACAGTCTAACCAAAATCCTACAAGGGTAGTCAATCTAATCACTATGACTTCAGTTGATAGACATAAGGAGTTGAGCTCAATGAAGCTCCACATATGCATAAAGGAGAACTTTAAAAAATGGAAGAAAATGGTAAAGATGTTCAAGGAAGCCATAGACCCTAGGATTTATATCATAATTGAGGAGGGTCCATTCATCCCCATGAAGGCATCCACCATTGATACTAATTTGCAGGTCCCAACGAAATATACTGACATGACTGGGGATGAAATTGTACTAGCTACCATAGATAAGAGAGCCAAAAATATAATGGTCGATGTAATTGATGATTCCACATTTCAAAATCTGATTCACTGCTAAACAATAAAGGAAATACAGAGTACACCTATTGTGTTTATGGATGGGACTGAGGAAGTCATAGATGACAAAAAAATCCCTACTCAACCAAGGGCATGAAGCCTTCAAGTAGGGCAAAAAGGATATCATAGCCGAGTGTTATAAGAAGTTCTTTAAAATAGTGAATGAGTTGAAGACTTATGGAAGAGTCTTCACATATTGTAAAAGTGAGGGTTAGATCTGATATACTCTAGAGGTGGGGGGGGGGGGTGAATAGAGTATCTTTAAACCTTTTTGCTGTTTATAAACTTTTCAGAGTAGAGCAAATAATAGATACTAATATTTACTGTAAGCAAAAGGACAACCTAAGATAAAGTAATCTAACACATCCACAGCAAGACTAAACTAACACAGACACAACAAGAACAAAATGAAGAGGGGCAACCAGACAATACAAGAACTTTAATAGTGGTTCCCAAACCTGTGTACATCCACTCTTCTACCACCCTTGTAGGAATCCACTAGCAGGTTTTGATCAGGTGACTACCACCAATGAGCTTTTGATCAGGTGCTCAAAAACCAACCCAAGTCTTTTGATCAGGAGACTTGCAACCAAGGAATAACTTTTGAAGGGAGTTAAAGAACCCTTTGTACAATGAGGGGGTGAGAGATTTATGGTGTCTTCTCTTTCTCAAAACAACTGAGAAGACAAGTGGATCTTGATGTTGTCAAAGCTCCCCCTAAGATATTGATTTGTTCAGGAAGATTGGAGCTTTGCATCAGGGTGTAGGTATTCTATCTTCAGCCTTGATTTGAACAGATCCAGGAACTTCTTGACTGATAGAAGTTTGTTATCCTTGAAGAATCCTGGAGTGAAGGTTAAAGAAGACTCTTGATTTGGAATGAATGTTCTTCTTCTTCAACACTGTCAAGGTGAAAATAAGATTGTTTTCTGCACAGAGAAGGATTAGAATGTGATTGTTGTTGATCTTCTCTGTGTGCCTTGTATTCTCTTTCTAGTCTGGACTGCCTTTTTTTGTTGTTAAAAAGAGAGAAAATATCTTTTATATGATCAGTCGAATTTCTCCTTTGAATTTTATTTTGAATTCCTTTTGCATTAATTGCTGACGGCCTATAGAATGTAACACAGCTGGATAGAATACATGCATTAATGGATTTCCCCAACTATCCTATTGAAAAGCGACAAGCAATAATCCTGATGAATAACATAATCAATGCTACTTCTAACGGTTATATTCAGAGAATATTAAGCATTGATTATTTAGGAATTACTCCAATAAAATAAGGACAAAAGAAGGAAAAATCCAAGTCTGGAACTGCACAGAACTCGTCGAGCAGAAAACAAATTTCGTCGAAATGAGTCCAGAGTTCGTCGATCTGAGAAATCTTGTTCGTCAACCTGGGGATCCATGTTCGTCGAGCTGAGAACTAAGTTCGTTGACCTGAGATCAGCTAACTGCTTTCTGTAAAGAACTTCCCATTTCTATGCTCTAAGTTCGTCGGGCTGATAATGCATATTCGTCGTCCTGAGTTCAGAGAAAGGATTCTGGACTTAATGTGTTGAAGTTGAGCTTCCAGAAATCGTCGACCTGAGCTTGAATATCGTCGAGCTCAACTCAGAGAATTTACTCTGAGGTCGTCGAGCGGAGCATGACTTTCGTCAAGCTGAGTTCGACGAACGTCAAACTCACTTTTCTGAACTTGATTTTCTTCCAAGTCTTGTGTCTTCTGTTGGCTGGTCCATGTGTGGTTGTTTTTAAGGACTTAGCCTAAACTCTAAGACAAAAAGACATGACCCTGACTATACAAGGTGGGTCAAACATCCTAATTAGTGATCCTAGCCCAAATCAAACTA
Source organism: Platanthera guangdongensis (assembly GCA_039583875.1). NCBI lineage: Eukaryota > Viridiplantae > Streptophyta > Magnoliopsida > Asparagales > Orchidaceae > Platanthera > Platanthera guangdongensis. The sequence continues at coordinate 118,852,068 of CM077167.1, read as the reverse complement.
GGGATCCAACAATCTCCCCCTATTTGAGTGAGGTCACTAATACAAACACAAATAAAAACAATCACAAAGCAGGAAGATATATCTGGCAGGAAAATTGAAAATATGCAGCAAATATTTATACAGTGTAGCTTTGTGACAGGATATAAACAATTTAAGACATACAAAAAAACTGAACAGCTTATACTCATTTCTTCTTCTTTATCTCCTTTTACTTATCCTCCTTTGCTTTATCAGCAGACTGAGTGAATTTGATCTCCTTGTTAGGATTAGTTGCTTGACTCTTTGTCATAGTCATACCAGTAGCTCCAATGATGTTGAGGGAAGTAGCCCTTGGCACAACAACCTCTGGATATAATTTCATATAATAATCTACATTAAAGAACTTATTAGCTTTTGCAAACCTATTTAATTCTTCTTTCCTGTATTTTGACATTGTTGAATATTGTGAGGAATCCTTTCCTTTAGCTTTGGTCTTGTTTATCATAGATAAGCCAACCAGTTCTTAAAACCTGGCCATGCTGACAGTGGTTGCTGTTTCAGGATCCTCAAAAGGAATAAGAGAAGATACAGGCTTCTTTGGACTGTCAGTTTTTTGAGATTCTGGATCTTGTTGTAGATGTTACTGAGGTTGTTAATGTTGATGCTATTGATATTGCTTGCCTGAGGAGTACCTGTGATGGCTGCTTCCAGAGTAAGAGGAGGATCTACCCTGCTATCTCTGATAAGTTTAATATTGGGTAGATCTCTAAGAAGAAGTGCCTGAAGCACCAACAATAGGTGGAGGAGGATGAGGATCTTTCCTGTATCTTTGAGGAGGAGGAGAATACTTGCTGCTTTTCTTTCTGTTTTTCTGATGATTCTTGGACAACCACATCCAAGATGGTATGCCCTTGTAAGGAGTGATATTCTGAAGAATATAATATGGAGTATCATGAGTTTGGTTTTGTTTTAGAGCAGCAGCTGGAGGGGATTTCCTTTTCTTAGAGATTTTCTTCTTGAACTTTGGCTTATCATCAGAATCATCCTCCTCATCTTCATCATCAGAAGATCCTTGAGGAGTATCATATAAGGCATTTATTTCTTTTAAAGCTTCAGCAGATATCAACAATTTTTCAGCTTGAGGAGGAGTTAAATCTCGAGTTGGAGGACTATGTAAAGCAGTGCCTTCAGCAACTAATTTATTTTCATCTTCTATATCTGCCATGATCAACTCATCTAGATCAGGCATGAGACTATCATCCATCTTGAATGTTGGAGGAGAGATGGATTTGTGAGGTGATGAAACAATGAAAGGATCTGCTCTTGGTGGAGATGGAATAACTGGAGCCTCTGTTCTTGCAAAACTGGCATTGAGTTGCATGACAACTTTGGGGCTTATTGGGGAGGTATATGGAACTATAGCCATATAAGGCTTTGTAACACCCCGAAACTCAAAGGAGCGACGAGAGGCGTTTTGGGCCAAATCTGGAATTTGGCAGGGGGCACACGGCCTGGGACACGGGCGTGTCCCAGGGGGTGTCAGGCTCGAGTTGACGTTTTGGCCGCAAGGTCGACGAAATTTGGAGTCGACGATCGTCGAGCAGGGAACACGGCCTGAGACACGGGCGTGTCTCAGGGCGGGTCGAGCCCGTGTCGACGATCGGCCCGGGGAGTCGACGAACTTCGCTCGATGATGTATCGAGACAAAGCACACGACCTAGGATACGGGCGTGTCCAAGGCCATTTCCTGTGGTCGACGAACTTCGCTCGATGAAGTGTCGAGACCGTGAACACGGCCTGGAGCCCAGGCATGTTCGGGTGTGACACAGGCGTGTGACATTGGACACGGGCGTGTCCAAGACCCGTGTGAGTCTCGGATCATTTTCGGGGCTGTGTCGATGGGGGCACATAGCCGACCATACGACTGTGTCAGCTGGAACACGAGGGTGTTAGGTCGAACACGGGCATGTCAGATACCCGTGTGTATTTCGAGACGCGTCGATTTTGACGGCGAATGAGGGATACGGCCCTGGACACGGGCATGTCACAGGCCGTGTTCGGCCCAGGTTTTACTTTTCAGCTACGAATCGTAGCCATTCGTTTCCTTATTTTGGGATCCGACGGTTGGGGGTTGTTCCTACTGGGATATACCCGGGATTGGGCCTTTGAAACCCTCATTTCACTTGAGGGGTTCTCTTTCTAAAGTCTAGAGAGAGAGAGGAGAGCAAAGGAGGAAGAAGAAGCTTAGATCCGGTCTTTGGAGGAGCTTCGGAGCTCCAAATAGCGAACCGACTTCGGATCTACAGAGGCAAAGAGAGTGCAGTGCTTTTCATCCGCTTACATTTCCATGGCGCTAAGGAAGAATGCTAGGGTAACGATTCTCTACTTGAGCATGTGAAGCTCTCCTTCTTTGCATAGGAAGCCCGCTCTCGCGAGTTTGCGGTGAGTTGGAGGCGTTCCTTTGGGTAGATATGTAAAGTCCCCGTTGTTTAGAGTCTATAAACGAGAACGGACATAAGAATGATGTGTGAAGCCTACCCGGACATGTTGGTCTGGATCGGTGATGTGGCATTGCATAAATGCCGGAGAAGACTCTGTGCGATTATTTGTTTTTCGGGTTTTCTACGTGGTAGATTGCAACATGGAGCCTTGGGGATTAACCCTAAAGTGCACCCGGAAAACTGGACGGATGCGTGATCTTGCCAACTTGGAGGCCTGGGAGCCAACTTGAACATAACCAGGTTATGTGATTTTGTGATGGAAACGGGACTCGGGAGAAGTTTGACCTGCGCATATGTTTTTAATTAACGTTGCGATGTGAGCACGGGTTAGATGGAACCGTACCCGCTCTATGTCATTCGGATTAGAGCCGTTGGCATAGATGAGGGTCTTCGGCGGTCTATGGTTTTAATTACCGTGACCCATGCCGGGAAGACAAATTGCTCATTGTTAGGCCGTCCTGGGGACGGTGGTGAGTCGGTGGGCTTTGACCGTGTTCACCGAGAATGTGCCCTGAGTGCACGGGGTGTGTGGCCGTGAGAGCCTACGCCTGTGATGAAATGTATATTTATACACTGCTTGGTTATGCTAATAAGTGCAGGGAAGGAGCATTGCCGCAACCAAATTGGGGGCGAGATCGTTATAATTTGGTCAGCATTGCTGACCGTTGCTTTTGTTTGCCACCGTACGGTGGTTTGTTGCTTGCAGGTGCTGCTGGACCGAGCAGTCAATAGCGGGCTAAAGCCCAAATTGCGAAGCTGGCCCTTGAAGGCCTAATTGAAGTGTTTACTTGCTTTTATTCTTGTATGACCGGCCTGCGTGCCGTGGTTTGTAAAACATGTAATTTGAAATAAACCTTTTGTAAGGCCTTAATGCCAGTACTTGTGTATGTACTACATTCCTATTTGGTGTATTAGTGGACATTCATGCTTGGTGCTGGGTTCTTTTAATTGCAACTTATAAAACTGCTTCCGCTAGAATGCTCTGTGTAGGACGTTATGATTGGTTGGATGGTTTCCATTGAGTAACCACCCAGTCTGTCTGTGGTATATGGCGTCGGGCCCCGGCCGGACCTACTGCTATATGCTATGCGACGGATAAGGGGTGTTACAATTTGGTATCATATTACTGGTTTTGGTCGGGCTAAAGATGAATTCGTGGCTGAATTCTTTTTAAGGGGTGGTGAGCACATGTGTGTGCGTCATCATTATAACAATAAAAGGACCCATGAATGTCCACTTAGGAATGGAAATACACGTGTTTGGGGAACTTGTGTGTTATTATAATTACTGTTTGCAATTTTATTTGGTCGCTTAACAGTATTTTGTACCACTATAGGTGACCAGAAGTGGTGCTGGGCTGTCGAAACGTCGAGTTTTTGAGGCTAGCAGTGCACCTTATGAAGCTCCTGCAACACCTCCATCGGCTGAGACCATACGTTTGGTGGCCGAAGCAGTGTTGGCCATGATTAATGCACAACCTGCAAGGCAAATGCAGCTGCCCGCTCCTACGATGGAGCAGATACCTCTTCCAGAGGTTGAGCCGAGGAGAGTGGAACAGGTAGTAGTGGAGCCGGTGGTGCAAAGGAGGGCAACCGAGAGACAGCTCAAACATGTCATGAGCTTTAATCCTTCGGTATTCTCGGGGTTGGGAACTTCATCTCAAGCTGAAGACTGGCTCTCTAGGGTGAAGAGAGTCATCACAGCAACAAAGACGGAGGAGTGGCAAATGACCACCATTACTATGTTCCTTCTGGACGGTGAAGCGAGATTGTGGTGGGAAGGTTTGGAGCCGCATCTATTGAGAGGTAGACAACTTATTGATGTCTCGATGGAGGAGTTCTCGAGACTATTCTTGGCTAGACACCTCCCTTCGGCGCAGAGGATAGCGTTGGAGAACGAGTTCTTGAAGTTGGTTCAAGGGGAAAGTAGCGTGGATGAATATCTCCACGAGTTTACTCTATTGAGTCAATATGCTAGCTCCACCATTGTGGATGAGGAGCGCAAGATGAATCGATTCTACGAAGGGCTGAGAGATGATTTGAGGTTACTACTCTCAGGGCTGATGACACAGGGTTTCTTGACCTTGGTCAACACAGACCGGTCCTTGTAGAAGGACATGAAGAATGTTCAAGCGAAGAAAAGCGTTGGTGATAAGAAGTCTGGGTTCAAAGTGCCGACTACTTCAAAGTCCTGCTATCAAAGATTCTTCAAGAAGCATAGGACTTCGGGTCCAGCTCCCTCTTCTGGTGCTTCTGGGGCGACTACGTGTCGGACCCTAATATAAAATTATTTGCGGAGAAGGGGGGTTATGCATGGAGAAGACAAAGTTAAGGGAGGAGAAGGTGAAAGTGTAGTTGTGAGTTGTTCTCCGATTCTATATTCGATGAAGGCAAGTATACCTTGTCGCATATAGTATAAGATATTAAGTTTAATATCAAGGTCGTATTACACGGGGCAAATTAAGTACTTCTACTTCAAGGAGTTACTATTATCTTATCAATTAAAAGTTGTTTTGGGGTTGCTTACTAAATTAGAGAAGTGAGAATGTTTTGCTTGCAAATTAGAGAAAAGCTAAATGATAATTAAGCGATAGTACTCGATCGAGAATCACCTCGGCTTAAGTTGATCAAAAGATGCAATAATAAACTTTTTAAATTAATAAGGCAAGAGACCTTGACCGCGGAGGTTCTAAAAGCAAGAACATGCTTCTCTCGAAGTCATGCCCATCTGAGTTTAGGAAGGTCCGACCGAACTTTCGTCCGAATCGGAGGCCTAAAACCCGCTTTATGCTGCGAACCCCTCATTTGGATTTTACTCCAATCCGGGAGATTTGAACGTCTGCCTCTCTCGAGGGGTGCGAACAACTCCATTTATTCTTGAGTGCTCATTTCAAACTTTCGGCCTCTCGGCTAGCCCAGAATGAAAGCAAAGGTGGAGAGTATATATCGATGATATACCTCCAACCCGTGATAAATCAAGAGTAATTCAAGGCTAAACCCTAAAAAGAAAAGGTAAGATTCAAAGCATCATAACCTAATCACTCGAACCTCGGATCATCAAGATCGAGTACATGGAGGATTAGTTAATCATGGTGAGGTGGAAGAGGGGGGATGAGTAGTAAAGCATAAAAACACAAAGTAGTAAAGAGAAGAAAACAAGAGCACTTTTATTAAAATTAAAGCGAGCTTACAGCATGAAAATGAACGAGATTACAAATGCATGGAATTGAAAATCCTATTCTGGCCCTATCATTAGCAACTAAAGCATTAACAAAAGCTATTGCAAAAGCTTAAATAAACTAGGATTAAGAAAAATACAAAGTAAGAGAGAGAGAAAGAGGGGAAAAGCATAAAAAAGAACATTAAACAAAGGGGCAGAACCTCCCCCTCTCAGCCAAAAAAGTGATCCTGAACCCTTGGGGAAGGGCTCAATTTATAGATTTTTTTCGGGATGGGTCACACCCCCCTGACACGCCCTGGTCGGGCGTGTACCTGGGGCGTGACACGGTCGGTGCGACTTTTTTGTGCTGAAATTAATTGCTGGAGTTGACGGGTGTGGTTGTTGAAGTACACGCCCATATGTCACGCCCGGGTCGGGCGTGACCCGGGGGCGTGACACATTCGGTGCGACGGTGGAGCGAGAAAAACGAGCGCGTTACGACGATTCCTCGGAACCTGGGGACACGCCTCTGGAACACGCCCGTGTCGGATGTGACACAGGCGTGACAAAGGGAGTGTACACTAAGTTTCCACGGAATGCAGTTTCGGACCAATTGCTTCATTCCTCTGGGTTACACGCCCTAGGTACACGCCCGGGTAGGGTGTGACCCGGGGGCGTGTCCCAGCAAAATTCGGCTGTAAGCCGTGAAAACCTGCAAAAAGCAGAAAAATGCATTAGCGACAAAAATATATACAAAGGGGAATCAAAATAAGCACTTTACAAGACATGATTTGCTTTAAAACCCTGAAAATACCCTAATAAAATTGACTGCAAACCGTATTATCAAATTCCCCCAAGCTTAAGTTTTGCTTATCCCCAAGCAACGATATAAAAACTAGCTAATCATAAAAAGTGACTAATTCAAAAAGTTTTAATCATGGTTACACAAGTACTATGCGAAATTCCAGGTAGAGAGAATGTAAAACGTAAATCTAAAACAATTATTTTGGTATGGTTTAACTTTTATAAACTTTACTTAATGAAAATAAATCATCCAGAATTTTGACGAGATTCTTTAAATAGATTTAAGCAAGGCAACGAAAATGAAAAGAACGTATTGAGTTGTTACTAGATCCAAGCAACGCATTATAATTATATCAATTAAAAAACAAAAATCTAAGTTTAAATCTAGAACTAAAACTGATTTACTTTTCTTCTTTTCGTAGCTGTTAAATAAGATTTAAAAAGACGTGAATCAAAAGGACTTAATAGGACCGAAACGTTTGGTTTAGGATCATGAATAGGAGTGAAAGTCAAAGATAAACATGGAGGCTTAAAATCACACTAAACCAAAACAAAGAGTTTCAAAAAAAATTTTATTTTAAACAAAATATATATTTTTTCTTTCTTTATTATTATTTATTATTTTTTTCTTCATTTTTTTTCTTTTTTCAAAACAAAGGCCATAAATTTTTTTCTTCTTTCTTTCATTTTGAATTGGCCAAATAAAATCAAACATTGCTTTTGAGTACACGTTTTTCAACAATTTCTCCAAAGATAACACAAAATTTCCTATCATGATTATGAAAATTTTTGAATGAAACTCAAAAAAATAAATAAAATTAGCGTGATTAGATAGGTAGGAATTTTGGCTTTGGTGAAAATGAAATGCTATGTGGAGTTATCAAACGAAATTGGAAAAAAAGGCTCAAAAGTGGCTAACTAGTGGTAAAAGATTTTAGGTTGTCAGGAAAGCTCAAACGTAAACAAAAATGGCCTAAATTATTTTCACGTTTTTTAAATTTATTTAAAACATAGATTGAAAAATTTCAAAAAGCAAGTCCGAGAAAATAAAAGAAGATTGATGAAATTATCTTGAAAATAGAAATAATATGTGACTTGGATCGTTCATATCTACTACGTTATTCAAAAGTTGTCCTTACAAAAATTATCTAAAAACGAAAAGGAAAATAGTGGATGATGAATTTTAGAGAAAGTAAAGAAAATAAAGAACGAAAAACCATAATAGAAATGCGCATTTTAGAGAAATATTTCACCTTAACATGCTACCGTGAATTAGAAACACAGCATGACCAACATTTTACTTGTGAAATATGATTAAAAAAATGATTAGAAAAATTATAATTAACTACGTTGTTTATAAAGAATTTTGAGAAAAACAAAACACAAACATGGGGTACTATTGAAATACCAAAATGCAGCTATATATATATTTTTTGGATTTTTGAAGAATATTTACAAAAAGTAAAAGATATTTACAAAAAGCAAAAAGAAGGAGGAAGTCCTCCCCCAAGCTTAAAATCTACATTGTCCTCAATGGAGAAGGAGGTTGGAGAACGAGAGAAAATTAAAGTACAAAAATGAAAGACAGAACTTCCCCGGTTTTATTTTGCAGCGAAAGCTGAGTGATGCCGCTCCCCAGTGCTTGTGCTGTGGATCTTCAGGAAAGGTCTTCTGTTGGACTTTGTGATGGATTTAGCAGCATTGTCGGCGGTAATTTTAGAAGCCTCAACTTGTGGAGCCGTCCGGGGCAAAAAGTGTAAAATAAAGAAAACAGAAAAATGATTTGGGTTGCCTCCCAAGAGCGCCCTTTGTTTATAAAGGTCGTTTGAGCTCGACCAAAAGAATATTGTCCAACAATAAGAAGTCTTTAATTATTACAGTCCAAATGAAGGAGAAATGAAATAGTTCATGAATTCGATAGCAATAATTGTTCCGTCGCAGTATTAAGTAAATCGTTAAGCAAATAGAGTTTTAATCGCTGACCATTTACCTTGAATTCACCCTTATCCAGGTGCGAAATGAGAACCGTCCCATACGGCCAAGCCTCTTTAACAATAAAGGGGCCGGACCATCGCGATTTTAATTTACCTGGAAAGAGGCGAAGCCGAGAGTTATAAAGAAGGACGAGATCGCCCGGCGAAAAAGATTTAGGAAATTTAATATTTTTGTCATGGTAGAACTTTGTTCGCTCTTTATAAAGCCTATTACTCTCGTAAGCATTCACCCGCCATTCGTCGAGTTCATTGAGCTGAAATTTACGGTGTTCGGCGGTTAGGGTGGGATCTAGATTTAATGTTTTGAGGGCCCAAAACGCACGGTGCTCTAACTCAACTGGAAGGTGGCAAGCCTTACCATAAACCAATCGATACGGCATGCAGCCGATGGCGGTCTTATATGCCGTTCGATAGGCCCATAGGGCATCATCTAGTTTTAGTGCCCAATCCTTCCTGTTTAAGGATTCAGTTTTCTCTAAAATACGTTTCAATTCTCGATTAACAACCTCGACTTGACCGCTCGTCTGGGGGTGATAGGCGGTGGAAAGTTTGTGCGTTACTCCATATTTTGCCAAAAGTTTGTGAAGTCGATGCCCCAAAGATCGAAGATTTCACATTCGAGGAAAATATTTTGAGGCATCTTGTCCCGCCATGAGATATTGCCTGCCCGCTGGCAACTATCGCAAGTACTCACTAGGGTGTGAGCATCCTTGAATAGCGTGGGCCAAAAGAAACCTACCTCTAGCACCTTTCTTGCGGTGCGGTTCGCTTGATAATGACCACCTGTTGGTCCTTCATGGCAATGTACCAATATTTGCACTCCTTCCTCACTCGAAACGCAACTCCGCACTACCTGATCCGCACAGATTCTGAATAAGAAAGGGTCTTCCCAAAAGTAATTCTTTAAATCAGAAAAGAATTTCTTCTTTTTCTGGCTTGAGAATTCCTTTGGCAAAACCCGAGCCACTAAATAATTGGCAAAGTCGGCGAACCAGGGCACGGGATAATCTTTTGAATTTGCGAGAGTGAAGAGGCGCTCTTCAGGGAATTTATCGTTAATGTCGGCTTCCACTAATGTTTCGCTGGCAGGGTTTTCTAAACGAGATAAATGGTCGACCGCCAAATTTTCGGCCCCTCTTTTGTCCCGGATTTCTAAATCAAACTCCTGCAAGAGGAGGATCCATCGCAAAAGGCAGGGCTTTGCGTCCGCTTTGCTAAATAAAAAATGAAGAGCTGAGTGATCCGTAAAGACGATTACTTTGGAGAGGGTGATATAAGACCTAAACTTATCAAAGACAAAAACAATTGCTAGGAGCTCTTTCTCGGTGGTGGTGTAGTTGGCCTGTGCAGACGGGAGTGTCTTGCTTGCATAATAAATCGGGTGGAAGAATTTATCCACTCGCTGGCCTAAGACCACGCCTACTGCAGTGTCACTAGCATCACACATGATTTCAAAAGGGAGCGACCAATCCGACGCAACTAGAATTGGAGAGTTTACTAATTTTTCTTTTATTAAATTGAAAGCAAGAAGACAATCGTTGTTAAAAATGAAAGGTGACTCTTTCTCGAGAAGATGGGTTATCGACTTCGTTATTTTGGAAACATTTTGGATAAAACGCCGATAAAATCCCGCGTGCCCAAGAAAACTACGAATGTATTTAATATTCGTTGGAGGGGGGAGCTTTTCAATAATTTCGATCTTGGCCCGGTCGACCTCGATCCCCTTGCCTGAAATCTTATGGCCGAGGGCCAATCCCTCTCGGACCATAAAATGACATTTCTCCCAGTTGAGGGCTAAGTTAGTTTCCTCACAACGAATCAACACGCGCTCGAGATTTTTTAAACAATTTGCAAAAGAACTACCAAACACAGAGAAGTCGTCCATGAAAACTTCCATTACTTCTTCTACCAACTCGTCGAAAATCGCCAGCATACATCGCTGAAATGTAGCCGGCACATTACATAAACCAAATGGCATCCGTCTGTAAGCGAAGGTGCCAAAGTGATAGGTAAAGGTAGTCTTCTCCTGGTCTTCAGGTGAAATAGGGATTTGGAGGTACCCCGAGAGACCGTCGAGAAAGCAGTAGAAGGAGTGACCGGAAAGTCATTCTAAAATTTGGTCGATAAAGGGGAGCGGGAATTTGTCTTTTCGGGTGGCATCATTGAGTTTGCGGTAATCAATGCACATCCGCCATCCCATAATAGTACGGGTTGGAATTAATTCATTATTTTCATTGGCCACTACCGTGACCCCGCCTTTCTTTGGCACGACCTGGACTGGGCTTACCCAAGTACTATCGGAGATGGGATAGATAATTCCCGCATCTAGAAGCTTAATAACCTCAGCCTTCACGACATCCTTCATGTTTGGATTTAAACGTCGTTGGGGCTGGATAGTACTACGAAAGTTATTATCTAAGAAGATCTTGTGTGTACAGAATGATGGGCTAATCCCCTTAATATCGGATAACTGCCACGCAATTGCATGGCGGTGATTTTGCAAAACTAAAGTCAACTCAGAAATTTCTGAGTTACTCAGATCCGAGGAGATAATAACCGGTAGCTTATTGTCATTTTCGAGGAAAAGATACTGCAGATGAGGGGGGAGTTTCTTAAGCTCCAATATGGGTGGTTCCTCGTAAGAGGTTTTGAATTTTATGGTGTCCATGAGAAGCGATTCAGGGAGGGTGGTGCGAGAGACTTCCTCTAAGCAGAAGAGCTCAGTGATAAGAGATTCATCAAATGGTGAAGAAACTAATTCCAAAGGCACAAAAAATTCATTTTCGAAGAATTCCTCTAGATAAAAGCAGGAATCATCTTGCTCTAGGGTGTTGCGCATGGAGGGATTAATGCTGAAAGTGATTTCATCATCTCCAACCCGAAGGAGGAGCTTTCCATCACTAACATCAATGATAGCACGAGAGGTGGCAAGGAAGGGGCATCCGAGTATCAGGGGTACATCGACATCCTCTTCGATGTCTAGGATGACAAAATCCACCGGAAAGATGAATTTGTCCACCTTGACCAAGACATCCTCCACAATCCCTATCAGATATTTCACAGAACGATCGGCTAGCTGAATGCTCATATGAGTGGGGTTCGGAGATCCTAGACCTAATTTTTTAAAAATCGAAAAGGGTATGAGATTTATGCTTGCTCCCAAGTCCGCCAACGCATGTTTGACCAACGAATTACCGAATAGGCAGGTGATGGAGAACCTTCCCGTGTCATTCACTTTGCGGGGTAATTTGTTGAGCACAACCGTGGAGCATTCTGTATTTAAGGAAATATGCGAAATATCCTCGAGCTTTTTCTTATTTGATAGGAGCTCCTTGAGATATTTCACGTATTTCGTCATTTGAGAGATAGCCTCGCAGAACGGCACGTTTATATGAATTTTTTTTAGAATTTCTAAAATTTTTTTGTAACTTTCTTCAGCGTGTTCATTTTTAAGTTTAGACGGATACAGTAATTTTGAATTATATGCATGTGGCGTAGGCGTAGTAGGCAAATTTGAAGCTAAAATAACAGGAGGAGAGAGAGGAGAAGGGAGAGGTACCATAGGTTCGCTTGGTATAGCAACTTCTTTTCCACTGCGAAGGGTAATGGAGTTTGCACTTTCTCTTGGATTTTTCTCGGTATTGCCTGGCAAAGCTCCTTGTTGCCGATCAGAGATTATCTTGGCTAGCTGTCCCACTTGGTTTTCCAAGTTTTTGATGGACCCAGCAATATTCCTGATATTTGTTTCATTTGTAGCAACGTAATTGGCAAAGACGTCTTCTAATGAAGAGGGCTTTGCCTATTGCGGTTGGAAACCGGGTGGATTTAAATTTAAGGGCGGAGCTAGATTAAATGTTTGGCTATGATCATGAGGGGGGTTATGGGGGCGTTGAGCATTTCCTTGGTTGCTCCATGAGAAATTCGGATGGCTCCTATAACCCGCATTGTAAGTGTTATTGTACGGTGCGTTGTTCGGCTTATAGGAGGGCCGAGGAGCATTTCCCATGAAGTCAACATGCTCTTCTGTAAAAGCAGAGTTATTATAATTATTAAACCAAGGAGGAGTGAAGGAGGAAGCAGTCATCTCCGCCACCTGCTTTGTTAACCGCTCAATTTGGAGGGCAAGATTTGAAGTAGCGTCAATTTCAAAGACTCCCACTGGTTTGTTAGCCCGCACGCCGGGTGCATTCCATTGATACGAATTCATAGCCATTTCCTCAAAAAGTTCCTGAGCGGCCTTTGGGGTTTTGTTATTTAGTGTTCCCCCAGCGGCCGCGTCGATCATTTGCCTTGTTAAGGAATTTAAGCCGTTATAAAATATTTGCACTTGTTGCCAAATTGGAAGCGCGTGGTGTGGGCACCTTCGCAATAGCTCCTTGAAGCGCTCCCATGTATCGTAGAGAGTATCCGAGTCTATTTGCATGAAAGATGTAATATCTGTGTGCAATTTGGCGGTCTTAGCAGGTGGGAAATACTTGGTAAGAAATTTCCCTGCCATCTCGGCCCCACGTGGTGATGGACCCTCTAGGAAGAGAGCTCAGCCACTGCTTGGCCTTTGACTGCAAAGAGAAAGGGAAGAGACGTAATCGAATGGCATCATCTAAGACTCCATTGACTTTAAAAGTATCACAGATTTCGAGAAAATTTGCAATGTGATAATTTGGATCCTCGTCCGGGAGACCATCGAAGGTTACCGACTGCTGCACCATTTGGATGATGCTGGACTTGATCTCAAAGTTATTGTTCTCCACTGTGGGGCGAACAATACTTGATTGTGTACCCTCCAGGTTCGGCCTCGCATAATAGGACATAGTCATTTGTTGGGCCTCATTTGGGTTGGGCGGATTAGGATCCATCGTTTCTGTGGCAGTGTCCCCGATCGACTCTTCGATGCCTAAATGCGATTCCTGGTCACGAGAACGGAGGCGACGCAAAGCGGTGCGCTTTATCTCAGGATCAAAAGGAATAATTGATGAGCTTTCTCGGGTCATACACTTAAAAAGAGAGAAAGAGGGGGAAGAGATAAAATCGTTACGAGAGAGAGAGAAAAGGAAAAATGATAAAATTAATAGCTATCCTTTTTTTTCAAAATATCAAAACAAATTCCCCGGCAACGGCGCCAAAAACTTGATATACAATTATTAGCGGAGAAGGGTTTATGCATGGATAAGGCAAAGTTAAGGGAGGAGAAGGTGAAAGTGTAGTTGTGAGATGTTCTCCGATTCTATATTCGATGAAGGCAAGTATACCTTGTCGCATATAGTATATGATATTAAGTTTAATATCAAGGTCGTATTACCCGGGGCAAATTGAGTACTTCTACTTCAAGGAGTTACTATTATCTTATCAATTAAAAGTTGTTTTGGGGTTGCTTACTAAATTAGAGAAGTGAGAATGTTTTGCGTGTTTTGCTTGTGGGAAGCCGGGGCACTTTACCCGTGACTATTGGAGTGGATGTCCCAAGTCCGAAAGAATGCCGGGAGCAACTTATGAAGAGAAGGGCAAGGCGGTGGAGTGAACCGCGTCCCATTATGTTCCGGCCCAACCAAGGGTGTATAATCTTGACCAACAGGAGGCCATCAAATAGGCGGATGTGGTGACAGGTACGGTTTAATTTATAGCATGTTAATTCCTTGAAATACTTGTTATGCACATGTTACCTTACCACTGCTTGTTTAGGATTTGTTTTGATTTGTGAAAATCCGGCAAGAGCACTCTTCGATACGGGAGCTTCACACTCCTTCTTATCCGAAGGATTTATATCATGCATCGGAGTACCTTCTTCGATGACGAAGGATAAGTTGGATGTGTTGTTGCCCAATGGGTGTTCGATGCGCGCGGATAGAATCTGCGGTGTTAAGATTCGCATTGAAAATCAGGAATTCGATCTACAAGCGTCGTTACTTCTGTTGGTGGAGTTCGACGTTATATTCGGCATGGACTGGCTCTCGGAGCAGCAAGCCTATATTGATTGTGGTCGCAAGGAAGTCAAGTTGGGAGCAAGTCGTGCAATGACTTTTACGGGCTTGAAGGGGTCGAGCAAGACATTGATGTCTGCTCTTCAGGTGGTTAAGGCGGTTCGTGCCGGTACAGAACTGTTCTTTACACTAGTGGAGGTTGCAAAGCCGAAGCCCGCATTGGATAGTATTTCAGTGGTATCAGAGTACCCTGATGTGTTCCCTAGAGATCTTCCTGGAGCCCCGCCTCAACGGGAGATAGATTTTACGATTGAGCTAGTACCATGTGCAAAGCCTGTGTCACGATCTCCGTATCGGCTAGCGCCTAAGGAAATGACGGAGCTGAAGGTGCAACTGCAAGAGTTGTTGGAGCAAGGGTATGTGCGCCCAAGTTATTCACCTTGGAGCGCATCGGTCCTCTTTGTTAAGAAGAAGGACGGAATCTTGAGGCTATGTATTGATTATCGAGAGCTCAATAAGTTGACGGAAAAAAACAAGTACCCGATTCCCCGGATCGATGATCTTTTTGATCAGTTGGTCGGGTCGACGGTGTACTCAAAGTTGGATCTCAAGTCTAGGTACTATCAGCTGCGAATAAGGGAGAGTGATATCCCGAAGACAGCGTTTAGTACGAGATACAAGCATTACGAGTTTACGGTCATGCCGTTTGGGCTGACTAATGCGCCGTCAGTGTTCATGGATTTGATGAACAGGACCTTCAGGGAGTACTTGGACCATTTTGTGATCGTCTTCATCGACGATATTTTGGTGTACTCGCAGAGTGAGGAAGATCACTTCAAGCATCTTCATTTGGTTTTGGAGACGCTAAGGAGGAATCAATTGTACGCCAAGTTCTCGAAGTGCGAGTTTTGGTTGTCCTCAGTGGCGTTCCTCGGTCATATAGTGAGTGGAGAAGGTATTGCAGTGGATCCGGCGAAGATTGTTGCGATACGGGAGTGACCTGAGATTGCTACGGTAGCGGAAGTCCGGAGCTTTCTGGGGCTTGCCGGCTATTATAGGCGCTTCGTAGAGAACTTCTCGTAGATAGCATTACCTCTCACCACTTTGATGAGGAAGGAGCAGAAGTTCGTTTGGACGCCGGAGTGCGCACGAGCTTTTGAGGAGTTGAAATGTCGGTTGACCACGGCGCCTGTGCTGAGTTCGCCGAGTGGGACCGAAGGTTATGAGATTTATAGTGATGCTTCGGGCAGCGGTTTGGGTTGCGTGCTACTGCAACACGGAAGTGTGTTAGCTTATGGCTCAAGACAGCTGAAAGTGCACGAGTGGAATTATCCAGTCCATGACTTGGAGTTAGCGGCCGTGATTTTTGCCTTGAAGCTGTGGAGGCATTATTTGTACGGTGTGAAGATTGATATCTACACCGATCACAAGAGCCTGAAGTATTTGATTGATCAGAAAGATCTGAATATGCGGCAGAGTAGATGGATGGAGTTCCTGGGGGACTATACATTCAAGATCCACTACGTGCTTGGTAAAGGTAATGCAGTTGCGGACGCGTTGAGTCGCAGGGCCCCAGCTCAAGCCAATTGGCTGTCGATCCATGACGAGCGGTTGGTTCTGGAGTTGGAGGCGTTGGAGATTGTTTGTGTAGATAAGCAATCAAGTGCTGAAGCAGTACTGAATTGGACTGAAGTTCAATATGACATGGCTGATCGGATTCAGCAGGCTTTGGATATGGATGTCCATATGAAGCAGTTCATGGTAGAGGCTCTGGATGGGTCAAATTCCCAATTCGTTGTGGAGGACGGATTACTTTGGAAAGACGGTCGTCTGTGCGTCCCAAGTGTGGGTAATTTGCGGGTGAAATTGTTGTACGAGGCACATCATACCAAATACTCGATTCACCCGGGGAGCACGAAGAGTACCGCGATGTCAAGAAACTGTTTTGGTGGCCGGGTTTGAAGAAGGATGTGACACTCTACGTGGCGAAGTGCCAAACTTGTGCCTTGGTGAAGGCGGAATGCCAAAAGCTGGGAGGATTTCTGAAGTCCTTGCCTTTTCCGGAGTGGAAATTCGACGACATCACTATGGACTTTGTGCACGGTTTGCCAAGGTCGCAAAAGGGGAACGACGCCATTTGGGTGGTCATAGATCGGCTAACGAAGATGTCGCATTTCATTCCTCATCGGATGGATGATCTGGTGGAGAAGTTGGCAAAATTGTATGTGGATAATATTGTGCGGCTTCACGGTGTGCCCCGCAGCATCGTGAGTGACCGACATGGGCGGTTCACATCCAATGATTGGAGGCTAGTGCAACAAATGTTGGGAACAAAGTTAAAATTCAACACAACCTTTCATCCGCAAGCAGATGGGCAGACCGAGAGGGTCAATAGGACTATGGAAGACATGCTCCGCATGTGTGTCTTGGACTTTAGAAAGCAATGTGAAGACCATCTTTATTTGGTGGAGTTTGCGTACAACAATAGCTACCAGGCGAGCATTCAAATGGCGCCCTTCGAGGCCCTTTATGGTAGAAAATGTCGCACGCCGTTGTCTTAGTTAGAAATGGGTGAGTCAAAGTTGTACAAGCGCCAAGAGGTGGAAGATGCTACGTCTTTGGTTCGTACCATTCGGGAAAGGTTGCTAATCGCTCAGGACCGTCAGGCGAAGTACTATAATGCCAAGCACAGGAACGTGGCGTTCGCTGTGGGCGACTGGGTGTACTTAAAGATCATGCCGTTCAAGGGTGTCTCGCGGGTGCGGAGATTGAAAAAGCTAAGCCCGAGGTACCTTGGGCCGTTTGAGGTTCTGGAGCGGGTTGGTGAAGCAGCCTATTGGTTGAAGCTTTCGGTGTAGCTTAGTGGTTTACATGATGTATTCCATATATCGGTGCTACGGAAGGCAGTGCAAGAGCCTATTCAAGTGATCGCGGTCGATCAAGTGCCGATTGATAGTGGGTTGACGACAAAAGTCAAGCCCGTGCGGATTGAGGACTCGGAGGTCAAGCGGCTACGCAATAAAGAGATCAGGATGGTCAAGGTCCGATGAGACAATTGCGGTCGAGAGGAGCTCTCTTGGGAACGAGAGCAGACTATGCTTGACGAGTATCCAGAGTTGTTCCGCTCAAGTACAATTTAATTTTGGTACTTGTCTTTCCTTTACGTAATTTCATGGACGAAATTCTTTTAAGAGGGGGAGAGTTGTAACGCCCCGAAACTCAAAGGAGCGACGGGAGGCATTTTGGGCCAAATCTGGAATTTGGCAGGGGGCACACGGCCTGGGACACGGGTGTGTCCCAGGGCGTGTCAGGCTCATGTCGACGTTTTGTCCGTGAGGTCGACGAAATTTGGAGTCGACGATCGTAGAGCAGGGAACATGGCCTGAGACACGGGCGTGTCTCAGGGCGTGTCAAGCCCGTGTCGACGATCGGCCCGGGGAGTCAACGAACTTCACTCGATGATGTGTTGAGACAAGGCACATGGCCTAGGACACAGGCGTGTCCAAGGCCGTGTCGTGTGGTCGACGAACTTCGCTCGACGAAGTGTCGAGACCGTGAACACGGCCTGGAGACCAGGCGTGTTCGGGTGTGACATGGTCGTGTCACATTGGACACGGGCGTATCCAAGACCCGTGTGAGTCTCGGGTCATTTTCGGG
Source organism: Platanthera guangdongensis (assembly GCA_039583875.1). Taxonomy (NCBI): domain Eukaryota; kingdom Viridiplantae; phylum Streptophyta; class Magnoliopsida; order Asparagales; family Orchidaceae; genus Platanthera; species Platanthera guangdongensis. Next base: position 118,834,056 of record CM077167.1, on the reverse strand, counting down.
GCTGTGTCGATGGGGGCACACGGCCGACCACACGGCCGTGTCAGCTGGAACACAGGCGTATCAGGTCGAACACGGGCGTGTCGGATGCCCGTGTGTTTTTCGAGACGCGTCGATTTTGACGGCGAATGAGGGACACGGCCATGGACACGGGCGTGTCACAGGCCGTGTTCGGCCCAGGTTTTACTTTTCAGCTACGAATCATAGCCATTCGTTTCCTTATTTTGGGATCCGATGGTTGGGGGTTGTTCCTACTGGGATATACCCGGGATTGGGCCTTTGAAACCCTCATTTCACTTGAGGGGTTCTCTTTCTAAAGTCTAGAGAGAGAGGAGAGCAAAGGAGGAAGAAGAATCTTAGATCCGGTCTTTGAAGGAGCTTCAGAGCTCCAAATAGCGAACCGACTTCGGATCTATGGAGGCAAAGAGAGTGCGGTGCTTTTCATCCCTTACATTTCCATGGCACCAAGGAAGAACGCTAGGGTAACGATTCTCTACTTGAGCATGTGAAGCTCTCCTTCTTTGCATAGGAAGCCCGCTCTTGCGAGTTTGCGGTGAGTTGGAGGCGTTCCTTCGGGTAGATATGTAAAGTCCCTGTTGTTTAGAGACCGTAAACGAGAACGTACATAGGCATGATGTGTGAAGCCTACCCGGACATGTTGGTCTGGATCTGTGATGTTGCATTGCATAAATGCCGGAGAAGACTCCGTGCGATTGTTTGTTTTTTGGGTTTTCTACGTGGTAGATTACAATAGGGAGCCTTGGGGATTAACCCTAAGGTGCACCCAGAAAACTGGGCGGATGCGTGATCTTGCCAACTTGGAGGCCTGGGAGCCAACTTGAACATAACCGGGTTATGTGTTTTTGCGATGGAAACGGGACTCGAGAGAAATTTGACCTGCGCATATGTTTTTAATTAATGTTACAATGTGAGCACGGGTTAGATGGAACCATACCCGATCTATGTCGTTCGGATTAGAGCCGTTGGCATAGATAAGGGTCTTCGGCGGTCTATGGTTTTAATTACCGTGACCCATGCCGATAAGACAAAATGCTCATTGTTGGGCTGTCCTGGGGACGGTGGTGAGTCGGCGGGCTTTGACCGTGTTCACCGAGAATGTGCCCTGAGTGCACGGGGTGTGTGTGGACGTGAGAGCCTATTCCTGTGATGAAATGTATATTTATACACTGCTTGGTTATGCTAATAAGTGCAGGGAAGGAGCATCGCCGCCCCGAATTGGGGGCGTGATCGTTATAAATTTGTCATCATTGCTGACCGTTGCTTTTGTTTGCCACTGTGCGGTGGTTTATTGCTTGCAGGTGCTGCTGGACCAAGCAGTCAATAGCGGGCTAAAGCCCAAATTGCGAAGACGGCCCTTGAAGGCCTAATTGAAGTGTTTACTTGCTTTTATTCTTGTATGACCGGCCTGCGTGCCGTGGTTTGTAAAACATGTAATTTGAAGTAAACCTTTTGTATGGCCTTAAGGCCAGTACTTGTGTATGTACTACACTCCTATTTGGTGTATTAGTGGACATTCATGCTTGGTGCTGGGTTCTTTTAATTACAACTTATAAAACTGCTTCCACTAGAATGCTTTGTGTAGGATGTTATGATTGGTTGGATGGTTTCCATTGAGTAACCACCCGGTCTGTTTATGGTATATGGAGTCGGTCCCCGGCCGGACCTACTGCTATATGATATGCGACGGATAAGTGCTGTTACAGGCTTAGAGCTGTCTTTTGGAAGAAAGTTTAAGTAAACTATATCAAAAATATTTAATAGACTCAAAATGTTTACTATGGGATTTATAATGTAATCACCAATAGGTTTTATTTCATCTATAGCTGTCTCATCCATATCCATATCAGATTCAATAAAATCTAGAAAATCATCAGGAATAGCTGTGTCTGCTGCTGCTTCTGCTACTATTTCTACTGTGTCTGCTGCTGCTTTGACTGGAGCTTCTTCTTCATAGAGTATCTCCCCCTGCCTGGTTTTAGTAGGCACTGGAGCCAGGCCCCTGACTGAAGAAGGAGGGACAGAGAGGGCAAAAATTTGAGCAGCAAGGGATGAGATAGAAGTAGCAAGAGGGGAAATAGCCTCCTTTGCTATCAGGTTTCTGATGAGTGGAGTGAGTATAGCCAGAAGAGGTGGAATGAAGGAGGGGTCCAGTTGTATGAACTCAGGAGGTGTCTCAGTGGAGACAGAAGGGTGGATGGAAGATGATGGTGGAGGAGAAGGTAGAGAATCTGACATTTGTTCATCTGGTGAAGATGGGGTATGAATGGGGGATGACAGTAGATTGAATGATGGTAGTGAGAGAAGGTTGGAAAGGGGAATGTTAGCTAGATGTGGTGGTAGAGGAGATGAGGGAGGGTTACCATGTTGTGATGGAGTTGGTGTACCATGTTGTGATGGAGTTGGTGTACCATGTTGTGATGTAGTTGGTGTACCATGTTGTGATGGAGTTGGTGTACCATGGTGTGATGGAGTTGGTATACCATGTTGTGATGGAGTTGGTGTACCATGGTGTGATGGAGTTGGTGTACCATGGTGTGATGGAGTTGGTGTATGAGAGTGAATATGAGTTTGTGGATGATGCATTGGAGATGATGGAGGTGTAGGAGTATGGACTGTGGTATGAACTGGTGAGGAGAGATGAATTGGGGAGGCTGGAGGAGGTGGAGGTGGAACATCTTCAGCAGGGTGGGGAGTGGCTGGAATAGCCCTTGTACTCTCAGAAGGTCTGGAGGAAGAGGAGGGAGTCTTGGATGGCTTGGTAATAGTCCTCTCCCACCTACCAAAGAGGGTACAAGTAATCCTCTTGGAGGCATTAATGAATATGGTCGGTGTGACCAGGGATTCAGCAGCCTTGGCTTGAAGGAAGATTCCCAGAATCCTTCCAAAACACACCTCTTTCTTGGTGTTTCTCTTCCGGATCATCTCAAACAGAATCCTAGCCCAGTTCATAGGCTTCTTATTCATAACAGCACACATCACTTGGAATTGATGCCTAGTGATATAGTCATGGGCTGTGTGTTTTCCCAACAGTACCTTGCCAATGACATCTGCTAGAAACATGTATTCAGTAGATAAATGTTTCTTTAGTAGTTTGTTGGGTGTGTCTCCAGAATAGCTCATCTTAGTCAACATCTCATCAAATTCATCATTGTCGATCTCTAGTTCTTTTTCACCATTAACCAATCCAAAAATGTCTGTTAAGACGGTGGGGGTAAGAGATTTCATTACCCGATATGATTCCCGTCATGGTACTCTCATCTGGCGAGGAGGAGGTGTAAACCCATTCTCGTATTTCTGCACCAGCTATCCTTATTCTTGTGGTCATCAAATGCTTTAACTGTTGATCTTCAAGCAATTGTAGAATTTCCAAGAACATGGCATCAGGGTGTTGGAACGACTCGAAGTCGATATCAAAGCCTGTATCAAATTTCATCGCTCTGAGAATGCTTGCTGGAATCGCCATGAGTTCGCCTACAAGAGAAAAATAGAGATCAAGTGCAAAGGGAACTGAAAGCGCGGGACAGAGGTTGAAGAAAAACCTAGATATAAAGTTTATTTTTCAGAATATGAATCGACAAACTCCGTTCGGCAAGAAATTAAAAATTCTTCAAGCTGAGGTCGACGAAATATTTGATGGTCAAAAGAATTCATCGATCTCTGTCAGAAGATGTGAAAACATTTTGTTGAGCTCCGTTCGATGAAAGGTTTCTGAAGCAAATTCGGCGATCTCTGTTCGACGAAAATAGCTTCACTCACAGAGAGTTTGTCGAACTTCGTTCGACGAATGTATCTAGAATCTTTCACAGTTCGTCGATCTCTGTTCGATGAACTTTGAAAAATTCGTCAACCATAGACAAAAATCAAATTAAGTCTTCTCCATTTATCATACCAAGCTGATTTACGAAGAACAGATGATTCCTCTCATCCAAAGGTTTGGTGAAGATATCTGCCCTTTGTAAATCAATGTAGATATAGACAAGATTAATTTTATTTTTGTCTACACACTCTCTTATTTTTTTCACATAATAGAGTTGAATTATTTGAGTTGAACCTATAGTATAGGAGTTGGATCTGAATCCACAACATCTGGGAACAGTAACTGCCAGCAGCTACATATTCTGCTTCAGCAGTTGATGTAGACACATATGACTGCTTCTTGCTAAACCATGAGACTAATCTCATACCAAGGAACTGGCATGTTCAGAGGTACTTTTTCTATCTACTCTGCATCCAGTAAAGTCAGCATCTGAGTATCCAGTTAACTCAAACTCTGACTTAGTAGGATACCAGAGTCCTAAACTAGGACAACTCTTTATATACCTCAAAATTCTTTTTAAGAAAACTAGATGAGATTCTTTATGGTTCACTTGGAACCTAGCACATAGAAAAAGCACAACTGGCACCTGTCAATTTCTAGGAGGAAGATTGGTGTCATGGAGCTGTAAGAAGCAGACTAGTGTGGCAATCTCCACAGCTGAGTCTGAGTATGTAGCTGCAGGGAGCTGTTGTGCATAGCTGTTGTGGATACAACATCAGCTTAAAGATTATGGTATCCATGTAAGTAGAACCCCATTATTCTGTGATTCTTCAAGTGTTATTTCTATTGCTCATAATCATGTTTCTCATAGTAGAACAAAGCATATAAAAATAAGATATCATTTTCTTAGGGATCATGTAGAAAAAGAGGATATATGTTTAGAATTTGTCAATACAAGTTTTCAAATTGCTGACATGTTCACTAAGCCCTTGGATGAAACTAAATTCAATAATTTTAAAATTGAATTAGGTATGATGAACATAGTATTGATTGACAAATTTGTCTTAGTAATTTTATGTCAACACAAAAAGAGGTCTGTGTCGACACAAAGAAATTGTGTCGACACATCTAGAAAATTGGTGTCGACACTTCAGAGGAGTTGTATCGACAACTCCAGAAGTTATGTTGACACTTAGAATTAGAGTCGACACAGAATTTCTATTGAACTAATAAGTATGTATGTGTTAACACATCATTAATTGGTGTCGACACATAGTAGTCAACACTTTTGTCGAGACATCAACTGTCTGTGTCGACACCATCTCAACAGTATCGACACAGTAAGTAACTTTTGATGCGCCTTTTGACATTCGATGTTTAGACACATATAAATAGGTCAAGAACAAACCCTGTCGACACGCTCTCAGATTTTTGTTGAGACTAGATTCTTGTGTCGACAAACTCTCTCTTCTCCATTCAAGATTTCTCACCATTCCAATGGCGCCGAAACTTGACGAAAACGTGAACGAGGGATATGAACTTGTACGGAATGCTTTTGACAATGCTGAACCAGCGATTAAAGCTGTGATAGCTCTAATTGCAGAGAATGGATTGGAGTATTTGACATCAGAACCTACAAAGATATGGAAGAAGGAAATCCTTGAGTTCTATGGTGCTGCAACTCAGGATTCGACTGGACTAAAGATTAGGTCTTCAGTTCATGGTAATAAAATCAAACTCACCATGAAGAGCATACGAAAAACTCTTCATCTGCCCAAAACTCAAGAAGACGAAGAAGTTACCTCTACTAAGACCAGGGAAGCACTCCAGTGGTGTGGATTAGATCCCACCATGAAAATTGGATCATCCATGAATAGAAAAGGAATGAATGTACCAGGAAAATTCCTTTCTGAAGTAGTCGGAAAAGTAATCTTATGTAAACCAAGTGGACATGATAGGGTCTCAGCCTACATGTTCAGCCTCATGACCAGGATTATCTACAAAATCAACACCAATTGGTCTGCAGTCATATATGAGAAGATTAGGGAAAGCATCAAGAAACCTAATCTGAGAAGGATATTAAGTTTATACTTGGCTGGAGCAATTCCAGAAGTCATGCAACAGGGTGCTGGATCCAAGATCAATCACATGAGGAGAATGGATCTTAGGATAATCTCTAGATGGGATAGAGTGCTGGTAAAAGACATAGCTAATGAAGAGAGGCAAGAGAATACTGAGAAATCACCTTCTTAAGACATTATACTTGCTGATCAGATGCATGTGGAGTCTCATCTTGAGGAAGAGCCAACACACTTAGAAAGTGAAATGGCTACTCAAACTATTCTTGAGGTAATCCAAGAGGTTAATCAAACACTTTTCAATAATGAGTGTGAAACACTAACTGTGCCCTTGATTGATGTTGACCAGACCACTCAACTCAACAATCAAGCACAGGATTTTATCATGGAGGATACATCAACAGCTGCTGATGCACCAAAGTTAGTGGTGCATCCAGTCCATACTCAACAAGAGTTTACTCTTGAAGAGTTATTCCTTGATATATAGCAAGCCAGAACTAAGGAAGAGCAAGCCAGAACTAAGGGGGAGCAAGTCAGGACTGAGGGGGAGCACGCGAACATTGAGGGGGAGCAACCTAGGACTGAAAAGGAACTGCCTCCTAGTCCTCAAGAAAGAGTTGATATAGTAAGTACCTCAACTTCTGAAGATGAAGCAGAATCTCAAGCAAAGAAGAGAAAGTTGATGGTGTTCAGAAGAAGAAGCCAAAGCTATACAAAGACATTGCAAACTGCTCCACAACCAGTTCCTGCACATGATTATAGCTCCTTGTTGGTATCTTTGCAAGTAAAGTTAGATGAACAAAGGATAGCCATGGAGAAATATATGGATGAAACTCATAAAGAGTTGCAATTCTCCTTGGCTCAAGATATCAAATCAATTAGATTTAAGGTAAACCAGAATAAGAGGGAGATGACAGATTGTTTTCATGAGGGAGGTAATGTTATAGTTTTTCTGGCTAAACAACAAGAAGGAATAAAGACTAAAGTTGATGATATAGTAATAAAGCAAGGCTATGTCCTTGAAAATCAAATTAGAATGAATGACAATCTTACTGAATCGCATAATGTGATTGTTACAGAATTAAAGAATATTGCAACTGCCCTGACTGAGGTAAGGGCTAAAGAGAAATCTGAGTTTGATAAGAAACTTCAAGAGGATTTAACCACTTTTCAATCTGCACTTCAAGCCTCTCAGATGATTATATCTGCTCCGCTTCAAAAGTTTAAAGCCTATTATATAGAGGGAACAAATTTTCTGGATGCTCAAATCATGTTCCACAAGAATGATCTCAGGGATCATATTGAAAGAGAAGTGATAAAGGGGGAGAGGTTGATAGTCAATGCTAGCTCAGATCATGCCAAATGGATAACAAATGCTGTTAGAGCAACTCTGGGATATCCACCCCTATGTGATGATGACAACACTGCTGAGTCAGGAATTCAAGCTGCAGGAAATGAAGGGGGTCAGTAGGAAGTAACTCAAATCATATATCCCCCTTCTAATTTTGAGGACATTCAAAACCTGGTTGATCAAATGTACAATCCAGCAGAGGGTACTAAAAATGTTATCATTGAGAAGGTAGAAATGTTAGAGGCAGCTTTGAATAAAGAGCAAGAAGCTCAACTTTCAAAGAAAAGATTTAGAGAACAGGCAGAGTTGAAGCCTGATTTTGAACAATGGAGTCCTACTTCCAGGAATATTATATTGACTGCCTGGAAAGCTGTAAAGGACAAGACCCATAAAAGGGGCAAATGGTACACTGAGCAAGAATGACACAAATATGAAGCCAGGCAGGAATCCATTCTTCAATATAGATGGAAATTAAAAGCTGGGAAGTTAGCTGCTAATGCTTTGAAGCCTAGCAAGTACTTCCCCAAGCCTTTTCATTATTTTGACAGGCAAAAGATAAGGGCTGAAGAATTGAAGAAGAAAGATCTGAAAGGAAAGAAGACAGCTGAAGATACTGAAGCTCCAGTACAAGTCAAGATCCAGTCAGGCAAAGACATAGTCATCAAGGAGCCAGACCAGCCTTAGAATAGATTAACTAGATTTTACAACAATGTAATCTTTAGTTGTTACAAAATTGTATGTAAACTAATTGTTGACAAACTTTTGATAGTTTAAACAAAATAATGAATCATGCTCACTTTGTTTGCATCATTCTGTAATGATATACATGTTTTGTTTATATGTTACCCTGTCATGTAATGTTTATATACATCATAATGTGTGTTTATTATAAATGGTGTATATCATTGATTATGAGTTATGACTTCTCCAAATAGGGGGAGATTGTTCGGTACATTGGAAAATGTGTATCAGATTTGGAGAAGTCTCACCCCACTCAGTGATATACATCAAGGTTTATTTGATGTTATTTTGAGTTTACATGTGTAGGTTAAGAATATGCAAGAAACGTTTTTAAGTCCATGAGTCAACACCAGAAGAAGCTGTGTCGACACTTGTGAAGACTTGTGTCGACACTTGAGAAAAGTTGTGTCGACACCTGGAGACAATTTTGTCGACACTTGGAAAAGCTGTGTCGACACTAGAAGGAATTGTGTCGACACACAGGACTTATTTCGACACATAGATAGTTCAGTCGACATCAACTATGTCGACACATGGAACTTGTGTCGACACACACATCAGAATTCTTCAAAGTTAATTGTGCCAAGACAAGAAGTGATTGTGTCGACACACAGGACTTGTGTCGACACATTCTTACAGAAGTTATGTCGAGAAGTAGTTTCGACACCATGAGAGCTGTGTCGACACCTCCAAGGATTGTGTCGACACTTAGTCTACTTGTGTCGACACATGTAAAGTTCAGATTCGACACTTTGCTGATAGAGACAAAGTTTCAAGAAGTGACTGGAGACTTGACAACTGCCACTACCAACAGGTCTACTGCAACTATCAGATCGGTCAGAAGTTGGTTAGCAACTGGATCAGTCGGTAACCTTGGATGAAGTCTATATAAAGATAGATTCTATCAACTGAAACGAGAAGAAGAGACGGAGAAAGAAGACGAAGTACACAACACACAATTACAACAGAAGATCAAACATACACAAGAAAATCCAGTCAGAGATTTTCAAGTGGATCTAAGTGAAGAATTTCAAAAGTTCTTCAGAAGAATTTGTAGAGAGAGAGAGTTCCAACAATTCAAGTGAAGAAAGAGACTATCATCAACTAGTCTCTTAAAGAGCAGATCCTGAACTATCTGTAAAGAAGAATTCAGATTGATTTCTGGACTTAAGAAGGAAGCTGATTGAAGATCATCTTCAGGAAATCCAACCTTATTGTGCTCAGATTCAAGAAGCTTTGAAGAAAGCCAAAGACAGGTTGATTTATGGGTAATCAGATTTTTCAAGAACCGATCAAGAAAACTTTCTACCCATTATCTCTCAACTTGAGTGAAAGATAAAACATATTTTATATTTTTTTTCTGTAAGATCATTATTGATCTGAGTTGTAAGCCTAATTTATAAAGGCTGAGGTAGGGCTGTGTGCCAGAGGTAGGAGATTTACATCTCTGAGTTATAGGCCTTAGGAAGGCTGAGGTCGAGATGTGTGCCTGAGGTAGGAGATTTGATTCTCTGAGTTGTAGGCCTGGGTGTAGGCTGAGGTAGGGCTTAATTGCCTGAGTTGTAGGAGTGTGGACTCACTCTGAGTTGTAGGAACCTTGACTGGGTTCTGAGCTATAAGATCTATTGATTTGAGAAGGAAGGAAGAAGTTAGGTTGAATCTTGCATACTGCTAGATAGGCGAAGGGGGAAAGTGGATGTACCCATCATTTTGGGAACCAATATAAATCTGTGTGCCATCTGTGACTGTGTGTGGTTTTGTGATTTTTATGATGTGGTAGCTGTAGATCTGATTGATTATATTTGATTATCTGAATTTTTATTCTGCCTTAGAGTAAAAAGGAATTGCACATATTCAACCCCCTATAGGTGTTTGGGTGATCTTGAAAACAATTCTTTCAGATGGTGGGGGAGGAGGTAAGGAATCTTGCATTTGTGCATCCTGAGGAGAAGGAGTATGTAGGGGGATGTAAGCAGATTGAAGGATGAGATGTTGTCCAGATAGTGCGGTAAGTGAGATGAAGGTGGTTATGGAGTTAGTTTACCATGGGGAGAGGAAGGGGATGTATGAAAGTGAATATGAGTGTGGGATGGAATTTGTGTATCATGTTAGGAGGAGGGTGAGGTATGAAGGGGAACATGAGTTGGAGATGTACGAATTGGGGATGATGGAGGTGTGGGAGTATGAACTGTAGTTGTAGTGGTGGAGGGGAGTTGGTGTAGCATCTGAGGATGGCTTTAAGGAGTTGGAGGAGGTGGAGGTGGAGGAGGGATATCTTCAACAGGGTGGGGAGTGGCCAAACTAGCCCTGATACTCTCATAAGTCCTGGTGGAAGAGGAAGAAGCCTTGGAGGGCTTGTTGATGCCCCTCTCCCACCTGCCAAAGAGGGCACAGGTGAGCCTCTTGTAAGTATTGATGAATATGGTCGGGGAGATCAGGGATTCAACAGCCTTTTCTTTAAGGAAGATTCCCAAAATTCTTCCAAAACAAACCTCCTTCTTATTGTTCTTCTTCTTAATCAGCTCAAACAGAATCTGAGCCCAGTTCACCTACTTCTTGTTCACCACTACACACATCACTGGGAATTGATGTCTGGTTATATAATCATGGGTAGTGTGCTTGCCCAGCAATAACTACCCCATAATATCTGCTAGAAATTTGTACTCAGCAGAGAGGTGTTTCTTCAGCAGTTTATTAGGGGTTTCTCCAGAATAATCCATCTTACTCAGTATCTCATCAAATTCATCACTAGCAATTTCTAGTTCCTCTTCACCATTAGTTAGTCCAAAGATTTTTGTCAGAACGACGGTGGGTAAGAGAAATATTATTACCCGTTATAGTGCATGTCATGGTGTTATCATCTGTGGTTGAGAAAGTATAGACCCACTCTCTGATTTCTACGATAGCTATCTTTGATCCTGGTAGTCATCAAAGTTTTTAACTGCTGATCTTCAAGTAGTTGCAAGATGTCCAGGAATATTGGATCTGAGTGTTGGAAGGAATTAAAGTCCACGTCGAATCCTATATCAAATTTCATTGCCGCAAGGCTGCCTGCTGGAATCACCATTAGTTCTCCTACAAGAGAAAAATGAAGATCAAGTGCAAGGGAACTAAAAGCGCGGGACGGAGGTCGAAGAAAAACTAGATATAAGATTTTCCAGAATATGAATCGACAAACTCCGTTCTACGAAAAATAAAATAATTCTTCGATCTTCATTCGACGAAATTTGGAGTTAAATAATTCGTCGAGCTCTGTCTAAAGATTTGAAAACATTTTGTCGAGCTCTATTCGATGAAATTTTTCTGAAGCATATTCGTCGATCCTCGTTCAACAAAAATAACTTTACTCACATAGAGTTCGTCTATCTCCGTTTGACGAATATCTTAAGAACTTTTCCCAGTTCATCGAATTCCGCTCGACGATCTTTAGAAAATTTGTCGAGGACAGATAAAAATTAAATTATAGCTTCTCCATTAATTATTGTAAGCTGATTTATAAAGAACAAGTTATTTCTTTCATCCAGAGGTTTGGTGAAAATATCAGCTCTTTGTAAATCAGTGTAGATATAGACAAGATTAACATTATTTTTGTCTACACACTCTCTAATAAAATGATGTCTAATATCTATATGCTTAGTCCTACTGTGATGGACTAGATTTTGTGCTATAGATATAGCACTTGTGTTATCACAGAAGAGAGTTGAATTATTTAAGTTGAAACCATAGTCTAGAAGTTGGTTTTGAATTCACAACATCTGAGAACAGCAACAACCAGCTGCAATGTATTCTGCTTCAGCAGTTAATGTGGACACAGATGTTTGTTTCTTGCAGAACCAAGACACCAATCTCATACCAAGGAACTGCCAAGTCCCTGAGCTACTTTTCCTGTCAACCCTGCATCCAGCAAAGTCAGCATCTGAATATCCAGTTAAATCAAATTCTGACTCAGTAGGATACCAAAGGCCTAGACTTGGAAAACTCTTTATATATCTCAAAATTCTTTTTAGAAAAACTAGGTAACATTCTTTAGGGTTCACTTAGAACCTAGCACAAAGACATGTGACAAACATTATGTCAGGTCTGCTTGCTGTAAGGTATAGTAGGGACCCAACAATACCCCTATATAACTTCTTATCAACAGGTTTCCCATGTTCATCAGTGTCTATTACAGTATTAGTGGCTATAGGTATTTTCTTTGCTGAGGCATCAGCCATCCCAAACTACTTAATAAGCTCTTTAGCATATTTAGCCTGGGAGATGATGATTCCATCAGGTAGCTGCTTCACTTGGAGACCAAGTAAGTAGGAGAGCTCACCCATGCTACTCATTTCAAACTTTGAATGCATGAGGTCAGAGAACCTCTTGTATAGTTTGGAATCTGTAGACCCAAATATAATGTCATCTACATAGATTTGAACTAACAAAATTTTATCCTTATAGTGCCCAGTGAATAATGTTTTATCTAATATGCCTCTAGTGAATTCATGCTCTATCAAAAAGCTAACTAAGGTCTCATACCAAGCTCTTGGAGCTTACTTTAGACCATAGAGGGCTTTATGCAATCTAAATACATAAAAAGGATGGGTTGGAGAAATAAAACCAAGAGGTTGTTCAACATAAACCTCTTTTTTAGTACTCCATTTAGAAAGGCACTTTTCACATCCATCTGGTAGACTTTAAACTTCTTGTAGGCAGCATAAGCAAGAAAAATTCTGATTGCCTCTAACCTTGCAACTGGTGCAATTGTTTGGTCATAGTCTATCCCTTCTTCTTTCCTATAACCTTGAGCAATAAGCCTAGTCTTGTTCCTCACAATTACACCATGGGCATCGAGTTTGTTTCTATATACCCATTTAGTTCCAATGACTGGGTAGTCTTTGGGTCTTGGAACTAAATCCCAAACTCTACATCTCTCAAATTGGTTGAGTTTCTCTTGCATTGCAATGATCCAGTGGGGATCTTGCTCAGCATATTTTATGGATTGAGGCACAACTTGAGAGAGGAAACAGGCATGCATCATATCTTGGTTGAGTTGATGCGTTGTATGTACACCTACTAATATGTCTCCAATCACTTGAGATCTAGGGTGATCCCTTAGTGTTACAAGATCAGTGGGTGGAGTTTGTTCAGCAACAACATTTGGATTTAATTCCTCTTATGGAATTATGTTTACTGTTGAAGGAAGTTCAATCACTCCTGTGCTTTCTTCTTCACTTTCTTCTTCAACTTGTGGAGAAGGATGTGTTGGAACCTCTTGGGTGAGGCTTAGTTCATCCAACCTTTCACACAAGTGAGGTACCTGCAAAGTGTTACTGGTAGAAATTTCTTTCTCCTTGTAAGACATGTTAGTTTCATTAAAGGTAACATGAATTGATTCTTCAATCTTTAAAGATGATTTATTAAATACCATATAAGCTTTGCTTACTTGGGAATATCCTAGAAAGATTCCCTCTTCAGCCTTAGCTTCAAACTTTCTAATATATTTATTGTTATTATTATGTATGTAACATATACACCCATATACTTTAAAATAAGTGATTTTAGGTTCCTTCCCTTTACGTAATTCATAGGGAGTCCTATTCTTAAGTTTATGTATCAAACTTCTGTTCAATACATAATTTGCTGTGCTTAAAGCCTCTACCCAAAAGGATAGTGGCATATAAGCATTTGCAAGTAATGTGCCTGCAGCTTCAATCAAGGTTCTATTCTTCCTTTCAGCTATCCCATTTTGTTAGGGAGTTCTAGGAGCTGAGAAGCAATGCCGGATACCTTTCTTCTCACGGAACTCATGCATAAGAAGAGACTCAAACTCTGTACCATGATCACTTCTGATCAATGCAACATGAGTAGAGTACTCAATCTATATGGTCCTGAGAAAATCTGTAAGAACTTTGAATGTATCTGACTTAGATATCAGAAAGAACACCCAAGTGAATCTTGAGAAGTCATCTATAATGACTAGAGTATATGATTTCCCTGCTAGGCTTTGTACAGTAATGGGTCCAAATAGATCCATGTGTATCAAGTAAAAGATCCTAGGTGAATTATTTTTATTAACTGACTTAAAGCTAGATTCAGTTTGCTTACCTAGTTGACAAGCCATGCAGAGGCCTTCCTTCTTGTAGGGACCAGAAGGCAAACCTCTCACAAGGTTGTCTTTCGATATTCTAGCAATATTTTTCATGTTAACATGTCCTAGCCTTTTATATCATAATTCATTTTGATTGCAAACAATATAAAGCAGACACATATCTGAATTGGCAAAAAGAAAGTCTAATATGTATATGTTTCCTTGTTTATTTCCAATTAAAACATTTTGTTTTTCTTTATTAGAAATAATATAGGATGTAGAGTTAAAGTGAACCTGATAACCTTCATCACATAAATGGCTGATAGAGATGAGGTTATGCTTGAGTCCACTTACATATGTCACTTTCTTGAAAGTGACTGATCCAATCTTTACTTCTCCAAATCCTTCTGACTGGCCCTAATTTGAATCACCAAAGATAACCTTTGGTCCCAGCTTGGACTTGTAGTTTCTTAAGTTATCCTTGCTACCAGTCATGTGTTTGGATCATCCACTATCTAGATACTATAGTTGATTAACAACTAGACAGCTCTTCTCCTGTAGAGAAAATAATTAATTGTTCTTGACCTAGGTTACCTTGGGTCCTTTGTTTTACTGATAGGAAAAACATGAAATCACAGAAAATTCAGGTTGTGATTTATATCCTAATGGGTGATATCTTATAGGTGGAATTATCCAATCAGTAAGTGGGTTAAACGGTTTCCTAGATTTATTAGAGTTGTTGTTATAGTTATGACTTTTATTAAGTCTTTATGGGTTCGACGAAATGTTGTGAGTTCGTCGACCAGAGTTCGAAGAAATGGGATGAGATCGTCGATCTCTACTCAGAGAATGAACGTAGTCATTTTCTATGCCCCAAGTTCGTCGACCTCTGCTCGACGAACCATACACAGTTCGTCGATCGCAGTAAGACGAATGATTATTATGTAGTTTTGCGTTCAGCATTCGTTGACTTGAGTTCGACGAACTGGACACATTTCATCGATCTGAGTTCGACGAAATCTCCTGAACATTGTTTTTATCTAGGTTCTCTGGTTTTTGTTATTATGATTTTTAAAATTAGTTACTTCTTTTGTGGTTTGGTTGTTATTCATTACTTCTTTACCCTTAGCTGTAACAAATCTGATGGGGGTTGATAATATGTTCTTCTTTTTTATGGGGGGCCAACTTGATGATGCACCCAAGCCTAATTTGCAATTCAGTCTGGCATTAACTGTGCTTGGGATGTCCATCAACTTACAGCTTCTCCCATTGAGAGATTCCTGAAGTTATTTGGTCTCACATAGCTCTGTTTTTAAGGATTTAATTTGTTCATTAGCTAGATTCATTTCATCCTTCAACCTAGTGTTTTCAGAAATCATATCTTCTTGATTAGCTAGTCTTTCCCTAAGTATTTTGATTTCCTTTTCAGAGTTTATTAAAGAAATACACATGGTTTTAAATTCAAATTTGAAAGCATTAGAATTATAGTCAAATGCTAAAAGTACCTGATTAGCTTCTGTTTCTGAAGCTTATTCGTTGTCAGATTCTTCTTCTTATGATTGGCTTCAGGAGGCATCAATGGCCATGAGACAGACTTCCTTGGCCCTTGCCTCTTCTTCTTCTTCACTAGAGCTGGAAGATATGGATTCATCTCCAGTTTCACTCCAGCTTTCAGCTACAAAGCCCTTTTCTTTCTTCTTGTATTTGCTGGAGGAAGGCCTTGAGCTTTGTTGTCTTCTAGAATCCTTTTCTCTTCTCCTTTCTTTCTTTTGATTTTCTGAGCACTCTGAGATGAAGTGTCCAGGTTTACTGTAGCCAAAGAAAACCACTTCTTTAGTATGAGTTTTGTCATACCTTGGCTTATCATCCTGCCTGGATGATTTCTTCCTAAAGTCTTTCCTTGCCATTTTATAAAATCTTTTGGCAAGGAGACTCATTAGCTCTTCATTTATTGCTGAAGTTTTTGTATCTTCAGCAGCCTTGAATTCCAGGTTGTGCTCTTTCCTTGTTGGTGGAGGATTCCTTTGTTCATCTACTTCTCTGGACTTGATTAGCTGCTCATAGGACTTGAGCTTTCCCAAAAGAGATTTTGTGGAAATATCATTTAAGCTCCTGGCCTCCTTGATTGGCCAGATCCTTGAATCCCATGATCTTGGGAAGCACATGAAGATTTTGTCATTCTCCTCAGTGAGGGTGATGTCCTTATCCAAGGTCTTCAACTCATTGATGATTGAGCTCAGCCTGTTGTACATATCTGCAACAGATTCAGCTTCCTCCTTCTTGAAGTTCTCATAATGGGATATGAGATTGGATCTTCTGTCATTCCTTTCATCAGCAGATCTAGACACCATTTGGTTGAGAGAGTCCCAAATGGCCTTGGCTGAGGTGCATTCATCCACCTTCTGAAAAATGTCATCAGACATTGTTTGAGCCAGAATGTTCATGGCTTTGGCATCAACAACCTTGGCTTTCTTTTGAGCTTCAGTCCACTCAGGTGGTGGTACTCCTTGAGTGCTTGAGGTTGCTGTAGATGTAGAGGCAGTTGCTTGAGGAGGACCTGTCCAAATGGAGTTGTAGATATCCTCATCAATAAAATTCATATATAATTTTATTCTTGACTTCCAGATGGCAAACTTATTTAAGTTGCATACTGGAGGTCTGGTGCTTACATAATCTTTGTTCTATGGCATGCTGTGAATACAATCCTAATAGAAAGAAATAAAAGATCAGATATAACAAAGGATCTTTTGGTTCAAGGGTTAGTTTGTACAACCAAAGAAACCTTGCTTTGATACCAATTGAAAGTAAGGGTTATATCTGAGATACTCTAGAGGGGGGGGGGGGGGGTGGGTGAATAAAGTATCTTGGAAACTTAAAAAACTTTTTGCTGTAAATAAAAATAGACATAAAATAAATTAATCTAGCACTATCACATGTACAGTAAAACCTAACTATCACAGGCACAGCAAAAACAAAAGAAAAAGTGCAAACAGACAACACAAGAATTTTATAGTGGTTCCCCAACCTGGGGACATCCACTCTTCTACCACCTTGGTAGGAATTGATGAGTCCATTTTATATACCTATTTTTGTACTCATCTGGACATGTTTTCTCGTTGATGCACTTCACTTTAGAGCTTTATTTGTTCATATTTGTTATTATGTCCTTTTTATAAGTGCACATTTATGCCCGTGGTTGTGTATTTTGTTACTTTTATTGTTTGTACTCCTTTTTGTTATTGCCTGGAATGTCTACACAGATTAGTGATTGGTTTTTCCTTTCAGTACAGGGGTCGTGTGCGTGTCCGGGATGGTTTTGAAACAGGAATACTGCTCACGATCATGGGATCTAATGCGCACGACGACTGGTCGTGCGCCCCTGATAGTGCGCACTACTCTACGTTTTCCAGAATCAGCATGGGGTACGCGCACGACCACTGGACACAATACGCACGACCACCGGTCGTGTGCCACTTATCGTGTGTATTGATTCCTCTCTTCTAGAGTCCTGTCTGGGGTAATCGCACGACCATTGAACTTAGTGCGCACGACCACTGGTCGTGCGCCACTGCTCGTGCGCGTTATCCCAGTTCTTCTTCCTAATTTGCCATGCCAGCGCGCACGATCACCGGACATAGTGCGCATGACCACTGGTTGTGTGCCCGTGATCGTGCGCATTGTTCATTTCTGCTTTGTATAAATAGTGCATGTCTCGCCCTAATTTAGATAGTGGGGATCATTCGACATTTCTCCGCCATTTTCCGCCTTCTCCGCCATTCCCCTTCATCTTCCACCGTAGGGAGGTGCTCCGGGCAAGCTTTCACCGCCAAATCCAAGCCGGAGCTTCCTCTCGGAATTCTCCTTCATCCGTGAGCTTCAATTAGGGTGTGACGCCATAGCCATCAAGCAAAGGAAAGCTTGCAAACTTCGTCCGCTATCGTGACACGAAGAAGACGGGACATTGGAAGGTGGTGACAACCCTTCTCTACCCCAGATGCAGTTGAGGACCGAGCTTGGACGCTGATTGACAACCCAACGATTCCAACCGTGAATCCTCAGTATGACTTCGGATTCGGTCGATCTCTTGACTTATTCTTGCTTTCTTGTTGAATATTGGTGTTTAAATCTATTTATATTGATGAAGTGCACTTTGGTTGTATATGTTATGTGTTTCATGTCTATGTGATTCCTATTTCATTTTACTGCTTAAGTTGCTCGCGTTGCGCCATATTCTATCCACCATCATCCATCCGTCCTTGCCGCACTAGCAATTTCTAGTGGCGTGCTTAGCGAAGAGGTGCTTTCGACCCTCATTCCGCCATTCTCATCACCTCATCTGCAAGCCTACTCGCCCATCCGCCCAGCAATTCGGTGCATAGCGTCCCGACTAGTCTTCCATCCCGCCTGGCGAAGCATCGCATAGCGGCGTTGCATGGGAGTAGTTGATAGCCTTTTATTATTTGTTTCCGGAAACATCAAACCCCCCCTTAGTTAGCTCCAACCTAAGGACTTCAATCTCAAGTCCTACTCGAAATTAACTCCACCTTACTGTGTTCCTTGAGAGATCAATACTTGGGAAAACTCGCCCACTTTATATTACTTGTGCGACCGGTTCACTGCCGTGATCTTTAGCATCATGTTTTTGGCGCCGTTGCCGGGGAACACAGTCGTGTGACTTTTTGTAGAGGAAGATAATAGATTAAATCCCTTTTTCATTTGTGCATTTCATTTATTTTGCTTATTTCCTTTTGCCCTTTTCTGATTTTTGATTTAGATAGCAGATCCGTGCTATTTTTATTTTAGCTGTGTAGCACTTTTTCAGTAATTATTTTTGTTCGCGATGGATCCTGATGCTGAGTGCCGTCTACTTGACACTTTGTGCCGATCCATCGATGCCATTGCTGTTATGAATACCGAGCATTGCATTCAGTGTTTGTTATGTCAAGGTGTGGGCTACATGTTGAAGGATTGCCCTCGTTTGTGCAAGCATTCTCCCTCTGAGGGTGTGTGCACAACAACCTCCCGTTCACGGAAGACTGTTGCGGACAGGCCTACAAGGGTGTTGCCTGGCCCATACATTGATATGACGTACTTTGCTCGTTCTCTACCCGTTGAGATTACTGAAGAATCTCTAGTCGCATACAGCTCTTTCATGGGTCCCTCGATCCCTTTTACGAGTTTCCCTTGAGTGATGATGATCACTCTAGTATTAGCCAGCAAAAAGAGGAGCAGGAACTCATGGACGCTACTGTATGGGATGATGAGATTGTTCCGGTCGTCGACGGGGTGGCGTCAGCGAATGATTTTGCGATGGGGCCTGCTCATTCAGTGCTTGATTTTGAGAGCAGCCTTGCCCCTCCGCAATTTTTGCCGGATTGTGCTATTCCTCTTTCTTGTGAGTCGGCTGATGATGCCGTGATTGTGGATGATTCGGTGCCCGAGGTTGCGCCGAAGTGGGATGATGATTCCTCTATCTCCGACGGAGAAGGTGGATCTTCGGAACACTTTTACGCACCCCGGTGGGATGAGGAATATTCCCTTTCTGATGCGGAGGTTTGCACCTCCTTATTGGATGAGGTCGTTCCTCTTACCACCGCGGACCTCGAGTTCTCGGATTCCCCTCGGTACGACTCATATGATGCCGACGATGATCTCTGCTTGGATCCTGCTGAGAGTGACACCGGGATCACTCTCCCATTTTCTAATTATTTTAGTTCTTCTTCTCCTGTATTTCTTGATCCACCTTCTCTATCTGAGCCTGTGCGGGCTGAGTCTCCACGGGTATGCTGGGATGATGATGAGCCTGGTGTTCTTACCGTTGCCATCACACCCTGCACACCTGTGGTTTACGATGCCTTGCTAGGCGAGGATACTTTTTGTGATAAGATGAGTGAGGACCAAGCCTCCTCCTCCTCCTATTTCCTATTTCCTCTGCCTGCGAGGAACAAGTATGATTATTTAGGCAGAGGGGTAACTGTTCTATCGCCGTATCGGTACCCGTTACCTCAACGGATAATGGAAGAGTTGCCTGTGCATTTTTCTTTTCATAGGCCCATTAGCTAGAACCTTTTCGTAGCTGAATAAGTCGTGTTGGGAAGACAATAACCCCATTACTTATTTTCATTTTCTATATTTTGTTTTTCATGTCTAGTTAGTTTTAGCATTTCTTTTTGTATATTTTTCTTTTGTTTTTGCAGAGCTCACCCCTGCAGGTATTCATAGCAAATCGTATTGGCGGGGTTGTGATTCTTCGTATGGCGGGCCTGCTTCAGGTTTCCACGCGTCTTCTGGTATGCTCACTAGCTGAGCATTGGGTAACCTCTTCCCTTAGATCTTTATGATTTTAATTTCTCTATCATATGCTGTGTAGTTTAGTTTAAGTCTTGGGGAGAGCCAGCTTTGTTACCTTTTGCACGTGCACATTTCATGTACATACTAGAAGCTTTTATAGATTTATTATGATTAGTTCATTGCATCACACACCACTATACCCACATGATCGCGTGCTTAGCTTTTTGTGTGTTGCGAGTTAAACTTGTTTCTTTTGTATGATTTGGGAAAATTATGGTGCTGACATAGGATTGTGAGACGGAGTAAAATGTTGACCTTGCTGTGCTACTAGTCAAGTGCTCTCGTCTCGCGTACAAATTGGAGTAGATTTAATTTTTCTGTATGTTTTTAGTTTTATATTTTTCTAATTGTGTAAATACTTTTTTTCTACTCAAAAATTGGTGAATCCGGTGTGAATCCGACGATAGCTTAGGGATGTGTGTAGACGGTCATTAGGTTCATATTGCTCGAGTCGGGAGGATGGATAGTCTTTCTCGTTGGCTAAGAACTTGCCCCAAGCTATTCTTGAAGCATGGGTATAGGTTAGTTCACTCGCATGAGTGTGATGTAGGCCATCATTTTGGCCCGGTTGAGCTTTGTACCATTCCTAACGTCTTATCCTCGCTAGCCCTGTTATGCCTACCCCTCCTTTTGATTCAGCTCCACCATGATTTCACCAAAGCCTCATAGCCAATCCTAGTCGCACACCCGAGTTGAGCTTTAGAGTTTTATATTTTCATTTTGGGCTATGATGTGGTGATATTATTTGTGAAAATGTGGAAGTGCTCCCAAGTTTATATCTGCTGAATTATGAAAGTAAAATGAAGAAAAAGAAAAAATATATATATTTGTAAAGATAAAAAAAAATGAATGAAAATAAAACGTTTTAATTGAAAATCATTTTGGAAATGAGACTGTATTTGGCGTAGGCAGTACACACACCCATATTTGAAAAATTAAGTCTGGGGGTGTGGTGTACCGGCATGTATTTTGCTTAGTAGAGGGATTCCTATTATACTAGCTCATTTGGGTTAGGTGCATAGCCTTCCTATTTATCTTTGTTTACCTCACCGAAACCCAAGCCCCATCTCTTCACCTAAAGTCCTACTGATTCGTGTGTGAACCAAATCAGTGCCGTGGAGAGAATGCAAAAGGGCAAGCATATGGTCACCGACATTGGTGGCTTCCTTTGGAGGTTATCCCGGGCCCCGATCTTTCGCAATGCTCACCTAGCGATTAGTCTACTTTCTCCCTACGCGTGACCGGATGATTCACCGTGATCGCATGCGACTTCGCGTTAGGTGCATATACTTAGAAATTTCTTCTATTATATTTTTATGCGTGCGAGCATGCGACTTCGCATGGTACTCTGTATCGCAATTTCTTTGTTAGCTAGTAATTTTCCCTATCTGCTTAGATTTTGTTTGCTCGGGACGCGCAAACAGTTAAGTCTGGGGGTGTGATGAGTCCATTTTATATACCTATTTTCGGACTCATCTGGGCATGTTTTCTCATTGATGCACTTCACTTTAGAGCTTTATTTGTTCATATTTGTTATTATGTCCTTTTTATGAATAAGTGCACATTTATGCCCGTGGTTGTGTATTTTGTTACTTTTATTGTTTGTACTCCTTTTTGTTATTGCCTGGAATGTCTACACAGATTAGTGATTTGTTTTTCCTTTCGGTATAGGGGTCGTGTGCGTGTCTGGGATGGTTTTGAAACAGGAATACTGTGCACGATCATGGGATCTAATGCGCACGACCACTAGTCGTGCTCCCCTGATAGTGCGCACGACTCTACGTTTTCCAGAATCAGCCTGGGGTACGCGCACGACCACTGGACACAATGCACACGACCACCGGTCATGCGCCACTGATCGTGTGCATTGATTCCTCTTTCCTGGAGTCCTATCTAGGGTAATCGCACGACCATTGAACTTAGTGCGCATGACCACTGGTCGTGCTCCACTGCTCGTGCGCGTTATCCCAGTTCTTCTTCCTAATCTACCATGCCAGCGAGCACGGTCACCGGACATAGTGCGCACGACCACTGGTCGTGCCCCCGTGATCGTGCACATTGTTCATTTCTACTTTGTATAAATAGTGCAGGTCTCACCCTAATTCAGATAGCGGGGATCATTCGACATTTCTCCGCCGTTTTCCGCCTTCTCCGCCTTTCCCCTTCATCTTCCACCCTAGGGAGGTGCTCTGGGCAAGATTTTACCGCCAAATCCAAGCCGGAGCTTCCTCTCAGCCTTCTCCTTCATCCGTTAGCTTCAAGTAGTGTTTGACGCCATAGCCATCAAGCAAAGGAAAGCTTGCAAACTTCATCCCTATCGTGACACGAAGAAGACGGGCCATTTGAAGGTGGTGACATCCCTTCTTTACCCCAGACGAAGTTGAGGACCGAGCTTGGACGCAGATTGACAACCCGACGATTCCAACCGTGAATCCTCAGCAAGTCTTCGGATTCGGTCGATCTCTTGACTTGTTCTTGCTTTCTTGTTGAATATTGGTGTTTAAATCTATTTATATTGATGAAGTGCACTTTGGTTGCATATGTTATGTGTTTCATGCCTATGTGCTTCCTATTTCATTTTACTGCTTAAGTTGCTCGAGTTGCGCCATATTCCATCCACCACCATCCATCCGTCCTTCCCGCACTAGCAATTGCTAGTGCCATGCGTAGCGAAGAGGTGTTTTCGACCCTCATTCCGCCATTCTCATCACCTCATCCGCAAGCCTACTCGCCCATTTGCCTAGCGATTCGGTGCATAGCGGCCCGACTAGTCTTCCATTTCGCCTGGCGAAGCATCGCATAGCGGCGTTGCATAGGAGTAGTTGATAGCCTTTTATTTTCTGTTTTCACAAACACCAAAACCCCCCTTAGTTAGCTCCAACCTAAGGACTTCAATCTCAAGTCCTCCTCGAAATTAACTCCACCTTACTGTATTCCTTGAGAGAATGATACTTGGGAAAACTCTCCCACTTTATATTACTTGTGCGACCGGTTCACTGCCGTGATCTTTAGCATCAGGAATCCACTCAGGTTTTTGATCAGGTGACTGCCACCAATTAGCTTTTGATCAGGTGCTCAAAAACCAATCCCAAGTCTTTTGGTCAGGAGACTTGCAACCAAGAATAACTTTTGAATGGAGTTAAATAACCCTTTTTATAGTGGAGGATGAGAGAGTAATGATGTCTTCTCTTTCTCAAAATACAACTGAGAAGACTTTAGTGGATATATGATGTTAGCAAAAGCTCACCCTGAGATATTGAACTCAGGAAGATTTGAGCCTTGCTGCAGGGTGAGTAGGTCTTCAATATTTCAACCTTGACCAGATGGTATCCAGGAACTTCTTTGACATATAGAATATTTGTTGTCCTCTGAAGAATTCTGAGATGAAGAAGGAAGAAGACTCTTGATTTTTGATTGATGTTCTTCTTCTGCTTTAGCTTGCTGTTCTTTCTCTAGTTTAGGGCTTCTGATTTCTCTACTGTGTTATTGCCCTGTGTATTCTGTTCTCTGTGTTTTGACGAGAAGGAAGGAGAAAAACCCTATTGACTTTTTTTTAGTGGAAGAAGGAAGAAAAATATTTTTATATTTTCCATGAAATCTTCCAACTGAATTTTGAATTCCTTCCTACATTCAATGCTGACAGACTGGATAATATTTGCATTGATTGATTTCTCCAACTGTTCCATTAAGAAACGACAAGCAGTAATCCTGATGAAGTTCATAATCAATACTGCGTCTAACGGTAATATTCAGAGAATATTTAGCATTGATTACTCAGGAATTATTGCAATAAATTAAGGACAGAGGGAGGAAAATATCCATGTCTGGAACTTCATAGAGATCGTTGAACAGAAAATAGAATTCGTCGACCTGGGTCCAGAGTTCATCGAGCTAAGAAATTATGTTCGTAGACCAGATAATCTTTGTTCGTCGAGCTGAGATCCAAGATCGTCGACCTCAGAGTAGTTAACTGCTTTCTCTAGACCAATGCTAATTCTGTGCATCAAGATCATCGAGTAGAGAATATAACTTCGTTGACTAGAGTTCAATGAAATGTTTCATGTACTTAAGAATGTTGAAGTAAGGTGTCCAGAAATCGTCGACCTGCAAACTAGTTTCGTCAAGTTGAGAACTTCTAACTGCTACTTGATAAAGCTTGCCAAGAATGTGGTCTAAGTTCGTCGAGCTGAGAAGATGAATTCATCAACTGGAGTATGATTTTGGACTTCGAATATTTAGATGTTTCTGGAATAAAGTGTTGAAGTAGAATACCCAGAAATCTTCGAGCTGAGAATTAAGTTCGTCGACTGGAGTTCAGAGAAAGGAATTCTGGACTTGGAATGTTGAAGTATAGTGTCCATAAATCATCCACCTGAGTACCAAGTTCGTCGAGCTCAGTTCAAAGAATTGTCTCTGAGTTCGTCGAGCTGAGCATGACTTTCGTCAACCTGAGTTCGACGAACGTCGAACTCATTTTCTGAGACTTTGAAATTTCTCTAAGTCTTGAGACTTTTGTAGTCTGTTGATGGCTGGTCCATGCAGTGTTGACTCTAAGGATATGGCCTAGATTCTAGGACACAACCATGACCCTGGCTATATATGTTGGGTCAAACATCCGAGTTTAGTTAACTTAGCCCAAATCCAACTAGGGATCCAACAGAGGTGCTCTCGACCTTCATTCTGCCGTTCTTACCACCTCATCCGCAAGCTTACTCGTCCATCCGCACAGCGATTCGGTGCATAGCGGCCCGTATAGTCTTCCATCCCGCCTGGCAAAGCATCACATAGTGGCGTTGCATAAGAGTATTTTATAGTGTTTTACTTTCTTTTTCCGCAACAATCAAGATCCCCCTTCATAAACACCGACCTAAGGTCTTCATTCTCAAGTCCTCCTTAAAATTAACTCCACCTTACTGTGTTCCTTGAGAGATCGATACTTGGGGAAATTCACCCATTTTATATTACTTGTGCGACCGGTACACTCCAATGCATCATGCTTAGCTGAAAAGTGTCTCAAGTGGTATCAACTCAAGAGATATGATAATTATGGGAGTGGTAACTATCCATGATCGAGGATGAAGGAAATGATCAAGGGGGAGAATGATGTTTGGTTTGCCAATTCAAGAAGTTCATTGGGGCTTGAATAGTATGTATACATCATTCCTCCTATATAAGAATGATTGTATGGTATCCAGTGTGGTGATCAAGAGGGCAGATCAATGTGATGATCAAGATGGTGCTCAGTGGGCTGAACACTCTTGTGATGTTGATCAGATAGCTATTGCCAGAGGCAAGTCAGTTGCTAAAGGAAAGGAAAAGACATGGCTCAGTAAGAAGAGACCTAGCATAGTGCAAGGGAGCTGCTGGGCTCAAATGTATGGATACAGATCTAGCTCCAGGACCATAACCTCTAGATAAGTAGAACTCCTTTATATTATGTTTCTTCTAGTGTAATCTCAATAGCTACGTATCCTATCCCTCATAGCAGGACTAGGCCTATTAAGATTAAGTATCTTTAAATTAGGGAACATATGGAAGAATTCAGTCCTGAGTTTGTCCTCACAAGAAAGTGGCTGACATGTGAAAGAATATGTGTCTAATCACCTAGAGGGGGGTGAATAGGTGTAATTTTTCTTTTACTTTAAATGCAGACAAACTGTTCACTAATGTAAGCAGCAAATACAAATTCTACAGCTATCAGCATAGCAATCATAGTAACAATCATCCACAGAGTGCACACAGTGTTTATAGTGGTTCCCCAAGGTCTGGGTACATCCACTTTCCCCCTTCGCCTATCTAGCAGTGTACTAGATTCAGCCTAACTTCTGCACTTCTCCTCAGATCCTCAAATCTTATAGCTCAGAACCCCAAACAGGTTCCTACAACTCAGAGTGTCCCCACTCCTACAACTCAGGCACAAAGCCCTACCACTCAGTCTTCAACAAGACCTACACTCAGGCTAAACAGCCCTACCTCAGCCTTCAACAAGGCCTACACTCAGAGAATAGATTCTCCTACACTCAGGCTCAAAAGTCCTACCTCAGCCTTTATAAATTTAGGCTTACAACTCAGATCCCTTAGGATCCTACAAAAAGATAATAAAATGTTTTAGATCACCACTCTGTTTGAGAGAATGAAGAGGGCAACCTTCTTGATCTGTTCTTGATAGAACTAATTTTAGAGATCAACTTTGTCTTTGCTTTCTTCAAGGCTTCTTGTGTCTGAACTCAGTAAAAGTTAATCTTCTTGAAGTAGACCGGTTGGCAACTTCCTTCTTAAGATGAAGAATTAAATCTGGATCCTTCTTTACAGTCTGGTTCAGTACCTGCTCCTTAAGAGATTTGATTGAACATGTCTCTTTCTTGATTTCAATTACTGGAGTTCTCTCTCTCCAAGTAATTCTGAAATTTCTTCAAAACACTGATTTACAGTTTTCTCTGGATCTGTATTCTGCAATGATTGATCTTCTGATCTCTTTCTATTGTTATTAATTTTTTCTGTTGAAGGAGAAAGCCTTTATATAGTCTTCCTCCATGGTAACCGGCTGATCCAGTTTCTAACAACCTTCTGACAGCTTTTACAGTTGCAGTTGACCGGTTGAAATGGCAGCTGTCAAGTCATACAGTCACGTCTTGAAATCACTGTCTCTGTCTGAAAGTGTCGAGACTGATCTTCATTATGTGTCGACACAAATAGACCAAGTGTCGACACAAGTGGACTAAGTGTCGACACATGCCTTGGTGGTGTCGACACAACTCCTTCTGTTATTGTAACAGCTTCTCGACACTGCTTCTGTTGAATGTGTCGACACTGATTGAGTGTGTCAACACAAGTACTTCTTATTTAAAACTTAGTTAAATTCTGCTGAGTGTCGACACATTTCCTTTGTGTCGACACAACTTATTTTGTTGTTGATACTTGCTGAGTGTCGACACATCTCCTTTGTGTCGACACAAGTTATTCTTTACTTTAACTGTGTTGAAACTTGCTGCGTGTCGACACAAGTCCTGTGCCTTCAGTGTGTTGACACAGCATCCTGGTGTCGACACATTTGATGTCGACTATGCTTCTCTAGGTGTCGACACTGCCTTTAAGTGTCGACACTTTTATGTCAACTTTTCTTCACAGTGTGTTGACACTGCCTGTATGTGTCGACACTTTTCTTCTAGTGTCAACTCTGCCTTTCCTGGTGTCGACACAAATACTCCAAGTGTCGACACAGCTTTTCTCCAGTGTCGACACATGCCTTCATAAGTGTCGACACTGCTTCTCTGGGTGTCGACACATGGACTTAGAATTTTTCCTGCAATCCTGCAGTTACTTAACCTGCACATATAAATTCAAAACACATCAAATACACCTTGATGTATATCATTGAGTAGGGTGAGGCTTCTTCAAATCTGGTACACATTTTCCAATGTACCCAACAATCTCCCCCTATTTGGATAAGTCATAACCCTTAGTCAATGATATACACCATACATAACAAAAACATAATATGATGTATAACAACATTATATGACAGGGTAAATACTTAAACAAAACTTGTATAAACAATCTTCATAGAATAACAATGTAACAGATTGAACATTAAACATTGTTTTGTTACAACTTCCAATAGTTTCATGAACAAAAGTTTACATAGATGTTTTAATACTAAAGATTACAAAATGTAAACTTAAGAAAATTCAATTCTATGGCTGCTCTGGCTCCTTGATGACAATGTCTTTGCTAGATTGAATCTTGGCCTGAACAGGAACATCAGAGTCATCAGCAGGTTTCTTTCCCTTAAGATATTTCTTTTTCTGTTCTTCAGCCCTTATCTTTTATCTTTCAAAATAATGATATGGCTTAGGGAAATACTTGCCAGGCTCCTATGCATTAGGAGGTAGCTTCCCAAGTTTAGCCCTTCTTCTATATTGCACTATGGCTTCTTGCCTAGCTTCATGTTTTCTCCACTCTTGCTCAGAATACCATTTGTTCCTTTCTAGGAGATTATCCTTTGCAGCCTTCCAAGCAGTCAGTATAATGTTGCTAGAAGTTGTGCTCCACTGCTCAAAATCTGGCCTTAACTCAGCCTGTTCTCTGAACCTCTTTTTGGACAAAAGAGTTTCTTGCTCTTTTAATACTTCCTCAGGTACAGGCTTATCTACTTTCTCAAAAATAATATTCTTATTACCCTCAGGAGAGCTATACATAGATTGAACCTCCTGATGTATCATTTCAAAATCAGCTGGAGGATAAATTACTTGAGCGACTTCAGCTTGCTCACCTCCAAAAACAGCAGGATTGATACCAGATTCAGCAACATTATCATCATCACACAAGGGTAGATATCCAAGGGTGTCTTTGATGTTGTTAAAAATCCATTTAGCATGGTCAGAGCCTGCTTTGACTAACACCCTCTCCCCCTTTATGACTTCTCTTTCTATATGATTCCTGAGATCATCTTTCTGAAACCTGATCTGTTCAGCCAGATAATTAACTCCATCTTTATAAAAACCCCTCAACTTCAGCAGCAGTACAGAAATAACCTGTTGAGAATCTGTAATAGCAGTTTTTACAGCAGTTATGCCTGCCTGGAAATCCTTATCAAACTGTTCCTTATCAAACTCTGGTTTGGCTGTAAAATTATCAGCAGTTGGGGCAGTTGCAATTTTCTTTATCTCAGTAACAATGGCATTATGTGAGGCAGTTAGATTATCATTCATCCTTAGCTGATTTTCTAGGACATATCCTTATTTTACTGCCAAATCATCAACTTGTGTCTTTATCTTCTCCTGATGAGTAGCAAGGTACACCACTGCATTGCCTCCTTTGTGAAAGTAGTCAGTCATTTCCTTTTTATTTTGAGTTACTTCAAATCTAATGGACTTTATATCTTGAGCCAAGGAAAATTGTAACTCCTTATGATGCTCATCCATATATATTTCCATAATGTTGGGTACATTGGTCTAAATATACCTGATTTGAAGAAGCCTCACCCAATTCAATGATATACATCATAATGTATTTAATGTATGTTGAGTTTACTTGTGCAGGTTAAGTATTTGCAGGAATAAAGCAAAAAGTTTCTAAGTCCATGTGTCGACACCCAGAGGGAAAGTGTCGACACTTAAGAAGACTTGTGTCGACACCCAGGCAAGCAGTGTCGACACTTGGAGTCATTGTGTCGACACCTGAGATGCAGAGTCGACACCAGACAGAAAGTGTCGACACAAGGAGCAGTGTCGACACTCAGTGAAGAAGAATGCAGTAAAGCTGTGTCGACACAAAGAGTTGTGTCGACACCCAGTGAAGCTGTGTCTACACCAGAAAGTGTCGACACTTGGAGCAGTGTTGACACTCAGCAAAAGTCTGCAGAGACTAAGTACAAATATCGACACCCAGCACAATATGTCGACACTTAGCAAAAGAGTCAGCACTTGCTGTAAGTGTCGACACCCAGCACAATGTGTCGACACTTAGCAGAAGAGTCAGCACTTGAAGTAAGTGTCGACACCCAGCACAATGTGTCGACACTTAGCAGAAGAGTCAGCACTTGAAGTAAGTGTCGACACCAAGAACAATATGTCGACACTCAACAGGAGACTCTACACTTGAAGAAAGTGTCGACACATGGAGCTGTGTCGACACTTAGCAAAGAACAGAAAGAACAACAAATTATTCTAAGTACAAGTGTCGACACTATGGGAATGTGTCGACACTCAGCTGAAGTCTCAACAAGAAGAAGAAGTGTCGACATCCAAAGCAATGTGTCGACACTCAACAAGTATCAATATAGAAGACTATGTGTCGACACCAAGAAGCAGTGTCGACACTTGACATATACAACACATGAAGATGTGTCGACACAAAGGTGTTGTGTCGACACTTAGAAGAATTCAGCAAAATTCTGAAGAACAAGTACTTGTGTCGACACTCAATATTCAGTGTCGACACATGCAGAAGAAACTGTGTCGAGATAAAGAATCAACAACACAAGGAGTTGTGTCGACACCTTGTAGACTAGTGTCGACACTTAGACAACATGTGTCGACACTTAGCCTATAAGTGTCGACACTTAAAGACAGAAAGTCTTGACACTTTCAGACAGTTAGAGAACTTTCAAGAACTGACTGGATGACTTGACAGCTGCCGTTCCAGCCGGTCTACAGCACCTGTCAGAGATGTCAGAATTCTGTTATGGACCGGACCAGCCGGTTACCATGAAGTAGGCCTATAAATCGGCTCTTGCTGTCTACAGAAAAAGATGATCAACAAGTTATTAAAGTGGTACACTAGAGTAAAAAACAAGAAGATCTAGCTGTCCAAGTGCAGATCTAAGAAGTTGGAGAGAGAGGGCTCCATCCAAGAAATCAGCTATTGGAACTAGGCTGAGAAGAAGGATTCAGATATATTCTGGATCTTAAGAAGCAGAGGTCAAGGATCAACTGCAGAAGGAATCAGTCTTATTCAGTTCTATTTTCAAGAAGCTTTGAAGAAAGCTAAGTCAGATTGAATCCAGCTGAGTTCTTCCAAGAACTCATCAAGAAACTCTCAACTCCCCTCACTTATTTTTGAGTTGCTGAGTTATTATTTGTATAAACATTTTTTATCTTGTAGGATCCATTGTATCTAAGTGATTGTAAGCCTGAATTTATAAAGGCTGAGGGTAGAGCTTAGAGCCTGAGTGTAGGAGATTGAAATCTCTGAGTGTAGGCCTTGTTGGCTGAGTGTAGGCCTTATTGGCTGAGTGTAGGCTTTGTTGGCTGAGTGTAGGCCTTGTGGCTGAGTGTAGGCTTTGTGAAAAGCTGAGTTGTAAGGCTTTGGGCCTGAGGTGTAGGAACCAGTTTGGGTTCTGAGATAGTGGAGAAGTTTGGCCGAATCTAGTACACTGCTAGATAGGCGAAGGGGAAAGTGGATGTACCCAAATCTTGGGGAACCACTATAAAACGCTGTGTCTGTTGTGCTGTGAGTGTGATTTGCTGTGTATGCTTTGTGATTGCTGTGCAAAAGAAGTTAGAATTCAGTGGTATAACTGATTGCTGCCATTAAAGTTCAAAAAGGATTAGGTCACCTATTCACCCCCCCCTCTAGGTGATTAGGTACTATATCTTTCAAGTGGTATCAGAGGGAGGTTCCTCAAAACAAGGACTAATAGTCTGAGGAGATCCTGATTGGCAGATTCAGTCTAAGTCAGTTTACAGATTCAAGAAAATCAAGAACCATGGGTTCAACAGAAAATCACAAGTAATTGGGCTCCATGAAATTACCTATATGCAGAAAGGAAATCTTTGGCATATGGAAAGAAAGGGTAAGGCTGTTTATGGAGGCCTCAGACCCTAGGATCTACATCACAGTAAAAGAGGGGCCATATGTGCCCATGAAGATATATGTTCTAGATGCAAATCAGAGAACTCCAAAGGATTTCTCTGAGATGACTAAGGATGAGATTGTCCTAGCCACCATGGACAAGAAGGCATAAAACATTATAGTAAGTGTCATAGATGATGCAACATTTCAGAACCTTATACAATGTAAGACAGCCAAAGAGATGTGGGACACTCTTATTGTGTATATGGAGGGTTCTGAAGAAGTTAGACAAGATAGAAAATCCTTGCTAAATCAGGAGTATGAAAGTTTTAGACAAGGAAAGGGTGATAGCATAACTGAGTGCTATAAAAAGTTCTACAGAATAGTGAATGAACTCATGTCATATGGAAGAGAGTTCAGTAATTATGAACTAAATGACAAGTTCCTAAGGTCCCTAACTAAAGATTGGGACACAAAGATTTGTGCCATTAGGGAAATGGCTAAGTTGGGAGAAATTCCTCCACCTACACTGTTTGGCAAGTTATTGTCTTATGAAATGCAGTTGACAGTGAGGAAAGAGGAGGAGAAATCAACAAGAACTGAACACAAGGAAAGAACTGTAGCTTTCAAGACAGAAGCCTCCAGAAAGTGCAGGAATAAATCACCAACTCCACCTCCAAAGGTTGCTGAATCAGAATCAGATGAATCAGTCAACACAAAGTCAGAAAGCAGTGAAAGTGATGAAGACTTTGCTGCCTTCACTAGACATTTTCAGAAGTTTTTGAAAAAGAAACAGTGGAGGTCAAGGCCTTCTACATCACAAGGAAAGGAAGACTCATATCAGAAAAAGAGGTCTTCAAAGAAAGACAAGAAAAGGACTAAGTCTAGCATGGAAACTGGTTCCAAGATAGTGTGCTATTGCTGCAATAGACAAGGCCATGTTGTTGCAGATTGTCCTGAGAAGAGAAAAGAGTCTAGTGACAGGAAGAAGACTCATTTCAAAGGCAAGAAAGAAAAGTCTTTTGTTGCCAAGAAGGAGAAAACTTTATCAGATATCTCTTCTTCAGAAACTGAGTCTGATGCAGAGGCATACATAGGGCTGTTTGCTGAAGAAGAAGAAGAAGAATTCATGCAGATAATGAAGTCTATTTATGAACAAGAAGACCGTCAATGCCAAGGGCTAATGGCTTTGACAGAGCAAGACAAAATCCTGGAACAGCCAGGACCCAGTAAGGTACAATGTTCAACTCTAAGTTCAGTTTCTTGTTCTAGTACAGAATCAGATTCATCATCATCAAGTGATGAGAATGTATCTGAGTCTGAGGATGATATTCATCAGCTTATAGATGAATATAAAGTGCTGTTGCAAGCTTACAAGAAAATCAAGTCCCTAGCCAAGAGTCAGACAAAGGAAATTGCTGATCTAAAAGCTGCTGCAACAGATTCTGAGAAGCTATTTGATCAAAAACTTAATGAGATAGCCAGGCTGAAACACATAGTAGTGATTCAGATGGGGACTATCACCTTTAAGAATGATCAAATTAAGAATCTGGAGATCAATCTTCAGAAAGAGAGAGAGCTTGTTGCTAGGTTTTCTAAACCTAAGTCAGTGTTACCCATCATTGATGAATTTGTTCATCACAAGGGTAAAGCTAGACTGGGCTTTACTAGACCTGCAAGGACTGAGCAGTCCAAGTTCAAGTCCAAGGGCAAAGCCCCAACATTCAACAAGTCTGCTGTAGATATGACAGCAAAGACTGTACCTAAGCAAAGGTACAACAAGTTTGAATGTTGGTGTTGTGGCAAAGTTGGCCATTTTGCAGTGGACTGTTGGCACAATGCTAGTGCCAAAGTGAGTACCAAACTACCTGTTGGAAAGCCAGTTGGTAGCTTTGTCAAGTTGCAAACTAACAAGTACCAAGGACCCAAGAATTCTTTGGGTTCTAAGGTTCATTAAATCGGTTTTGCAGGTGAGTACAAGTGGCCATACCCCAACATGGTACTTGGACAGTGGATGTTCCAGACATATGACTGGAACTAAAGGATTACTAAGGGACTTCATTCCAATAAAAGATGGTCCAAAAGTAACCTTTGGTGGTTCTGAAAAAGGAATCATCAAAGGATTTGGTAACATATCTAGCAACTTAGTTACCATTACTCAAGTGGCCTATGTTAAAGGGTTGAAACACAACCTAATAAGTATAAGTCAATTAAGTGATGTAGCGTATGACATCTCATTTGTTAAAAATGGTTGTCATATCAAGAGGTCAAGTGATCAAGAGATCATTTTGACTGGTTATAGGAAAAGGCATGTCTATTGCTTAGACATTATGGTTGAGAACAGTGGTTCTCCAGTGTGTCTTGTAGCTGATGAGACAGTCTCTCATTGTGTCAAATGGCACAAGAGGCTTCCCCATCTTAACTACAAGACTATTAGCAAACTCTTTAGTAAAGAGTTAGTGAGGAATGGTCCTCAAGTTAAGTGTGTTAAAGATGGTATTTGCTCAGCTTGTCAAAAGGGCAAGAAGACTAAATCCACCTTTAGAAGCATAGAAAACAAGGATGCTGTGAGGTGTTTATACCTCTTTCATATGGATCTTTTTGGTCCAATGCCAGTTCACAGCTTAGGTAGGAAGGTCTATACCTTTGTAGTTGTAGATGACTACTCAAGGTTTTCCTGGGTGTTCTTCTTAAGACAGAAATCTGAAACACTAATGTCTTCTATAACTTTGTCAAGCAAATTCAGAATGAACTAAATAGTACAGTGGTCAGAATTAGAAGTGACCATGGTACTGAGTTTCAGTCTGATAGCATGACAAAACTATGTGAAGACTTTGGGATATTTCAAGAATTCTCTTCACCTAGAACACCTCAGCAAAATGGCATTGCTGAGAGGAAGAATAGAACCTTGATAAAGGCTGGTAGGACCCTATTGAGTGATACATCACTACCAGAGTATTTCTGGGCTGAAGCAGTTAACACTGCATGCCATGTTATAAATAGGGCTACCATCACTAAAGGGCTCAACAAGACCCCCTATGAAGTTGTGAAAGGCAGGAAACCAAACCTATCCTACTTCAGGATCTTTGGTTGCAAATGCTTCATACTTAACAATGGGAAGTCTTACTTGACAAAGTTTGCAGCCAAGTCCCAAGAGAGAATTTTTGTTGGGTACAACAATAATAGTAAGGCTTATAGAGTCTACAACTTGATTACACAAGTTGTAGAAGAATCTGTGCATGTAGTTTTTGATGAGACTAAACTTATTAATAATGAGTTGTCTAGTAGTGTATGCAGCCCCACAGGTTTAACAAAGAAAATGGACAAGCTTACTATAGAAGAAGTACCTGCTGCAAGACAGCAAGTAGAGGACAGTAGCTGTTGTCCAGGGGGAGAACTACATGTGCCAATTGCAGAAGAAATACAAGGAGTACAGCATGATGGAGATGCTGAAGAGGTTCAACCAGAAGTCAGGATGCCTCCAGCCAATAGGCATCTTAGAGATCATCCAGTAGAGCAGATTATTGGAGATCCAAGACAAGGGGTACAAACAAGGAGCAGAAACCTGAATGCAGCAGTCTACTCCAACTTTCGATCCCAGGTAGAACCTAAAATGTTTGAAGAAGCCATCAAAGACCCACTTTGTATTGAGTCTATGCAAGAAGAACTCAATCAGTTCAAGAGGTGCAAGGTTTGGGAACTAGTTCCTAAACCTAAAGACCACAATATAATAGGAACCAAGTGGATCTACAGGAATAAGATGGATGAACAAGGGGTCATCATTAAGAATAAAGCAAGATTGGTTGCTAAAGGATATAGGCAAGAAGAAGGTATTGACTTTGATCAAACCTTTGCTCCAGTAGCCAGACTGGAAGCCATAAGGATGTTCTTGGCCTATGCAACCTATCAAGGATTCAAGGTTTACCAAATGGATGTCAAGTCAGCATTCTTGAATGGTAATCTTAAGGAAGAAGTCTATGTGGAACAACCCTCAGGTTTTGTAGATTCTACTTTACCTCATCATGTCTATAGACTTAGGAAAGCTTTATATGGGTTAAAGCAAGCCCCAAGGGCTTGGTATGAAACCCTATCTAGTTTCCTCATTGAGAACAAGTTCTCAAGGGGGAAAATAGATAAGACTCTATTCCTTAGGGAATCTAGAGGCAAAGTTATACTAGTCCAAATATATGTAGATGACATTATATTTGGGTCTACTGAAAGCAGCCTTTGCAAAAAGTTTGCAAAACTTATGCAAGATCAGTTTGAGATGAGTAGTATGGGAGAGCTGAAGTTTTTCTTGGGTCTCCAAGTTAAACAGACTGAAAGTGGTTTATCCATATGTCAGTCCAAGTTCACCCTAGAACTCATAAAGAAGTATGGTATGGATTCATCCAGTACCATGAAGACTCCTATGGGGTCAAGTATGTCTCTTAGCAAGGATGATGCAGGGAAACCTGTAGATGAAACCTTGTTTAGAGGGATAGTTGGCTCCCTATTATACTTAACTGCTAGTAGACCAGACATCATGTATGCTACATGTGTTTATGCAAGGTATCGAGCCTGCCCTAAAGAGTCTCATTTGACTGCAGTCAAGAGAATATTGAGATATCTAAAGGGCACTCCCTATCTAGGCCTATGGTACCCTAGGAATGGAGATTTCTATCTAACAGGTTATTCAGATGCAGACTTTGCAGGATGCAAAGAAGATAAAAAAATCACTACTGGAACCTATCAATTCCTAGGTGGGAGACTAATTTCATGGAGTAGCAAAAAGCAAACCAGTGTGGCTATCTCCATAGCAGAGTCAGAGTATGTGGCTGCAGGAAGTTGCTGTGCTCAACTTCTGTGGATACAACATCAGCTAGAGGACTATGGATTTCAGGTAAGTAGAACTCCACTCTTCTGTGATTCTACTAGTGCTATTTCAATAGCTAATAATCCTGTATCCCATAGTAGAACAAAACATATTGAAATTAAATACCATTTTCTTAGGGAGCATGTAGAAAGAAATGATATTGTACTTGAATATGTTAAAACAGATGAACAACTAGCTGATATGTATACTAAGCCCCTAGAAGAAGCTAAGTTCAATAGATTTAAAATTGAACTAGGAATGATAAACTTAGAGTAAGTTTATAGTACTGAAATTGGCTAAGTAAAAAGGTGTCGACACATAGACAAGTCTATGTCGACATAGAATAGTGGTGTCGACACTTCAGGAAAAAGGTGTCGACACATCTAGGAAGTTGGTGTCGACACTTCAGAATATTAGTGTCGACACATGACATGTAGGTGTCGACACATCCAATGTGGTGTCGACACTTAGTATTTACTCAGAATTTTCTAAGTAAAGTCTCGACAATGTGTCGAGTTATGTTGTGTCGACACATAACCAAGTGTCGACACATAAAATCTGTTGACTAAACTTGTGTCGACACATATGTGTCGAGATATTATAAGTCAGTGTCGACACTTATTGCCAGTGTCGACACATTTTAAGTTAGCTGTCCCGCCTGTTCATCTTCAAAATCAGAAAGGTATAAATAGGATTTTGCCTTAGTTTGTCGACACGCCTTCAAAGTTTCGAGACCAAAACTTCTGTGTCGACACCTCTCTTCTCTCAAGACAAATTCTACAAACCCTAATGACACCTAAGCTAGAGGAGAATGTCAACGAGGGATACGAGCTAGTGCGCGGCGCCTTTGAGGATGCTGATCAAGAAATCCAGGCGGTCGTAACCCTAGTCGCCGATTCAGGATTAGAATTTCTAGTTTCTGAACCCACAAAGATATGGAAGAAAGAGGTACTTGAATTCCTCAAT
The DNA here is from genome assembly GCA_039583875.1 of Platanthera guangdongensis. Classification (NCBI taxonomy): domain Eukaryota; kingdom Viridiplantae; phylum Streptophyta; class Magnoliopsida; order Asparagales; family Orchidaceae; genus Platanthera; species Platanthera guangdongensis. The sequence continues at coordinate 118,796,574 of CM077167.1, read as the reverse complement.
GGAGCCAAAGTGGATGAATCTGGATACAAGATCAAATCCAGAGTTCATGGAGCAAGGGTTAAGGTATCCCCTAAAAGTCTGAGGAAGATTCTCCAGCTGCCAAGAATTCAAGATGAAGATGAGGTTACTGCTACCAAGACCAGGGAAGGTCTTACCTGGTTTGGCCTTGATTCAACAATGAAGATAGGATCCGTGTTTAACAGGAAGGGAATGAACAATCAAGGAAAGTTTCTTTCTGAGATTGTCGGCAAAGTACTTCTCAGCAAGCCAGGAGGGCATGATAGAGTGTCTGCCTCTATGTTCAATATAATGACAAGGATAATCTTCACTCTACAAACTGACTGGTCAATGGTAGTTTATGAGAAGATTAAGGAAAGCTTGAAGAAGCCCAATCTGGGCAGAATCATTAGTCTATACCTAGCTGGTGTGATTCCAGAGGTGATGAGTACTGCTGCTGGCACCAAAATCAACCACATGAGAAAAATGGACATGAGGTTGTTCTCAAGATGGGACAGGGTGTTGACTAAGGAGATGCCAACCCCTGAGAAACTAGTTCCTGAGAAAGAAATTCCACCTAAGAAGAAAAGGAAGACTGCTCCAGTGGCACAAGAGTCCACTAGCAGTTCTGGAAGTGAAGAGCCTGTTGTCTTCTCATCTGATGAGAATATAGAAGACCCTGCAGTGAAATCACCTGCTCCTCAAGCTGGTGCTGAGATCCAGGGGGAGCTACCTCAAGCTAGCCCTATCCACAAGGGTCAAAGCCAGGGGGAGCTTCCAGTTGTAGTAGAACCCTTTACACTGGAAAGTGAACAAGCCACCAACACCATACTAGAGGTACTCACTGACCTAAATACTTTAGAATTTCTTATAGAAGATGCTGATTTGTCTGATATTCATCAGCAAACACAGCTGGACAGTCCAGTTCCAGCTGCTGTTAGAGAAGACACATCTGCTGTCCTAGAAGTGATTCCTGATCCAGTGGTTGAAGAGCAAAGAATTTCTCCAGCTCCTTCACCACAAGAATTCACCATGGAAGATTTGTTCCTAAATCTGGATCCAGCTGATTTTGACAAGGAAACTGATGCTGCTGAAAGAGAGAATGCTGCTGTTGAGGGGGAGCAGATGGAAATTCTTGAAAAGCCTGTGAGGCAAGAAACTGAGAAGGCACAAGATGTGCAAACTGAAAGGCCACCAAGCCCTCAGGAGAGGGTTGATATAGCCAGCACCTCTGCCTCTGAAGATGAGGAAGCAGAAAGGGCAAAGAAAAAGAAACTTTATGTCTTCAGGAGAAGAAGCCAGAGTTACAAGAAGGCTCTCCAAACAGTTGCACCACATCCTATAATTCAACCAGCCCCAGCCATTGATTATAGTGCACTGATGGTGGCAATGCAAATCAAGTTGGATGAGCAAAGGCAGGCCTTAGAGAAATATGTAGATGAAGGGCAAAAATCACACCAATTTGATCTAGCCCAAGATATCAAATCAATAAGGTTTGAAATGAACCAGAACAAGAAGGAGATGACTGACTGCTTCCACAAGGGTGGGAATGCAGTAGTCTATCTTGCAACTCACCAGGAAAAGATAAAAGTACAGGTGGATGACATAGCTGTGAAACAAGGTTATGTTCTTGAAAACCAGCTAAGACTGAATGACAATCTTACTGAATCCCACAATGCCATAGTCACAGAACTGAAGAATCAGGCTGCAGGGCAGACTCCAGCTATAGCTAAGGAAGATTTTGACAAAGTATTTCTAGCAGAAATCACTGCTCTTAAAACGGCCATCCAAGATTCTCAGAAGCTGATAACTGACAAACTCCAAAGGTTAAAACCTTTCTTCAAAGATGGAGTGAATTACTTGGATAATCAAATAAGATTTCAGAAGGATGATGTCAGAGATCACATGGCTAGAGAAGTCATAAAGGGGGAGAGAGTGTTAGTCAAGGCAAGCTCTGACCATGCTAAGTGGATATCAAATTCTATCAGAGCTACACTTGGATATCCTCCTCTGTGTGATGACAATGATGTTGCTGAATCTGAAATTAACCCTGCATATGTAGGAGGTGAGCAACCAGAGGTAGCTCAAGTCATATATCCTCCTCCAGATTTTGAAATGGTGCATGCTGATGTACAGACTATGTACAGCCCACCTGGGGGCAAGGACAATGTAATTATTGAAAAGGTTGTTCAACCTATATCTGAAGCCATGCAAGAGGCATTGCAAAAGGAAGAAGAGACAAGACTGTCAAAGAAGAGGTTTAGGGAACAAGCTGAGCAAAGGACAGACTTTGAACAGTGGAGCCCTAGCTCTAGGAACATTATACTAACTGCCTGGAAAGCTGTCAAGGATAACATTCATGACAGGAACAAGTGGTTCTCTGAAGCTGAATGGAGGAAACGTGAAACCAGGCAAGAGGCAATTGTTCAATACAGAAGGAAGGCAAAGATGGGAAAGCTACCTCCTACAGCTCAGGAGCCTAGCAAGTACTTTCCTAAGCCATACCACTATTTTGAGAGGCAGAAGATCAAAGCTGAAGAGCTTAAGAAGAAAGATTTGAAAGGCAAGAAGCCTGCTGATGCTGAAACTGCTGATGCTCCTGTCCAAGCTAAAGTTCAAGCTGGCAAAGGGATAGTCATTAAGGAGCCTGAACAAAAATAGATTTAGAATTTTCTTGAAGTTTATTTTGTAATTTTTTGGATGTAAAACAATTTGTGAACTTCTGAAAATATATAAGACAGATATTAGAACAATATATGATTAATTTTTCATGTTTGTTCTGTGAATATGTCTATGTCTATTTCTTATTTGTTCTGTGATGATGAATTTGTATACATGTGAAATTGTTATATGTTTATGTTAACCCTACTGTATATTATCCTGCCTTACATCATTGTGTAATTTTAATTATGAATGGTGTATATCATTGACTAAGGGTTATGACTTCTCCAAATAGGGGGAGATTATTGGGTACATTGGTCTAAATGTACCTGATTTGAAGAAGCCTCACCCAATTCAATGATATACATCATAATGTATTTGATGTATGTTAAGTTTACTTGTGCAGGTCAAGTATTTGCAGGAATAAAGCAAAAAGTTTCTAAGTCCATGTGTCGACACCCAGAGGGAAAGTGTCGACACTTAAGAAGACTTGTGTTGACACCCAGGCAAGCAGTGTCGACACTTGGAGTCATTGTGTCGACACCTGGGATGCAGAGTCGACACCAGACAGAAAGTGTCGACACAAGGAGCAGTGTCGACACTCAGTGAAGAAGAATGCAGTAAAGCTGTGTCGACACAAGGAGCTGTGTCGACACCCAGTGAAGCTGTGTCTACACCAAAAAGTGTCGACACTTGGAGCAGTGTTGACACTCAGCAAAAGTCTGCAGAGACTAAGTACAAGTGTCGACACCCAGCACAATATGTCGACACTTAGCAGAAGAGTCAGCACTTGAAGTAAGTGTCGACACCCAGCACAATGTGTCGACACTTAGCAGAAGAGTCAGCACTTGAAGTAAGTGCGACACCCAGCACAATGTGTCGACACTTAGCAGAATAGTCAGCACTTGAAGTAAGTGTCGACACCAAGAATAATATGTCGACACTCAACAGGAGACTCTACACTTGAAGAAAGTGTCGACACATGGAGCTGTGTCGACACTTAGCAAAGAACAGAAAGAACAACAAATTATTCTAAGTACAAGTGTCGACACTATGGGAATGTGTCGACACTCAGCTGAAGTCTCAACAAGAAGAAGAAGTGTCGACATCCAAAGCAATGTGTCGACACTCAACAAGTATCAACATAGAAGACTATGTGTCGACACCAAGAAGCAGTGTCGACACTTGACAGATACAACACATGAAGATGTGTCGACACAAAGGTGTTGTGTCGACACTTAGAAGAATTCAGCAAAATTCTGAAGAACAAGTACTTGTGTCGACACTCAATATTCAGTGTCGACACATGCAGAAGAAACTGTGTCGAGATAAAGAATCAACAACACAAGGAGTTGTGTCGACACCTTGTAGACTAGTGTCGACACTTAGACAACATGTGTCGACACTTAGCCTATAAGTGTCGACACTTAAAGATAGAAAGTCTCGACACTTTCAGACAGTTAGAGAACTTTCAAGAACTGACTGGATGACTTGACAGCTGCCGTTCCAGCCGGTCTACAGCACCTGTTAGAGATGTCAGAATTCTGTTATGGACCGGACCAACCGGTTACCATGAAGTAGGCCTATAAATAGGCTCTTGCTGTCTACAGAAAAAGATGATCAACAAGTTATTAAAGTGGTACACTAGAGTAAAAAACAAGAAGATCTAGCTGTCCAAGTGCAGATCTAAGAAGTTGGAGAGAGAGGGCTCCATCCAAGAAATCAGCCATTGGAACTAGGTTGAGAAGAAGGATTCAGATATATTCTGGATCTTAAGAAGCAGAGGTCAAGGATCAACTGCAGAAGGAATCAGTCTTATTAAGTTCTATTTTCAAGAAGCTTTGAAGAAAGCTAAGTCAGATTGAATCCAGCTGAGTTCTTCCAAGAACTCATCAAGAAACTCTCAACTCCCCTCACTTGTTTCTGAGTTGCTGAGTTATTATTTGTATAAACATTTTTTATCTTGTAGGATCCATTGGATCTGAGTGATTGTAAGCCTGAATTTATAAAGGCTGAGGGTAGGGCTTGAGAGCCTGAGTGTAGGAGATTGAAATCTCTGAGTGTAGGCCTTGTTGGCTGAGTGTAGGCCTTATTGGCTGAGTGTAGGCTTTGTTGGCTGAGTATAGGCCTTGTGGCTGAGTGTAGGCTTTATGAAAAGCTGAGTTGTAAGGCTTTGGGCCTGAGGTGTAGGAACCAGTTTGGGTTCTGAGATAGTGGAGAAGTTTGGCCGAATCTAGTACACTGCTAGATAGGCGAAGGGGGAAAGTGGATGTACCCAAATCTTAGGGAACCACTATAAAACGATGTGTCTGTTGTGCTGTGAGTGTGATTTGCTGTGTATGCTTTGTGATTGCTGTGCAAAAGAAGTTAGAATTCAGTGGTATAACTGATTGCTGCCATTAAAGTTCAAAAAGGATTAGGTCACCTATTCACCCCCCCCTCTAGGTGATTAGGTACTATATCTTTCACATAGCTCTTCTTTGCTCATCCAATTTGATATGCAAATCCACCAATAAAGAACTATAATCAGTTGTTGGGGCAGGCTATGGAGCAACAGTTTGTAAAGCTTTCTTGTACGTTTGGCTCCTTCTTTTGAAGACCATAAGTTTTCTCTTCTTAGCTCTAACAGTTGCTTCATCCTCAAAAGTAGAAGTACTGACAATGTCTACCCTTTCCTTAGGACTAGGAGGCAATTCCTTCTCAGTCCTTGGTAGCTCCTCCTGAATCCTTTGCTCCTCAGTTTCATTTCTAGCAGTCTCCTCCTGTGACCTTACATGCTCCCCCTCAAGGTTAGCTGACTCCCCCTCAAAAGCTGCTTTCTCTCCCTCAAAATCAGTCTGTAATAAATCAGGGAACAACTCTTCTAGAGTAAACTCCTGTTGAGTAGGGATAAGAGACTCTCTTATCTCAGGAACAGTATCAGCAACTGATGTGTCTTCCGTGACAACATCTTGTGGTTGACTATGTAACTGAGTTTGCTGATCAACATCAATAAAAGACTCAGTTAATACGTCATCCTCAATATGAAAAATTGATTGATTGACTTCATGTATTACCTCAAGGATTGTTTGAGTAGCCATTTCACTGTCTAGGTGAGTTGGCTCTTCTACATGTTGAGGCTCCCCCTGGAGTGGATCCAGGTGAATGGGGCTAGCAGATGGTAGCTCCCCCTGCCCTGTGCATCTTCAGTCCTTACTAATGACCTTCCAGTATTATATACTTCTTCCTTATCAGCTTCCTCCTCATTAGAACTGAAAACAACTTGTTCCACTGAACTACTGGAGGATTCAGCAGCCACTATGGCTTTCTTCTTCTTCTATTGAGGAACTTCCTTTTCTGGAGTAGGCATGTCCTTGTTTAACACCCTATCCCATCTGGAGATAATTCTAACATCCATTCTTCTCATATGATTGATCTTAGACCCTGCAGCTTGGTTCATTACTTCAGGAATACTTCCAGCTAAGTACAAGCTCATAATCCTACCCAGATTGGGATTCTTCAGACTTTCTTTATTCTTCTCAAACATCACTGCTGACCAATCAGTTTTGAGCTTGAAAATGATTCTAGTCATTAAACTGAACATGTGAGCTGATATTCTATCATGCCCACCTGGCTTGCTCAGAATTACCTTTCCTACTACTTCAGATAAGAACTTGTCTTGCATGTTCATGCCTTTCCTATTAAAAACTGATCCAATTTTCATGTTTGAATCAAGTCCACACCATTTCAGTGCCTCCCTTGTCTTTAATGTAGGTACATCTTCCTCATCTTTAGTTCTTGGTAGATGTAGAACTTTCCTCAAACTCTTTTGGGTGATTTTTACTTTTGCTCCATGGACGGTGGACTTAATCTTGAGTCTAGATTCATCGAGGGTGGCTGCACCAAAGAATTCTAGTACTTCCTTCTTCCAAATCTTGATGGGCTCAGAAACTAGATACTCCAACCTAGTCTCAGCAACTAGGGTTACAATACCTTGAATTTCTGGTTCTACATCGTCAAAGGCATGTCGTACGAGCTCATAACTTTCATTGATGTTCTCTTCTAGCTCGGGCGCCATTAGGGTTTTGAAAAATCTTGAATTTAGAGGAGAGAGATGTCGACACACAAGTTTGGTATCGAAACTATGGAGAGCATGTCGACAAACAATGTGGAAGACCTATTTATACCTTTCTAAAATTGAAGGTGAAAAGGCGCGTCAAAATACTCAAAATGTGTTGACATTGTTGAAAAGTGTCGACACTTACTTCTAATGTCTCGACAACTATGTGTCGACACAAATATAGTCGACAGAATATATGTGTCGACACTTAGACATCTCAGCTCGACGATTAGTCGAAACTCTACTCGACGAAATTTGTATTGAACCTATGTGTCGACACCACTTTTGGATGTGTCGACACATACTCTGGATGTGTCGACACAATTTCTCTGAAGTGTCAACACAGACTCCTTAGATGTGTCGACACCATTTCTCTGGAATGTCGACACCACTTCTATGTGTCGACACAGACAACAGCTTGTGTCGACACTATTTTACTTAGCCAATTTCCTGAAACTATTCTAAGTTTAACATTCCTAATTCAATTTTAAACTTATTGAATTTGGTTTCATCTAGGGGCTTAGTAAACATATCAGCAATCTAATTATCTATTTTAACATATTCTAGTGAAATGTCTTCCTTCTCTACATGTTCTCTAAGAAAATGATATCTAATTTCTATGTGCTTAGTCCTACTATGTGAGACAGGATTATTTGCAATAGAAATAACACTTGTAGAATCACAAAGAAAAGGTGTTTTACTTACTTGAATACCATAGTCTACTAGCTGATGTTGCATCCACAATAGTTGTGCACAGCAGCTTCCTGCATCAACATATTCTGACTCAGCTGTGGAGATTGCCACACTGGTCTGCTTCTTACTGCTCCAAGACACTAGCCTTCCTCCTAGAAATTGACAGGTTCCTGTAGTACTTTTTCTATCTTCCTTACAACCTGTAAAATATGCATCTGAATATCCTGTTAGTAGAAAATCTCTATTCCTAGGGTACCAAAGGCCTAGATAAGGTATGCCCTTAAGATATCTCAAAATATTTTTGACTGCAGTCAGATGAGATTCTTTAGGGCATGCTTGGTACCTAGCACAGTCACATGTTGCATACATGATATCTGGTCTACTAGCAGTCAGATATAATAGGGAGCCAAATATCCCTCTATACAAAATTTCATCTACAAGTTTCCCTGCATCATCTTTGCTTAGAGACACACTTGACCCCATAGGAGTTCTCATGGTAGTGGACGATTCTATACTATACTTCTTTATTAACTCTAGGGTGAACTTAGACTGGTATATGGACAATCCATCATCAGTCTGTCTTACTTGGAGGCCCAATAAGAACTTAAGTTCCCCCATACTGCTCATTTCAAATTTTCCTTGCATAAGTTTTGCAAACTTTCTGCAAAGAATACTTTCAGTAGACCCAAATATTATGTCATCAACATATATTTGGACTAGTATAATCTTTCCTTTAGATTACCTAAGGAATAGAGACTTGTCTATTTTCCCCCTTGAGAATTTGTTCTCAATGAGGAAACTAGACAGGGTTTCATACCAAGCCCTTGGGGCTTGTTTCAACCCATACAATGCTTTCCTAAGTCTATAAACATAATCAGGTTTGAGAGGATCAACAAAACCTGAAGGCTGCTCTACATAGACTTCTTCCTTTAAATTTACATTTAGGAAAGCTGACTTTACATCCATTTGAAATACCTTGAACCCTTGATATGTGTTGCATAAGCAAGGAACATTCTGATATCCTCCAGTCTTGCTACTGGAGCAAAGGTTTGATTAAAATCAATACCTTCTTCCTGCCTATATCCCTTTGCAACAAGTCTAGCTTTATTCTTTATGATGATTCCATTCTCATCCAATTTGTTCCTAAAGATCCACTTTGTTCCAATGATATTGTGGTCTTTGGGTTTAGGAACAAGCTTCCAGACCTTGTACCTCCTGAACTGATTCAGCTCCTCTTGCATGGCATCACTCCAATGAGGGTCTAGAACTGCTTCTTCAAATTTCTTTGGTTCCACTTGGGATAGGAAGCTGAAACAAAGAACAGTGCTCAGATTCTTGCTTCTTGTTTGCACTCCTTGTCTAGTATCACCAATTATCTGATTGGCTGGATGATCCTTTAAGTGTCTATTAGCTGGAGGTAGTCTATCTTCATGTTGAACGCCACCAGCCTCTTCATTTAGCTGCACCTCTTGGTCTTCTTCAGCATCTAGAGAGTCTTGTACTCCCCCTGGACAGCAGCCACCATTTTCCACTTGTTGAGTTGCAGTAGAACCTTCTGTAATGGTAAGCTTGTCCATCCTCTCATCTATACCTACAGAACTGCAAACACTACTTGGTAATTCACTGTTAATGAGTCTTGTTTCATCAAAGGCTATATGTACAGACTCTTATACAACTTGAGTGATCAAGTTGTAGACCCTATAAACCCTACTATTGTTGCTATACCCAACAAATATCCACTCTTAGGATTTGGCAGCAAACTTGGTTAGATAAGACTTTCCATTGTTAAGTATATAGCACTTGCAACCAAAGATCCTGAAATAGGATAAATTTGGTTTTCTGCCCTTCACAATCTCATAGGGAGTCTTTTTGTGGCTCTCGGTGATAGTAGCCCTATTGATCACATGACATGCAGTATTTACTGCCTCAGCCCAAAAAGTACTCTGGGAGAGATGTGTCACTCAATAGAGTTCTACCAGCCTCTATCAATATTCTATTCTTCCTTTCAGCAATACCATTTTGCTGTGGTGTTCTAGGTGAGGAAAATTCCTGAAAAATCCCAAATTCGTCACATAGTCTTGTCATACTTTCAGACTGAAATTCAGTACCATGGTCACTTCTGATTTTGACCATTGTACTGTCCAACTCATTCTGAATTTGTTTAACAAAACTATATAAGATACTTGGGGTTTCAGATTTTTATCTTAGGAAGAACACCCAGGAATATCTTGAATAGTCATCTACTACCACAAATGTGTAGACATTCCTACCTAGACTGTGAACTGGCATAGGACCAAATAGATCCATATGCAAGAGGTATATACACCTCACTGAATCCTTGTTTTCAAGGCTATAAAAGGTGGATTTGGTCTGCTTGCGTTTTTGACAAGCTTAGCATATCTCATCCTTTATACACTTAACTTGAGGACCATTCCTCACTAACTCTTTGCTAAAGAGTTGGCCAATAGTCTTATAATTTAGATGGACTAGCCTCTTGTGCCATTTGACACAATGAGAGACTCTCTCATCAGCTATAAGACAAATAGGAGAAATATTTTTCTCACACACAAAGTCAAGACAGTAAACATTCCTTTTTCTATAACCTGTCAAAATGATCTTTTTATCACTTGACCTTTTGATATGACAACCATTCATGACAAATGAGATGTCATATCCTAAATCACTCAACTGACTTATACTAATGAGGTTGTGTTTCAAACCCTTCACATAGGCCACTTGAGTGATAGTAATCTGATTACTAGAAATGTTACCAAATCCCTTGATGATTCCTTTTTCTGAACCACCAAAGGTTACTTTAGGGCTATCCATGATAGGTGTGTAGTCCTTCAACAACCCCCTTATTCCAGTCATGTGCCTGGAACATCCACTGTCCAAGTACCATATAGGGGCATGGCCACTTGGACTTACCTGCAAAATAGATTACTTAACCTTAGAACCCAAATAACTCTTGGGTCCTTGGTGCAATTAGTCTGAACTTTAACAAAACAACCTGTACCTCTTCTAGCAGGCAGTTTTCTACTCTCCTTGACACTAGAATTGTGCCAACAATCCAAGGCAAAGTGACCTATCTTGCCACAACACCATTACTCAAACTTGTTGTACCTTTGTTTAGGTACAACCATGGCTGAATTATTTACAGCAGGCTTTTTGTTTTGTGCTGGGGCATTGCCTTTAGATTTGGACCTTGCAGTCCAAGCAATCTTCTTAAACCCCAATCCAACCTTACCCTTTTGAGGTACAAACTCATCTATCAAAGGTCAAATAGATTTAGGTTTAGAAAAACTAGCTATTATCTCTCTCTCTTTCTTAAGTCTAACCTCCAGATTTCTAATCTGATCATTCTTGAATGTTATAGTACCCATCTGAATAACAGTAATGTTTTTTAGTCGGGCTATCTCATTCAATTTCTGATCTAACAACTTCTTTGAATCTATTGCAGTCAACTTAAGATCTGCAATCTCCTTAGCCTGAGATTTGGCCAAGTTTTTGCTCTTCTTAAGTGCCTGCAGCAAGACTCTATATTCATCTATTAACTGATGAATATCTCCTTCAGATTCAGACCCACCCACATCACTAGATGGAGTTGTATCTGGCTCTGACTTAGTACTATAAATTGAACTAGAAGAATAACTTTGTACCTTACTTGGTCCAGGCTGATCATGGCTCTTGTATCCTTCAGATATAGCCATCAGTCCCTTGCACTGATGGTCCTCATGCTCATAAATTGAGTTCATTAGCTGCATGAACTCATCTTCTTCCTCTTCAGTAAATAATCCAATATAGGCTTCAGCTTCTGATTCTGTATCTGAAGATGACTGGTCTGTCACACTCTTATCTTTCTTAGCAACAAAGGACTTTTCCTTTTTGCTCTTAACCTGAGTCTTCTTTTTGTCAGCTGACTCCTTCCTCTTTTCAGGACAGTCAGCCACTACATGTCCCTGTCTATTGCAGCAATAACACACAATCTTTGAAGATGTAGCTTTGCTTGACTTGGATCTACTTCTGTCATTCCTGGATGAATTTCTCTTCTGATAGTAGTCATCTTTTGGCTGAGAAGTGGAAGACTTATACCTCCACTGCCTCTTCTTTAGAAATTTCTAAAAGTGCCTAGTAAAAGCAGTAAAGTCTTCATCACTTTCACTGCTAGCTGAGCTCTAGCTATCTGAATTATCTGTGACATCCTCAGTAATTATTTTAGGTGGAGATAGAGACTTGCTTCTATACTTCTTAGTGACTTCAGTCTTAAAGGCCACGGACTTTTCCTTGTGCTCCACTCTAGAAATCTCCTCTTCCTCCTTTCTAGTCATTAACTGCATCTCATAAGATAGAAGTTTTCCAAACAAAGTTGGAGGAGGTATATCAGTAAGTTTGGCCATTTCCCTAATGGCACAAATCTTGGTGTCCGAGTCCTTAGTTAGGGATCTTAAGAACTTGTCATTCAGCTCATAGTTGCAGAAGTCTCTTCCATAGGACATCAACTCATTAACAATCCTATAGAACTTCTTGTAACATTCTGTAATGCTATCAGACTTTCCTTGTCTGAAGCTTTCATACTCCTGATTTAACATTGACTTCATATCTTGTCTTACTTCTTCTGATCCCTCCATATGGACTATTAATGTGTCCCACATTTCTTTAGAGGTTTTACAATGAATTAAGTTCTGAAATGTTGAATCATCAATGGCACTAACAATTATATTTTGGGCTCTCTTGTCCATAGTGGCCAGGATGATTTCATCTTTAGTCATTTCAGAAAAGTCCTTGGGAGTTCTCTGATTTGCATCCAGAATGGATATCTTCATTGGCACATAGGGGCCTTCTTTGACTGTAATATATATGCTTGGGTCAGAAGCTTCCATAAAGAGTCTAACCCTCTCTTTCCATATGCCAAATATCTCTTTTCTACATATTAGCAATTTCATTGGCCCCAGCTCTTTGTGATTCTCACTAGAACCCATTTTCTTGATTCTTGATTGTTTTGAATCTACCTACAGGATCTTACTCAGACTGTTAAGTCCCTTTTTTGAGTAACCTCACTCTGATACCACTTGAAAGAATATGTGTCTAATCACCTAGGGGGGTGGTGAATAGGTGTAATTTTTCTTTTACTTTAAAGGTAGATAAACTGTTCACTAATGTAAGCAGCAAATGTAAATTCTACAGCTATCAGCACAACAATCACAATAACAATCATCCACATAGTGCACACAGTGTTTATAGTGGTTCCCCAAGGTCTAGGTACATCCACTTTCCCCCTTCGCCTATCTAGCAGTGTACTAGATTCGGCCTAACTTCTGCACTTCTCCTCATCTCCTCAGATCTTACAGCTCAGAACCCCAAACAGGTTCCTACAACTCAGAGTGTCCCCACTCCTACAACTCAGGAACAAAGCCCTACCACTCAGTCTTCAACAAGACCTACACTCAGGCTAAATAACCCTACCTCAGCCTTCAACAAGGCCTACACTCAGAGAATAGATTCTCCTACACTCAGGATCAAAAGCCCTACCTCAGCCTTTATAAATTTATGCTTACAACTCAGATCCCTTAGGATCCTACAAAAAAATAATAAAATGTTTTAGATCACCACTCTGTTTGAGAGAATGAAGAGGGCAACCTTCTTGATCTGTTCTTGATAGAACTGATTTCAGAGATCAACCTTGTCTGTGCTTTATTCAAGGCTTCTTGAGTCTGAACTCAGTAAAAGTTGATCTTCTTGAAGTAGACCGGCTGACAACTTCCTTCTTATGATGAAGAATTAAATCTAGATCCTTCTTTGTAGCTGGTTCAGTGCCTGCTCCTTAAGAGATTTGATTGAACAAGTCTCTTTCTTGATTTCAATTACTGGAGTTCTGTCTCTCCAAGTAATTCTGAAATTTCTTCAAAATACTGATTTACAGTTTTCTCTGGATCTGTATTCTGCAATGATTGATTTCTGATCACTCTCTATTGTTATTAATTTTTTCTGTTGAAGGAAAAAGCCTTTATATAGTCTTCCTCCATTGTAACCGACTGATCCGGTTTCTAACAACCTTCTGACAGCTTTGACAGTTGCAGTTGACCGGTTGAAATGGTATCTGTCAAGTCATCCAGTCACTTCTTGAAATCACTGTCTCTGTCTGAAAGTGTCGAGACTGATCTTCATTATGTGTCGAGACTGATCTTCATTATGTGTCGACTCAAATAGATCAAGTGTCAACACAAGTGCACTAAGTGTCGACACATACCTTGGTGGTGTCGACACAACTCCTTCTATTGTTGTAACAGCTTCTCGACACTGATTCTGTTGAATGTGTCGACACTGATTGAGTGTGTCGACACAAGTACTTCTTATTTAAAACTTAGTTAAATTCTGCTGAGTGTCGACACATTTCCTTTGTGTCGACACAACTTATTTTGTTGTTGATACTTGCTGAGTGTCGACACATCTCCTTTGTGTCGACACAAGTTCTTCTTTACTTTAACTGTGTTGAAACTTGTTGTGTGTCAACACAAGTCCTGTGTGTCGACACAGTTGATGTCGACAATGCCTTCAGTGTGTTGACACAGCATCCTGGTGTCGACACATTTGATGTCGACTAAGCTTCTCTAGGTGTCGACACTGCCTTTAAGTGTCGACACTTTTATGTCAACTATTCTTCACAGTGTGTCGACACTGCCTGTATGTGTCGATACTTTTCTTCTAGTGTCGACTCTGCCTTTCCTGGTGTCGACACAAATACTCCAAGTGTCGACACAGCTTTTCTCCAGTGTCTACACAGGCCTTCATAAGTGTCGACACTGCTTCTCTGGGTGTCGACACATGGACTTAGAATTTTTCCTGCAATCCCGCAGTTACTTAACCTGGACATATAAACTCAAAACACATCAAATACACCTTGATGTATATCATTGAGTAGGGTGAGGCTTCTTCAAATCTGGTACACATTTTCCAATGTACCCAACAACATGTTTATAAAGCCAGTAGATGAAGTCTAGATCAACACCTTCATGGTTAAGTTGGGTATGTTGAACTTGGTATAGCTTCAATTGCTCCTAATTCTATCTTTGTTTTAGGACTCACTTTTCTTGCAGGTAGATAAGTCCTTGATGTGATATCAAAACTATAAAGACCATTAAGTGGTATCAAGACTTAAATGGACTCATGTGTCCATTATAGATGATGATAGTGATGCTCCTATTGAGGGGGAGTATGTTTGTTTAGTACCTGTAGAAATGATGACATGAAATGCTACTATTAAGGGGGAGCATGTCCAGCACTTGCGGGAACATGATCAGTCTCTTGTGGAGACGGAGCAACTAGCTACTGCAGTGGATCAAAGATCTTCACTGCTGATCAGTTTGTCCTAAGGACAATGTACATACTAAGGGGGAGATTATTTATGACAGTCATAATCTTCTCTGAGTCTGAGATGGACTACTGCTGAGAAGAAAATATTACTGCAGGAGAAGAGAAACAGCTAGCAGCTAGTTCAAGTGCTGCTATGTTGTGTTATATCAATGAATCAACACAAAAGGTATGACTACTAATCAAGTGGTTTGATTAGTAGGCCAATTTCCTTAGTAGTATCAACATGGTACTTTGGCTAGGATCAAGAAATAAATTATCCCATGATCCTTTCACCTCCCTCAATTTGCTCATAGAAGAAGCCAGAAAGGGGGGAGATGTGTGGCAATATAGGATAAAGGAGGAGAGGTGTGGCAACACCTGTAATGGGGGAGATTGGAAATGTAGAAGCAATACTTGACATTACTAGGTCATATTAAGTCAGTTCATATTACTTGGAATGATTCAGGTAGTAAGAGGAATGCAATGACTGATTACATGTTGAGTCATGATTGTGGCAGTGCATATTATGAGGTAAGTGCTTCTAGTGGTCCTCCATTTAAGGATTAAGTGGTATAAAGGAGAGTGCATATTATTTGAGCAATTGTTCAAGTGGTATAAAGATGCATTGACTTGATATGTTGAGTCAATGTAGTTAAATGGAGTACATTGAATTGATATGCTGAAATTCATATAGCCTAAGCTAGCAGATGTAGCAGACATAACTTACAGATGCATTATATTAATATGATTTTTATGATAATGCTTCTTAGTATTGCTGAATGTTCTGCCTTCTTCAAATATGCGGATATTGTTGGGAATATTGCCCTCAATGTTCCCTATACTTTATTTGAAGAGGCATCAGCCAAAGCACTAAGAGAATAGTTGTATTTAATATTGTTCAAATTCAGTATGTGCAGGATGTTCCTTGGAACAAGGTTAGGAAAGCTGCCTAAGTGATGGTGACAAGTGGTCACAAGGTAGGCATGTGGAAAGATAAAAAATCTGTCTTTGTCCACAGGCGTTGAGTAAACCAAGCTCCCTCAATGCCAGATGCATAGAAATGTGGCCAAGTCCACAGGCGTTGATTGAAGCAAGATCACTCAACGCCAGATGCACAGGAAGATGCTAGATATGATGGAAATCGACAAAGTCCAAAAGGGTTGAGTGATGTTTTTTCACTCAATGCAAGGTAAGTAAAAGCATTGAGTATAGCTTGGTTATTCTAAGCCTAACTATTGTCTAGACAGAAAAGTGGCTTAGTCCACAGGCGTTGAATATAGTCTACTCACTCAACGCCATACAACTTAAAGTTATGAGTAATGCTCAACCTCTCAGGGCCTAAGAAGAAACAGACAGAGAGTGGAAAAGTCCACAGGCATTGAGTGTAGTCTACTAACTCAATGCCATACAACAAAAAGCTATGGGACAAAAAAGTAGTGAAAGCCTAAGAAGAAATAGGCAGAAATGTGGCTAAGTCCACAGGCGTTGAGTGAAGTCTACTCACTCAACCCCATACAACATAAATCGTTTAGTATAGCTCAGACAGTCAAAGCTACATAAAATCTATGTAGATATTTGACTAATTCCACATGAGTTGAGTGAAGCTTACTCACTCAACACCATATGATAAAAAGCATTGATTGAACCTTAGTCAGTTAGAGACTGTGTTTTTACAGAAATTTGGCTATGTCCAAATGCATTGAGTGAAGCTTACTCACTCAACATCAAGTGACAAATAAAATCTAAGTGTTATGATATTGAGTGAAGCTTACTCACCCAACGCCAATTGACAGAACTCTAGTTAACCAGTTTGGCATTGAGTGAAGCTCACTCACTCAACGCCTAGAGACAGAAAAACTTTCTAAGTGTTTTGGTGTTGAGTGAAGCTTACTAACTCAATGTCTAATGGCAGAGAAATTTTTCAAAGTGTTTTGGTGTTGAGTGAAGTTTGCTCACTCAACGCCTAGTGACAAAAAAATTGTCTAAGTGTTTTGGCATTGAGTGAAGGTTGCTCACTCAACGCCTATACTAATGATGCTTGATTTTGGCTAAGTCCACAGATGGTGACATCAGCAAAGTCAACAAGTCAACAAAATTCCAATTTATTGTAGGAAGTATACAGTATGCGACAAACGATGCTACAGGTCTTCAGTACAACTCTTGGCTGTTAAAGTAAAACTACAGTTGTCAATCTCAGTGGGGTCCACAAGTCAAAATAGTCGTTGATCGGCAGAATAGAAAATGAAGAGTTGAGATTGAAGAAATTAACTTTTGGGAAAAAGGTAAGGACTTCAACTTCTTCCTCGGCCATTGTTGCTGAGCTTTGGAGAAGGCGTTCAACCTTTAGATCTAAGAGTTGTAAGAGATAGCTGGTGTCATTCTCATCGGCACTAGTAAGATCAGAGATATTCTCTGAGGAAGTAGAAGCAGCTAAGGCGTAAGGCAAGCTGTAGTTGATCTGAAAGCTATCAAGAGATAGTTGTTGTTATATACTCCTTCAACAGCAGGATTAGAGAAAATCTCTGAGTAAAAAAGAGGCAGCAGGTTGTTACCCAAGCGGCAGTAAGAGGAAGATAATCAAGCTAGATGTTGTCATCTCCATCTTCAACAGTAGTTTAGAGTAAATCTCTGAGAGAGAAGGTGTAGCAAAGGATAACCCTAGTTGCAGCCCCTTCACAGTTCTAACTATACAGTTTTGAAGAACATTTTTTGGAGGCTGTGAAGAATAAGTTAGGGTTGAATCTCCTCAACCGAGGAAAGATAGAAGAAGTAGAGCAGTTGTCTGCAAGTTGCTTCCAACACAAGCCAAAGATCTTCATCGTTGTTGCTGAGAAGAAGTTTGGGCTGGGATTCTCTCAGGCCAGGTAGCAGCAAGTCTAGCCGTAGTTACTTCTCAGTTCCAACAGGAACATTTTCTGGTGCTAAGAAGAATTAGATTGGGCTGAGTATATCTTATTTCAGGTAGCAGTAGGCTCTGAGATTATTTCCCTAGAGTCAAAGTTGAGTTGAGTTTATCTCAGTGTAAAAAGATTGGGACAGAGAAATATTTCTTGTGTCAATACCAAATCACCAACCCACTTCCACCTTGTAGGATACTTTTTGGATCTGAGTGGTAGGAGCAAATTTACTCTGAGGCAAGATCCAAGTTTGGATCTGAGTTATAGGGCTGTTTAGCCTGGGTGTAGGATCTGGGTGCAGATTTTAGAGTAGGATTCTGTTGAGAATCTGAGATAGGTGATCAGTTGATCATTAAGAGTAGGATCCAGTTTGGATCTGAGGTAGGACTTTTGGGTCTAAGATAGGAGAGTCATTCTCTCTGAGTGTAGGGCACTTGTACCTGAGTTGTAGGATCCATTGGATCTAAGGTAGGGCCTTTGTACCTGAGATGTAGGACAGTCATTAACTCTGAGGTAAAATCCATTGTAGATTTGAGGTAGGGTTATCCTCCCAGCCTGATTTTTAGGGCCTTTGGGCCTGAGGTAGGTGATCTTTGGATCACTTAGTTGTAGGGCCTTGTGCTTGAGCTGTAGGTCATGAAAGGGACTGAGTGGTCCTGCGGGATCGTGCTGTAAGCTCTTAGGAGCCGAGATTGGAGAAGTGCCTTGTCTAACAATAAGTTAGAAAGGTGGGATGAAAAGTGGACATATCCATAATCTGGCGAACCACTATATATCCCGTGTGTGCTTCTTTTTGTTGTTTCTTTGTTGCAGGTGTGTGTCGTGAAAGCAAAATACTACTCACTCACATAGTACATAAATAAAGAAAATTAAAGATAGTCACTAGAGACTAAGAAACCTATTTACCCCCCCTAGGTTATTTAGTTATCATTGAAAACAAAGACTTCCAAACCCATATGCGGCAAGCGGGATTGACAGGAGCCAACCCCATCACTTGGCGTAGTTTGACTCTCAAGCAGGTCAACCAGGGGCTGCGAGTGCATCATTGCAGCTTGGCTCGCTCAGATTTAAGTAAGGCGGGCTAGGGGCAAGTGGGGCAGGCCAGGCCCACACTCACCCCAGGACATCTAGAGGCGGCAAGTGCTAGCCCCATCAATCATTTACCACCTATGCGAGTGTAAGCTTCAAGGACCATGTGCCCAGTAATGTGCAGTCCAGTGTTTGTTGAGAAAGCCGTGCGAGCTAGTTCCTTGGAGTTGAGTGAGGCGTGCTCTGTCGGCTCCCTCTACTCTTGGAGATGAGTGAGGCTCGCCCTGTCAATGCCTTCTGCTCTTGGCACTGAGAGAGTCGAGATCTATCGATGCCTTCTAATCTTGGCGTCGAGTGAGGCAAGTTCTGTCGACGCCTTCTGCTTTTGGCATTAAGTGAGGCTCGCTCTGTCAACACCTTATGCTCTTAGGCATTGAGTGAGGCTGGTTCTATCGGCGCCTTATAATCTTAGCTCAAGAAGGCGAGCGAGATCCTTCCAGAATAGCATTCGCTCAAGGAGGGAGAGATAGCTCCCGCCCATAGTAGACGGGATGGCTCTCGCCAGAAGAAGGCGTGAAAAGTCACGCCCGTATTACACAAGTTGCCTTTAGATCCTGCATTCACCCATAATGGGGTGCCGCGGAGGTGAGTGCCTGGCTTACCCAGCACTCTCCCCTTTAGACGAGTGGCGCCTTCATGGGCCACTTGCCCACTGGGGTCCAGAGGTAAAATTACCTGGATGCCCATGCAGGGTTGTAAATAGCCTTCCAGAATAGTGGAGTTTGGTTATTGACAGCCCAATTTTGGTTGTATTTAACCATTCAAAACATGGAAGTTATGCTAGTTGCAGACCAAGTTTTAAAAACTTTAAATATGCCCAAGGGGGTACATCAGAAGGCAAGCTTTCTAATTCTCCAATTCCCAGATCTTATTGTACTTTCTGAGGTCCCCTTAGCTCAGCACTCTCTAAGGAGGGGATGCGCTCTAAGATCTTCCGGGTTTCTGGTGGTACCTGTAACATCCCGCCTTTTATTGGGCCACCAGAGCCTTAGTGGGCCCAATAAAAGTGGCCCGAACCCTACCCATGACCCGGTGGGAAATAACCCTAAGCAGGAAATAGAGCTAGAGAACTCTGAATTGAGTTCTGTCAGTTCCTGTGGCCTCGTATAGTCAATACGAGCGCATCGGAACTCGTTCAGTTGGACTCCGAGGTCTAACGACAATTTTACACATTTCGACCATTTTATCACGCTGCAACGTGCAAATTTCGGACTTTCGTCAAATAGACTCCGATTCAACCCCAGTCAGTGGCGTTAGACTCGTGTGGTTAATACGAAGTCAACGAAAGTCATCCCGGTCAATTTCGATGACGATTGGTCAACCCGTGGTCAAATCAAGCATAGTTGTGCACCGAAAAGCGTGCGTACACCAATTATGACACGACACCCGAACTTTGAGCCGACCCCGACGACTTGGACCCACTTTGACTTTGACCAGCAAGGGGGACCCAACCTAGGGTTGACTTGGTCAAACCCTCCTAAAAATCCACTTTTTGGATTTTTCTCCAAGTGAGGGGCCCACCTCCTCTCCAAAGAAGGATGGCCCATGCCCCCCTCACTCTCCATGGGCTCCAACCAGCAAGCCTCCCAAAGCTCAAGTGGAGGCCCACCCTCTTTTTCTTTTCTCCCACTCTCCCCCTCTCTTTCTTCACCATGAAGGCCCAAGCTTCAAGCCCATAAAGGGCCCATCCATTTTCCCCACATGGGGGAAAATGGGAGATTTCCAGCTGTCATTAGACAGCTGGAGGGTGGGGATTAATCCCTCCCTAAGGAGGGATTAGTCCCACACCACCCAAAGGAGGGAACTCTCCCTCCCCCTCCATATAAAAGGACCTCCCCTCCCCTAATCCTCCACACACCTCTCAGAGAAGCTCTCTCCCCCTTTTCCCCCCCCTCTGCCGGAGCTCAGGTGTCCGGAAAAAGCCAAGCCGGAGCTCCTCCTCCCCTCCTCCACCACCTTGAGCCATGTCCGACCAAGCCGGCCCCTCCCGAGCCCACCAAACTCAGGTGGAAGCCTTCTCCCTCCTCCTTTTCCATTTTGGACGTCTTGCATGGCACTCCCGGCGGCCGGAGCGCCGCCGCCGTCACCCCCTCCCCTCCCGTCCATTTTTAAGAAAAAAATGCTCCGGCGGCGGCTGGCGGCGGCAGGCCGCCGGACCACCGCCGGAGGGAGCGCCCACCACCGGCGGGTTGGCCGGTGGTGGAGCCACGGCCGGCTGGTGGCCGGCCGGCGGCGGAGAAGCCCCGTAAGGGTGCGGGTTCGTAACAGCGGGGGAGGCTCTCGGGAAGATGATGTACAGGAAGATTTATATATAATAATATATTATATATATTATATAAATATATTAATTATAATATTTATAATATTATAATTAGTAATGAGTTTGATTTTTGTGAGCCAAAAATAGGCTCCTAGGGAGAAAGGTTTGAACATGAAAAATGTCCCCTTTGTTAAGGGCTTCCTCCACAAAAATTTTGAGAATTTTTGGTGTTGATATGGTATTTTTAAAAGCCCAATTAAACTTTATTTGGCCAAATTAAAGGGCCAAAACTCTTTGCAAAATTATGAAAATTTTTCTATGCTCATTTTATACCCATTTAAGGGTTGTATCAAAATTTGAGCTCATGGGGATAAGTTTTGATATTTTTCCCAAAATATGGAAGCCTAGGAACGCGCTCGATATTATTACGCTCGTTTTCTTCGAAAATGAAAATTGGAGCGCGCGACTATCCTCTCTAATTTGAATAAGTTTCTTATCGATGAGAGTGGCCGAGGCAAGTGACCAAGCTCCGGGTGTTTCGAGATTTCATGAAAACTGTCGAGCGCCTCGACTCTCGGGCGATTTGGGCACGCTCGGAAGATGAGAGCACGAGTGGTGAGTTATGAATTATTCTTGACGAATCATGAAAGTATAACTCCTGATAAGCCCCAATCCGATTAAGCCGTGGTTAATAAGGCGCAACCAACTCATAATCGGATCTTAATAAAGGTGTAACCCAAGGAAACCTTATTAAAAACGGAGATGGAACTGAAGCCTCCTGTATGGAGTGATTGAACTACTAACCATTTTCTTTATGAATATTCCAGTTTTGCACTGGTCCAGTTCCTTTATTCTTTTCAGTTCAGTACTTTCAATTCAGTACTACTCCAGTCTCGTACTGGTCAAGTTTATTTCAGTACTTTCATTTCAGTACTACTCCAGTCTCGTACTGGTCAAGCTTATTTCAATACTACTCCAGTCTCGTACTGGTAAAGCTTATTTCAGTACTTTCATTTCAGTACTACTCCAGTCTTGTACTGGTCACATTTCTTTCCAGCACTTTAAATAAGCAGCATAACCACCACACTTGATCTTATCGCAATTTACTTTTATATTCCCGGGTCCTGCTCTGACGAGCAGTTGTTGTTTAGGTTGAGCCTTAGTTGGGGATAACCGGAGTTGACGTAGTCCTCCAGGTCTAGCCCCAAATAAAGCGCTCCCACGCTCCTTGTCGAAAGTAGAGCAAAGTGCCGATGCCCGAAGTGTAAGCCTAGTAAGGCAGGCCGTCGTAGACCCGATGTTATATTGTTTGCAATTGTTTGATTGATTGTAAATTGCTTGCAGTGAAATGGTGGCAGGTCAGTCCCTTCCGCAGACCGTTCGTACCGGTGCGGCAAGGTTGACGACTCAAGGCGATAGGGAGATGAGTACCACGGGTGACCGGCCGTTATATTCCCCATCGGGTTTTCCTCCGCTGGTCGGCCAAAATGATTCGCCGGATGTCGCTCACATCCAAGAGTACACAAGGTTGTACGTGAGGGCCTGGGGTTGTGCGGTACGATCACCCCCAGAAGTGGCAGGACTGGCCACTGTCACCGACGGCCACATCGGTGAGGCCCGCGGGGCTCGCTACCCTGCTGGAACAGAAGCGGTCCAAACTATGTCGACATAGGGTTTGTGTGCGCGGCTATGAATGCCTGCGGTTTGTGTGCGCGGCTATGAATGCCTGCGGTTTGTGTACGCGGCTGTGAATGCCTGCGATAGAATTCGAGATATGAAAACCTGTTGTGCTGATGAGCTAGTAGAGCCTTGCTATAACCGTTTTATGTTATTGCTGCTTTTTCCGGTTATACTGCACTCTTTTATAATTGCTCCTAGTTGTTCATATATGAAATGTTGTGATAACCCTCTCTTTCTTCAGCTATTTACTTTTGTTGGGTGGGTGCGTGCTCGTCCCCAGGATGTGGATCCGGGGAGGAGATTTGTTTCCACTTAGCTCTGTGACTAACGGTTATTTGATTAACCATTCACAGGAGGTGGAGCACCGTAGTGACCCACTGCCGCAGGAGATTACGCCAGCAGCTAGGTCTACTCGAGCAGATGTACCCCCGCCGTCTCCGGTGTTTAGAGACGTGAGTACCGCCGAGCAGTTTCGAAGAGAGAGTGTGTGAGAGACTTATGTAGTACATGTATAGCCCACGGGCTTTTATAAACGCATAAGGCTTCGGCCCTAGAACCTCTGTATTAATATGATATGTTATATATATATGTAGTGGTTTCCTGTTAATGCTTCTGCTATATTCTGATGGGTTGTGAATGTTATGATTCGAACCACTCAAGACGACCATCTAGTGCTTGAATAGGGTGGATTGTTTCCCCTATGAGCCCTGGGTGGACGTCTTGGGCCAGTAGTACCCCTCCGGCCCGACCCGGGCAAAAGGTTGGGGGGGTCCTACAAATGGATCAGAGGGATCACGATTCGTCCTTGTGGAGCAGTCTCAGGATCCCTCTGTCCCTCGCTTCGTTCTAGGTTCGGGACGAACCTTGCAGTGGAAGCCTGGTGGACCCTAGTGTAGAGGCTTAGGGATTCTAGACTGTGCGTTAGTACGCCCATACACCATTGTTTTCCGCTTGGGTTGTCGCTTTTGCAAATTCCCTTACTTTTGCAAAATACTGACACTCTTTCATGTTACTTCTCCAGATACCGGAGTACAGTAACGGGGGATCCTCGTCCAGAGGATACGTTCCAGCCACCCCACCACCAGACCCGGTTGCTCCCGCAGCCGTACCGTTTGCCGAGTCAGATATAGGGCAGACACTGACGGCTATACTAGCGACTTTCCGAGATGCCCTGGCACAGCCACCGCGGGAGATGACCGCACCCACAGATCTGCTGACGACTTTTCGAGGACTGAGGCCTCCCCCTTTCAGGGGTACAGAGACGGCCATTCAGGTAGAGGAGTGGGTGGAGCGAGTGGAGGAGCTGTTGGTAGGGATGATGTGCCCAGCTGTGGCAGCAGTCTCTTTGGTGGTGAGCCTCTTGGAGGGATATGCGAGGGATTGGTGGAGAGCGTCTAGTCACTCTACCTTCCGAGGTCGGCCGATGAGCACGATCCTTTGGGGGGAGTTCTCCGTGGCTCTGCTAGAATTTTTCATCACAGATGCAGACCGAGCCGCGCTGCAAGAGAGGTTCCTGCTCATTCGACAGGGCAACCGCACTGTGGCAGAGTATGAGAGAGAGTTCATACACCTGACACGCTTCGCCGGGAACCTGACTGCCTCCGACAGGGACAGGGCTTCTCGGTTCTACCGAGGACTACAAGACGACCTGAGACAGTCCTTGATTATGCTCTCTCAGGCCACCTTCCACACCATAGCCACCCATGCGGCAGCTCTAGAGTTGGACCAGCAGATGGTGGCTCAGCGGAGCAGAGGTCAAGTAGAGCTTCCTCGAGACCAGAGGCGAGACGTTGGAGTCGCTCCCCATAGACAGGATAGAGAGAGCAGACAGCGATGCCGCAGGCTGCCTTATAGGCGCCCACCAGCACCCCCAGCACCCCCAACACCCCCAGCTGCACAGCAAGACAGTAGACCAGCTCCAGCTCCACAGCCCCACTAGTGGCCCGACGAGATGTTCCCTTCGCAGGGAACTGCTTCTTGTGTCAGCAGCCGGGACATATGAGGGCCTTCTGCCCTCAGGCGATAGGGAGACCAGGACCAGGAGCAGTCTAGGGTGGACAGCCGGCACGGGGACAGGGTCAAAGAGGCCGTAGAGGCCGAGCTAGCAGGAGAGGCCAGCAGGGCCGAGCAGCTCCCCAGGAGGCCTATGCACTGGACCTACAGCATGGACCAGCCCCTGACGTAGTCAGAGGTATATATCTTAGGTGATAGAAGATATCAGATCTTCCACTATTGTTGTATATTTCATATATATATATATATATATATATATATATATATATATATATATATATATATATATATATATATATATATATATATATTAGTTGGATGATATATATCTATATGTTTTCCTATGACGTCAGGAATCTTGTTGGTAGAAGGTCACCCTGCCAAAACCCTTTTTGACACAGGAGCGACTCATTATTTCGTCTCCCACGATTTCATCGCAACAAAGGGAAATGTTATTCGCTCAACCGGACTGTCTATACGAATCCGTTTACCAGACGGGTCGGATATGACATCCACCGAAAAGTGTTCGTTCCAGGCTACGCTGGGAGAGGTAGAGTTTGAAATCTACGCAACCATCCTAGCTATAACTGGGTTTGACATAATTCTGGGAATGGACTGAATGGCCGAGCACCAAGCCCAGATAAACTGTTCCACGCGAGAAGTCCGGCTACAGAATCCAAATGGCCAGAGCATCGCGTTGACAGGTGTGCCATCTGTCTCTCGTATTATCTTGACTTCTACACAGATGGTGAAGTCAGTCCGTCAGAAGGATGAAGTATTCCTTATTTATTTCGAGATGGAAGATAAGACCCAGGTGCTCGCCAAGGTCCTAGTAGTCCGAGACTTTCCAGATATCTTCCCTGAGTCCCTCCCGGGATTGCCACCTCAGCGAGAGGTTGACTTCCAGATCGAGCTCATGTCCGGAGCATGGCCAGTATCGCGAGCCCCCTACCGGATGGCCCCAAGGGAGCTGACTGAACTAAAGATCCAGCTACAAGAACTAATAGATGCTGGATTCGTCCGTCCAAGTTCCTCGCTCTGGGGAGCCCCGGTACTTTTCGTCAAAAAGAAGGACGGGACTCTGCGACTGTGCATCGACTATAGGGAGCTAAATAAGCTTACTGTACGCAACACGTATCCCCTTCCTAGGATCGACGAACTGTTCGATCAGTTACAAGGTGCTTCGGTATTCTCCAAGATGGACCTGAGGTCCGGCTATTATCAGCTTCGGATCCGAGAGGAAGATATTCCTAAGACTGCCTTCAGCTCCCGATACGGTCTTTACGAGTTCCTAGTGATGCCCTTCGGGCTCACCAACGCTCCCTCCGCCTTCATGGCCCTGATGAATAGAGTCTTCGAACCCTTATTGGATCACTTTGTCATCGTCTTTATAGACGATATCCTAATCTACTCGAAGACCAAGACGGACCATACCCGGTACCTGCAGATGGTTCTATTAAAGCTCCGGGAGCACTCTCTCTTCGCCAAATTCAGTAAGTGCGAATTTTGGCTAGAAGAAGTTGGATTCTTGGGCCACACGATAAACAAGAAAGGAGTGGCAGTGGACCAAGCAAAGATCCAGGCAATACAAAATTGGCCGCCACTCAGGACGGCTGCAGATATCCGGAGTTTCCTCGGCCTTGCCGGATACTACAGGAAGTTTGTCGAGGGATTTTCCAAGATTGCCCTACCCCTGACTGCTCTCACCAAGAAGGACGCTGTATTTCGATGGACGCCGGAGTGCGAGGCTGCGTTCATCGAACTGAAGAAGCGTCTGACTTCCGCGCCAATCCTTACGATTCCTTCAGGGACCGAGGGATTTCAAATCTACACTGATGCCTCCCTGAAAGGATTGGGAGCAGTCCTAATGCAGTATGGTAAGGTAGTGGCCTACGCTTCGCGGCAATTAAAGTCGCATGAATTAAACTACGCAGCACACGATTTAGAGTTGGGCGCTGTCGTCTTCGCCCTTAAAATCTGGAGGCATTATCTGTACGGAGTAAAATGTGAGATCTTCTCCGACCACAAGAGCCTCAAGTATATTTTCACGCAGAAAGAGCTGAATCTCCGGCAGCGCCGATGGTTGGAATTATTATGCGATTACGACTTCACTCTCCAATATCACCCCGGGAAGGCTAATAGAGTCGCTGACGCCTTGAGCCGCCAGCCTGCGATAGTCGGAAGTTGGATGGAGCAGATCCCTAAGGAACTTTTCCAGTCTTTGATAGACTTGGAGATTACCCTGGTTGCCCGAAGAGATCCGGAAGAGTACTATTCTCAGCTGTATTGGATGGAGATCCAATGCGATATCCGGGACCGGATACGAGAAGCACAGAAGATCGACCCAGAGGTAATGTCGATCATCCGATCTCTGCAAGGAGGGGCACAGGAGGATTATAACTTGCATGATGGGATTCTATAATTCAAGCATCGTATATTTATTCCCGCTACTGGAGGGATTCGTGGGGAAATTCTGCAAGAGGCCCATCAGTCGAGGTACTCGATTCACCCTGGCGTAGTTAAGATGTACGTGGACTTGCGTAGGACCATTTACTGGCCCGGAATGAAGAGAGATGTCACCGACTTCGTGGCCCGGTGCCAGACCTGTCAGAAGGTCAAAGCTGAATGCCGCAGTCCAGGAGGCCTATTGCAGCCCCTGCCGATACCAGAATGGAAGTTCGAAGACATCTCAATGGACTTCATCCACGGCCTACCTCGATCCCGTGCTGGGAATGACTCAATATGGGTGGTCGTAGATCGACTCACCAAGGTAGCGCGGTTCATTCCAAACCGACAGGGTGACAGAGTAGATATCCTGGCCAGGATGTTCCTAGAACAAGTGGTACGATTTCACGGAGTACCAAAGTCCATCGTGTCTGATCGTGACGGTCGTTTCACATCTAAGGAATGGAGGCGGGTGCAGGCATATTTGGGAACCAAGTTGGCCTTCAGCACTGCCTTCCACCCGCAGACAGACGGACAGACGGAGAGGACGAACCGGACGATGGAGGATCTTCTTCGACTGTGCATAGTGGAGCACAATGAGCCGTGGGAGCAGCTGTTACCGTTAGTCGAATTTTCGTACAATAACAGCTACCAGGCTAGTATTAAGATGGCTCCGTACGAGGCATTGTATGGAAGGCGTTGCGGAACACCGTTGACTTGGGCTCAGGAAGAGGACCTGGAAGCCTTGGGAGTGGCTTACATCGATGATGCTACGGCAGCGATACGGCTGATTCAGGAGCGAATGCGGGAAGCGCAGAGACGGCATGCTAAGTACTATGATGCACGACACCGACCGGTGGAGTTCAGCGTGGGGGAAATGGTGTTTCTGACAATAATACCCATGCATGGTGTCTCCCGGTTGAGGAAGCAGAAAACGTTAGATCCCCGCTTCTTGGGCCCCTATCCGGTGATAGAGCGTGTTGGCCCCATCGCCTATCGTTTAGCCTTACCCCCAGAGTTGGGGAATCTTCATAATGTGTTTCATGTCTCTTCCTTGAGACGAGTCCTCCGGCAACCAGAGCAGTACCTTCCTACCCCTCCGGCGCAACTACTGTCAGATAGATCCGTCCGGCTCGAACCCGTCAGAGTAGTAGATTACAAGGTGAAGACACTACAGAACAAAACCATTCCGATGGTTAAGGTGCTATGGTCAAACTGTGGACGAGAAGAGTTCACATGGGAACCTAAAGCACTCCTCCGAGAAAAGCACTCAGAGCTCTTTCCCCAGGTATGTTACTTTTTCTCCCTACTTCAAGCAAATTTTCGGGGACGAAAATCCTTTTATTTTTATTGGATTGTAACATCCCGCCTTTTATTGGGCCACCAGAGCCTTAGTGGGCGCAATAAAAGTGGCCCGAACCCTACCCATGACCCGGTGGGAAATAACCCTAAGTAGGAAATAGAGCTAGAGAACTCTGAATTGAGTTCTGTCAGTTCCTGTGGCCTCGTATAGTCAATACGAGCGCATCGGAACTCGTTCAGTTGGACTCCGAGGTCTAACGACAATTTTACACATTTCAACCATTTTAGCACGCTGCAACGCGCAAATTTCGGACTTTCGTCAAACGAACTCCGATTCAACCCCAGTCAGTGGCGTTAGACTCGTGTGGTCAATACGAAGTCAACGGAAGTCGTCCCAGTCAATTTCGATGACGATTGGTCAACCCGTGGTCAAATCAAGCATAGTTGTGCACCGAAAAGCGTGCGTACACCAATTATGACACGACACCCGAACTTTGACCCGACCCCGACGACTTGGACCCACTTTGACTTTGACCAGCAAGGGGGACCCAACCTAGGGTTGACTTGGTCAAACCCTCCTAAAAATCCACTTTTTGGATTTTTCTCCAAGTGAGGGGCCCACCTCCTCTCCAAAGAAGGATTGCCCATGCCCCCCTCACTCTCCATGGGCCCCAACCAGCAAGACTCCCAAAGCTCAAGTGGAGGCACACCCTCTTTTTCTTTTCTCCCACTCTCCCCCTCTCTTTCTTCACCATGAAGGCCCAAGCTTCAAGCCCATAAAGGGCCCATCCATTTTCCCCACATGGGGGAAAATGGGAGATTTCCAGCTGTCATTAGACAGCTGGAGGGTGGGGATTAATCCCTCCCTAAGGAGGGATTAGTCCCACACCACCCAAAGGGAGGGAACTCTCCCTCCCCCTCCATATAAAAGGACCTCCCCTCCCCTAATCCTCCACACACCTCTCAGAGAAGCTCTCTCCCCCTTCTCCCCCCTCTACCGGAGCTCAGGTGGCCGGAAAAAGCCAAGCCGGAGCTCCTCCTCCCCTCCTCCACCACCTTGAGCCATGTCCGACCAAGCCGGCCCCTCCCGAGCCCACCAAACTCAGGTGGAAGCCTTCTCCCTCCTCCTTCTCCATTTTGGACATCTTGCATGGCACTCCCGGCGGCCGGAGCGCCGCCGCCGTCACCCCCTCCCCTCCCGTCCATTTTTAAGAAAAAAATGCTCCGGCGGCGGCCGGCGGCGGCAGGCCACCAAACCACCGCCGGAGGGAGCGCCCACCACCGGCGAGTTGGCCGGTGGTGGAGCCACGGCCGGCTGGTGGCCGGCCGGCGGCGGAGAAGCCCCGTAAGGGTGCGGGTTCGTAACAGCGGGGGAGGCTCTCGGGAAGATGATGTACAGGAAGATTTATATATAATAATATATTATATATATTATATAAATATATTAATTATAATATTTATAATATTATAATTAGTAATGGGTTTGATTTTTTTGAGCCAAAAATAGGCTCCTAGGGAGAAAGGTTTGAACATGAAAAATGTCCCCTTTGTTAAGGGCTTCCTCCACAAAACTTTTGAGAATTTTTGGTGTTGATTTGGTATTTTTAAAAGCCCAATTAAACTTTATTTGGCCAAATTAAAGGGCCAAAACTCTTTGAAAAATTATGAAAAGTTTTCTATGCTCATTTTATACCCATTTAAGGGTTGTATCAAAATTTGAGCTCATGAGGATAAGTTTTGATATTTTTCCCAAAATATGGAAGCCTAGGACCGCGCTCGATATTATCACGCTCGTTTTCTTCGAAAATGAAAATTGGAGCGCGCGACTGTCCTCTCTAATTTGAATAAGTTTCTTATCGACGAGAGTGGCCGAGGCAAGTGACCAAGTTTCGGGTGTTTCGAGATTTCATGAAAACTGTCGAGCGCCTCGACTCTCGGGCGATTTGGGCACGCTCGGAAGATGAGAGCACGAGTGGTGAGTTATGAATTATTCTTGACGAATAATGAAAGTATAACTCCTGATAAGCCCCAATCCGATTAAGCCGTGGTTAATAAGGCGCAACCAACTCATAATCGGATCTTAATAAAGGTGTAACCCAAGGAAACCTTATTAAAAACGGAGATGGAACTGAAGTCTCTTGTATGGAGTGATTGGACTACTAACCATTTTCTTTATAAATATTCCAGTTTTGCACTGGTCCAGTTCCTTTATTCTTTTCAGTTCAGTACTTTCAATTCAGTACTACTCCAGTCTCGTACTGGTCAAGTTTATTTCAGTACTTTCATTTCAGTACTACTCCAGTCTCGTACTGGTCAAGCTTATTTCAATACTACTCCAGTCTCGTACTGGTCAAGCTTATTTCAGTACTTTCATTTCAGTACTACTCCAGTCTTGTACTGGTCACATTTCTTTCCAGCACTTTAAATAAGCAGCATAACCACCGCACTTGATCTTATCGCAATTTACTTTTATATTCCCGGGTCCTGCTCTGACGAGCAGTTGTTGTTTAGGTTGAGCCTTAGTTGGGGATAACCGGAGTTGAGGTAGTCCTCCAGGTCTAGCCCCAAATAAAGCGCTCCCACGCTCCTTATCGAAAGTAGAGCAAAGTGCCGATGCCCGAAGTGTAAGCCTAATAAGGCAGGCCGTCGTAGACCCGATGTTATATTGTTTGCAATTGTTTGATTGATTGTAAATTGCTTGTGGTGAAATGGTGGCGGGTCAGTCCCTTCCGCAGACCGTTCGTACCGGTGCGGCAAGGTTGACGACTCAAGGCGACAGGGAGATGAGTACTACGGGTGACCGGCCGTTATATTCCCTATCGGGTTTTCCTCCCCTGGTCGGCCAAAATGATCCGCCGGATGTCGCTCACATCCAAGAGTACACAAGGTTGTACGTGAGGGCCTGGGGTTGTGCGGTACGATCACCCCCAGAAGTGGCAGGACTGGCCACTGTCACCGACGGCCATATCGGTGAGGCCCGCGGGGCTCGCTACCCTGCTGGAACAGAAGCGGTCCAAACTATGTCGACATAGGGTTTGTGTGAGCGGCTATGAATGCCTGCGGTTTGTGTGCGCGGCTATGAATGCCTGCGGTTTGTGTGCGCGGTTGTGAATGCCTGCGATAGAATTCAAGATATGAAAACCTGTTGTGCTGATGAGCTAGTAGAGCCTTGCTATAACCGTTTTATGTTATTGCTGCTTTTTCCGGTTATACTGCACTCTTTTATAATTGCTCCTAGTTGTTCATATATGAAATGTTGTGATAACCCTCTCTTGCTTCGGCTATTTACTTTTGTTGCGTGGGTGCGTGCTCGTCCCCAGGATGTGGATCCGGGGAGGAGATTTGTTTCCACTTAGCTCTGTGACTAACGGTTATTTGATTAACCATTCACAGGAGGTGGAGCACCGTAGTGACCCACTGTCGTAGGAGATTACGCCAGCAGCTAGGTCTACTCGAGCAGATGCACCCCCGCCGTCTCCGGTGTTTAGAGACGTGAGTACCGCTGAGCAGTTTAGAAGAGAGAGTGTGTGAGAGACTTATGTAGTACATGTATAGCCCACGGGCTTTTATAAACGCATAAGGCTTCGGCCCTAGAACCACTGTATTAATATGATATGTTATATATATATGTAGTGGTTTCCTGTTAATGCTTCCGCTATATTCTGATGGGTTGTGAATGTTATGATTCGAACCACTCAAGACCGCCATCTAGTGCTTGAATAGGGTGGATTGTTTCCCCTATGAGCCCTGGGTGGACGTCTTGGGCCAGTAGTACCCCTCTGGCCCGACCCGGGCAAAAGGTTGGGGGGGGGGGGGTTCCTACAGTACCTCTGTGCTGGAGCCTTAGGTCAGTTTTGAGCTCTAAGCCCTCGGTCATCTAAGATTGCTAGGAGGAGTAAGTGTGCAATCACCCCTTCCCCAATTATTCGAATTCCATAGAAGACGGTTACTGGTTTCAACATTTTAGTTTGGTGAGTGTGGAGAGTGATCAACACCGAAAACCTTAGCTAGCTCAATGACTGGAGGAGAAGGACAAGGTTCTGACCAGGCCGACACATCACCCCCCGCCCCCCACTCACTACTCTCGACAAGTTTGAGCAGTTTCGGCAAGAGATGTGGATCCTCAGACATTCACACTCGCACCTCGCGGCGAGTGCTCGATACCCTCGGTCCTAGTGGTCGCAACCACTACTCTAGGTGAGAATGCCCCTATTAGGAGACTTGGGAAGGAAGCGGCGACAGAAGTTACTGGCGATTCTCCCCGAGCGATATCTGCCAGGGCGAGCCCCATTCCCTGGCTCGGTGAGTGTGGGACGATCCGGCGAGGTGGAGGTGGGAGATTGTCAGGCTCGCCCAGCAGGCGAGCGCAGTTCCTTCATCAAGCTGGTCTCATCTTCCCCAGTTCCTAAGGGGCTTCGCGAGCCAGAAATGTCCTACTAAACCGGGAGGGACGATCCAGTTCATCACATCTAGTGGTTCGAGAATGTGGTTTTGATCTGGCAGACGTCGGATTCCTTCAAGTGTAACCTCTTTTTCATCACCCTTAAGGAGAAGGCGAGGGATTGGTTCCATCAGCTCTCGTCCAGCTCCATCTACTACTTCGAGGACCTACGCCAGGGGTTCCTGCTGAGGTTTACAACCTACAAGAAGAGGAAGGAGTCATAGTCCATGTTCCTCATCAAGCTGGGAGTGAATGAGACCCTAGAGAGCTACGTCGACCTGTTCCCGGAGGAGGTCCTCCAGGTGCAGGAGTTATCGGGGCACACCCTCTTGGTGGCCTTTACCCTAGGGCTACAATATGGGTTCTTCATGATGGAGCTGAAGAGTGTGCCTTCGTTGTCATTTGAGGAGTTGATGGAGAGGGCTGCCCAGGAATTCGAGGGGGAGGCCTCGAACCCAGCATTCGCCAGGAAGTTAGCCAAGTGGGATGCAGAGGAGGAGAAGGATCTAGGTGGTGGCAAGGGATGGGAGGCCAGAGCCCATGCAGAGGGAGCAGCAGCAACCGTAGCAGCCAAGGTGGGGTCGCCCGGAGCCAAATAATCGGCTAGGCTGGAGACAACTAGAGTGGCAGGACCAGGGCCCAAGGAGAGGTTTCCATGGATGAGACAACCGCCAAGGGATGCAAGGCTAGTTCAATCCTCCAAGTTGGAGGCAGGGCCAGAGGTCCCCATCCCCAATCACCACCAATCTATGGTGATAGCTCTGGGAGGAGGAGGAGAGTGCAGAGGAGGTGGCCGGGGGGAAGAGTGGAGCTACCCAACTGTGACTTCCACCATGAAGAGAGGAACGCTATGGCTACCTACCCAGAGTTCCTGGAGATGAGGGGAGCTCAGGGGCAAACCCAACAGCAGCACCGCCATGAGGTGCAGATATAAGAGGTCCTAACGGGGGTAGAGGAGGACAAATGTGAGGATCGGGCCAATGTTGGAGGCCGAAGAGGGATCAAAGTGACCCACGGTGTGTGTGTGGGGGGGGGGGGGGGGGGCGAGTCGAGGCCTCCCTCAAGGCGAGTCTCCACACCATGTACCGCCGGAGCATCACCTCCACATCCCAAACCCCGCCCCAGAAGAGAAGATTACCTTCTCCAGGAAGTATATGCCGGACTAAGAGGATCCGTTCTACGACGCGTTAGTAGTCCAAGCCGCCTTCAAAAAATTCACTGTCTCCCGGATCCTTGTGGATAATGGGAGTTCAGTCAATGTTGTTTTCAAAAAGGCATTCGACATGATGAAGGTGGAGACCAGGAGGGTGTTGGCATCAGATGGTCCTCTCTTCGGATTCTCCAGGGAGAGGAAGGAGGTTGAAGGAGTCGGAATCCATTTTACCCTGGGGGGCCAGACCAGAAACTGCAGGTTTGTCATCATGGATGCTCCTAGTAGCTACAATGCCATATTTGGACGACCCCTCATCAGCGCCTTTCGTTGCATCCGGGTCCGGGGGAGACCACAAGGTGGCAAGGGAGTCCTACGTGACCGCGGTCAACTCCATCTCCTTGCAAGAAGGAGTCGAGGATATGGAGACGATGATGGAGGAATTATCTGGCTAGGAGGCCATGGGAGGAGCTGAGGAGATGGAGGTGGAGAAGAATGAGATCCGCACCTATATGGAGGTTACGGAGGAAATACAGGAGGTGCAAGCCGAGGTGATGGTCATGGAGGAGGCTGAGGAGGAAAATCTTGTCAAATATGAGGGATTGTGGGCGAGTGGAGAGACCAGTCCCGGCTAGAGGCATCGGAGGAGGTAGTGGAGATGGAGGTTCTCACCTATGAAGGAAGGGTGGATAAGGTGCACATCAGCGGGGGGCTGAGCCTGGAAGACCAGTGGAGGATGCTGGAGTGCTTCTAAAAGAACATTGACATCTTCACATGGAGCACGGCGGACATGATGTGGATTGATGTAGATGTTGCATGCCATCACCATAACCCATATCCATAGACCCGCCCCATCCGATAAAAGAAGAGATCTACCGCCGACAAGCTGGTTGAGTCCATCCGGTAGGAGGTGGGTAAGCTCCTCAAGGTCAGATTCGTTTCAGAGATCCAGTATCTAGGCTGGATCTCCAATATTGTAATGGTTAAAAAAAGAGACAGCCGTTGGAGGATGTGTGTAGATTTTTCTCTTTTGAATAAATTATGTCCTAGAGATTGTTACACCTTGCCTCGGATCGACATGCTGGTTGTCTCAACCGTCAGTTTCTTTCTAATGAGTTTCTTAGATGCTTTTTCAGTTTATCATCAAATCAGGATGCACCCGCCTGACATAAAAGATGTCCCCTTCATCACCGAGGATGGGTGCTACTGCGATAAAATGATGCCCTTTGTGCTAAACAATACAGGGGCAACGTATCAAAGGACGATGGATTGGGTCTTCCGAGAGAAGAAGGGGTGGAACTTTGAGTTTCATATGGATGATCTCATGATCAAGAGTTGGGATGTTGACTCTCACCTCTAGGACCTAGAAGAGACCTTCGTCACCCTACGAAAATATAAAATGAGGCTGAACCCCTTGAAGTTTGTCTTCGGGGCGAGCAGGGGCAAGTTCCAAGGCCATTTCCTTACTCCGACAGGAGTAGAGCCAAACCATGACAAGGTAAGGGCAATCATGGAGTTAGGGTCACCTCAGAACACCAATGAGGTCCAGTGCCTGACAGTGAAGATGGCAAGGATGTGCTGGTTCCTCTCCCGACAGGAGAGAAGTGCTCACCTTTCTTCAAAGCATTGAAGGGGCTAGAAATTCAAATGGTCTGAGGACTGTGAGGGAGCTTTCCAAGCCTTGAAGATCCAGCTGACCTAGGCTCCCCCGCTCTAGGGACCGAAGGAGGGGGAAGATCTATCCCTATATCTTTGGCTTGGGGACGAGTCCCTAAGCTCCGTCTTGGTCCAGGAAGAGGGCAAGAAGTAGCAGTCGATCTACTATGTGAGGAGGGTCCTATGCAAGGCAAAGCTTTGGTACCCTATCTTGGAGAAGTTGGCATTCGCCCTGATCATCTCAGCCCAGAGGCTCCATCCATATTTCCATGCACACTCTATCCGTGTGGTGACCAACCATCCGCCACGCAACATCTTTGAGTGGGTGGAGCACTCATGGAGGCTAGCGAAGTGGTCAGTAGAGTTGAGCGGGTTTAACATCTCCTCTGCCACTCACCTCTCTATCAAGGCCCGGGTGATGGTCGACTTCATAGCAGACTACAAAGTCGATGTGGCAGAGTCTGAGCTCACTCATCAAGTTCCTTGGAGGCTGATGGTGGATGGCGCGTCGGGGAGGCACTCCTTGGGGGTAGGAGTGATCTTGGAGAGTCTGCAAGGGACAAGGATTGAGCAAACTATGGTTATTCATTTTCGCATCACTAACAATCAAGCAGAGTATGAGGTAGTGATCGCAGGACTTCGGCTAGCGAGGGAGCTGGAAGTGCAGGATGTGGAGGTGCTAACAGACTCCATGGCGGTGTCCTCCCAAATTAATGGCGAGTTCGAGGCAAGGAGCACACTCTTCAGCAACACTTGGCAAATGTGAAGGGGGTCATTGTCATGTTCCAAACATTCCCCATCAGACATGTGCCGTGGGAAGAGAATGAGTAGATGGACCATCTAGCCAAGTTCGGACACTGTGCGGGGGAACTCTGACCAGACCTATTCCGCCCTTCCATCGAATAGGAGGAGTTGGTGGAAGTAGATCAGCGCCCTTCCTAGATTGACCCCTTCATAATCTTCTTATCTACGGGAGAGTTCCTGGACGACCTGGATAAAAATGATTCAAGTATAAGTCGGCAAACTACCTGATGCATGATGGGAAGCTGTATCAGAAGACCCTCTCAGGGCTTCTGGCATGTTGCGTGCCTGAAGAGGAGGTGATGAGGATCTTGGAGGAGGTTTATTCGGAGGAGTGTGGGAGTCATTCAGGGAGCAGGACTCAGGGAGGAGGATTGTGAGTCAAGGGTACTTCTGGCCGATCCTAGGGATGCCACCGAGTTCGCAAAGAAGTACCAAAAGTCCCAGCTATTCGCCCCTCTCCAACTACTACCTGCCTAGAGACTCAAGAGCATCACTATGCCCTGGCCCTTTACTATCAATGAATGGATCTTGTGGGACCCTTCTCCTAGGACAGTGGACAGAGGACATTCTTGTTGGTAAAGATCAATTATTTTTCTAAGTCATTGGAGGTTAAGGCGCTAGCCAAGGTGACCTCCCAGGTGATCCAGAACTTCATATGGGGGGAGATCATTTACGGGTACGGATTGCCTCAGGCCATTGTCACGGACAATGGGTCATAATTTGCCAGTACTAATTTCATCAACTTTTGTGGCTAGCTCGGGATTGATCTTCGGTTTGTGTCAGATTGATCTTAGGTTTGTGGCTATAAATTTAAATTTTACCTGTCACCACATCCTCCTGTTTGATGGCCTCCTGTTGGCCAAGATTATACACCCTCGGTTGGGCCGAAGCATAATGGGATGCGGTCGACTCCACCGCCTTGCCCTTTCCTTCATACATTGCTCTCGGCTTTAACTCAGACTTTGGACGTCCACCCCGGCACTCACGGGCATAATGCCCCGGCTTCCCACAGTTGTAACATACGCCCGGGGTGCAACCCGTAGTCGCCCCAGAAGCACCAGCAGAGGGGGCTGGACCCGAAGTCCTAGCTTTCTTTTTCCACTTCCGGAACACAG
The DNA here is from genome assembly GCA_039583875.1 of Platanthera guangdongensis. Classification (NCBI taxonomy): domain Eukaryota; kingdom Viridiplantae; phylum Streptophyta; class Magnoliopsida; order Asparagales; family Orchidaceae; genus Platanthera; species Platanthera guangdongensis. The sequence continues at coordinate 118,758,922 of CM077167.1, read as the reverse complement.
ACTTTGAGGAGTTCTGCCCTTTGAACTCTGACCTCTTATCACCAGAGTTTTTCTTTGCCTGGACACTCTTCATATCCTTCTACAAGGACCGGGTCGTGTTGACCAGGGTCAAGAAGCCCTGCGTCATAGGCCCCGAGAGTAGTAGCCTCAAATCATCTCTCAACCCTTCATAGAATCAACTCGTCTTGCGCTCCTCATCCGCGATAGTGGAGCTAGCATACCGACTCAATCGAGTAAACTTGTGGAAATATTCATCCATGCTACTGTCTTCTTGAACCAACTTCAGGAACTCGTTCTCCAATGCTATCCTCTGCGCCGAAGGGAGGTACCTAGCCAAGAACAGTCTCGAGAACTCTTCCATCGAGATGTCTATAAGTTTCCTTCCTCTCAATATATGCAGCTCCAAACCCTCCCACCACAGCCTAGCATCTCTATCCAACAGGAACGTAGCTATAGTGGTCATCTGCCACCCCTCCGTCTCTGTCACTGTCAAGACTCTCTTCACACGAGAGAGCCAGTCTTCAGCTTGAGATGGGCTTCCCAACCCCGAGAATACCGGAGGATTAAAGCTCATGACATGTTTGAGCTGTCTCTCGGTTGCCATCATTGGCACCAACGGCTCCACTACTACCTGCTCCACTCTTCTCGGCTCAACCTCTAGAAGAGGTACCTACTCCATCGCAGGAGCAGGCTGCTGCATTTGCCTTGCAGGTTGCGCATTGATCATGGTAAACACTGCTTCGGAAACCAATCGTATGGTCTCAGTCGATGGACGTGTTGTAGGAGAATCATTTGGTGCACTGCTAGCCTCAGAAACTCGACGTTTCGACGGCCCAGCACCGCTTCTGGTCAGCTATAGTGGTACAAAACACCGTTAAGAGATCAAAGAAAATTATAAACAACAATTATAGGAACACACAGGTTCCCCAAACACGTGTATTTTCATTCCTAAGTGGACATTCATGGGTTCTTTTGTTGTTATAACGATGACACCCACACATGTGCTCACCACCCCTTAAAAAAAATTCGACCACAAATTCATTTTAAGCCTGACCGAAACCAGTAATCTGATACCAAATTGTAACACCCCCTATCCATTGCATAGCATTTAGTAGTAGGTCCGGCCGGGGCCGATGCCATATACCATAGACAGACCGGGTGGTTACTCAATGGAAACCATCCAACCATTTCAACGTCCTACACAGAGTTATTCTAGCGGAAGCAGTTTTAAAAGTTGCAATTAAAAGAACCCAACAAAAATAGCATGAATGTTCACTAAACAAACCCAAAGGAATGAAGTACAAATATACAAGTACTGGCCTTAAGGCCTTACAAATTGTTTCCTTCATTATTACATGTTTTCAAACCTCGGCATGCAGACCGGCCATACATGAATAAAGAAAACATCCAAAAATTAGGCCTTCGAGGGCCGGTACAGCAACTTGGGCTTTAGCCCGCTATTGACCGCTTGGTCAAGCAGCACCTGCAAGCAACAAACTACCGCACGGTGGCAAACAAAAGTAACGGTCAGCAATGCTGACCAAATTATAATGAACCCGCCCCCAATTCGGGGTGGCGATGCTCCTTCCATGTAGTTATTAGCATAACCAGGAAGTATAGTAATGTCACTACATCACAGGAATAGGCTCACACGACCACACACCCCGTGCACTCAGGGCACATTCTCGGTGAACCCGGTCAAAACCGCAGTACCACCACCGCCACTTGGACGGCACCACACATGAGAAATTGAGTCTTTTAGGAAGAAGTTATGACACTTAAAATCATCAACAGCCTATAAGCAGAAGTCATGACACTTAAAATCATCGACAGCCAAAGACCCGACCTCTATGCCCTCGGTAGGCCACAAAAACCGAACAGCATAGAGCAGGAACGGTTCCACTCAACCCGTTGCTCACTTGCCACAACATTTAAAATCATCGGCACGAGTTAAGTTTCCCCGAAGCCCGTGAATCGAACGCACAATATTACATAACCCAGTTATGTACAAGTTGGCTCCTAGGACACCAAGACGACAGAATCACTCATCTGCCCAATTTTCCGGGTGCACCCCGAGGTTAGCCCCCAAGGCTCCCTACTGCAATCTACCACGTAAAAAACCCGAAAAACAAACATTTGCGCAGAGTCTTCTCCAGTCATTTATACAATGCAACATCACCGATCCAGACCAACTTGTCCGGGTAGGTTTCACACATCATGCCTATATCCGTTCTCGATTACGGACTCTACATGTACACAACGGGGACTATTCATGTCTACCCGAAAGAACGCCTCAAACGCATCGCAAAATCACGAGAGTGGGCTTCCCTATGCAAAAGAAGTAGAGCTTCATATGCTCAAGTAGAGAATCATTACCCTAGCATTCTTCCTTGGCTCCATGGAAATGTAAGCAGATGAAAAGCACCGCACTCTCTTTTCCTCCGTAGATCCGAAGTCGGTTCGCGATTTGGAGCTCCGAAGCTCCGCCGGTGACCGGATCTAGGCTTCTTCTTATTCCTTTGCTCACCCCTCTCTCTAGACTTAAAAAAGAGAACAACTCAAGAGAAATGAGGGTTTCAAAGGCCTAATCCCGGGTATATCCCAGTAGGAACAACCCCCAACCATCGGATCCCAAAATAAAGAAACGAATGGCTACGATTTGTAGCTGAAAAGTAAAACCTGGGCAGAACACGGCCTGTGACACGCCCGTGTCCAGGGCCGTGTCCCTCATTCGCCGTCAAAATCGACGCGTCTCAAAAAACACACGGACATCTGACACGCCCGTGTTCCAATTGACATGTTCGTGTGGTTGGTCGTGTGCCTCTATCGACACAGCCCTAAAAATAGCCGAGACTCACATGGGCCTTGGACACACCCTTGTCCAATGTTACACGCCCGTGTCAAACCCGAACATGCCTGGGCTCCAGGCCGTGTTCACTGTCTCGACACTTCGTCAAGCGAAGTTCGTCGACCACCTGACACGGCCTTGGACATGCCCGTGTCCTAGGCCGTGTTCCCTGTCTCGACACATCGTCGAGCGAAAATGTCGACTCCCCGGGCCGATCGTCGACAAGGGCTCGACACGTCCTGAGATACGCCCGTGTATCAGGCCGTGTTCGCTGCTCGACGATCGTCGACTCCAAATTTTGTCTACCTCGCGGCCAAATCGTCGACTCGAGCCTGACACGCCTGGGACACGCCCGTATCCCAGGCCGTTTGCCCCCTGCCAAATACCAGATTCGGCCCAAAATGCCTCCATTCGCTCTTTTGAGTTTCGGGGCGTTACAGTGCTGCTATGAGAGAGAGGATTCCTAGCAATTGATATTATAGTAGTAGAATCACAATATAAGGGACTTCTACTTATCTGGATGTTATAATCCTGTAGCAGATGATGGATCCACATCAATTGAGCATAGTAGCTACCTGTTGAGATGTAATCTGACTCTACAGTTGAGATTGCAACACTTGTTTGCCTCTTGCTGCTTTAAGATCCTAGTCTTCCTCCTAAGAACTAATAGGTGCCAGAAGTGCTCTTCATGTCCTCTTTGCAACCTGCAAAATCTGCAGTTGAATAGCCCTTGAGTTCAAACTCCCCATTCCTATGGTACCTTAGGCCAAGATCTGGTGTGCCCTTAAGATACATCAAAATTCTCTTTGCAGCAGAGTAGTGAGATTCTTTAGGGCAAGCCTAATACCTAGCATAAACACATATAGCATACATGATGTCTGTCCTACTTGTAGTTAGATATATAAGGGAGACAATTATCCCTCTATACAAAATTTCATCAACAGGTTTCCTTGCCTCTTCTTTGCCTATATGCATACTTGACCCCATGAGAGTTTTCATGGTGGAGGAATTCTCCATACCAAACTTCTTGATAAACTCTCTGGTGAACTTAGACTGCATATGGACAAGCCATGATCTGTCTGTCTAACACAGAGACCAAGAAGAGCTTGAGTTCATCGATACTGCTCATCTCAAACTTCCCTTGCATAAGTATGACAAACGTTCTGCAAAGGTTGTCATTATTGGATCCAAAGATAATGTCATCTGCATATAGCTAGACTAGGATGATCTTACCCTTAGATTACCTTAGGAATAGGGTCATGTCTATCTTCCACTTTAAGAATTTGTTCTCAATAAGGAAACTGGACAAGGTCTCATACCATGCTTTAGCGGCATGCTTTAGCCCGTATATAACTTTCCTAAGTCTATAAAGAGAATCAGATGAGTTAGGAACAAGAAAACCAGGAGGTTGCACAACATAGACTTCTTCCTTTAAGTCACCATTTAGGAAGGTTTAATTTACATCCATCTAGTAGACCTTCAATCTCTTATGTGCATCATATGCAAGGAACAGTCCGATGGCCTCCAATCTTGCTACAGGGGCAAAAGTTTGATCAAAATCAATACCTTCCTCTTGCATGTACCCCTTATCTACTAGCCTTGCCTTGTTCTTGATTATAAGGCCATTTTCATCAAGTTTATTCCTATAAATCCACTTGACTCCAATGACATTATGTCCTTGTGGTCTGGGAACAAGATTCCTGAACTTACATCTCTTGAACTAATTTAGTTCTTCTTACATAGCAACAATCCAGAACTGATCTATGTCGGCCTCTTTAAATTTCTTTGGCTCAACTTGTGACAGGAAGATTGAGTATAGTATTGTGTTGACACTTCTTCTCCTAGTCACTACTCCTTCGATGACATCACCAATGATTTGGTTTCTTTAATGATCCCACAGATGCCTGATCTCCAGAGGCAATCTATTTTCAACTTCAGCTACTAGGGCAGCTTCTTGCTTATCTTCATCCACCATATTTGTGTCTTGCAGTCCCTCTACTAGATTGCCCACTTTATCTTGGATAACTGGAGCTGCTTCCTTGATGGTTAGTTGGTCCATCATATGGTCTATACCTACAGTACTAGAAGAGGAGCTTGGAAGCTAACTGTTAATGATAGTAGACTCATCAAAGACTACATGAACAGGTTATTCTACAACTTGGCTTTTCAAGTTGTAGATCATATAGGCTTTACAATGATTGTTGTACCCAACAAAAATACCATCAAAGGACAAGGCAGCAAACTTAGTCACATAGGATTTCCATTGTGAATCACATAACACTTAATACTAAAAATTCTGAGATAGCCCAGGTTTGGTTTTCTGCCCTTCAAGATCTTATAGGGAGTCTTCTTGTGGCTCTTGGTGATAGAGGCACCGTTTAGGACATGACATGTAGTATTCAGTGCCTAAGCCCAAAAATATTCTAGGGGGGATGTATCACTCAATAAAGTTCTTCCAGCCTCTATGAGAGTCCTATTTTTCCTCTCAACAATCCCATTTTGCTGGGGAGTTTTTGGAGAAGAAATTTTTTGATGAATCCTGTGCTCTTCACAGAACATTGTCATGCTTTTAGACTAGAATTCAGTTCCATGGTCACTTCTGATTTTGACCATTGAACTATTAAACTCATTCTAAATTTGGTTGATAAACATGATGAAGATGTGAAGGGTTTCCTTCTTTTATTGAGAAAGAACACCCAAGCAAACCTGGAATAGTCATCAACCAACACAAGGGTGTAGACTTTCCTACCTAGACTATGAACTGTCATAGGATCAAACAATTCCACATACAAGAGGTACAGACACCTCATAGAGTCTTTGGTCCCAATTCCCTTGAAGGAGTTATACCAGTTTAAAGGCAACTTTCCTAAAAGTATTAGGAGGCATTAAAGTAAGAGGCTGAGATGGAGCTGGAGCTTTGCCCTTCCCTTTGGAATGAGCAACTCTTGTGCTTCCCTTGAATCCCAACCCCTTCTTACCCTTATGTGAGGAGAAGGAGTCTATCAAGGGTAACACAGTACTCAGCTTAGAATAGCTAATCACTATTTTTTCTCCCTCTATAGCTTCTCCTCAAGGCCCCTTATGAGACTATTCTTGAACTTGATGGTGCCAATTTGAATAAGAGTGATGTTTCTCAGTTGGCTAACTTCCCTTGCTTTCTGATCCAATAGAGTTGTTGTTTCAGTCAGCTGGGCAACAACTAGCTGAAGAGAGGCAATCTCCACAGCTTGCTTTTTAGTCAACTTCTTGCACCTCTTAAATACATCCAGAAGTTCACCATATCTGCCAATCAAACTATTCACATCTCCTTCCGATTCAGAATCATCTTCACCACTGGATTAATAAGCTTTTGTACAGGGACTAGTCTCATATCCAGACTCATAAGAAGAGCTTGATAGAAATTTTATCATACTTTGACCAGGCTGATCATGGCTAGATTCCTCATCAGTCATTGCCATCAGCCCATAGAATTTATAGGGATCTTCTTCATCGTCATCATTCACCTCTAAATCACTATCTGAGTGTGATAGAAGGGCCATGATACCTGTCCTAGCAGCATGATAGCCTTCATCTGCAGCTACAGCTTCTTGTTCAGCAGCAACACAACTAGCCCATTACATGCTTCTTCTTCTTCTTCAGACTCAAATGAAGATGATTCTATCCAGCTCTTCTCTTTCTTGGCAACAAAGGACTTCTCCTTCTTGTCCTTATGTTGGTGTTGTTTCTTCTCAACAGCTTCCTTCCTCTTCACTTGGCAGTTAGCTATTATATGCCCTGATTTGCTACAATAACAGCATACAACTTTAGAGGAATTGTATTTTATGGATTTAGAATCATACCAGTCAGCCTTGGAATGATTCCTCCTGTGATGAGAAGAGGTGGACGGTCTGATCTTCCATAGTTTCTAATTAATTAGCTTTTGAAAGTGCCTAGAGAAGGCAGCAAAGTCCTCATCTGACATGCTGCATTCTGATGCATCTGACTCTAAGCTATATGAATTAGCTCGTCTTCTTGAAGGAGAGGGAATCCTCTCCTTACTCTTCCTGATGTTGTCTGCCTTGAATGCCAAGTACTTTTCCTTGTCTTGGGATCTGATGGTGGCCTCCTCTTTTCTGGCAGCTAGCTGCATCTCATAGGAGAGCAGCTTTCCAAATAATGTTTGGGGGGGAGTCTCAACAAGCTTGGCCACCTCTCTTATGGCACAGATATTAGTATCCCAGTCTCTAGTGAGTGATCTTAGGAACTTGTAATTTATTTCATAATGGCTGAATACCCTCCCATAAGTCCTCAATTCATTAATGATCCTGAAAAATCTTTCATAGCAATTAGCTATGTTCTCTTTCAGTGTTTGCCTGAAATCCTCGTACTCCTGGTTGAGCATGGACATTCTATCATCTCTTACCTCTCAGTACCCTCCATATAGACCACAATGGTGTCCCATATCTCTTTGGAGGTCTGATAGTGGACCAAGTTCTGAATGGTTGAACCATCAATAACACTAATTATGATGTTCTCGGTTCTCTTTTCCAAGACAACCAACATGACCTCATCCTTGGTCATTTCTGAATAAGTCTTGGATGTCTGGACATTTTCATCCAGAATAGAGATCTTCATAGGGATGAAGGGTTCCTACTTTACTATCACAAAGATCCTACGGTCATAGGCTTCCATGAATAGCCCGACACTCTCTTTCTAGATTATAAAATTCTTTTTTTTGTAGATGGGGAGTTTCATGGAACCTAGCTCCATATGGATCTCTCCAGAACCAATAAGTACAGAGTTGTAGCTACGCTTGGAGATCACTTATATTATGAAATCTTTTTTGAGCAACCTCCCTCTGATACCACTTTAAAGTCTTTGTTTTCAAGGTATCTTGCAACCTAGAAGGGGGTGAATAGGTTTGTTGGTATCTTGTGACTTTCTTTTAGTTTCCTCCTTAAGTGTTTGGTGTGTTAACAATTATCAGCTTTCAAGTAACTGCAATAAATAAACAACACAAAAAAGCAAACACAGAATATATAGTGGTTTCCCATATTATGGGTACATCCACTCTCCTCCCACCTTTCTAACTTTCAGTTAGACAAGGGACTTCTCCAAAACTCAGCTCAAAGTGGTTAAATATTAGATTCTTCAGGATCTCCTAGTCTCCTCAAACACTTACAGCTTAGGCACTAAGCACTACAACTCAGTTATCAATTGATCACCCATCTCAGGCTAAATGCCCTACCACTCAGGCTGGGAGGACAGCCCTACCTCAGAGAAAACTTGCTCTTACCTCATATAATGACTCTCATATAGCATAGACGTAATTTCATTAACTCAAATCCAAAGGATCCTACTACAACTTAGAGAGAATGACTCTCCTACCTCAGGCTCAAAATCCCTACAGCTCAGTGATCAAAAGATCACCTACCTCATATCCAAGCTGGATCCTACATTTAGAGAGTATCACTCTCCTACAGCTCGGGCAAATTTGCCCTACCACAGGCTCAAGAGCCCTACAACTCAGATCCAAAAGGATCCTATAGAAAAAATAATTATTTTAATTAATTTGACATAGAAATTTCTGTGTGTGAACATCTAGAGCTGAGCTATCTCAACTCTATCTTTCTTCACAGTAGCAGGAAGGTGTTCTTCAATAGAAGGCTGCCTCTGCTGGAAGTAACTCAGAAAGTAGTTTCTGAACTTGCTATAGAAAACTAAAGATGTGCTAGGTCTTGAGTTCTTCAACCAGCTAACTGAACCTGCAGAAGACTGAAGGCCCTCCTCGATTTCTTTATTAGAAGTATTTCTGATCTTGCTATAGCAATAGAGAATGCTAGAGCTAAATGAACTTTTTGTTCTACTAGAAGACTTCAATCTTTTTCTCAGCAGCAATGACAAGGAAGATGAATTCCAGTAGCTCTTTTTCTTGTGGAGTAAAACCCTAAAATTTGCATTCAACATTCAGAAGCTGTCCCTTTTATCTTCCACCGAATAACGGCTCCAGGAAGTTGTGAGGACCACCTGCATTAGACAGCTGCATCTTATTTTAATGGAATAATTCATACAGTAGACTTTTGGCAGTGTTTGTCATGTTCTGTAGCTTTCCAGCACTTAATTTGAACTCAATTGACTTGTTGACTTTGCTGACATCACCATCTGTGGACTTATCCAAAATCAAATATCTTTAGTATAGGCATTGAGTGAGTAAGCTTCACTCGACGCCAAAACACTTTGATAGATTTTTGTCTATCTCTGGTATTGAGTGAACAAGCTTCAATCAACGCTTTTGGCTTTAGCCAATCATTCTGTCACTAGGCATCGAATGAGCAACCTTCGCTCAACACTAAGACACTTAGAAAAATTTCTCTACCATTAGGCGTTGAGTGAGCAACCTTCACTCAATGCCAAAACACTTAGGAAATTTTTCTGTCATTAAGAGTTGAGTGAGCAACCTTCACTCAATGACAAAACACTTAGAAAAATTTATCTGTCTCTAGGCAATGTGTGATTGAGCTTCACTCAACGCCAAACTGCTTAACTGGATTTCTATCACTTGGCGTTGAGTGAGTAAGCTTCACTCAATACCATAACACTTAGATTTTATTTTAGTCACTTAGCATTGAGTGAGTAAGCATCACTCAACGCCAAAATACTTAACATATTTCCTTCTGTTATCTGGCATTGAGTGAGCAGTCTTCACTCAACGCATTTGTACTTATCCAAATTTCAACACAGATTTGTTGTGGCGTTGACTGTCAGAGCTATACTCAACAATTTATGATGTAAGGTGTTGAGTGAGTAAGCTTCACTCAACAACCGTAGACTTAGCCATATTTCTGCCTATTTCTTCTTAGGCTTTGACAGGTTCCACATTACTCAACGCTTGTAGCTGTATGACGTTGAGTGAGTTGACTCACTCAATGCCTGTAGACTTGTCCATATTTGCAGCTTGCCAATTAATAGGCTGGGACTATACTCAACGCTTTTACTCACCTGGCGTTGAGTGAATAGACTTCACTCAACGCCTATGGACTTAGGCGATTTCTAGCCTATCCAACATCTTCCCTTACATCTGGCATTGAGTGAACTGGCTTCACTCAATGCCTGTGGATTTAGACAAATTTTTGTCCCTCCATATCTTCACTTTGGGACCACTTGTCACATCACATGGAATACCTGTCCTATCAATGTTTCAAGGACCAACCTGAATGCATGTACTTAAGCAAACATAAAATATAACTTTATATATATCATTGACATGATTGACTTCTTCAAATCTGGGACATTGTGGGCAATGGACCCAACAGTTAGCACATGTAGATCTCGCTTGACCTGCAGGGTATGATCAAAAGCTTTAATGGAGTTGACACGCAACATTTCATTGACCTCCGCCTGGCTAAAGAGCTTCATGTCCTTACCTTATGCGCTCGACCCGCCACGAGCTGGAGGGAGAAGGTATTCCACCAGGTGAGATACCTTGTTCTAGAGAAGCTTATTCTGCCCCTCCAGTTACTTTTTCTTCTCCTCGAGCTCGACAGCACGAGTGTGCAGGCAGTCCACAGTTTCAGCATCCTGCGAGGTGAGAGGAAGTAAAAAAAGTAAGTTACGAAAGCCAACTAAAATGGGAAAAGATTAACTAACACTCACCAACCCACTAACACTCTTTTCGAGGAGGGACTCGACAACCGCTAGTTTCTTCTTCAATTCTGAAAGTGAGAGTTAGATATAGAATACTCTAGAGGGGGGGTGGATAGAGTATATTTAAAAAAATTTACGTCCCTATAAAGGTGCTGTTACAGCTTTTGCTGTAAACTGAATAGGTGCAGTAATTAAGAAACTGGAAAACAGAAAATAGTAAACCTAATCACAGCCACACAGCAAGAACAAAAAGAAAAATATAGGAAACCAGACGACACAAGAATATTATAGTGGTTCACCCTAACTGGGTACATCCAATCTTCTACCACCCTGATTGGAATCCACTAAGGTTTTTGATCAGGTGCCCTGTCACCACAAGATCTGCCTCAGGTAGATCTAGAAACCCTTTAGGCTTTTGATCAAGTGCCTAAAAACTAATAGGTTTTTGATTAGGTGCCCTATCACTAATGAGCTTTTGATCAGGTGCTCAAAAACTAGGAATCACTTTTGAAGGGAGATGACAACCCTTTATACATGAGGGGGAAGAGAGTGATGGAAGTCTTCTCTTTCTCAAACAACTGATAAGAATATGTGGATTCAAGGATGTTGTCAAAGCTCCCCCTGAGATTGAAAGGGGTTCAGGTTGGGAAGCTTTGCACAGGATTATAGGCCTTCAGACTTTGAGCCTTGACCAGAGGAATCTTCAGGAGCTTCTGACGGATATGTTGTTTGTTGTCCCTGAAGTTGTCCTGCAGAGATAAAGAAGAAGAAGATTCTTGATCTTGTTTGATTGTTCTTCTTCTTCTTATGACTAATCTACTTCTTTCCTCTGGCTTCTACTTTGTGTCCAAATCCTGAGAGAGAGAGAGAGAGCTAAGCTCATGTATGATGCAGACTGTTTTTCTTTAATTGTCTGACTGTGTGTTCTCTGCTTGTGTCCCAAAAAACTTTTGAATTCCTTCTGATTGTAATGACTAATTGATTCCCGAGAAATAAGTGCTTTGGGAATCAATTAGCATTAACTCCTAATTAATTCCATAATTAACTTGTTCTCCAAATGGCTATATTCATGAGAATGTATGGCATTAAATCTTATTGCTAATCTCCATTAATTAAGCCATAATTAATGCTACCAGCTGTAACTAATGTGCTGGAATCTGCCAACTGTAATCTTCTAGAAATTGTCGACTTGAGCTCGTAGATCGTCGAGCTCAGTTTCTATTTCATCGAGCTGAGAAACTGTCGAGTACACCGATCGTCGACCTGAGTTCGACGTTCGTCGAACTCAGCTAGATTTCGTCGAGCTGAACTTCTGCTGATTTCGTCGACCTGCGTTCGACATTTGTCGAACTGAGTTTGACTATCATCGAACTGATTTTCTGACTGCTTCAATTCTAGAATACTGGAATGTGTCGACACAAGTTGATGTATACACAATTGTTGTTGGTGTTGACACAGTTGGTGTCGACAGATGATCTGTGTGTCGACAACTTCTTCTAGTGTCGACACAGCCTGGCTATCTGGTGTCGACACAATCTTGCTATCTGGTGTCGACACAATCTTGCTCAAGTGTCGACATAATATTTCCCAAGTGTCGACACAGTCTATCTGGTGTCGACACAGACTTTCTTCTGGTGTCGTCACAATCTTGCTGAGTCTTTGACAGGCTGTTATAGGCTGATCCATGAGATGTTGACTTTTGGACCAGAGTATAGAAATAAACCTATGACCCTGGCTATACATTTTGGGTCAGTCTAAGCAAACCTAATAGTGATCCTTACCCAAATCAGAACTATGGTTTCAACAATCTCCCCCTATTTGGGTGAGGACACTATTTACATAAACAACAAATAAACCTGATAATGATCCTTGCCCAAATCATGACTAGAGTTCCAACAATCTCCCCCTATTTGGGTGAGGACACTATGTACATAAATACAAGTAAAATACAAGGCAATTAAATATAATTAAATCTAGATCATGTACTTCCGCTGTTGCTGTTGCAGTTGTTACAGCTATTGTTGATCCTTGCCCAAATCTGTATCATTATAATCTGTTGTTATTGCTGCTACTGATGGAATTGCTGCTACTGCTGGAATTTCTGCAGCTTCATTTACAAGCATCTCCCCCTGCCTGGTTGTAGTAAGCACTAGAGCCAGGCCCCTAAATGAAGATGGGTGCAGCAGAGAGGGCAGAGATTTGAACAGATAGTGTTCCTGCTTGAATTGCCATGAAATCACTTTGCCTTGCCCAAATCTGATTAAGATCATAACTTAGAGAGTTAACAGCCTCTCTTCAGCCACTAAATTGTCCTCTATATTGGCTGAAAATGTATCTTTTGATTATTATCAGATACCACTATTCCTCTATGGTAAGATAGGTCTTTACCTGCAAAGAGAGGTTAGAAATTCTGGACCCAGATTACCTTGGGTCTTGGTTCTCTTTGATAATAATTAGAAATAAAGGATCATTTAGGTTGATCCTTATATCCAAGTGGATGATATTTCCTAGGAGGGATTATCCACTTAGTGAAAGGATTATTAAAATGCTAACTTTGATGGTAATTTTAGGAGTGCAAAAATTTCTTTTAATAGAATCTGGGATCGACGATTTCTGCTTGGATTGTCGAACTGAGTTCGACGATGTTGGATGAGATCTTTGATCTCTGTTCATAAAATGATAATAATTATTTTCTGTGGTCCAATTTCATCGATCTCTGTTCGACGAATTATATTTATTTCATCGAGCACAGATTCCGGAACAATTCAAGTCAAAATCTTTGTTCATAGTTCGTCGATCTGAGTTCGACGAATAGTATTGATTTCGTCGAGCTCCGTTCGACGAATTATTTTGAACTAAGATTTTCTGAAGATTTTTACCTAATAATCTGAAATCAGTTTTAAATTTTTCTGAAGAGGAATCAAGGTTAGAGATTACTTGATATACTGATTTACAGTCTGATTCTTCATCATATTCAGATTCTTCATCATAGCTGCTGCAAGATGCATTGATTTCCAGCAGACAAAATTCCTTTGCCTTGGCCTCCTCTTCTTCTTCACTGGAGTTGGAAGATGTGAATTCATCTTCTGTGTCACTCCATGTTACAGCCACAAATCCTTTGTCCTTCTTTTTGTGCTTGCGGGAAGAGGGCTTGCAGTAATGATTGCTTCATGACTCCTTCTCTTTTCTCCTTTCCTATTTAGTAGGTGTTTGGTAATATTTTCGCTTGTTATCATTTCTGGATGACTCCCTTCTGAAGTCCTTCTTTGCCATATTATAAAATCTTTTAGCAAACAGGCTCATCGGTTCTTCATTTGTTGATGCAGCCACTATCTTCTCAGTGGCCTTGAAAGTAATGTTGTGTGCTCTTCTTGCTGGAGGAGGAGTTATTTGCTCTACTGCTTCTCTATTCTTGATTAACTACTCATAAGATTTGAGCTTTCCCAGGAGAGATTCAGTTGAAATCTCATTCAAGTTTCTACACTCTTTGATTGGCCAAATCCTGGTATCCCATGAGCTTGGGAAGCATATTATGATTTTGTCATTTACTTCTGTCAATGTGATTTATTTATCCAAGGTTCTTAACTCACTGACGATGGAGCTAATCCTATTGTACATTGCTTCAACTGTTTCTTCTTCATCCTTTCTGAAGTTTTCACATAGTGTGATAAGATTTGATCTTCTATCTTTCCTCTCATCTGTTGAGCCAGCAACCATGTGGTTTAGTGAATCCCAGATTGCTTTTGTAGAGGTGCACTCAGCCACCTTCTGAAAGATGTCATCTGACATGGTTTGAGCCAATATGTTCATAGCTTTTGCATCAGCAAGCTTTAGCTTTTTCTGGGCTTCTGAGGCTGTAGATAGTGTAATGGGACTTGACAAAATAGAATTGTATATATCTTCATCAATAGAGTTCATATACAATCTAATTCTTGGCATCAAGATGTCAAATCTATTTAGGTTGCACACTGGAGGTCTGGTGCTTGCATAATCCATGTTCTTTGCTGTAGCTGTGTATAAAATCTAGATGTAAATAACTAAAATAAATGTGTAGATCTAACAAAGAATCTTTGGTTCAAGGGTTAACTTGTCCAACAAAAGGAACCTGCTTTGATACCAATTGAAAGTGAGAGTTATATCTAGAATACTCAAGAGGGGAGTGAATAGAGTATATTTAAAATTTGTTAGGTCCCTATAAAGGTGCTGTTACAGCTTTTGCTGTAAACTGAAAAGGTGTAGTAATTAGGAAACTGGAAAACATAAAATAGTAAACCTAATCACAGCCACACAGCAAGAACAAAAAGAAAAAGATAGGCAACCAGATGACACAAGAATATTATAGTGGTTCCCCCTAACTGGGTACATCCACTATTCTACCGCCCTGGTAGGAATCCACTCAAGTTTTTAAACAGGTGCCCTGTCACCATAAGATCTGCTTCAAGTAGATCTAGAAACCCTTTAGGCTTTTGATCAGGTGCCAAAAAACCAATAGGTTTTTGATAAGGTGCCCTATCACCAATGAGCTTTTCATCAGGTGCTCAAAAATCAGGAATCACTTTTGAAGGGAGATGACAACCCTTTATATAGGAGGGGGAAGAGAGTGATGGAAGTCTTCTCTTTCTCAAACAACTGAGAAGACTATGTGGATTCAAGGATGTTGTCAAAGCTCCCCCTGAGATTGAAAGGGGTTCAGGCCGAGAAGCTTTGCACAAGATGATAGGCTTTCAGACTTTGAGCCTTGACCAGAGGAATCTTCAGGAGCTTCTGACTGATATGTTGTTTGTTGTCCTTCAAGTTGTCCTGCAGAGATAAGGAAGAAGAAGACTCTTGATCTTGTTTGATTGTTATTCTTCTTCTTATAGCTAATCTGTTTCTTTCCTCTGGCTTCTACTTTGTGTCCAAATCTTGAGAGAGAGAGAGAGCCAAGATCATGTATGATGCAGACAGTTTTTCTTTTATTGTCTGATTGTGTGTTCTTTACTTGTGTCCCAAAAACATTTGAATTCCTTCTGACTGTAATGACTAATTGATTCCTGAGAATTAAGTGCTTTGGGAATCAATTAACATTAACTCCTGATTAATTCCATAATTAACTTGTTCTCCAAATGGATATATTCGCGAGAATGTATGCCATTAAATCTGATTGATAATCTCCATTAATTAAGCCACAATTAATGCTACCAGCTATAACTAATGTGCTGGAATCCGCCAACTGTAATCTTCTAAAAATCGTCGAGTTCAGTTTCTATTTCGTCGAACTGAGAAACTGTCGAGTACACCGATCGTCGACCTGAGTTCGACATTCATCGAACTAAGCTGGATTTCGTCGAGCTGAACTTCTGCTGATTTCGTGGACCTGCGTTCGACGTTCGTCGAACTGAGTTCGACTATTGTCAAACTGATTTTCTGACTGCTTCAATTCTGGAATACTGGAATGTGTCGACACAAGTTGATGTCTACATAATTGCTGTTGGTGTCGACACAGTTGGTGTCGACAGATGATCTGTGTGTCGACAACTTCTTCTGGTGTCGACACAGCCTGACTATCTAGTGTCGACACAATCTTGTTGTCTGGTGTCGACACAATCTTGCTAAAGTGACGACACAACATTTCCCAAGTGTCGACACAGTCTGTCTGGTGTCGACACAGACTTTCTTCTGGTGTCGACACAATCTTGCTGAATCTTTGACAGGCTGTTATAGGCTGATCTATGAGATGTTGACTCTTGTCCTAGAGTATAAAAATAAACCTATGACCCTCGCTATACATTTTGGGTCAGTCTAAGCAAACCTAATAGTGATCCTTACCCAAATCAGAACTAGGGTTCCAACAAATTTCTCCATATCATCTCGAGTTAACTATCAGGCTTCCTCGGCACTTGCTAGATTATGGTTGTGGGTGAACCCACGGCAAACGGACTTGTAGGAAAGCTCAATGGAACGCATTTGGGCTCGCATGCATTCATGGGCTGGAGGGTCATGACATCATAGGCCTCGTAATCCCCGCGTCCATAGATCCTGAAGCCAAGGGAAAAGGCGTGCCCGCTGTGGTGCAGGTCCTCAGAACTGGAGGGGAGGAGGGATGAGATGGATAACCTGTCGGTGTTCTCATCACACTGGACCATCAGCTCGTCGAGCTATTCCTTTGCCTTCCCTCCGAGACCAAAGTTTTGATGGTCTTCCGGCAGGCCCAAATCGCGAGCCAGGAGTCCCTCGACAGTCGGGGAGGCGGGGAGATCGTCGCTGCCTCTCTCCTTCTATGGGGAATCTAGCACAACCAGCCTTTCCCTGGGGACCACCGTCTACTTTAACTTCTTCGGTGGAGGCAAAAGGCGAGGGGATCTGGAGCTGTCGAGCTCAGCCCATTTCTGGCTGGAGGAGGTTTTGGAGGATTCTCGCTCCATTCGGTGAGCCTCCAAAGCAGCCCTCTCTCGCGCGTGGGGGTCAGGGTATAACCCTGCTTCCTCGAATGGCGGGTTCATCGAGATCAGCCATTCCCATACAAAATAAATGTTAGAAAAGATCTTGGCGAGCCCACAATGAAAGTAATGATGGCAGGTGATACCTTCGCCCGGTAGAACTGGCGGGAGCGAGTCGATGCACCTTTGCAGGAAGGCGACCTCGAAATCTTTATGAAAAAAGAACTGGTGGATGCTGGCATCGTCTCCCATCAGGGTCGGCGGCCGGTACACCTCCTCGCCCCGCTGGATTGGCGAGAAGGGTATGTTACAGAGTTCACCCTTGATGAATACGAACTTCACGAACTAGTTATGGTTCTTGTTGGCCGTCTCGCGCACCTTTAACAGTGAGCCGTCAAAGAAGGCGACCCCATCACTGGTGGTGCAGTAGATGATAAGCTTTTGAAAGATAGCAAGATTGAACTCAATCTTCTCCTTTCGAAGGAAGCTCACGAAAGCCATGAGTGTTTGGTCATTGCCCACAATGTCCCAGATTTGAAGAAGTCAATCATATCAATGATATACATAAAGTTGTATTTGATGTATGCTTAATTTCATGCATGCAGGTTGTCCCTTCGAACATGGTTAGACAGGTGGTCTAAGAGATTGTGACAGCTGGTCACAAAGTAAAGATATAGAGGGATAGAAATCTGTCTAAGCCCACAGGTGTTGAGTGAAGTCTATTCACTAAAGGCCGGGTAAGTAAAAGCGTTGAGTATAGCTTGGTTAGTCTAAGCATATTTATTGGCTAGATAGAAATGTGGCTAAGGCCACAAGCATTATATGTAGTATACTCAATCAATGATATACAGCAAAAAGCTATGAGACAGGTTGATGCAGTCAAAGCCTAAGGAGAAACTGGCTGAAATGTGGCTAAGTCCACAGGCTTTGAAAGAAGTCTACTCACTCAACGCCATACAACATAAATTATTGAGTATAGCTCAGATAGTTAATGCCACAGAAAATATGTATAGATATTTGGCTAAGTCCAAATGCGTTGAGTGAAGACTGCTCCCTTAATGCCAAATAATAGAAGGAAATATGTCAAGTAGTTTTGCATTGAGTGAAGCTTACTCACTCAACGCCAAATGACAAAATCTTTCCAAGTAATATGACATTGACTGATGAAGGCTCACTCAATGCCTAGTAACATAAAGTAGCCAAGGCAAAATACATTGAGTGATGAAGACACACTCAACGCTCTTAACACCAGATAAGCAGGAATATTTTCTAATGCAAAAGACATTGACTGGACTCAACGCCCTTAATCCCTAGAGACAGAAAGATTATCTATGTGTTTTGGTGTTGAGTGAAGCTTACTAACTCAATGCCTAATGACAGAAAAATTTTCTAAGTGTTTTGGCACTGAGTGAAGGTTGCCCACTCAAAGTCTAGTGATAAAATAATTGGCTAAGTCCAAAAGCTTTGAGTGAAGCTTGTTCGCTCAATGCATGTGATAGACAAAAATCTGTCCAAGTGTTTTGGCATTGAGTGAAGCATACTCACTCAACGCCTATACTAATGATGTTTGATTTTAGCTAATTCCACAGATGGTGACGTCAGCAAAGTCAACTGAGGTCAAATTAAGTGCGAGAATTCTACAGAACACGACAAACACTGTCGGAGATCTATTGTACGACTTCTTCCGTTAAAGCAAGATGCAGTTGCCTGCTGCAGGTGGTCCCCATAGCTTCCTGGAGCCGTTAATTTGCCGAAAGATAAAAGCGACAGCTTCTGTGTTAGATCCCTAGTTTGATTTGGGCTAGGATCACTAATTAGGATGTTTGACCCACCTTGTATAGCCAGGGTCATGTATTTGTGTCTTAGAGTTTAGGCTAAGTCCTTAGAAACAACCACACATGGACCATCCAGTAGAAGACAGTAGAAGACTCAATACTTAGAAGAAAATCAAATTCAGACAAGTGAGTTCGACATTCGTCGAACTCAGCTCGACGAAACTAGTGCTCCGCTCGATGAACTCAGAGTAAATTTTCTTAGTTGAGCTCGATGATTTTCAAGATCAGGTCGACAAATTCTAGAAGTTCAACATCAACACATTAAGTACAGAATCCTTTCTCTAAACTCAGGTCGACGAATTTGCATTATCAGCCCGACAAACTTAGAGCACAGAATTGGCAAGTTTTATCAGAAAGCAGTTAGCAGTTCTCAGGTCGACGAACTTGGTGCTCAGGTCAACGAACAAGAAATTATCTGGTGGATGAACATGATTTCTCTGGTCGACGAACTCTAGACTCAGGTCGATGAAATCTGTTCTTTACTCGACGAATTCTGTGCAGATCCAGACTTGGATTTTTCTTTCTTTTGTCCTTATTTTATTGCAGTAATTCCTGAATAATCAATGCTTAATATTCTCTGAATATAACTGCTAGAAGCATCATTGATTATGGTATTCATCAGGATTATTGCTTGCCGCTTTTCAATAGGGCAATTGGAGAAATCCATTAATGCAGATATTATATCCAGCCGTATTACATTCTCCAGGCCGTCAAAAATTAATGCAAAAGGAATTCAAAAATTCAAAGGAGAAATTCGACTGATCATATAAAAGATATTTCCTCTCTTTTCAATAAGAAGATAGTACAGACCAAAAAGATAATAGAAGGCACACAGAGAAGATCAACAACAATCACATTCTAATCCTTCTCTATACAGAAAACAATCGTGTTCTCACCTTGACATTGCTGAAGAAGAAGAAGAACATTCATTTCAAATCAAGAGTCTTCTTCAACCTTCACTCCAGGATTCTTCAAGGACAACAAACTTCTATCAGTCAAGAAGTTCCTGGATCTGTTCAAATCAAGGCTGAAGATAGAAGACCTACACCCCGAAGCAAATCACCAATCTTCCTGAACAATTCAATATCTCAGGGGGAGTTTTGACAACATCAAGATCCACTTGTCTTCTAAATTGTTTTGAGAAAGAGAAGACACCATAAATCTCTCACCCCCACACTATACAAAGGGTTCTTTAACTCTCTTCAAAAGTTATTCCTTGGTTGCAAGTCTCCTGATCAAAAGACTTGGATTAGTTTTTGAGCACTTGATCAAAAGCTCATTGGTGCCAATCACCTGATCAAAACCTACTAGTGGATTCCTACCAGGGTGATAGAAGAGTGGATGTACCCAGGTTGGTTAATCAGTATAAAAGTTCTTGTGTTGTCTGGTTGCCCTCTTTCCTTTTGTTCTTGCTGTGCCTGTGTTAGTTTAGTTTTGTTGTGCCTGTATTAGATTAGTTTATCTTAGGATATATTTTTGCTTGCAGTAAATATTAATATCTATTATTTGCTATACTCTCAAAAGTTTATAAACTGCAAAAAGGTTTAAAGATACTCTATTCACCCCCCCCCCTCTAGAGTATATCAGGTCTAACCCTCACTTTCAATTGGTATTAGAGCAGTGTAACTTTGGTTGTACAAGCTAACCCTTGAACCAAAATATTCTTTGTTAGATCTGACCTTTTATTTCTCTTAGGATTATTGTCACAGCATGACACAGAACAAGGATTGTGCAAGCACCAGACCTCCAGTGTGCAACTTGAATAAGTTTGCTATCTGGAAGGCAAGAATTAAACTTTATATAAATTCCATTGATGAGGACATCTACAACTCTATTTTGATAGGTCCTCCTCAACCAATTGCATCTACATATACATCAACATCAAGCAAACATGATGTTCCACCACCTGAGTGGACAGATGCTCAGAAGAAGGCCAAGATTGCTGATGCAAAGGCCATGAATATTCTGGATCAAACTATGTCTGATGACATCTTCTAGACGGTGGCTGAATGCACATCAACCAAGGCTATTTGGGACTCTCTTAACCATATGGTAGCTGGTTCTGCTAATGAGAGGAAAGATAGAAGATCAACTCTCATCTCCCAGTATGAGAACTTTAAGAAGGATGAGTCAGAGTCTGTTGCTCACATGTACAACAGATTGAGCTCAATAATCAATGAGCTGAAGACTTTAGACAAGGACATCACTCTTACTGAAGTGAATGATAAGATCCTCATGTGCTTCCCAAGCTCATGGGATTCCATCATATGTCCAAGCAAGGAGGCCAGGAGTTTAAATGAGATTTCAGTCCTTAATCTCTATTGGGAAAGCTGAAATCCTATGAGCAGCTGATAAAGTCTAGAGAAGCTGCAGAACAAAGGACTCCTCCACTAGCTAGAAAGAAGCAAAATATAGCATTCAAGGCTACTGAAGAGATAGAAGCTTCAACAGTTAATGAGGAACTAATGAGTCTCTTTGCCAAGAGATTCTACAAAATGGCAAGAAAAGACTTCAGGAGAAAATCATCCAGACAGGATGATAAGCCCATGTATGATAAAACCCCCACTAAAGAAGTAGTGTGTTTTGGCTGCAGGAAACCTGGACACTTTATCTCAGAGTGTCCAGAGAATCAGAAGAAAGAAAGAAGAAGAGAGAAGGACTCCAGAAGACAACAATCCAGCAGGCCTTCCTCCAGCAAACAGAAAAGAAAGGAGAAGGGCTTTGTTGATGATACCTGGAGTGACACAGAAGATGAATCCACATCTTCCAGTTCTAATGAAGACAAAGAAGAGGCAAAGGTCAGGGAAGTCTGCCTCATGGCCATCAATGCCTCTAGCAGTCCATCAATTAAAAGCTGATCAGGTACTATCGTCATTTGATTATAATTCTGATAGTTTCAAAATTAAATTTAAAACCATGTGTATTTACTTAATTAACTCTGAAAAAGAAATCAAAATGCTTAGGGAAAGACTGACTAATCAAGAAAATTTAATTTCTGAAAATACTAAATTAAAAGATGAGCTAACCTTAGCAAATGAACAAATTATGTCTTTAAGATCTGAACTGACTGAGGCAAGGAAACTTGAAGAATCCCTGAATGGGAGAAGCATCAAGTTGATGGACATCACTAGCACAGTGAATGCCAGACTTAATGGCAAACTGGGCTTAGGTGCTTCTTCAAGTCTACCCCCACTCAATCAGAAAAACGTATTAACCACCCCAATAAAATTTGTGTCTGAAAAGGGTAAGGAGAAAGTAGAAGATAAAAATCTTAATCAAACTGAAATTACACAAAAGAATAAGAAAAGAAGAAAGAACTGGAAAAATAATAACCAGAACAATGTTCAGAAGTTTTCGTCGAACTCCGATCGACGAAACATGTACAGTTCGTCGAACTCAAGTCGACGAACTCTGAATGCTGATTTATACTATAATAATTCGTTGAACTACGATCGACGAAACCAGTATGGTTCGTCAGCCAGAGATTGACGATTTTGGGGCTCAGAAATTGACTTCTTTCATTCTCTAAATGGAGTTCGATGAACTCACCCAATTCGTCGAACTCTGGTCGACGAACATACCAGAGTTCGTCGATCCCAGGTCATTATTACAGAAACTCTAACTCAAACAGAAACTTTAATAAAGATCTTAACCAACCTAGGGAGAATATCAACCCATTCACCCAATGGATAATTCCTCCCAGAAGATTTCACCACTTAGGATATAAAAGTCAACCTGAATGTTCTTATATTTCAAGTTTTTCTTATGAAAAGAAACAAAGACCTAAGGTGACCTGGGTCAAGAACATCTAACTTATTTCCTTACAGGTGCAGAACTATCCTATCACTCAAAATAAGTGGTATCTAGATAGTGGGTGCTCAAAGCACATGACTGGATGCAGGGACAACCTAATCAATTTCAAGGCAAAGCTAGGTCCAAGATTGATCTTTGGTAATTCTAGCTTTGGACAAACTGAAGGCTATGGGTACTTCAACAGTGGAGCTATCACTTTCAAAAAAGTGGCATATGTGAATGATCTAAAACATAACCTAATATCCATAAGTCAGTTATGTGATGCAGGTTATCGGGTTTGCTTTACTAATTCAAAATGTATTATTTCTTCAAATAACCAAACTATTTTAACAGGTTGTAGACAAGGGAACATATACCCAGTAAACTTTAACTCTGCTAGTTCATAATTATGCTTATTCAATCAAGTTAGTAATAACAACATTATTTGGCATAAGAGACTGGGTCATGTTAACCTTAAGAACATCTCAAAGCTATCTAGGGACAACCTTGTCAGTGGATTGCCTTCTGGCACCTACAAGAAGGAAAGCCTATGCAAGGCTTGTCAAGAAGGCAAGCAAACTAAAAACAGCTTTAAGTCAATTAATAAGAGTGGCTCACCTAAGATTCTGTACTTGCTACATATGGATCTCTTTGGACCCATTGCTGTACAAAGCTTAAGAGGGAAGTCTTACACTCTAGTTATTGTAGATGACTTCTCTAGATTCTCTTGGATGTTCTTCTTGAGAAACATGTTAGATAACTTTAAATTCCTTACAGACTTTCTTAAGAGCATAAGGATTGAGTATTCTACTCTAGTTGCATTGATCAGAAGTGATCATGGTACTGAGTTTGAATCTCTTCCCATGCAAAGATTCTGTGAGGAGGAAGGTATCAAGCATTGTTTCTCTACTCCTAGAACTCCTTAATAAAATAGGGTAGCATAAAGGAAAAATAGACCCCTCATTGAATCTGCAGGAACATTGCTTGCAGATGCACACATGCCCCTATCATTTTGGGCAGAGGCTGTGAGCACATCAAACTATATGCTGAATAGGAATTTGATACACAAACTTAAGGGTAAGACCCCCTATGAATTACTCAAAGGGAAGAAACCTAAAATTGACTACTTTAGAATTTTTGGGTGTAGGTGTTTCAATCATAACAATAAAAAGAAACATATTAGAAAATTTGAAGTTAAAGCTACAGGGGGAATTTTTCTTGGATATTCCAAGTTAGCAAGGCTTATAGGGTTTTCAATAAATCATCACTAAAAATGGAAGAATCTGTACAAATTTCTTTTGAGAAAGCTAACATGTATTATAAGGAGAAAGACACTTCTACCTCAGATATTTTGCAGGTACCTCACTTGTGTGAGAAATTGGGTGAGTTGAACCTTACATAAGAGGTTATATAACCTCCTCCTCCACAAGCCGATGAAGACAGTGAAGAAGAATTTTTGGAAATGAAACTTCCTTCAACAACAGACATTATTCCACATGAGGAATTAACTCCAAATGTTGTTGCTGAACCAACTCCACCCACTAACTTTGTCATACTATGGGATCACCCTAGATCTCAAGTGATTGGGGACATGTCAGTAGGTGTACAAAAAAGGCATCAACTCAATCCAGATATGATGTATTCATGTTTCCTCTCTCAAGTTGAGCCTCAATCCATAAATGATGCATAGCATGATCCCCATTGCATTATTGCAATGCAAGAGGAACTCAACCAATTTGAGAGATGCAGAGTTTGGGAGTTGGTTCCAAGTCCCAAGGGCTGTCCAATAATTGGAACCAAGTGGGTATTCAGAAACAAACTTGATGCCCATGGTGTAATTTTGAGAAACAAGGCTAGGCTTGTTGCTCAAGGTTATAGGCCAGAGGAAGGAATTGACTATGACCAAACTTTTGCACCAGTTGCAAGGCTGGAAGCAATCAGTATTTTACTTCCATATGTAGCCTATAAGAAGTTTAAAGTCTATCAAATGAATGTCAAGAGTGTCTTTCTGAATGGAGAACTTAAAGAAGAGGTTTATGTTGAACAACGTCCAGGTTTCATCTCTTCAACTTATTCTTCATATGTCTTTAGATTGCATAAAGCTCTTTATGGTTTAAAGCAAGCTCCAAGAGCCTCATATGAGAACTTATCTAGCTTCTTGATAGAGCAAAAATTTACTAGAGGCATTGTAGACAGGACATTATTCAATAGACACCATAAGGATCAAACATTATTAATACAAATTTATGTAGATGACATTATATTTGGGTCTACAGATTCCAAACTATGCAAGAGATTTTCTGACCTCATGCACTCAAAGTTTGAAATGAGTAGCATGGGTGAGCTCTCCTACTTTCTTGGTCTCCAGGGGAAGCAGCTACCGATGGCATCTTCATAGCCCAGGCTAAGTATGCTAAGGAGCTTCTCAAAAAGTTTGGGATGGCTGATGCCTCAGTAAAGAAAACACTCATGGCCACTAATGTTGTAATAGACTCTGATGAACATAGGAAACCTGTTGATAAGAAATTATATAGGGGTATTGTTGGATCCTTATTATACCTTACAGTAAGCAGACCTGACATAATGTTTGTTACATGTCTTTGTGCTAGGTTCCAAGTGAACCCTAAAGAATCTCATCTAGTTTTCTTAAAAGAATTTTGAGATATATAAAGAGTTATCCTAGTTTAGGAGTCTGGTATCCTACTGAGTCAGAGTTTGAGTTAACTGGATACTTAGATGCTGACTTTGCTGGATGCAGAGTAGACAGAAAAGGTACCTTAGGAACATGCCAGTTTCTTGGTATGAGATTAGTCTCATGGTTTAGTAAGAAGCAGTCATCTGTATCTACATCAACTGCTAAAGAAGAATATATAGCTGCTGGTTGTTGCTGTTCCCAGATGCTGTGGATTCAGAACCACCTCCTGGACTATGGGTTCAACTTAAATAACTCAACTCTATTATGTGACAACACAAGTGCTATATCCATAGCACAAAATCCAGTCCATCACAGTAGGACCAAGAATATAGACATTAGACATCATTTCATCAGAGAGTGTATAGACAAAAATAAAATTAATCTTTTCTATATCAACACTGATTTACAAAGCTCAGATATCTTCACCAAACCTTTGGATGAGAGGAATCATCTGTTCTTCATAAATCAACTTGGTATGATAAATGGAGAAGACTTAATTTGATTTCTGTCTATGTTCGATGAATTTTTCAAAGTTTGTCGAACGAAGATCTACGAACTGTGAAAGGTTTTAGAGACATTCGTCGAGCAGAGTTCGACGAACTCTCTATCAGTGAAGCTATTTTCGTCGAACGGAGATCGCCGAATTTGCTTCAGAAAAATTTCGTCGATCGGAGCTCGACGAAATGTTTTCACATCTTCTGACAGAGATCGACGAATTCTTTTTACCATCAAATATTTCGTCGACCTCAGCTCGAAGAATTTTTAATTTCTCACCGAATGGAGTTTGTCGATTCATATTCTGAAAAACCTTATATCTATGTTTTCTTCGACCTCCGTCCCACGCTTTCAGTTCTCTTGCACTTGATCTCTTTTGTATTTGTTGCAGGCGAACTCATGGCGATTCCAACATGTATTCTTGGAGCGATGAAATTTGATACAGGCTTTGATATCGACTTTGAGTCGTTTCAACATTCTGACCCGGTCTTCCTGGAAATTCTGAAATTGTTTGAAGATCAGCAGTTAAAGTACCTGATGACCACAAGAATAAAGATTGCTGGAACAAAAATAGGAGAATGGGTTTACACCTCCTCCTCCCCAGATGATGACATCATGACGGGAACCACATCGGGTAATGAAATATCTCTTACCCCCGCCGTCTTAACAGATATTTTCGGATTAGTTAATGGTGAAGATGAATTGGAGATTGATAGTGATGAATTTAATGAGATGTTAAATACGATGGGTTATTCTGGAGCCACACCCAACAAACTGCTAAAGAAATATTTGTTTGCTTAATACAAGTTTCTAGCAGATGTCATTGGCATGGTACTGCTGGGAAAACACACAGCCCATGACTATATCACTAGGCATCAATTCCTGGTGATGTGTGCTATTGTGAGTAAGAAGTCTGTGAACTGGGCTAGGATTCTGTTTGGGATGATCAGGAAGAGAAACACCAATAAAGAGTTGTGATTTAGAAGGATTCTAGGAATCTTCCTTCAAGCCAAGGCTGCTGAATCCCTGGTCACACAGACCATATTCATTAATGCCTCCAAGAGGATTACTTGTGCCCTCTTTGGCAGGTGGGAGAGGACTATCACCAAGCCATCCAAGGCTCCCTCCTCTTCCTCCAGACCTTCTGAGAGTACAAGGGCTATTCCAGCCACTCCCCACCCTGCTGAAGATATTCCGCCTCCACCTCCTCCAGCCTCCTCAATTCATCTCCCTTTACTAGTTCACACCATAGTCCATACTCCTACACCTCCGTCATCTCCAGTACATCATCCACAAACTCATATTCACTCTCATACAGCAACTCCATCACAACATGGTACACAAACTCCATCACAACATGATACACCAACTCCATCACAACATGGTACACCAACTCCATCATACCCTAGTACCCCACCTTCATCTCCTCTACCAACACATCTAGACAACATACCCCTTTCTAACCTCCTCTCACTCCCTTTTTTAGTCTACTATCATCCCCCCTTCATACTCCATCTCCTATAGATGAGCCAATGCCAGATTCTCTACCTATCCCTCCACCATCATCTTCCATCCATACTTATGTATCCACTCAGAAACCTTATGAGTTCATGCCATTGAATTCTCCTTCCATTCCACATCTTCTGGCAATTCTCACACCCCTCATCAAAAACCTCATAGCAGAGTCTATTTTACCTCTTGCTTCTTCCATCTCATCCCTTGCTGCTCAAATTTCTGCCCTCTCTGTCCCTCCTTCTTCAGTCTGGGGCCTGGCTCCAGTGCCTACTGAAACCAAGCAGGGGGAGATACTTGATGTTAAAGATCACGACAGTGAACAGGTCGCACAAGTAATGTAAAATGGGCGAGTTTTCCCAAGTATCGATCTCTTAAGGAACACAGTAAGGTGGAGTTAATTTTGAGGAGGACTTGAGATTGAAGTCCCTAGGTCGGAGTTAACTAAGGAGGGTTTTGATATTTGTGAAAAAAAGAAATTAAAAATCTAACAACTACTCCTATGCAACGCCGCTATGTGATGCTTCTCCAGGCGAGATGGAAGACTAGTCGGTCCGCTATGCACCGAATCACTAGGCGGATGGGCGAGTAGGCTTGCGGAATGAGGGCCGAAAGCACCTCTTTGCTACGCATGCCACTAGCAATTGCTAGTGCGGCAAGGGTGGATGGTGGATGGACAAATAGGTGCACCTCAAACAAATAACATAAATATGAAATCACATAGACATGATTTGATACAAATGTATATCAAAATAAGTACAACTTCATAAAATACAAAGAGCAATCTACACTATAAACAACAAGAGGAACAAAGTGTGCAAAATCGACCAGATACAAAGTCTTGCTGAGGATTCAAGGTTGGAATCGTCTGGTTGTCAATCCGCATGCAAGCTCGGTCCTTAACTGCGTCCGGGGTAGAGGAGGCTGCCACTCATTCCCAATGGACCCGTCTTCTTCGTGTCACGATCCAGTGGAGGATGGCATAACTTCTCTAGGTTGTTGGAGATAGCTAGGTCTAGCTCTTATTGAAGCTCAAGAGATGAAGGAGGAGGCCGAGAGGAAGCTCCGACTTAGATTTGGGGGGTGAAAGCATGCCTGGAGCACCTTCTTAGGGTGGAGATTGAAGGAGATCGGTGGATCCCTTTGTCAGAGATGAAAACGGCGGAGGAAAATGCGCTATCCGAAAAGATCCCGAATTAGGGCGAGACCTGCGATATTTATAGAAAGCAGAAATGAACAATGCGCATGATCACTAGCGCACGACCAGTGGTCGTGTGCACTATGTACAGTCATCATGCGCACTGGCATGGCAGATTAGGAAGAAGAACTTGGATAACGTGCATGAGTAGTGGCGCACGACCAGTGGTCGTGCGCACTATGTCCAATGGTCGTGCGATTACCCCAGACAGAACTCCAGGAAAAGAGGAATCAATACACATGATCAGTGGCGCACGACCGGTGGTCGTGCACACTATGTCCAATGGTCGTGCGATTACCCCGGGCAGATTCTGGAAATCAGGGTATATTGCGCACGATCATCGGCACACGACCAGTAGTCATGCGCACTATATCCGATGATCGTGCGCAGTATTCCTGCTTCCAAACGTCTCTGAAACACGCACACGACCCCTGTACCAATAGGAAAAACAGACCATAGACATTTGCAGACATTCCAAGGAATCACAAAAAGGGAGTACAAACATTAAAAGTACAAAAATACACAACCACGGGCCTAAGTGTGCACTTCCTATGTAAATATAGACAAGATGAAATATGAACGATATAGAACTAAAAGTGAAGTGCAAATGCGTGAAAACTAGCCCAGATGAGTCCGAAAAACATTATATAAATCGGACTCATCACACCCCCAGACTTAACTGTTTGCGCGTCCCGAGCAAACAGAATCTTAAGCAGAAAGGGAAAATGATTTAGCTAATAAGGAAATTACGATACAGAGTACCATGCATAGTCGCATGCTCATACGTGTAAAAATATAATAGAAGAAATTTCTAAGTATATAAAATAGTTTATACTTTTCACAAGGCGTATCAACATTTTATTATTACTCAAAAATGGAATCACAGTGAATCATCTGGTCACGTGTAGGGAGAAAGTAGACTAATCGCTAGGCGAGCATTGTCAAAGATCGGGGCTCGGGATAACCTCCAAAGGAATCCACCAATGTCGGTGACCATATGCTTGCCCTTTCGCATTCTCTCCATGGCACTGGTTTGGTTCACACACGAACAAGTAGGACTTTAGGTGAAGAGCTGGGGCTTGGGTTTCGGTGAGGTAAGCAAAGATAAACAGGAAGGATAAACACCTAACCCAAATGAGCTATCATAAAAAGAATCCCTCTGCTAAGCAAAATACACGCGGGTACACCACACCCCAAGACTTAAATTTTAATATATGGGTGTGTGCACCGCCTACTCCAAATATAATCACATTTCTAAAAAAGATTTTCAATTTAATTTTTTCTTTTCACTTTTTTTCTTTACAAATATTTTTCTTGTTCTTCATTTTATTTTCACAATTCATCAGATATGAACTTGGGAGCACTTCCACATTTTCAAAAATAATAACACCACATCACATCCCAGAATGAAAATGTAAAACTCTAAAGCTCAACTTGGGTGTGCGACATGGATTGGATATGAGGCTTTGGTGAAATCATGGTGGAGCTAAATCAAAAGGAGGGGTATGCACAATGGTGCTAGCGAGGATAAGACGTTAGGAATGGTACAAAGCTCAACCGAGCCAAAATGAGGGCCTACATCACGCTCATGCGAGTGAACTAACCTATACCCATGCTTCAAGAATAGCTTGAGGCAAGTTCTTAGCCAACGAGAAAGATTATCCATCCTCCCGACTCGAGCAATACGAACCTAACTGCCGTTTACACACATCTATAAGCTACCGTCAGATTCACACCGGATTGACCAATTTTTGAGTAGAATAAAAGCATTTACGCAATTAGAAAAATATAAAACTATAAGCATACAGAAAAATTAAATCTACTCTAATTTCTACACGAGACGAGAGCACTCGACTAGGAGCACAGCAGGGTCAACATTTTACTCTGTCTCACAATCCTATGTCAACACCATAATTTTCCAAAATCATACAAAAGAAATGAGTTTAACTCGCAGCACGCAAAAATCTAAGCACACGCTCATGTGGGTGTAGTGGTGTGTGATATAATGAACTAATCAAAATAAAACTATAAAAGCTTCTAGTATGCACATGAGATGTGCACGTGCAAAAGGTAACAAAACATGCTCTCCCCCAGACTTAAACTAAACTACACATCATATGATAGAGAAATTAAAATCATAAAGAGTTAAGGGAAGAGGTTACCCAATGTTCAGCCAGTGAGCATACCAGAAGACGCGTGGAAAACTGAAGCACGCCCGCCATACAAAGAATCACCACCCCGCCAATGCGATTTGCCATGAATACCTGCAGGGGTGAGCTCCGCAAAAACAAAAGAAAAATATACAAACTACAAAGAAATATTAAAACTAAATAGGCATGAAAAAATAAAAATGCAGGAAATAAAAGATAAGTGCTGGGGTTATTGTCATCCCAGCACGACTTATTCGGCTACGAAACGTTTCTAGCTAATGGGCCTATGAAAAGAAAAATGCACAGGTAACTGTTCCAATATCTGTTTCGGTAATGGGTACCGATACGGAGAGAGAGCAGTTACCTCTCTGCCTAAATAATCATACCTGCTCCTCGCAGGTAGAGGAAATAGGAAGTAAGAAGAGAAGGAGCGCTGGTCCTCACTTTTTTCACCACAAAATGAATCCTTGCCCAGCAAGGTATCGTCTACTATAGGGAGAAGGCAGGAGGAGAAAGCAATTAATGGAGCTTCCTTAATAGAAGAGGAATCAACCTCCTCGCGAGAGAGGATGATATCATCGATGACTCAAGCTGAAAGCTCCAAGTCCTCCTGAAGATCATACGGACAGTCAACCCGCTCAGGCTTATATAAAGAAGGGTGATCAAGAAATAAAGGAGTAGAAGAACTAAAATAATCAGAAATAGGGGGAGTGGTCCCGATCTCACTCCCAGCAAGATCCCGACATAGATCATCGACGACGTCATATGAGTCATGGCGAGGGGAATCCGCGAGCTCGAGGACCTCGGTGGTGGTTTGGACCTCCTCATCCATCAAGCAAGTGGAAACTTCCTTAACAAAGAGGATCTTATAACGCCCCCGATTTTTCGATGTTTTTAATTGATTGGGCGACGTCATATTTATGACGTCGTGGCGTTACTTTTAACGTCGAATTGACGACGCAATGCCGTTAAGGCATTTTCGCGTCTGTGCGGTCGAGTCGGCCGAATTCGTGTGGTAATAGGAAATTTTTGAGCTTGGAATTTAAGTTAAGCAATTTTGGACTTGCTTGTCAAGTTTCGTCGCAACCCGAGCATTTTTAGAGTCTCGGCGCGCGATCGAAGTTTTGGATTTGTTTATGTTCGCCGTATACTTTGAAGATTAATATCTCGGGAATGGCTCGCCGGATTTTGGTTTTGACTTCGTCATTGTGTTCGTAGCATCAGTATTCGCCTACAGTGCGAATTTCGTTTGATTCGACGCGCGTTCGAGCCTCCGTTTTGATCTCATAGTTTTCTTATACAAAAATATATAAAATATGAATATTTTAATATTAAAGTACTATTCAAAATGAATAATACTATTCATTCGTATAGTTTAATTTCTTTGGATATATATGTAAAGATTTTTACTATTGTGCAAATTTTAAATTCTTCTCTCGAGTGCTTATACATATTCTTGAGTGATTCCTTTCAGTTACTCGAGTGGTCATGGTTGTTTTACTCGAGTACTGTTCTATTCTCTCGAGTACTGCCTTTTGTGTACTCGGGTTCTGATTTCGTGTATACTCGAGTGCCTGTTTATTACTCGTGTGATTTTGTTTAATTACTCGAGTAATCCTTTTTCACCTACTCGAGTGCCGCCTTAAGACTACACGAGTGATACTTCCTTTTACTCGAGTGATTACTTACCTACTCGAGTGATTATTTTTTCCTACACGAGTGAATTTTCTGATCCTACTCGAGTAGTTTTGAACTACTCGAGTAGTAATTCTGAAATACTCGAGTAGCCATTCTGAACTACTCGAGTAGCCATTCTGAACTACTCGAGTAGCCTTTCTGAACTACTCGAGTAACCGTTTTCTACCTCTCGAGTACCCATAAGCTTGTTCTCATGTAGTTCGTTGCAGTTTGCGTTCGGGAGCCTTTTGAGCATCAAAATGACGTCGTATGGAAAAATGGTTTACACAAAATTTGTTCTTCTCGACGAGATCTACAACTTTCATGTTGGGCATTTTTCAATTTGAAGCAATCCTAAATCTTTATTTTCATCATCCGCGCACCCACGCGTATATTGTTTGTTTTTGGACAGAATGTTTTAGAAGTATATATATTTGTATATATATTTATATATCTTTATATATATATATATATATATATATATATATATATATATATATATATATATATATATATTATAATATAGAAAGCTTCATCTTCTTCATCTTCTCCGATTCTTTTCTCCCGAACCAGAGCGGCGTGAGCGTGAGAGAGAAAATATTTCGTGAACCTTCCGGTGGCCGTCGGCGGTGCTGCGGTGCTTGAAATCTTCAAACGAGTATAGATCTGGAAATTTCTCGCCGAGAGCTACGCCCTCGTGGTAATTTCTTCCCAGTTTCTTGAGATTTCACGTTAGGGTTTTTCGGCCCTAACCTCAATTTCGACCATTTTTGTCTAGATTTCAACTCCTTACGCATCATTTTGCCTCGATCTACGACGTGGAGTGATTTGAAGGACTTTTCCTGTAAAAACAATAAGGCAAGTGGTGGTTTCCCCTCATTTCTCTTTGTCCGATTTGATGGTAACAGCTATACTTTAATGTTCCTTAAACTTTTCTACGCTTATTCTTCCAAATTATTGCTATGATTAATCATTTTAACGATCACATGATGTTGTAAGGTTTTGTCATGGAAAACCCGATCTTGTCTGCTTATGTTTAATCGTTCCTGATGTGTCTTAATGCTGACTATAAATGCCTTAGATTTCGTTATTAAACGCGTTAGAGTTTATCTAGGATTGTAAATTGCTCATAGAGGTTAATCAACCACGTCTTGAGTCTTGTAATGTCAAGTAGAATCCGTCGAGCCAAATCTCGAGATATTTTGGTTGTGGTTTCTTTGGGTTTCTTGATTGCGGGAGTTAGTGGACGATTCCACCTCCGCAGTGGTTGTTTCCTTCATTAGTGCCCTGTGGAAGTCTACCCGGCTTTTGGGTGGCTGCGGTGTATGGTGGAGAGTATGAGACTCCCTCGCAGTTAGACGGAATTTATATTCGTGTTTTTGGGTGGTGTGTCCAAGAGTGACCACCTCGCCCATGTTTTTGGGTGGTGTGTCCACGCGTGACCACCTCGCCCGTGCTTTTTTTTTTGGGGTAGAGTCGCCCACAGGTGCCTAATAAAGGTTTTGTATTTCTTCCTTCCGAATTATTCATGTTGTCACCTTATGGCCTCGTGCGTTTGGTGATTTTCTGTTGTACGTGACGATTCACGTAATTACTCTTTTCCTGTTGATGCTTCTTTTCTTTTTGTACCTTACTTCAGTGCTTTTGGTCTTGGGTTGGTACCCTTGTTGACCTTTGTTTATTTTAGCTTATTATTTTTCTACCACCATTTGTTTTTTCTTGCTGAGGTGTATTGTCTTTGGATTGCCTCAGGTTCAGAGCAGTAACAGATAGCAGAGCTAGTTTTGGAGTTTTGGGGTGGCAGTGTTTGCCGTGGCTGTTACCTCGTCTCAGCGAGGTAGTTTGTTGTTTATTAGTTACTGGTTCTGACATACTTTTCTGTTAGTGGGTTCGTGTCAGTTTGTTGGCGCCCACAGAGTTGTTATTCTTTTAGATACTTGCTAGCTGCTTATTTTTCTAAATGTTCATGTGGACTACTTGTTCTCTGGGATGATTTATGCTAGTAACGCATGTTAGGTATTTCAACTATAAAATCTATTACTATTACTTCATACATTGCATAATTTGAAACTCTAACTTGATATATATAACGACAGTAAAAGCCATCTTTACTACTATAATAAATTTAGGGTTTGCATAACATGAGTTGTTCCTTGGGGACGTTTATACTCATGTAGGACATTGAAGTTAATCTAAACGAGTATTTTTCCGCAGCGTATAAATATATTTTGATTCGTGGACTAAATGAGTCACTAATCCGAGGGATACAGCTAACTACTGCACTCAACTGATTTTCCTTAAAATAACTCGAAGAATCTTTCTTCATGGTTAGGTTGGTGTCTGCCTGAGCGTCCGCAGTTATCCCCTGCTGACGTGGCATCATGATGCGCATTTCCCCTTACTCTGATAATTTTTTATATGCGGTGAAAATGCGGGTTGTGACAGTTGGTATCAGAGGGAGGTTGCTTGACAATTGGTCAGACAACCTTTCCTTGTTAGTGTAGGTTGTTTAGTGACATTTCATACACACACCGATGTGTCATCAGTACGCCTTAGCCGAAGCATAGTCACTACACTCATAGCATGATAAGAAGTATGCGGGACATATTATGTAGTATGGGTTGCATAATATGTGTTTGTATATGGATCTACCATAGGTGGCAACATGTGACGGTTATGTAGTATGGTATGCATAACCACCATCACATGGGTGCCCATTAGCACGTTTTATTTTCTCGTTGCATGCGATGTTATGTAGTATGGGATGCATAACATTTCATGTGTATGCCGCCCATAACATGCATTAGGGCCTTTTTAGAACGCATAACACTACATACATTACATATCATCGCATAAGCACGCGTGCTAAGTTAAGGTTTACATGATGACACATATACATACATGATTTTAAATAATAACAAAGAATCCATGCATTCATGTCATAGGAACAAGAGTCAATAGGATGAGAGGATATCATCCTAAGTAGGACATAACATCATTATAAAATCCCAGAGCAAGTTGCAGCATAAGCAAGTGTCTTTTAAGTATGATCTGAACTAGTCGTGTGGCTTTGTTGTAAGCTTAGATTTTGATGAGTTGTCCGTTTACTTTTTTAGAAATTCCGCCAAAGCGTCCTGCGACGAGGACGACTCCCCAGTCGGAGGGTGAGTCATCAGGTGCACAAAGTGATGCGATTATCGAGAGTCTGCTTCAGAGCAACGAGGCTCTGTCAAGGCAAGTGGTTGCAATGCAATCGCAAATTCAGTCTTTGTTGTCTGCCGCTCCCGCGCAGCAACCTTTAGTACAAGAGCCTGCCTTGGGCCAAGCCATGCCCGATACCCCTGTTCCTCTAGTTCCCCCGATGGCGATACCACCAGAAATGAATTTCATATCGCACTTCCAATGGTTGGGACCTCCCACCTAGGACGGGAGTGCCGACTTTATGATTTTAGATGATTGGATCATCTCCATTGAGGAGATGTTTTCATATTCCAGAATTTTAGAAGCCCAGAAGGTGATGATTGCAGCCTATCAGTTAAAAGGCCTGTCAAAGAGTTGGTGGATTCGGGAAAGAGAGGGACTGAAGGAAGGATGTTCTTGGGAATCATTTAAGAAGATGTTGCTGAATAAGTTCATACCCTTGGTCGAGCTGGACCGTCTGATGAATAACTTCCTGCATTTGAAGCAGAGACAACTCACTGTGAGCGAGTAAGAGATTGATTTTAGCAAATTGAGTAGGTTTGCTCCTGATTTGGTAGCCTCTGAGGAGGGTAGAGTGAAACATTTCTTGGGAGGATTAAGAAGCGAGGTCCAGCAGTTGGCATGCGCTTACCGGGCTGAAAGTTATGCTGAAGCAGTGGAAGCTGCTTTGAAAGTGGAGGAAATTTAGAACACCAAAAATCACGGTGTTGCGGTGAGGAAGGAGAAAAGAAAAGGCGTTGAGGATGAGAGCCACATGACCCAGAAAGTACACCTGAGGTAACCAGAACTCACACTTGCTCAACTTCGCATATAACCTATGCTCCCTCAGGGTCGACAAAACCAAACGCAAATACTGAGTATGATCCTCAACATTACGGGAATACACCAGGACATCATCTATGAACACAATAACAAATCGGTCCAAGAAATCCTCAAACACCCGATTCATCAAATCCATGAAAGCAGATAGTGCATTGGTTAAACCAAAAGACATCACCAAAAAATCATAATGTCCATACCGTGAATGGAAAGCAGTTTGAGGAATATCTGCCTCACGAATCCTCAACTGGTGGTAGCCTGAGCAAAGATTGATCTTTGAAAATATCGAGCTACCATGCAATTGGTCGAACAAATCATCAATCCTTGGCAGGGGATATCTATTCTTAATGGTTACCTTGTTCAGTTCCCTATAATCAATACAAAGCCTCATCGATCCATCCTTCTTCTTTACGAACAAAACCATAGCACCCCACGAAGAAGAACTTGGTCTAATAAAATCATACCTCAGAAACTCGTCGAGCTGAGTGTGCAACTCATCCAACTCACGTGGAGCCATACGGTAAGGTGATTTGGCAATCGGATGAGTACCTGGCTCGAGGTCTATCACAAACTCTATCTCCCTTTTAGGAGGAAGTCCTAGAAGACTATCAGGAAACACATCTGAATACTCTCGCACCACCGAGACGTCCTCAAGACGTGGTGTAACAAAAGCTGTTTCTAGAGGAGAAATAGAAACTAAAAATGCCTCGCAACCAGACACTATAGCACGACAAGCACGTACCGCAGAAATGACATGGGAAACTCTGTCTTGAAATCCATAGACGCCCATAGGTTGACTGTCGTCCATCCTGAAATCCAATCGCTTAGCCTTGCACTGAATGACCGCATCATACTTGGACAGCCAGTCCATGCCCAAAATCACATCAAAATCAGCCAGATCTAAAATCATCAGATCCGCAAAGGCCAGAAAATTGCCAAGATAAATAGGGCATCTCAGAACTCCTTGATTAGATATCACTGAATCACCGGAAGGGAGCTTGACATTGAAGGAGTCTCCTAATTGGTCCACACCCAGGCGATGTTTATCAACAAATCTCCGGGCCACAAAGGAATGGATGGCACCCGAATCGAAAAGAATGCGTGCACACCTATTATGCACCTTAAACTCCCCTAAAACTGTAGCATAAATAACTAAACAAACGATAACTAGGGCAACAACGATAAATAATAAAGATAAATTAAACTAAGGCTAACCTGATATCACTTGCGTAGAGGTTTGAGCTTACTCGCTGGACATCACGTTTAGCTTGGAATTAAACTGAGAAAGATTCTTTGAGTTCTGGCGTTACTTTTAACGTCGAGTTGACGACGCAATGCCGTTAAGGGATTTTCGCGTCTGTGCGGTCGAGTCGGCTGAATTCTTGTGGTAATAGGAATTTTTTGCGCTTTGAATTTAAGTTAAACAATTTTGAACTTGCTCGTCAAGTTTCGTCGTAACACGAGCATTTTTAGAGTCTCGGCGCGCGATCGAAGTTTTGGATTTGTTTATGTTCGCTGTATACTTTGAAGATTAATATCTCGGGAATGGCTCATCGGATTTTGGTTTTGACTTCGTCGTTGTGTTCGTAGCATCAGTATTCGCCTACGGTGCGAATTTCATTTGATTCGGCGCGCGTTCGGGCCTCCGTTTTGATCTCATAGTTTTCTTATACAAAAATATATAAAATATGAATATTTTAGTATTGAAGTACTATTCAAAAATGAAAAACACTATTAATTCGTATAGTTTAATTTCTTTGGATATATCTGTAAAGATTTTTACTATTGTGCAAATTTTAAATTTTTCTCTCGAGTGCTTATATATATTCTCGAGTGATTCCTTTCGAAGAAGAAAAGTAAGGAAGTGTGTAGCTTCTGTAGTCGTCCTGGCCACCCCTACGAAAGGTGTTTCAAGAGGACTGCCACCCTGAAGCAGCAGCAGGTGCACGCCATCCAAGGTGTACCCAAGGGAGAGCTTGTGTGCTCGTTCTGTGCAAGGAAGGGTCATGATGTGACTCGCTGCTGGATGAAAGAAAGGGTTTGCTTCCAGTGTGGGCAGAAGGGACACCAGAAGTCTTCGTGCCCCCAGGCTCAGTCCCCACTACAGCCTGCCCCACTTCGAGCTCTGCCGCCGCAACCAAACCTGGATAAAGGGAAAGGAAAGCTGAACGTGATGACCAGCGAGTAAGCTCAAACCTCTACCCAAGTGAAATTAGGTTAGCCTCAGTTTAATTTATCCTTATTATTTATCGTTGTTGCCCTAGTTATCATTCGTTTAGTTATGTATGCTACGATTTTAGGGGAGTTTAAGGTGCGGAATAGGTGGGCGCGCGTTCTTTTCGATTCGGGTGCCACCCATTCCTTTGTGGTCCGGAGATTTGTTGATAAACATCGCCTGGGTGTGGACCAATTAGGATACTCTTTCAATGTCAAGCTCCCTTCTGGTGATTCGATGATATTTAATCAAGGAGTTCTGAGATGCCCTATTTATCTTGGCAATTTTCTGGCCTTTGTGGATCTGATGATTTTAGATCTGACTGAATTTGATGTGATTTTGGGCATGGACTGACTGTCCAAGTATGATGCGGTCATTCAGTGCAAGGCTAAGCGATTGGATTTCAGGATGGACGACAGTCAACCTATGAGCGTCTATGGATTTCAAGACAGAGTTTCCCCTATCATTTCTGCGGTACGTGCTTGTCGTGCTATAGAGTCTGGTTGCGAGGCGTTTTTAGTTCCTATTTATGCTCTGGAAATAGCTTTTGTTACACCACGTATTGAGGACGTCTCGGTGGTGCGAGAGTTTCCAGATGTCTTTCCTGATAGTCTTCCAGGACTTCCTCCTGAAAGGGAGATAGAGTTTGTGATAGACCTCGAGCCAGGTACTCGTCCTATTACCAAAGCACCATACCGTATGGCTCCGCGTGAGTTGGATGAGTTGCGCACTCAGCTCGATAAGTTGCTGAGGTGTGGTTTTATTAGACCAAGTTCTTCTCTGTGGGGTGCTCCGGTTTTGTTCGTAAAGAAGAAGGATGGATCGATGAGGCTTTGCATTGATTATAGGGAACTGAACAAGGTAACCATTAAGAATAGATATCCCCTGCCAAGGATTGATGATCTGTTCGACCAATTGCGTGGTAGCTCGGTATTTTCAAAGATCGATCTTCGCTCAGGCTACCACCAGTTGAGGATTCGTGAGGCAGATATTCCCTGAACCGCTTTCCGTTCACTGCATGGACATTATGAGTTTTTGGTGATGTCTTTTGGTTAAACCAATGCACCCTCTGCTTTCATGGATTTAATGAATCGGGTGTCTAAGGATTTCTTGGACCAATTTGTTATTGTGTTCATAGATGATGTCCTGGTATATTCCCGCAATGTTGAGGAGCATACTTAGCATTTGCGTTTGGTTTTATCGACCCTGAGGGAGCATAGGCTATATGCGAAGTTAAGAAAGTGTGAGTTCTGGTTACCTCAGGTGTCCTTTCTGGGTCATGTGGTGCTGCAGCTCAGTTGGTGATGAGGAGTCATATTAAAGGCTTCTTATAAAGGTTGCGGGTTCGAGACCCCGTGGCAACAATGCACCATGCTGATAAACAGGCCGGAGATGTTTTGGGGTGTACAACCTACAGGCCTTGTAGATTCCGGCTGTACCACCGTGGTGTCATGAGTCCTCCATGGGCTGCTGGTGGGCCGGGCGATGCTAGGGGTCCTCCCTAGATCATTACAGATCTCCTCATCAACACACCTCGGTGCGTCCACATGTTCCGAGACGTAATACTTTCCATTAATGAAAATAATATCCTCGTCAAACATGGGCACATCCTTAGGCTCAGAATCACAATCCGGCCGAACATCATCAACCGACTCACTAAAAATAGGGATAGATAATTCTTGCAAAGAAGGCGGAGGAACAACAGCATCAGAAAAAATATGTGCGGGTTCCTCCGGGGATGAATCAACAAGAGGGGAAGAGTGCATGTGGAGAGAAGGCGCCACAACGTCGTCACACCGATCAGCAGAAAGTCTGATGGGAATATCTGCAGCAGTCCCCCATAGACAAGGTGGTGCTGCGAATATATCATCAGAATCAAAAGGGGCGGCCATTTGAGAGGGTGATAGAGTGAATCGGATACCCGGTTCATCATCCTCCTCCAACAGGCACTGAAATTCTGCGCAATCTTTCAACACGTGGTCGGTGCTATGACAACATAAACATCGTTTTCCATTACTCCTCGATCCAGGTGGGACTAGAGAGGAATAAGAAAAAGATGAATGCGTAGAGGAGGAAGGACCATAAGACCTGGGTTGGGTGTATGAAGTACCATAGGGAGACAGTGCTCCATACACCGAACCACGAGAATTATGCTCCCAATCTTCAGTGGGGCACTCATCACTACCATGCCTATAATCCTCGCACCATCGGCAACAAATATTCATATAAGAATACATGGTGCAACAATACAAATTCACCAACAGAAAATTTCTAAGCAACTATTAACTACACCACAGATAAAAGAATAGGAAAACCTGCTACAAAAAAATTAAAAAAAGAATAAGAACAAATAAAATAAGAAACAGATTCTAAAAACTAAAGCAAAGAAGAAACATGAAATATACAAATGGAAAAGGGCTCCTATCTCCTATCTCCCTCTCCAAAAACTCACATGACTGTGTTCCCCGGCAACGGCGCCAAAACTTTGATGCTAAAGATCACGACAGTGAACCGGTCGCACAAGTAATATAAAATGGGCGAGTTTTCCCGAGTATCGATCTTTCAAGGAACACAGTAAGGTGGAGTTAATTTCGAGGACGACTTGAGATTGAAGTCCTTAGGTTGGAGTTTGTTGGGTACATTGGTTTAAATGTACCTGATTTGAAGAAGCCTCACCCTACTCAATGATATACATCAAAATGTATTTGATGTGTTTTGAGTTTAGTTGTGCAGGTTAAGTATTTGCAGGGAAAGCTGAAAAGTTTCTAAGTTCATGTGTCGACACCCAGAAGGAAAGTGTCGACACTTAAGAAGACTTGTGTCGACACCTAGAGAAGCAGTGTCGACACTTGGAGTAATTGTGTCGACACCAGGGATGCAGAGTTGACACCAGACAGAAAGTGTCGACACATACATGTTGTGTCGACACTCAATGAAGAACTGTCCAGTAAAGCAGTGTCGACACCCAGAGGAACTTTGTCAACATCAGAAAGTGTTGACACTTGGAGGCTGTGTCGACACTCAGCAAATTTCAACAGAGTCTAAGTATAAGTGTCGACATAATGATGAATGTGTCGACACACAGCAGAAGACTCAATACATGAAGAAAGTGTCGACACTAGGAGGCTGTGTTGACACTCAGCAAAGTTCAACAAATTCTAAGTACAAGTGTCGACACCAAGGAGATGTGTCGACACTCAGCCAAAGTCTCAACAGAAGAAGAATGTGTCGACACTCAGCAAGTATCAAGACAGAAGGCATGTGTCGACACCAAGAAGATGTGTCGACACTGAACAAGTTCAACACAAGAAGATGTGTCGACATAAAGGAGTTGTGTCGACACTTACAAGAATTCAACTAAGTACTGAAGAACAAGAAGTTGTGTCGACACATAATATCAGTGTCGATACATGATGAAGAAGCAGTGTCGAGATATAAATTCTACAACACAAGGAGATGTGTCGACACCTTGAAGGCTAGTGTCGACACTTAGTCTACTTGTGTCGACACTTGGTCTATAAGTGTCGACACTTAAAGACAGACTGTCTCGACACTTTCAGACAGTTATAGATATTTCAAGAAGTGACTGGATGACATGACAGCTGCCATTCCAGCCAGTCTACTGCAACTGTCAGAGATGTCAGAAAGCTGTTAGAAACTGGATCAGCCGGTCACCATGAAGAAAGTCTATATAAAGGCTTATACATTCAACAGATGTAAGGTTGTTGGAAAACAATTCATTGAAGACCTTTACGTGAAGATCTAAGTAGTTGGAGAGAGAGAGCTCCTTCAAAGAAGAAAGTCGTTGGAACCAGGCTGTGAAGAAGGTTTCAGATTGAGATCTAAAACTTAAGTTAGCAGTGATTGAAGATCAGATGCAGAGAATCAATCCTATTATGTTCTACATTCAACAAGCTTTGAAGAAAGCCAAGTGAGGTTGATCTCAGCAGAGTTCTTTCAAGAATTCATCAAGAACCTGTCAACTCTTCTCTCTTATTCAGAGTTGTAGGTATATACATTGTATTCTTAATTTCTTGTAGGATCCTTAGGGATCTGAGTTGTAAGGCTGCAATTATAAAGGCTGAGTGGTAGGGCCTATGTGCCTGAGTGTAGGAGATTCATATCTCTGAGTGTAGGCCCTTGTGGCTGAGTGTAGGCCTTGGTGGAGGCTGAGTGTAGGTCTTTGGAGAAGACTGAGTTGTAGGGCCTTGGGCCTGATCTGTAGGAACCATTTGGGGTTCTGAGTGTAATATCTGAGGATCTGAGGTATAGTGGAGGAGTTTGGCCGAATCTAGTACACTACTAGATAGGCGAAGGGGGAAAGTGGATGTACCCAAACCTTGGGGAACCACTATAAATCTATGTGTTCACTGTGTGAATGTTTATTTTTTGATTGCTGATTGATTGCTGTGAAGAATTAGTTATAAATCTGTG
Organism: Platanthera guangdongensis; assembly: GCA_039583875.1. Taxonomy (NCBI): domain Eukaryota; kingdom Viridiplantae; phylum Streptophyta; class Magnoliopsida; order Asparagales; family Orchidaceae; genus Platanthera; species Platanthera guangdongensis. The sequence goes on along the minus strand of CM077167.1, from coordinate 118,716,009 downwards.
ATATAATCTTCCTAAAAGTTTAAAAAGATTAAGTCACCTATTCACCCCCCCCTCTAGGTGATTAGGTACAATTTCTTTCAAGTGGTATCAAAGCCAGGTTACTCAAAAAAAGGGACTTAACTGTCTGAGTAGATCCTGTTGGCAGATTCAGTATAAGTAAAGTGCATAATCAAGAAAATAGGTTCAATAGAGAATCATAAGGAACTTGGATCCATGAAGTTGCCCATTTGCAGAAAAGAGATTTTTGGCATCTGGAAAGAAAGGGTGAGACTATTTATGGAAGCCTCAGACCATAGAATTTATATCACAGTTAAAGAAGGGCCATATGTGTCTATGAATGTTTCAGTCCTGGATGCAAATCAGAGAACACCTAAGGACTTTTCTGAAATGACAAAAAATGAGATTATTCTGGCCACCATGGACAAGAGGGCTCAGAATATCATTGTGAGTGCCATAGATGATGCTACATTTCAGAACTTGATACACTGTAAGACATCAAAGGAGATGTGGGATACTCTGATAGTATACATGAAGGGTTCAGAAGAGGTTAAACAGGACAGAAAGTCTTTGCTAAACCAAGAATATGAGAGCTTCAGACAAGGCAGGTCTGATAGCATAACAGAATGCTATAAAAAATTCTATAGGATAGTTAATGATTTAATGTCCTATGGAAGAGATTTCAGTAATTATGAGCTGAATGATAAGTTCTTGAGGTCCCTAACAAAGGATTGGGACACCAAGATCTGTGCCGTAAGGGAAATGGCCAAGTTAGCAGATATTCCTCCTCCAACTTTGTTTGGAAAACTGCTATCCTATGAAATGCAGTTGATGGTAAGGAAAGAATAGGAGAAGACTACCAGAAGTGAGCATAAAGAAAGAGCAGTGGCATTCAAGACAGAAGCCACCAAGAAATACAAAAGTAAGTCTCCATCTCAACCTCCAAAGGTTGCTGAGACTGAGTAAGATGAATCAGAAAGCAGGAACTCTGAAAGCAGTGAGAGTGATGAGGATTTTGCAGCTTTCACAAGACACTTTCAGAAGTTTCTAAAGAAGAAACAGTGGAGGTCAAAGCCATCCACTTCACAGGGAAAAGATGACTATTATCAGAATAAAAAGTCATCAAAGAAAGACAGGAGAAAGCCCAAGTCAAGCAAAGCAACTTTATCAAAAATTGTATGCTATTGCTGTAACAGACAAGGACATGTTATTGCTGACTGTCCAGAGAAAAGGAAAGAGTCTAATGATAAGAAGAAGATTCAAACCAAGGGCAAAAAGGAAAGGTCCTTTGTTGCCAAGAAGGACAAAAGCCTGTCAGACATATCATCTTCAGAAACTGAGTCAGAAGCTGAAGCATACATAGGACTGTTTGCTGAAGAAGAGGAAGAGGAGTTCATCCAGATAATGAGCTCTATATATGAGCAAGAGGACAATCAGTGCCAGGGACTGATGGCCTTGTCAGAAGGTGATAAAATCCAGGATCAGCCTGAACCTAGTCAAGTACAAAATTATTCTTTAAGTTCAATTTCTAGTGATAGTTCAGATTCAGTTACATCAGCATCAAGTGATGCCAGTGGATCTGAATCTGAAGGGTATATTCATCAGTTCATTGATGAATATAGAGTTCTGTTGCAAGCTTTTAAGAAAAGCAAATCCTTGGCCAAAAGTCAGGCTAAGGAGATTGCTAATCTTAAAGTTGCTGCAACTGATTTTGAGAAGTTGATTGATCAAAAGTTAAATGAAATAGCCAGACTGAAGAACATAACTGTTATTCAGAGGGGAACTATAACATTCAAGAATGATCAAATCAGAAATATGGAGATTAGTCTTCAGAAGGAGAGAGACATTGTTGCAAGGTTTTCAAAACCAAAGTCTGTTCTACCTTTGATTGATGAATTTGTACATCAAAAGGGTAAAACTGGATTAGGGTTTACACAACCTGCTAGGACTGTAAAGTCCAAGTCTAAGTGCAAAGCCCCAGTACTCAACAAGCCTGCTGTAGATAGAACAACTAGGGTTGTACCTAAGCAAAGGTACAATAGATTTGAGTGCTGGTGCTGTGGCAAGGTAGGCCACTTTTCCATTGAATGCTGGAACAATTCTAGTGCCAAGATGAGTAGAAAACTGCCTGTTGGAAGATCTGCAGGTAGCTTTGTTAAGAGGCAAATTAACCAGCACCAAGGACCCAAGAATTCTTTGGGTTCTAAGGTCAACTAATCTATTTTGCAGGAGAGTCCAAGTTGCCATGCCCCAATATGATACTTGGATAGTGGTTTTTCCAGGCACATGACTGGAACTAGGGGATTGCTAAAGGACTACACACCAATCATGGATGGTCCTAAAGTCACCTTTGGTGGTTCTGAAAAAGGAATTATCAAAGGTTTTGGTAACATTTCTAGCACCCATATTACAATTACTCAAGTGGCTTATGTTAAAGGTTTGAAACATAACCTTATTAGTATAAGTCAACTGAGTGATTTAGGATATGACATCTCATTTGTCAAAGATGGTTGTCATATCAGGAGGTCAAATGATCAAGAGATCATTTTGACAGGTTATAGAAAGAGAAATGTCTATTGCCTAGACATTATGTGTGAGAACAATGTTTCTCCAGTGTGTCTTGTAGCTGATGAGAAAGTATCTCATTGTGTCAAATAGCACAAGAGGCTAGCTCATCTTAACTACAAGACAATTGGCCAACTCTATAGCAAAGAGTTAGTGAGGAATGGTCCTCAAGTTAAGTGTATTAAAGATGCAATATGCTCAGCTTGTCAAAAGGGCAAGCAGACTAGATCCACCTTTAATAGCATTGAAAACAAAGATGCTGTGAGGTGCTTATACCTTTTGCATATGGATCTCTTTGGTCCTATGCCAGTTCACAGCCTAGGTAGGAAGGTCTACACATTTATGGTTGTAGATGACTACTCAAGGTTTTCCTGGGTGTTCTTCCTTAGACAGAAATCTGAAACACCTAGTATCTTCTATAGTTTTGTCAAACAAATTCAGAATGAGTTAGACAGTACAGTGGTCAAAATAAGAAGTGACCATGGTACTGAATTCCAGTCTGATAGTATGACAAAGCTATGTGAAGAGTTTGGGATATTTCAGGAATTTTCTTCACCAAGAACAACTCAGCAAAATGGCATTGCTGAGAGGAAAAATAGAACCTTGATTGAGGCTGGTAGAACCCTATTAAGTGATACATCTCTCCCAGAATATTTTTGGGCTGAGGCAGTTAATACTGCATGCCATGTAATTAATAGGGCTACCATTACTAAGAGCCACAATAGGACCCCCTATGAGATTGTGAAACACAGAAAACCAAACCTATCCTATTTCAGGATCTTTGGTTGTAAATGTTATATACTTAACAATAGAAAGTCTTACTTAACTAAGTTTGCTGCCAAATCCCAAGAGGGGATCTTTGTTGGGTACAACAACAATAGTAAGGCTTATAGGGTCTACAACTTGTCTACTCAAGTTGTAGAAGAGTCAGTACATGTAGTATTTGATGAAGCTAGACTTATTAACACTGAGTTGTCTAGAAGTATTTGCAGCTCCACATGTGTGACTAAGAAGATGAACAAGCTCACTATTGAAGAAGGATCTACTGCAAGTCAGCATGTAGATGATAGTGGCTGCTGTCCAGGGGGAGTACTACATACACCTGATGCAGAAGAAGACCAAGGAGTGCAGCAAGTTGAAGAAGCTGAAGGAGTTCAACCTGAAGCCAGGATGCCTCTAGCTAATAGGCATCTAACAGATCATCCAGCAGATCAAATCATTGGTGATCTAAGACAAGGGGTACAAACAAGGAGAAGAAATCTAAATTCAGTACTCTACTCCAGTTTTCTATCCCAAGTTGAGCCAAAGAAATTTGAAGAAGCCATCCTAGACCCTCATTGGATTGAGGCAATGCAAGAGGAGCTGAATCAGGTCAAGAGATGCAAAGTCTGGGAGCATGTTCCTAAACCAAAAGACCACAACATAATTGGGACTAAGTGGATCTTCAGGAATAAGATGGATGAACATGGAGTGATTATAAAGAACAAAGCAAGACTGGTTGCTAAAGGACATAGGCAGGAAGAAGGTATTGATTTTGATCAAATCTTTGCTCCAGTAGCCAGACTGGAAGCCATAAGGATGTTCCTGGCCTATGCAACCTATCAAGGATTTAAAGTATATCAAATGGATGTTAAGTCAGCATTTCTGAATGGAAATCTGAAGGAAGAGGTCTATGTGGAACAGCCATCAGGTTTTGTTGACTCAACTCAACCTAATTATGTCTATAGACTTAGGAAGGCTTTGTATGGGTTAAAACAAGCCCCTAGGGCTTGGTATGAAACCATGTCTAGTTTCCTCATTCAGAATAAATTCACAAGGGGGAAAATAAACAAGACTGTATTCCTTAGGGAATCCAGAGGCAAGATCATACTATCCAAATATATGTAAATGACATAATATTTGGGTCTACTGAAAGTAGTCTTTGCAAAAAGTTTGCAAAACTAATGCAAGGACAATTTGAGATGAGCAGTATGGGGGAACTTAAGTTCTTCTTGGGTCTCCAAGTTAGTCAGACTGAGAATGGTTTATCCATATGCCAGTCTAAGTTCACCCTAGAATTGATAAGGAAGTATGGTATGGAATCATCCAGTACCATGAAGACTCCTATGGGGTCAAGTATGTCTCTTAGCAAAGATGATGCAGGGAAACCTGTAGATGAGACTTTGTATAGAGGGATAGTTGGCTCCCTACTCTATTTGACTGCAAGTAGACCTGATATCATGTATGCTACATGTGTCTGTGCTAGGTACCAAGCATGCCCTAAAGAGTCTCATTTGACAGCAATCAAAAGGATACTGAGATATCTAAAGAGCACTCCTTATCTAGGCCTTTGGTACCCTAGGAATGGAGACTTTGAACTGACATGTTATTTAGATGCAGATTTTGCAGGCTGCAAGGAAGATAGGAAAAGTAGAACTGGTACTTGTCAATTCCTAGGTGGAAGACTGATTTCATGGAGTAGCAAGAAGCAAACAAGTGTGGCTATCTCCACAGCAGAATCAGAGTATGTGGCTGCAGGAAGTTGCTGTGCTCAACTTCTATGGATATAACATCAGCTAGAAGACTATGGTATTCAAGTAAGTAGAACACCATTATTTTGTGATTCTACTAGTGCTATATCTATTGCAAACAATCCTGTTTCTCATAGTAGAACTAAACACATTGAAATAAAATATCATTTTCTAAGAAAACATGTTGAAAAAGAAGATATTTCACTAGAGTATGTTAATACAGATAATCAACTAGCTGACATGTATACTAAGTCTTTAGAAGAAACCAAATTCAATAGGTTTGAAATTGAATTAGGTATGATAAACTTAGAATAAGTTTACAGAAATGGCTAAGTAAAATAGTGTCGACACACACAGTTGTCTGTGTCGAGACGGAGAATTGGTGTCGACACTTCAGCGAAAAGGTGTCGACACATCTAGGAAGTTGGTGTCGACACTTCAGCGAAAAGGTGTCGACACATCTAGGAAGTTGGTGTCGACACATCCAAGGTGGTGTCGACACTTAGGCTTTTTGCAGAATTAGTGAAGTAAAGTCTCGACCAAGTGTCGAGCTAAGTTGTGTCGAGACATAAACAAGTGTCGACACATATATTCTGTCGACTATACTTGTGTCGACACATAGTTGTCGAGATATTATAAGTCTGTGTCGACACTTTTCAACAGTGTCGACACAATTTAAGTATTTTGACTTGCCCTTTCATCTTCGATCCTAGAAAGGTATAAATAGGATTTTGCCATTGTCTGTCGACACGCTCACCAAAGGTTCGAGACAAAACTTGTGTGTCGACACCTCTCTTCTCTCAATTCAAAATTCTTCAAACCCTAATGGCGCCCAAGCTCGAAGAGAACGTGAATGAAGGATATGAACTGGTGCGACACGCATTTGATGACGCAGAACCCGCGATCAAAGGCGTAATAACCCTAGTTGCAGAATCTAGATTATAATTCCTTGTTTCAGAACCCATCAAGATCTGGAAGAAAGAAGTTCTGGAATTTCTGAATGGAGCATCCCTAGATGAGTCTAGACTCAAGATAAAGTCAAGGGTTCATGGAGAAAAGGTGAAGGTCTCACCTAAGAGTTTGAGAAAGGTACTAAACCTACCAAGGACTAAGGAAGAAGATGAAGTTTCTGCTTCTAAGACTAGAGAAGCATTAACATGGTGTGGACTGGATTCCAAGATGAAAATAGGATCTGTTTTCAATAGGAAGGGGATGAACAGGCAAGGCAAATTTCTCTCTAAAATTGTTGGCAAGGTTATCTTGAGCAAGCCTGGAGGGCATGACAGAGTATCAACTCATATGTTTGGTCTAATGACAAGAATCATCTTCAAACTACAAACTGATTGGTCTGTAGTAGTGTTTGAGAAGATTAAGGAGAGTATGAAGAAGCCCAATTTGGGTAGAATTCTAAGTCTTTACTTGGCTGGTAGTATACCAGAAGTAATGAGCCAAGCTGCAGGTTCTAAGATCAATCATATGAGGAAGATGGACAGGAGAATCTTCTCAAGATGGGATAGAGTCTTGACTAAGGAAATGCCTACTCCTGAGAAGATAACACCACAAAAGAAGAAGAAGAAGACAGCCCCAGTGGCTCAAGAATAATCTAGCAGCTCTGAGGAGCAAGTTGTCTTTACTCCTGATGAGGAAGCAGAAGGAAATGCTGGACAATCTCCAGCAAGACAAGATGATGCAGAGAGGCAGGGGGAGCTACCACAGGCTAGCTCAATACACCAGGATTCCATCCAGGGGGAGCCTCTACTAGTGGAAGAGCCAACTCCTCTAGAAAGTGAGCAAGCTACCCACACAATACTTGAGGTACTCACTGAAATTAATAACTTAGATTTCCTTATAGAGGATAATTTTTTGTCTGATTCATTAAATAATGTTAATCAGCAAACACAAACACATAGCCAATACCAAGATGTTGTCATGGAGGACACATCTGTTGCAGATCAAGTAGTATCTGATCAAGTTGTTGATGAGACAAGAGTTTCTCCACCCCTTCATCAACAAGAATTTACCCTAGAAGAACTATTCCCAGATCTTCTACAAACAGACTTTGAGAAAGAAAGTGCTGTTGCTAAGGGGGAGAAGGCCCCAGTTGAGGGGGAGCAAGTGGAGATTCTAGAAGAAACTGCAAGCAAAGAGACTGAAAAGCCTAAGAATGCTGAGGAATTACCTAGGAAGGATTTGCCTCCAAGCCCTAAGGACAGAGTTGATATAGCTAGTACATCTGCATCTGAAGATGAAGAGGCTGCCAGAGCCAAAAAGAGGAAATTCCAAGTATTTAAGAGAAGGAGACAAACTTACAAAAAGGCTTTACAAACCATTACACAACAGCCTGCACCACAGCCAGCCCCATCTGCAGATTACAGTTCTCTGATGGTTGCAATGCAGATAAAGCTTGATGAGCAAAGGCAAGCTTTACAATCTTATATGGATGAAGGGCATAAGTCTCTACAGTTTGATCTGGCCCAAGATATTATGTCTATCAGATTTGAGATGAATCTGAATAAGAAAGAGATGACTGACTGCTTCCACAAGGGAGGGAATGCAGTGGTCTACTTGGCTACACAACAAGAGAAGATCAAACTCAAGTAGATGAACTTATAGTGAAGCAAGACTATGTTCTGGAGAACCAGATAAGGATGAATGATAATTTAACTGCTTCACACAATGCCATAGTAACAGAAATGAAAAATATAGCTACTGGACAGACTACATCTAATGCTACTGCTAAGGCAGAATTTGACAAAGCATTACAAGAGGGCATAACTGCTGTCAAAACTGCTATACAAGACTCTCAAAAGGCTATAACTGACAAACTCCAAAGGTTAAAACCTTACTTTAAGGATGGAGTAAACTATTTGGATGCACAAATAAGGTTTCAGAAAGATGATCTGAGGGATCATATTGTTAGAGAAGTCATAAAGGGGGAGAGGGTGTTAGTCAAAGCCAGCTCTGATCATGCAAAATGGATTTCCAATTCCATTAGAGCCACCCTTGGATATCCTCCATTGTGTGATGATGACAATGTGGCAGAGTCTGGGATTAATCCTACTTATCTTGGAGGGGAGCAAGCTGAAGTGGCTCAAGTAATATACCCTCCTCCAGACTTTGATATGATACATGCAGACATACAGTCAATGTATAGCCCACCTGAGGAAAAGCAAAATGTCATTATAGAAAAAGTAGTTCAGCCAGTGCCAGAGGCTATACTGAAAGAACAAGAAGCTTTGTTGTTGAAAGAACAAGAGACTCTATTGTCTAAGAAAAGGTTCAGAGAGAAAGCTGAACAAAGACCTGATTTTGAACAGTGGAGCCCTACCTCCAGGAATATCATTCTGACTGTATGGAAGGCTGCCAAAGAAAATATTGTGGACAGAGGCAAATGGTATTCTGATGTGGAGTGGAGGAAGCATGAGAATAGACAAGAAGCCATTGTGCAGTATAGAAGAAAGGCAAAGATGGGAAAGCTACCTCCTACTACCCAGGAGCCTAGCAAGTACTTTCCCAAGCCTTATAATTACTTTGAAAGGCAGAAGATCAAAGCTGAAGAGTTAAAGAAAAGGATCTTAAAGGCAAGAAGTCTGCTGCTGTTGAAGATGCTGGAGCCCCTGTTCAAGCAAAGATACAATCTGGAAAGGGCATAGTGATCAAGGAGACTGAGCAGAAATAGAATAGAATTATCATTAGTTTACTATGTGTAATCTTTTGATTTTAAACACTCTGTAAAATTTTGTATAATGAATATGATAAAGTTGTTAGAACAATGTGATGTGTGATAAATCTATTACATAATTGTTCTGAGATATTGGTATATACATGTTTTGTTTATTACATGTTTATGAATTTACCATGTTATATAATTCTGCTTTACATCATACTGTGATTTTATTATGTATAGTGTATATCATTGACTAAGGGTTATGACTTCTCCAAATAGGGGAGATTGTTGGGTACATTGGTTTAAATGTACCTGATTTGAAGAAGCCTCACCCTACTCAATGATATACATCAAAATGTATTTGATGTGTTTTGAGTTTAGTTGTGTAGGTTAAGTATTTGCAGGGAAAGCTGAAAAGTTTCTAAGTCCATGTGTCGACACCCAGAAGGAAAGTGTTGACACTTAAGAAGACTTGTGTCGACACCTAGAGAAGCAGTGTCGATACGTGGAGTAATTGTGTCGACACCAGGGATGCAGAGTCGACACCCGACAGAAAGTGTCGACACATACAGGTTGTGTCGACACTCAATGAAGAACTGTGCAGTAAAGCAGTGTCGACACTTAGAAGCAGTGTCGACATCCAGAGGAACTTTGTCAACATCAGAAAGTGTCGACACTTGGAGGCTGTGTCGATACTCAGCAAATTTCAACAGAGTCTAAGTATAAGTGTCGACATAATGAAGAATGTGTCGACACACAGCAGAAGACTCAATACATGAAGAAAGTGTCGACACTAGGAGGCTGTGTCGACACTCAGCAAAGTTCAACAAATTCTAAGTACAAGTGTCGACACCAAGGAGATGTGTCGACACTCAGCCAAAGTCTCAACAGAAGAAGAATATGTCGACACAAGGAGCAGTGTCGACACTCAGCAAGTATCAACACAGAAGGCATGTGTCGACACCAAGAAGATGTGTCGACACTGAACAAGTTCAACACAAGAAGATGTGTCGACACAAAGGAGTTGTGTCGACACTTACAAGAATTCCACTAAGTACTAAAGAACAAGGAGTTGTGTCGACACTTACAATTAGATGTGTCGACACCTTGAAGGCTACTGTCGACACTTAGTCTACTTGTGTCGACACTTGGTCTATAAGTGTCGACACTTAAAGACAGACTGTCTCGACACTTTCAAACAGTTACAGATATTTCAAGATATGACTGGATGACATGACAGCTGCCATTCCAGCCGGTCTACTGCAACTGTCAGAGATGTCAGAAAGCTGTTAGAAACCGGATCAGCCGGTCACCATGAAGAAAGTCTATATAAAGGCTTATACATTCAACAGATGTAAGGTTGTTGGAAAGCAATTCATTGAAGACCTTCAAGTGAAGATCTAAGTAGTTGGAGAGAGAGAGATCCTTCCAAGAAGACAGCCGTTGGAACCAGGCTGTGAATAAGGTTTCAGATTGAGATCTAAAACTTAAGTTAGCAGTGATTGAAGATCAGCTGCAGAGAATCAATCCTATTGTGTTCTACATTCAAGAAGCTTTGAAGAAAGCCAAGTGAGGTTGATCTCAGCAGAGTTCTTTCAAGAACTCATCAAGAACCTATCAACTCTTCTCTCTTATTCAGAGTTGTAGGTATATACATTGTATTCTTAATTTCTTGTAGGATCCTTAGGGATCTGAGTTGTAAGCCTGCAATTATAAAGGCTGAGTGGTAGGGCCTATGTGCCTGAGTGTAGGAGATTCATATCTCTGAGTGTAGGCCCTTGTGGCTGAGTGTAGGCCTTGGTGGAGGCTGAGTGTAGGTCTTTGGAGAAGACTAAGTTGTAGGGCCTTGGGCCTGAGCTGTAGGAACCATTTGGGGTTCTGAGTGTAAGATCTGAGGATCTGAGGTATAGTGGAGGAGTTTGGCCGAATCTAGTACACTACTAGATAGGCGAAGGGGGAAAGTGGATGTACCCAAACCTTGGGGAACCACTATAAATCTGTGTGTTCACTATGTGTATGTTTATTCTGTGATTGCTGATTGATTGCTGTGAAGAATTAGTTATAAATCTGTGATATAATCTACCTAAAAGTTTAAAAAGATTAAGTCACCTATTCACCCCCCCTCTAGGTGATTAGGTACAATTTCTTTCAGAGTTAACTAAGGAGGGTTTTGATATTTGCGAAAAAAAGAAAGTAAAAATCTAACAACTACTCCTATGCAACGCCGCTTTGCGATGCTTCGCCAGGCGGGATGGAAGACTAGTCGGGTCGCTATGCACCGAATCACTAGGCGGATGGGCGAGTAGTCTTGCGGAATGAGGGTCAAAAGCACCTCTTCGCTACGCACGCCACTAGCAAATGCTAGTGCAGCAAGGGTGGATGGTGGATGGTGGATGGACAAATAGGCGCACCTCAAGCAAATAACATAAATATGAAATCACATACACATGATTTGATACAAATGTATATCAAAATAAGTACAACTTCATCAAATACAAAGAGCAATCTACATATCAACAACAAGAGGAAAAGTGTGTGCAAAATCGACCGGATCCGAAGTCTTCCTAAGGATTCACGGTTGGAATCGTCGGGTTGTTAATATGCGTCCAAGCTCGGTCCTCAACTGCGTCCGGGGTAGAGGAGGCTATCACTCACTCCCAATGGACCCGTCTTCTTCTTGTCACGAGCCGGTGGAGGATGGCACAACTTGTCTAGCTTGGTGGAGATAGCTAGGTATAGCTCTTCTTGAAGCTCAAGAGATGAAGGAGGTGGCCGAGAGGATGCTCCGACTTAGATTTGGCGGTGAAAGCACGCCCGGAGCACCTCTTTAGGGTGGAGATTGAAGGAGATCGGCAGATCCCTTCTTCGGAGACGAAAATGGCGGAGGAAAAATGCGCTATCCGAAAAGATCCCGAATTAGGGCGAGACCTGCAATATTTATAGAAAGCAGAAATGAACAATGCGCACGATCACGGGTGCACGACCAGTGGTCGTACGCATTATGTCCAGTCATCGTGCGCACTGGCATGGCAGATTTGGAAGAAGAACTCGGATAACACGCATGAGTAGTGGCACACGACTAGTGGTCATGCGCATTATGTCCAATGGTCGTGCGATTACCCCAGACAGAACTCCAGGAAAATAAGAATGAATGCACACGATCAGTGGCGCACGACCGGTGGTCGTGCGCACTATGTCCAGTGGTCGTGCGATTACCCCGGGCAGATTCTGGAAATTAGGGTACATTGCGCACGATCATCGACACAGAACCAGTGGTCGTGTGCACTATATCTGATGATCGTGCGCAGTATTCCTGCTTCCAAACGTCCCCAGAACACGCACACGACCCCTAAACCAATAGGAAAAACATACCACTGATATTTGCAGACATTCCAGGAAATCACAAAAAGGGAGTACAAACATTAAAAGTACTAAAATACACAACCACAGGCCTAAGTGTGCACTTCCTATGTAAATATAGACAAGATGAAATATGAACGATATAGAACTAAACGTGAAGTGCAAATGCGTGAAAACTAGCCCAGATGAGTACGAAAAACCCTATATAAATCGGACTCATCAATACTCCAAGAAGAAGTAGCTCCAGTCCCAGCAGAAGGAGAAGAAGTAGAAGCAACATCAGCAGTAGAAGCAGCAATAATAGTAGAAGCAGCAACAGACTTAGCTATTCCTATTGATTTACTTGATTTTATTGAATCTGATATGAATATGGATGAGCCAGTCATATATGAAATAAACACTGTTGGTTATTACATTATAAATCCCACAGTAAATATTTTGAGTTTGTTAAATATTTTTGATACAGTTCATTTGAACTTCCTTCCAGCAAACATCCCTAAGCCTTATATGTTTATAGTTCCATATACTTCCCCAATAGGCCCCAAAGTTGCCATGTAACTCAAGGCCAGTTTTGCAAGTATAGAGGCTCTAGTTATTCCATCTCCACCAAGAGAAGATCCTTTCATTGTTCCATCCCCTCCCAAAGATATTTCTGCTCCAATATATATAATGGATGATAGACCCATGCCAAATCTAGATGAGTTAATAATGGCAGATATAGAGGCAGAGAACCAATCAGCTATTGTACATAGTCCTCCAGCTCCAGCTCCAACTCCATCTCCAGCCCCTCCTCAGGCTGAAAAATTGTTGATATTTACAGAAGCTTTAAAAGAAATAAATGTCTTATATGATACTCCTCGGGGATCTTCTGATGATGAAGATGAGGAAGATGATTCTGATGATGAGCCAAAGTCCAAGAAGAAAATCTCTAAGAAAAGGAAAGCCACTCCAACAGCTGTTCCTAAACCTAATCCTACTCATGATACCCAATACTATATTCTTCAAAGTATTAGTCCTTACAAGGGCATGTCAGCTTGAATGTGGTTGTCCAAGAATTAGCAGAAAGACAGAAAGAAAAGTAGGAGATATTCTCCTCCTCCTCAAAGATAAAGGAAAGATCCTCCTCCTCCTTCCCCACCTACTGTCGGTGCTTCAGGCGATGCTTCTCAGAGATCTGCCTAATTTCAAACTTATCAGAGATAGCAGGGTAGATCCTCTTCTCATTTTGGAAGCAGCCAGCACAGGTACTCCTCAAGCAGGCAACATCAACAACCTCAACAATATATACAACGAGCTCCAGAATCTCAAAAAGTTGATAGTCCCAAGAGACCTGCATCTCCTCCTGTTCCATTTGAGGATCCTGAAATAGATACTTCTGCCACAATGGCCAGGTTCCAAGAATTGGTTAGATTATCTATGATAAACAGGGCTAAAGATGAAGGAAAGGATCCCTCATAGTATTCAACCATGTCCAAGTACAATAAAGAGGAATTAAACAGGTATGCAAAAGCTAATAAATTCTTTAATGCGGATGATTATATGAAATTACATCCAGAGGCTGTTGTGCCAAGGGCTACTTGTAAGACCCCCCCTCTCGGATCCCAAAATACGGCACGAAGGGGGTCTTATGCTTGGAACAGCCGCCTTGCGGTAGCATTAGTGCACGGGCTAACCTGTACCACAAGACGCCTATTCCACCGGCTATAACCAATATCAATATAAACATGCCAACCCAACCATAATATAAAAAAATAATTCAAATCGACACCAAGTATATAGTCCAAAGTACATTAAATAAGAGAAGCTAAAACATGCTTCGACAAATATCAAGGTACAACTAGTAATTGCCCAAAAGGGCTTCATCAAAACCTCCAAACACTCACATCAGCAACCGACGGTAGCGACAACACCATCCCTTCAGGCCCTGTCATCCTGGCCTGGCTATCTTGCTGCAAAGTCTACGGCTGCTCTACATGCAGGGTGACCTCCTAAAATGAAAGACGTAGAAACCGTTAGTCGAAAAGGCTAAGTGGCTTCACATCCGCTCCCCAGGCGACTCCTCGGCATCGGGTGGAGAAAGGAACAAGTGTACAAGTATAATAAATAATGTAACAAGTATAATCAGGTGGTAATGGTACAATAAGATTAGCAGCATTATAAACTAGTAGTTCTACATAATCAATAGCAAACTATAAAGTACAAGTATCTACAGTAGGAAAGTAACTTAACTAATAAGGATGCTCGTACAAGCTTATAATTTAAGGATCGGGTTACATAAAAGTAACTCATCATATAAGAGTGCTCTTACAAACTTATACGATGATGATCTTGTTTGTGCAATGCTATGTAAAGGTATGTATGTTATGCAATGACTCACCCATGATCACACCATGCAAACGCTATGTCAACATAGACTAGTAGTTCTCACTATTCAAGCAGGTAGCTAACCTCTCAGGCATCAACCGTAGTGGCCAGGATGTGACAGTAGAGCGGGCATCTCTACTACTAGGCGGGTATCCACACTACTTCACCTAGGCCTCCGTACGCCTCAACGCTAAGAACACAACAGTGGAGCCCATGTATACTATGGACCAGCGGGGTCTCGGGTAGATGTACACCGAGAACACAGCCCAAACTGGCCTGGTGTTACCCGGAAGGGGCCTCAGAAGAAAACACGAGGACACAACCCAACTATTCACTTGGCACGGAAGGGTCCCCGGGACGTGAACACTGAGGACACAGCCCAACCGCCTAAAGTCTAACTGTCAACTCCCGTCGGTGCGACGATCGGCGAGCCCGTAGACCTGCCACACTATCCTTAAACCAGGATTACGATACCGCGTGTCGACTCACACTACATGCAACTTCACATCACATTGGCATGGAAGGGGCCTCGGAAGTAAGCACGAGGACACAACCCAACCTTCCATCTATACCTCATCTCAATACTAACCCAACTAGTGATGGTCAATACCGCACTTACATCCTTCCACAATACTACCAGTAGGGAGACTAATATCTAAGTATTGGACTACTAAATTACAATCCAACACTCAAACATACTCATGGCCATAGTTTATCTTTCTATATATCATTCCAAATGATTTCAACATAATATAACATAATGCGCATAAATAATAGTCTACCAATTTCTAACCAGTCATTTCGTTTAAGTAAGCTTGCTTCACAATTCAGTTATATGAAATCCAAATAGTAGTCTTGATCATTTATAGCACTATGGTGGTTAACATAAAATAGTTCACCAAAATCTCGAGTTAATTTGCAACTTCAATTCCACCGAATCCAAATCTTTGTATTATATAAAAACCAGAATTTAAGTGCAAATAAATCTGGACAGTAACTTCGACCGGAGATTCCGAAGCTATAGGAATCTGGTGAAGATGTGTAACCCTTGATGGAAAGGTCATTCCATGCGCTACCACTTTCATATTCAGACAACAACCCAGATTCAAAAGTATCATACTTGAAATCAGCCTTGAAGTCTGCTGCGTACAGAACACAATTTCTGCATTCAGGATTTATTGGACGTCATATTTTTTCAGGCTTTCCCGTGGCTACAGACTTCGCCTGAAGTCATTCAACAACTCATTGGAAAGGTATTTTCAAGGCTTCAACTTTCGTGTTTATTCGAAAGCCCAGATCTAGTCATATCACATCAGAAAATGGCCAAGAAGATCGTTGCGCACTGAACCCAGATTCTGCACTCATCTTAAAGAGGAATGAACGACATCGACTCATCTTCCTCCTCAAGTCGATCCTCCAAAATCACACCAGAAATTCCTCCTCCCTTATTCACCCTCATGAGGCCATAATTCTTCACGAGGCCATCCCCATCTTCACATAGAAGGTTGGAGAGTTGAAGACACAACTAGCCTTAGAGCACAAGCCCTAGAACGACCTCTTCCTAGAGAATCACCATCTCACTAGTCTAGAATCTTTTGAGTCGACATCTCATCTAGATATCTACAGATCTAGCACCAAGGGAGAGGGGATGAAGTTCAACTCATTTTCGGTGTTTCCACTATTTCCGGCCATGGATCGTGTAACTCTCCTCGGCGGCATCTTCTCCTTCACGGCGATGGCGGATCTTCTCCTCCAAGACTTTCTCCCAGCAGTTTTCCTCTACACAGAAGTTTCTCTCAGGAAAAATGGCTGGAATGAGGAGTGAAAACGGCTAGGGTTTTCACAACCCTTATATATGAAAAGTAACACGGGTAGGGACACGGCCGTGTCCTTACCCATGTCCTACTTGGGTGAAGCGTCAGCAATAGTTTTAGTGTCGATTCAATACTCGACACGGGTAGGGACACGCCCCTATCCTGACCCGTGTCCCATGACACGGCCGTGTTCCCTGGACGTGTCCTTCTCTGGATACATCTCGACGAACTCAACTCGACACCGACACAAGGGTAGGGACACACCCGTATCTCTACCCATGTTATACAATTCGTCGATCTCGACACACAGTTCGTTGATCTCGACACACTCTATCGAGTTCAACTCGATACACACACACACACACACACACACGGGTAGGGACATGCTCGTGTCGCTACCCGTGTCATACACCGTTATGTCGACACACACCAGAGTGTCGACACACCACACCAGTGTGTCGATACAGCACACCAGTGTGTCGACACACTGTGTCGACACCAGTGTGTCGACACCATTGTGTCGACACACTGTGTCGACACCAGTGTGTCGACACACTGTCTCAACCCCAGTATGTCGACACACTACCCAGTATGTCGACACACTACACCAGTGTGTCGACACACTACACTAGTGTGTCGACTCACTGTGTCGCACACTACACTATGTGTCGACACAACGGTGTCGACATAATGGTGTCGACATACCAGTGTGTCGATACCATTGTGTTGACACCATTATACAGACACCATTGTGCCGACACCATTGTGTCGACCAAAGACTCGGGTGTTACAAATCATATTCACATGTGTTGCCCAGTTGTCAGCACTCCCCTGAACCCAGTCAGCTCTCCTGACTCTAAGAAACATGCACGAGGGGCCTAGTGCGATTTGGACGTTACAAATCTATAAACAAAATAAAAGATTCGTCCCCTAAATTGGCTTGAGCAGAAAATATAATATGCTTTTAAATAAAATTACTTGAGCAAATAACTCCGGATAGTGTTTTTGCATCAAATCCATCGGCTCCCATGTATATTCCTCCTTCTCATGATTGGACCATAGCACCTTCACCAAGGGGACACTTTTTTGGCGCAACATTCTCGTCTCGTTATCTACGATCCGCACCGGCTCTAGTCGCACTGACCTTTCAGACGCCACAACACCATCAGTTGTGGGGATGTATTGATCGGGCTACAACAGCGCCTTCCGAAATGATGACACATGGAACACGTTGTGGAGGTTCTCTAGATCAGGTGATAACTCCAACCGATAGGCCAACGTGCCAATCCTTTCCAATATAGTAATAAGGCCCAACATACCTTGGGCTGAGTTTTTTCACACCACGCACCCGTGACCCTCCATGCATCGGCCGGATCTTCAGAAATACCTTATCACCCACTTGAAACTCCACCATCCGGTGCTTTGAATTATGATACTTCGCCTACCGACGTTGAGCCTCCAACATGCGATCTTGTATCAGTCTAACTACCGCATCGGTATCATCAATGTATTCAACACCCAGAGCCTTCGGGCCTTCATCTTGCACCAAGACAAGGGGTTTCTACACCTCCTTCCATAAAGAACTTCATGAGGAGCCATGTCGATACTAGCCTGGTGGATGTTATTGTAGGAGAATTCTACCAATGGTAAGAGCCTTTCCCATGGCTCCCTCTATCCAACACACATAATCTCAACAAATCTTCTAATGTCCGGATGGTGCTTTCAGATTGTCCGTCCGTCTGAGGATGAAACGTGGTGCTGAAGGCAAGGCGTGAGCCCAAATACTCCTGTACCGCCTGCCACTCCTTTGAGGTGAAACGACCATCATGGTCCGAAATGATTGTCTTAGGCACACCATGATACCGTATGAACTGCTCCACAAAGAGGCGTACTAAGACATCCATATGAGCTTCTTTCTTCATTGGGATAAACCGGGCTACTTTCGTCAGGCGATCAACTATCACCCACATTGAATCATTACCGGAGCGTGAGCGAGGTAACCCATGGACAAAGTCCATGGAGATATCCTCAAACTTCCACTCTGGGATGGCCAACGATTGTAGCAAACCACCGGGACTCTTGCATTCCGTCTTCACCCTTTGACAAGCTTCGCAATGTGCAACAAAATATCGGACATCCTTTTTCATTCCTGGCCAACAAATGGTCTTCCGTAAGCCGGCATACATCTTAGCAGTGCCCGGGTGCACTGAATATGAGAGCAATGAGCCTCTCTCAAGATATCCTCCAGGATTTTACCGCCTTTGGGAATGTAGAGCCGGCCACGAAAATAAAGGAGGCGTCTTTTAGCGTATACTCATCCGTAGTCCCATCTTCGTTGACTTGATTGTCGGGCCAGAGCCGCATCCATACCTTGCTCCACTCTAATTCGGTCCCGGATATCACAAACTATGTTCATGCTTGCCAAGTACTCCGTATACTCTGCCTAAGGAGCCTTGAATATCAATGTAATATCCATCTCCTCAATCATCCGAGCCAACTCCATACTCATCAACCGAGACTCTGGGCTAGAACCCGGTACCTTTTCTACTCAATGCATCGACCACCGAGTTCGCCTTTCTGAGGTGGTAGTTCATGGTGAACTCATAGTCGCATAGAAATTCTAACCACCGCCGTTGTATCATGTTCAACTCCTTCTGAGTATGAACATACTTCAACTTTTGTGATATGAAAAGATCTCGCAGTGGACGCCGTATATATACCGCCTCCAAACCTTCAAGGCGAACAACACTGCTCCAAGCTCCAATCGTGAACTCGGTAATTGATTTCATGTTTCTTCAGTTGTCTTGAAGCATAAGCAATCATGTGTTCGTGCTGCATCAATACCTCTCCCATCCCTTGATATGATGCGTTAATGTAAACTTGAAATCCTTCCTTCCCATATGGAAGTGTAAGGATGGGGGCGTAGGTAAGTCTATTCTTCAGTTCTTGGAACGCCGCTTCGCATTGGGTGTCCACTCAAATGACACACCTTTCTTTATCAATGAAGTAAGAGGGAAGGCAATCTTGGAGAATCCTTTTACAAACTTGTGGTAATAACCGCTAAGTTAAAGGAAGCTCCTCACATCGGCCGCTGACTTCAAGGGCGACCACTCCTTCACGGCACGCACCTTGGCCGGATCCACTGCTAGTCCTGCTCCACTGATCACATACCCCAAGAAAGAAACCTATTTAAGCCAAAATTAGCACTTGCTGAACTTGGCGAACAGGGCGTGCTCTTTTAATTTCCTCAATACCAAGGTCAAGTGCTCAACGTGCTCCTCCTCCGTATTTGAGTAGACCAGGATGTCGTCGATGAAAACAATGACGAAGATATCCAAGTACGGTTCAAATACCTTGTTCATCAGGCTCATGAAAGCTGAAGGGGCATTTGTGAGCCCAAACGACAATACAGTGAACTCGTACAACCCATATCTTGAACTAAAGGCCGTTTTCTGGACGTCACCTTCTTGTATTCTCAACTGATAATACCCTGAGCGCAAGTCCAGCTTATAAAACCAATGCGCTCCAACTAGTTGATCGAACAACTCGTCGATCCGA
Organism: Platanthera guangdongensis; assembly: GCA_039583875.1. Taxonomy (NCBI): domain Eukaryota; kingdom Viridiplantae; phylum Streptophyta; class Magnoliopsida; order Asparagales; family Orchidaceae; genus Platanthera; species Platanthera guangdongensis. Next base: position 118,696,174 of record CM077167.1, on the reverse strand, counting down.
GGTAGCGGATAAGTGTTCTGCACCGTCAGCCTATTGAGTTCCCAATAGACTTTGCACAAACACAAGGTACCATCCTTCTTCTTTACAAACAATACAGCGGCTCTCTAGGGTGATGAACTGGGGCGAACGAAACTTGACTCCACCAGCTCTTGCAGTTGAACTCTAAACTCCACGAGTTCTTTCGAGGCCATTCGGTAATGGGCCTTGGATATAGGCTTGACACCCAGTACTAGATTAATCTGGAAGTCAACCTCCCTGTGCGGGGGTAATCCTTGCAGTTTCTCAGGAAATACCTCGGGGAAGTCCCGTACTACCCATATGTCGTTTATATCCAATGCTATCTCCTTCAACTCCGAGAGTCCTGCCTCCTTCTGTTGCTTGGGCTAGCTTCTATCACGCCCTCCACAGGTCTCTTACCACTACTCAAGTGGTCCGCCTCCAATCTCTTCGCCATGTCAATAATCTCTGCCAAACTAGCGTCGCTATAAACAAAAGGGCATGCCTTAGGGGATTTCGTAGCCCTTTGTAGAAGCGTTTGGCGTATCCTCTATCATCCAGGTCATACGAGTCTGCGAACCTTTCAAGATGCTTGAACTCTCCCTGATATTCCGTAACCGAATTTGATCCCTGCTTCAGTAGTAGAGACCTCTGCTCGAGCTAATCTCGAGCCTATGTAGGAATGAAGTGCTCCAAGAAGACATACGAGAGCTCGCTCCAACTTATCTCGGTATACACTCGTCCTTGGAACGTGGAGCCCATGAGTGACTTCCACCACCTCTTAGCATGTAGATGCAAGACGGACACCGCCAACGATACAACCATGTTGGCCGGGCAATGGATCCCCGATAATAGCTCTTACACCGTGTCAAGCCATTCCTCCGTGCGTACGACTGACTCCGGCCCGAGGTAGGCGGGAGGGGAGAGAGCCTGAAAGGTGCTCAGCCAGTTAGAACCCGGGGCCTGTTGTTGAACCGGAGGCTGCTGCGCCCTAAAGGCATCCAGGATGGAGGTGAGCATCTGCCCCAACTCGGATTGTTGAAACTGAGTGGGTATGGAAGGGGCAGGAGTGCCCCCCATTGGCTCCATATGCACTGGAATCTACACGTAAAACACAAACGTATGGTCAGGTTGGCTAATCTTGAGGTCAAAGTTGGACATCTTAGTGTGAATTACATATGGACACACCACTGCTTCCACTAAGTCAGTTTGCCCGCAAACTGTCTAATCGAACGGGGGTGGTACAATTGGTGAATGACTTCTTTAGTTGAGGATCGTGGCAAACTGATACCATTTGTAAGACCCCCCCTCCCGGATCCTAAAACACGGCACGAAGGGGGGTCTTATGCCCGAAACAGCCGCCTTGTGGTAGCATTAGTGCACGGGCTAACCTGTACCACAAGACGCCTATTCCGTTGGCTACAACCAATATCAATATAAACATGTCAACCCAACCATAATATAAAAAGAGAAGTCAAATCCACACCAAGTATATAGTCCAAAGTACATCCAATAAGAGAAGTTAAAACATGCTTCTACAAATATCAGAGTACAGCAAGTAACTGCCCAAAAGGGCTACATCAAAACCTTCAAACACTCACATCAGTAACCTATGGTAGCGATGACACCGTCCCTTCAGGCCCTGTCGTCCTGGCCTGGCTGTCCTGCTGCAAAGTCTGGGGCTACTCTACTTGCAGGGTGACCTCCTAAAAAGGAAGACGTAGCAACCGTTAGTCGAAAAGTCTAAGTGGATTCACATCCGCTCCCCCGGCGACTCCTCGGCACCAGGCGAAGAAAGGAACAATGGTACAAGTATAATAAATAATGTAACAGGTACAATCAGGTGGTAATGGTACAATAAAATTAGCAGCATTATAATCTAGCAGTTCTACATAATCAATAGCAAACTATCAAGTACAAGTATCTACAGCAGGAAAGTAACATAACTTATAAGGATGCCCATACAAGCCTATAAGTTAAGGGTCGGGTTACATAAATGTAACTCATCGTATAAGAGTGCCCATACAAACTTATATGATGAGGATCTTGTTTGTGTAATGCTATGTAATGGCATACATGCTATGCAATGACTCACCCATGATCACACCATGCAAATGCTATGTCGACATAGACAAGTAGTTCCCACTATTTGAGTAGGTAGCTAACCTCTCAGGCATCAACCGCCGTGGCCAGGTGGTGACAGTAACGAGGGCATCTCTACTACTAGGCGGGTATCCACACTACTTCACCCAGGCCTCCGTATGCCTCAATTCTAAGAAAACAACAATGGAGCCCATGCATACTAAGGCCCAGTGGGGTCTCGAGTAGATGTGCACCGAGAATACATCCCGAACTGGCCTGGGTGACCCGGAAGGGGCCTCAGAAGAAAGCACGAGGACACAACCCAACCGTTCACTTGGCACGCAAGGGGCCCCGGGACGTGAACACCGAGGACACAACCCAACCACCTAAAGTCTAACTGTCAACTCCTATCAGTGTGATGATCGGCGAGCCCGTAGACCTGCCACACTATCCTTAACCCAGGATTACGACACCGCATGTCTACTCACACCACATGCAACTTCCACATCACCATGGCATGGAAGGGGCCTCAGAAGTAAGAACGAGGACACAACCCAGCCTTCCATCTATACCTCATTTCAACACTAACCCAACTAGTGACGGTCAACACCGCACTTACATCCTTCCACAATACTACCCGTAGGGAGACTACACTCTAAGTATTGGACTAATAAATTCCATTCCAACCCGCAAACATAGTCATGGCCACAGTTTTTCTTCCTATATGTCATTCCAAATGATTTCAATATAATATAACATAATGCGCATAAATAATAGTCTACCAATTTATAACAAGTCATTTCGTTTAATTAAGCTTGCATTACAATTCAGTTATATGAAATCCAATTGGTAGTCTTCATCATTCATAGCACTACGGTGGTTAACATAAAATAGTTCACCAAAATCTCGAGTTAATTTGCAACTTCAATTCCACCGAATCCAAATCCGTATTATATAAAAACTCAAAATGTAAGTGCAGAATAAATCTGGATAGCAACTTTGACCGGAGATTCTTGAAGCTACATGAATCTGGTGAAGATGGGTAACCCCTCGATGGAAAGGTATTTCCATGGGCTACCACTTTCATATTCAAACCACAACCCAGATTCAATAATATCATACTTGAAATCAGCCTTGAAGTCCGCTGCGTACAGAACACAATTTCTGTATGCAGGATTTATCGGACGTCATATTTGTTCAGGCTTTCCCGTGGCTACAGACTTCGCCCGAAGTCGTGCAACCACTCGTTGGAAGGATATTTTCAAGGGCTTCAACTTTCGTTTAGTTGAAAGCCCAGATCTGGCAATATCACATCAGAAAATTGCCAATAAGATCGCTGTGCACTGAACACAGATTCTGCATGCATCTTAAAGAGGAGTGAACGACATCGGCTCATCTTCCTCCTCAAGTCGATCCTCCAAAATCACACCAGAAATTCCTCCTCCCTTATTCACCCTCATGAGGCCATGATTATTCACGAGATCATCTCCCATATTCACATAGAAGGTTGGAGAGGTTGAAGACACAACTAGCCTTAGAGCACAAGCCCTAGAACGACCTCTTCCTAGAGAAATCACCATCTCACTAGTCTAGACTCTTTTGAGTCGACATCTCACCTAGATATCTACAGATCTAGCACCAAGGGAGAGGGGAGGAAGCTCACCTCATTTTCGGTGTTTCCACTATTTCCAGCCATGGATCGTGTAACTCTCCTCGGTGGCATCTTCTCCTTCACGACGATGGCGGATCTTCTCCTCCAAGACTTTCTCCAGTAGCTTTCCCTCTCCACAGATGTTTCTCTCAGGAATAATGGCTGGAATGAGGAGTGAAAATGGATACGGTTTTCACAACCCTTATATATGAAAGGTTACACGGGTAGGGACATGCCCGTGTCCTTTCCCGTGTTCTACTTAGGAGAAGCGTCAACGACGGTTTTAGTGTCGGTTCAATACTCGGCACGGGTAGGGACACGCCCATATCTGGACCCGTGTCCACATGACACGGTCGTGTTCCCTGGCTGTGTCCTTCTCTGGATACATCTCGACGAACTCAACTCGACAACGACACAAAGGTAGGGACACCCCCGTGTCTCTACCAGTGTCATACAATTCGTCGATCTCGACACACAGTTCGTCGATCTCGACACTCTCTGTCGCGTTCAACTCGATACACACGCACACGGGTAGGGACACGATCGTGTCTCTACCCATGTCATACACCATTGTGTTGACACACACCAAAGTATCGACACACCACACCAGTGTGTCGACACACTACACTAGTGTGTTGATACACTACACCAGTGTGTCAACACATTGTGTCAACACCAGTGTGCCAACACCAGTGTGTCGACACACTGTGTCGACACAGTACACTAGTGTGTCGACACACTATGTTGACACCAGTGTGTCGACAGACTACCCTAGTGTGTCGACAGACTACCCCAGTGTGTCGACACACTTTGCCGACACACTACACCAGTGTGTCGACACACTTTGTCGACACACTACACCAGTGTGTCGACAGAATGGTGTCGACACACCAGTTTTTCGACACCATTGTGTCGACACCATTGTGTCGACCAATGACTCGGGTGTTACAAATCCTATTCAAATGTGCTGCCCAGTTGTCAGCACTCCCCTGAATCCAGTCAGCTCTCCTGACTCTAAGAAACACGCACGATGGGCCAAGTGCTATTTGGGACGTTACACTACTTTCCTCAACATCATTGGAGCTGCTGATATGACTATAACAAAGATTCAAGCAGTTAATCCTAACATGGAGATCAAATTCACTCAGACTGCTGATAAAGCAAAGGAGGATAAGCAAAAGGAGATAAATAAGAAGAAATGAGTATAAGCTGTTCAGTTTTTTTGTGTGTCTTTATAAATGTTTATTTATTTCACAGACACAAAGCTATATTGTATATATATATATCTGCTGCATGTTTTAATCTTTCTGCCAGATATATTCTTTCTTTTGCTTTGTGAATGTTGTTTTATTTTCATTTGCATTAGTGACCTCACCCAAATATGGGGAGATTATTGGATCCCTAGTTTGATTTGGGCTAGGATGACTAATTAGGATGTTTGACACACCTTGTATAGCCAGGGTCATGTCTTTGTGTCTTAGAGTTTAGGCTAAGTCCTTAGAAACAACCACACATTGACCAGCTAATAGAAGACAGCAGAAGACTCAAGACTTAGAAGAAAATCAATTTCAGACAAATGAGTTCGACGTTCATCAAACTCAGCTTGATGAAAGTTGTGCTCCGCTCGACGAACTCAGAGTAAATTTTCTGAGTTGAGCTCAACGATATTCGAGCACAAGTCGACGAATTTTGGAAGCTCAACTTCAACACATTAAGTCCAGAATCCGTTCTCTGAACTCAGGTTGACGAATTTGCATTATCAGCCCGACGAATTTAGAGCACAAAATTTGCAAGTTTTATCAGAAGGCAGTTAGCAGTTCTTAGGTCGACGAACAAGAAATTATCTGATCGACGAACATGATTTCTCTGGTTGACAAACTCTAGACTCAGGTCGACGAAATATGTTCTTTGCTCGACGAATTCTGTGCAGATCCAGACTTAGATTTTTCCTTCTTTTGTCCTTATTTTATTGCAGTAATTCCTGAATAATCAATTCTTACTATTCTCTGAATATAATCGTTAGAAGCAGCATTGATTATGGTATTCATCAGGATTATTGCTTGCCGCTTTTCAATAGGACAGTTGGGGAAATCCATTAATGAAGATATTCTATCCAGCCGTATTACATTCTCCAAGCCATCAGCAATTAATGCAAAAGGAATTCAAAAATGAAAAGGAGAAATTCGACTGATCATATAAAAGAGATTTTCTCTCTTTTCAACAAGAAGATAGTCCAAACCAGAAAGATAATACAAGGCACACAGAGAAGATCAACAACAATCACATTCTAATCCTTCTCTGTCCAGAAAACAATCTTGTTCTCACATTGACATTGCTGAAGAAGAAGAAGAACATTCATTACAAATCAAAAGTCTTCTTCAACCTTCACTCCAGGTGTTGGGTACATTGGTTCAAATGTACCTGATTTGAAGAAGCCTCACCCAACTCAATGATATACATCAAAATGTATTTGATGTCTTTTGAGTTTACATGTGCAGGTTAAGTATTTGCAGGAAAGAAGAAAAGTTTCTAAGTCCATGTGTCGACACCCAGAGGGAAAGTGTCGACACTTAAGAAGACTTTTGTCGACACCCAGGCAAGCAGTGTCGACACATGGAGTCATTGTGTCGACACCAGGGATGCTGAGTCGACACCAGACAGAAAGTGTCGACACAAGGAGCTGTGTCGACACTCAATGAAGAAAGTGCAGTAAAGCAGTGTCGACACTTAACAGTTGTGTCGACACCCAGTGAAGCTGTGTCTACATCAGAAAGTGTCGACACTTGGAGCTGTGTCGACACTCAGCAAAAGTTAGCAGAGACTAAGTACAAGTGTCGACACTCAGAACAATGTGTCGACACTCAACAGAAGAGTCAACACTTGAAGTAAGTGTCGACACCCAGAACAACGTGTCGACACTTAGCAGAAGAGTCAACACTGGAAGTAAGTGTGGACACCCAGAACAACGTGTCGACACTTAGCTGAAGACTCAACACTTGAAGAAAGTGTCGACACAAGGAGCTATGTCGACACTTAGCAAAGAACAACAAAGTTCAACAAAATATTCTAAGTACAAGTGTCGACACTAAGGGAATGTGTCGACACTCAGTCAGAGTCTCGACAGAAGAAGAAAGTGTCGACACCCAGAGCAATGTGTCGACACTCAACAAGTATCAACACTAAAGACTTGTGTCGACACCAAGAAGCAGTGTCGACACTTAACAGATACAACACATGAAGATGTGTCGACACAAAGGTGTTGTGTCGACACTTAGAAGAATTCAGCAAAATACTGAAGAACAAGTACTTGTGTCGACACTCAATTTCAGTGTCGACACACGAAGAAGAAGTAGTGTCGAGATACAAAATCTACAACACAAGAAGTTATGTCGACACCTTGTAGACTAGTGTCGACACTTAGACAACTTGTGTCGACACTTGGTCTATAAGTGTCGACACTTAAAGACAGAAAGTCTCGACACTTACAGACAGTTACAGTTATTTCAAGAACTGACTGGATGACTTGACAGCTGCCATTCCAGCCGGTCTACAACACCTGTCAGAGTTGTCAGAATTCAGTTATGGACCGGACCAGCCGGTTACCATGAAGAAGGCCTATAAATAAGCCTATACTGTCCACAGAAGAGATTGATCAACAAGTTGTTGAAGAGATTGAACAGAAGTCCAAGTTCAGATTTAAAGAAGATCTAGTTTTCAAGTGAAGATCTAAGAAGTTGGAGAGAGAGAGCTCCATCCAAGAAATCAGCTGTTGGAACCCAGCTGAGAAGAAGGATTCAGATTGGTCTGAATCTTAAGAAGCAGAGATCAAGGATCAACTGCAGAAGGAGTCAATCTTATTGAGTTCTACTTTCAAGAAGTTTTGAAGAAAGCTAAGTCAGATTGAGTCCAGCTGAGTTCTTCCAAGAACTCATCAAGAATCTCATAACTTATCTCTCTTTCATCTGAGTTGTTGAGTTTATACTTTTTGTATTCATTATAACTTGTAGGATCCTTTGGATCTGAGTTTTGTAAGCTTGTAATTATAAAGGCTGAGTGTAGGGCTTTGGGAGCCTGAGTGTAGGAGATTGGAATCTCTGAGTGTAGGCCTTGGTGGCTGAGTGTAGGCCTTAGTGGCTGAGTGTAGGCCTTTGTGGCTGAGTGTAGGCTTTGTGGAAAAGCTGAGTTATAGGGCCTTGGGCCTGAGGTGTAGGAACCAGTTTGTGTTCTGAGATAGTGGAGAAGTTTGGCCGAATCTAGTACACTGCTAGATAGGCGAAGGGGGAAAGTGGATGTACCCAAAGCTTGGGGAACCACTATAAAACTCTGTGTCTGCTGTGATTGTGATTTGCTGTGTATGTTGTGTAATTGCTGTGATAAAGTAGTTAGAATTCTGTAATATTAACTGATTGCTGCCATAAAAAGTTAAAAAGAATTTAGTCACCTATTCACCCCCCCCCTCTAGGTGTTTAGGTACTATATTTTTCAAGTGGTATCAGAGCGAGGTTGCTCAAAAAGGACTAACAGTCTGAGGAGATCCTATTGGCAGATTCAGTCTAAGTCAAATCACAGATTCAAGAAAATCAAGAACCATGGGTTCCACAGATAATAACAAGGAATTGGGATCCATGAAATTACCTATATGTAGGAAAGAGATATTTGGGATCTGGAAGGAAAGGGTAAGGCTGTTTATGGAAGCCTCAGACCCTAAAATTTACATCACAGTAAAGGAAGGGTCATATGTGCCCATGAAGATATCAGTTCTAGATGCAAATCAGAGAACACCAAAGGATTTCTCTGAAATGACAAAGGATGAGATTGTCCTAGCCACCATGGACAAAAGGGCTCAAAATATTATAGTGAGTGCCATAGATGATGCAACTTTTCAGAATCTAATACACTGTAAGACAGCCAAAGAGATGTGGGATACTCTTATTGTGTATATGGAGGGTTCTGAAGAAGTAAGGCAAGATAAAAAATCTTTGCTAAATCAAGAGTATGAAAGTTTTAGACAAGGAAAGGGTGATAGCACAACTGAGTGCTATAAGAAGTTCTATAGGATAGTGAATGAACTCATGTCTTATGGAAGAGAGTTCAGTAATTATGAACTAAATGACAAGTTTCTAAGGTCCCTAACTAAAGATTGGGACACTAAGATCTGTGCCATTAGAGAAATGGCTAAGTTGGGAGAAATACCTCCACCTACACTGTTTGGCAAATTGCTGTCATATGAAATGCAGTTGACAGTGAGGAAAGAGGAGGAGAAATCAACAAGAAATGAACATAAGGAAAGAACAGTAGCTTTCAAGACAGAAGCCCCCAGAAAGTACAGAGGTAAGTCACCAACTCCACCTCTAAAGGTTGCTGAATCAGAGTCAGATGAGTCAGTCAGTACAAAGTCTGAAAGCAGTGAAAGTGATGAAGACTTTGCTGCCTTTACAAGACATTTTCAGAAGTTCTTGAAGAAGAAATAGTGGAGGACAAGGCCTTCTACATCACAGGGAAAAGAAGACTTATATCAGAATAAAAAGGCTTCAAAGAAGGACAGGAAGAGGACTAAATCTAGTAAGGCAACTGTTTCAAAAATAGTGTGCTATTGCTGCAATAGACAAGGCCATGTTGTTGCAGATTGTCCAGAGAAGAGAAAGGAGTCTAGTGACAAGAAGAAGACTCATTTCAAAGGCAAGAAAGAAAAGTCATTTGTTGCCAAAAAGGAGAAGACCCTGTCAGATATCTCTTCTTTAGAAACTGAGTCAGATGCTGAGGCATACATAGGGCTATTTGCTGAAGAAGAAGAAGAAGAGTTCATGCAGATTATGAATTCTATTTATGAACAAGAAGACTGTCAGTGCCAAGTACTAATGACATTGACTGAAAGTGATAAAATCCTGGAGCAGCCAGGACCCAGTAAGGTACAAAGTTCAACTTCCAGTTCAGTTTCTTGTGCCAGTACAGAATCAGATTCATCTTCATCAAGTGATGAGAGTGTATCTGAGTCTGAAGAAGATATTCATCAATTGATAGATGAATACAAGGTTCTGTTGCAAGCTTACAAGAAGAGCAAGACCCTAGCCAAAAGTCAGGCAAAGGAAATTACTATTCTTAAAGCTGCTGCAACTGAGTTTGAGAAGTCTTTTGATCAAAAGCTTAATGAGATAGCCAGATTGAAACACATAACTGTGATTCAAATGGGAACTATATCATTTAAGAATGATCAAATCAAGAGTCTGGAGATTAATTTTCAGAAGGAGAAAGACTTAGTTGCTAGGTTTTCCAAACCTAAGTCAGTGTTACCCATAATTGATGAATTTGCTCATCACAAGGGTAAAGCTGGACTGGGTTTTATTAAACCTACAAGGACTGTCCAGTACAAGTCCAAGGGCAAAGCCCCAACATTCAACAAGTCAGCTGTAGATAAGACAACAAAGACAGTACCTAAGCAAAGGTACAATAAGTTTGAATGTTGGTGTTGTGGCAAAGTTGGCCATTTTGCAATGGATTGTTGGCACAATGCTAGTGCCAAAGTGAGTAGCAAACTGCCTATTGGAAAACCAGTAGGTAGCTTTGTCAGGTTGCAAACTAACAAGTACCAAGGACCCAAGAATTCTTTGGGTTCTAAGGTTCATTAATCTGTTTTGCAGGTGAGTCCAAGTGGCCATGCCCCAACATGGTACTTGGACAGTGGATGTTCCAGACATATGACTGGAACTAGAGGATTACTAAGGGACTACATTCCAATAAAAGATGGTCCTAAAGTCACCTTTGGTGGTTCTGAAAAAGGAATCAACAAAGGATTTGGTAACATTTCTAGTAACTTGGTTACCATTACTCAAGTGGCTTATGTTAAAGGGTTGAAACACAACCTAATAAGTATAAGTCAATTAAGTGATGTAGGGTATGACATCTCATTTGTTAAAAATGGTTGTCATATCAAGAGGTCAACTGATCAAGAGATCATTTTGACTGGTTATAGGAAAAGGAATGTCTATTGCTTAGACATTATGGTTGAGAACAATGGTTCTCCAGTGTGTCTTGTAGCTGATGAGACAGTCTCTCATTGTGTCAAATGGCACAAGAGGCTTGCCCATCTTAACTACAAGACTATTAGCAAACTCTTTAGCAAAGAGTTAGTGAGGAATGGTCCTCAAGTTAAGTGTGTTAAAGATGATATTTGCTCAGCTTGTCAAAAGGGCAAGCAGACTAGATCCACCTTTAGAAGCATAGAAAACAAAGATGTTTTGAGGTGTTTATACCTCTTGCATATGGATCTCTTTTGTCTAATGCCAGTTCACAGCTTAGGTAGGAAGGTCTATACCTTTGTAGTTGTAGATGACTACTCAAGGTTTTCCTTGGTGTTCTTCTTAAGACAGAAATCTGAAACACCTAATGTCTTCTATAGCTTTGTCAAGCAAATTCAGAATGAACTAGACAGTACAGTGGTCAAGATTAGAAGTGACCATGGTACTGAATTTCAGTCTGAGAGTATGGCAAAACTATGTGAAGACTTTGGGATTTTTCAAGAGTTTTCTTCACCAAGAACACCTCAGCAAAATGGCATTGCTGAGAGGAAGAATAGAACCTTGATTGAGGTAGGTAGGACCCTATTAAGTGATACATCACTACCAGAATACTTCTGGGCTGAAGCAGTTAATACTGCATGCCATGTTAATAATAGGGCTACCATTACTAAAGGCCTCAACAAGACCCCCTATGAGGTTGTGAAAGGCAAGAAACCAAACCTATCCTACTTCAGGATCTTTGGTTGCAAATGCTTCATACTTAACAATGGGAAGTCTTACTTGACTAAGTTTGCTGCCAAGTCCCAAGAGGGAATTTTTGTTGGGTACAACAATAACAGTAAGGCTTATAGAGTCTACAACTTGTCTACACAAGTTGTAGAAGAATCGGTACATGTAGTATTTGATGAGACTAAACTTATTAACAATGAGCTGTCTAGTAGTGTATGCAGCCCCACAGGTTTAACAAAGAAGATGGACAAGCTTACTATAGAAGAAGTACCTACTGCAAGACAGCAAGTAGAAGACAGTTTGTATTGTCCAGGGGGAGAACTACATGTACCAATTGCTGATGATGTTCAAGGAGTACAGCATGATGGAGATGCTGAAGAGGTTCTACCAGAAGTTAGGATGCCTCCAGCCAATAGGCATCTTAGAGATCATCCAGTAGAGCAGATTATTGGAGATCCAAGACAAGGAGTACAAACAAGGAGCAGAAATCTGAATGCAGCAATCTACTCCAGTTTTCTATCTCAAGTTGAACCAAGGAAGTTTGAAGAAGCCATACTAGATCCATAATGGACTAAAGCAATGCAAGAAGAGCTTAATCAGTTCAAGAGGTGCAAGGTCTGGGAACTTGTTCCTAAACTTAAAGACCACAATATAATAGGAACCAAGTGGATCTACAGGAATAAGATGGATGAATAAGGGGTCATCATTAAGAATAAAACAATATTGGTTGCTAAAGGATATAGGCAAGAAGAAGGTATTGACTTTGATCAAACATTTGCTCTAGTAGCCAGACTGGAAGCCATAAGGATGTTTCCTGCCTATGCAACCTTTCAAGAATTCAAGGTTTACCAAATGGATGTCAAGTCAGCATTTCTGAATGGTAATCTTAAAGAGGAAGTCTATGTGGAACAGCCTTCAGGTTTTGTTGATTCAACTCTACCTCATCATGTCTATAGACTTAGGAAAGCTTTATATGGGTTAAAGCAAGCCCCTAGGGCTTGGTATGAAACACTATCTAGTTTCCTCATTGAGAACAAGTTCTCAAGGGGGAAAATAGATAAGACTCTATTCCTTAGGAAATCTAGAGGTAAAGTTATACTAGTCCAAATATATGTAGATGACATCATATTTGGGTCTACTGAAAGCAGGCTTTGCAAAAAGTTTGCAAAACTTATGCAAGGTCAATTTGAGATGAGTAGTATGGGAGAGCTGAAGTTTTTCTTGGGTCTCCAAGTTAAACAGGCTGAGAATGGTTTATCCATATATCAGTCCAAGTTCACCCTAGAACTCATAAGGAAGTATGGTATGGATTCATCCAGCACCATGAAGACTCCTATGGGGTCAAGTATGTCTCTTAGCAAGGATGATGCAGGGAAACCTGTAGATGAAACCTTGTATAGAGGGATAGTTGGCTCCCTATTATACTTGACTGCAAGTAGACCAGATATCATGTATGCTACATGTGTCTGTGCAAGGTATCAAGCCTGCCCTAAAGAGTCTCATTTGACAGTAGTCAAAAGAATATTGAGATATCTAAAGGGCACTCCCTATCTAGGCCTCTGGTACCCTAGGAATGAGGATTTTGAACTAATAGGTTATTCAGATGCAGACTTTGCAGGATGCAAAGAAGATAGAAAAAGCACTACTGGAACCTGTCAATTCCTAGGTGGGAGACTAATTTCATGGAGTAGCAAAAAAGCAAACCAGTGTGGCTATCTCCACTACAGAGTCAGAGTATGTGGCTGCAGGAAGTTGTTGTGCTCAACTTCTGTGGATACAACATCAGCTTGAGGACTATGGATTTCAGGTAAGTAGAGCTCCACTCTTCTGTGATTCAACTAGTGCTATTTCAATAGCTAATAATCCTGTATCCCATACTAGAACAAAACATATTGAAATTAAATATCATTTTCTTAGGGAGCATGTAGAAAGAGAAGATATTTTATTGGAATATGTGAAAACTGATAATCAATTAGCTGATATGTATACTAAGCCCCTAGAAGAAGCTAAGTTCAATAGATTTAAAATTGAACTAGGAATGATAAACTTAGAGTAAGTTTACAGAAGTATAAATGGCTAAGTAAAAAGGTGTCGACACACAGCAATCTATGTGTCGACACAGCAAGTGGGTGTCGACACTTTAGGAAAAAGGTGTCGACACATCTAGGAAGTTGGTGTCGACACTTCAGAATATTAGTGTCGACACATGTCTTGTAGGTGTCGACACATCCAAAGTAGTGTCGACACTTAAGTTTTACTCAGAATTTTCTAAGTAAAGTCTCGACTATGTGTCGAGTTGTGTGGTGTCGACACATAAACATGTGTCGACACATAAAAACTATTGACTAAACTTGTGTCGACACATAAAAACTATTGACTAAACTTGTGTCGACACATATGTGTCGAGACATTATAAGTCAGTGTCGACACTTATTGCCAGTGTCGACACAATTTAAGTTAGTTATCCCGCCTGTTCATCTTCAAAATTAGAAAGGTATAAATAGGGTTTTGCCTTAGTTTGTCGACACGCTTTCAAAGTTTCGAGACCAAACTTCTGTGTCGACACCTCTCTTCTCTCAAGACAAATTCTACAAACCCTAATGGCGCCAAAGCTTGAGGAGAATGTCAACGAAGGATACGAGCTGGTGCGCGATGCTTTTGAGGATGCCGATCAAGAAATTAAGGCTGTCGTAACCCTAGTAGTCGATTCAGGATTAGAATACCTTGTTTCTGAACCTACTAAAATCTGGAAGAAAGAGGTACTAGAATTTCTCAGTGGAGCTAAGATAGACGAAACTGGATTCAAAATTAAATCCAGGGTTCATGGTGAGAAGGTGAAGGTGTCACCTAAAAGTCTGAGGAAGATTCTATAGCTACCAAGATTTAAAGAGGAAGATGAGGTTACAGCTACAAAGACCAGGGAAGCTCTAACCTGGTGTGGACTGGATCCTAAGATGAAGCTTGGATCAGTGTTTCTTAGAAAAGGCATGAACAATCAAGGGAAATTCCTCTCAGAGATTGTTGGCAAAGTCATACTCAGCAAGCCAGGAGGGCATGACAGAGTGTCTGCCCATATGTTTAGTACAATGACAAGCATAATCTTCACTCTAAAAACTGACTAGTCTATGGTGGTTTATGAGAAGATTAAAGAAAGCTTGAAGAAGCCCAACTTGGGCAGGATTTTAAGTCTTTACCTTACTGGTATAATACCTGAAGTTATGAGTACAGCTGCTGGAAGCAAAATAAATCATATGAGAAAAATGGACATGAGGTTGTTCTCTAGATGGGAAAGGGTGTTGACTAAGGAGATGCCAACCCCTGAGAAGATAGTTTCTGAGAAGGAGATTCCATTAAAGAAGAAAAGGAAAATTGCCCCAGTGGCTCAAGAGTCCACTAGCAGCTCAGACAGTGAAGAACAAGTTGTCTTCACTCCAGATGAAAATGAGGAAGAGCCTGCTGTGAAATCTCCTGCTCCTCAAGATGATGCTGAGATCCAGGGGGAGCTACCTCAAGCTAGCCCCATACACAAGGATCAAAGCCAGGGGTGTTGGGTACATTGGTCTAAATGTAGCTGATTTGAAGAAGCCTCACCCAACTCAATGATATACATCAAAATCTATTTGATGTATTTTGAGTTACTTGTGCAGGTTAAGTATTTGCAGGAATGAAGCAAAAAGTTTCTAAGTCCATGTGTCGACACCCAGAGGTAATGTGTCGACACTTAAGAAGACTTGTGTCGACACCCAGGCAAGCAGTGTCGACACTTGGAGTCATTGTGTCGACACCAGGGATGCTGAGTCGACACCAGACAGAAAGTGTCGACACAAGGAGCTGTGTCGACACTCAGTGAAGAAAAGCCAGTGAAGCTGTGTCGACACTTAACAGTTGTGTCGACACCCAGTGAAGCTGTGTCTACATCAGAAAGTGTCGACACTTGGAGGCTGTTTCGACACTCAGCAAAAGTCTGCAGAGACTAAGTACAAGTGTCGACACCTAGAATAATGTGTCGACACTCAATAGAAGAGTCAACACTTGAAGTAAGTGTCGACACCCAGAACAATGTGTCGACACTTAGTAGAAGAGTCAACACTGGAAGAAAGTGTCGACACAAGGAGCTGTGTCGACACTTAGTGAAGAACAGCAGGATCAACAAATTATTCTAAGTACAAGTGTCGACACTATGGGAATGTGTCAACACTCAGCTGAAGTCTCAACAAGAAGAAGAATGTGTCGACACAAGGAGTTGTGTCGACACTCAACAAGTATCCACACTGAAGACATGTGTCGACACCAAGAAGCAGTGTCGACACTTGACAGATACAACACATGAAGATGTGTCGACACAAAGGTGTTGTGTCGACACTTAGAAGAATTCAACAAAATTCTGAAGAACAAGTACTTGTGTCGACACTCAATATTCAGTGTCGACACATGAAGAAGAAGCAGTGTCGAGATAAAGAATCAACAACACAAGGAGTTGTGTCGACACCTTGTAGACTAGTGTCGACACTTAGACAACATGTGTCGA
Source organism: Platanthera guangdongensis (assembly GCA_039583875.1). Classification (NCBI taxonomy): domain Eukaryota; kingdom Viridiplantae; phylum Streptophyta; class Magnoliopsida; order Asparagales; family Orchidaceae; genus Platanthera; species Platanthera guangdongensis. Next base: position 118,680,171 of record CM077167.1, on the reverse strand, counting down.
CACTTGGTCTATAAGTGTCGACACTTAAAGACAGTTACAGCATTTTCAAGAACTGACTAGATGACTTGACAGCTGCCATTCCAGCCGGTCTACAGCACCTGTCAGAGTTGTCAGAATTCAGTTATGGACCGGACCAGCCGGTTACCATGAAGAAGGCCTATAAATAGGCTTATACAGTCTACAGAAACGGTTGATCAAGAGATTGAAGAAGTGGCTCAATTGATCATTCACAAGTGAAACACACAAGAAGATCTTGCTTTCAAGTACAGATCTAAGAAGTTGGAGAGAGAGAGCTCCATCCAAGAAATCAGCTGTTGGAACCCAGCTGAGAAGAAGGATTCAGATTAGTCTGAATCTTAAGAAGCAGAGATCAAGGATCAACTGCAGAGAAATCAGTCTTATTGTGTTCTACTTTCAAGAAGATTTGAAGAAAGCCAAGTTAGATTGATTTCAGCTGAGTTCTTCCAAGAACTCATCAAGAAACTCACAACTCCCCTCTCTTGTCTTTGGGTTGCTGGGTTAACAATTGTTATATACATTTTATCTTGTAGAATCCCTTGGATCTGAGTTTTTGTAAGCATGTAATTATAAAGGCTGAGTATAAGGCTTGAGAGCCTGAGTGTAGGAGATTGAAATCTCTGAGTGTAGGCCTTGGTGGCTGAGTGTAGGCCTGGGTGGCTGAGTGTAGGCCTTTGTGGCTGAGTGTAGGCTTTGTGGAAAAGCTGAGTTGTAGGGCTTTGGGCCTGAGGTGTAGGAACCAGTTTGGGTTCTGAGATAGTGGAGAAGTTTGGCCGAATCTAGTACACTGCTAGATAGGCGAAGGGGGAAAGTCGATGTACCCGAAGCTTGGGGAACCACTATAAAACTCTGTGTCTGCTGTGATTGTGATTTGCTGTGTATGCTGTGTGATTGCTGTGCAAAAGTAGATTAGATTCTATGTTTAAAACTGATTGCTGCCATTAAAGTTTAAAAAGATTTTGGTCACCTATTCACCCCCCCCCCCCTCTAGGTGTTTAGGTACTATATCTTTCAAGTGGTATCAAAGCGAGGTTACTCAAAAAGGACTAACAGTCTGAGGAGATCCTGATTGGCAGATTCAGTCTAAGTCAATTTACAGATTCAAGAAAATCAAGAACCATGGGTTCCTCTGAGAATCACAAGGAATTGGGATCCATAAAACTACCTATATGTAGGAAGGAAATCTTTGGCATATGGAAGGAAAGGGTAAGGCTGTTTATGGAAGCCTCAGACCCAAGAATTTACATCACAGTAAAGGAAGGGCCATATGTGCCCATGAAGGTGTCAGTCCTAGATGCTAATCAGAGAACACCAAAGGATTTCTCTGAAATGACTAAGGATGAGATTATCCTAGCCACCATGGACAAAAGGGCTCAAAACATCATTGTAAGTGCCATAGATGATGCCACTTTTCAGAATCTAATACACTGTAAGACAGTCAAAGAGATGTGGGATACTCTCATTGTCTATATGGAGGGTTCTGAAGAAGTTAGGCAAGACAGAAAATCCTTGCTAAATCAAGAGTATGAAAGTTTTAGACAAGGAAAGGGTGATAGCATAACTGAGTGCTATAAGAAGTTCTATAGGATAGTGAATGAACTCATGTCTTATGGAAGAGAGTTCAGTAATTATGAACTCAATGACAAGTTCCTAAGGTCCCTAACTAAAGATTGGGACACCAAGATCTGTGCCATTAGAGAAATGGCTAAGTTGGGAGAAATTCCTCCACCTACACTGTTTGGCAAACTGTTGTCATATGAAATGCAGTTGACGGTGAGGAAAGAGGAGGAGAAATCAACAAGAAATGAACATAAGGAAAGAACAGTAGCTTTCAAGACAGAAGCCTCCAGAAAGTACAGGAGTAAGTCACCTACTCCACCTCCAAAGGTTGCTGAATCTGAGTCAGATGAGTCAGCTAGTACAAAGTCTGAAAGCAGTGGAAGTGATGAGGACTTTGCTGCCTTCACTAGACATTTCCAGAAGTTCTTGAAGAAGAAACAGTGGAGGTAAAGGCCTTCTACTTCACAGGGAAAGGAAGAATCTTATCAGAAAAAGAAGTCTATAAAGAAAGACAAGAAAAAGTCTAAGTCTAGCAAGGCAACACTTTCAAAAATAGTGTGTTATTGCTGCAATCGACAAGGCCATGTTATAGCAGATTGTCCTGAGAAGAGAAAGGAGTCTAGTGATAGGAAAAGGACTCATTTCAAAGGCAAGAAAGAAAAGTCATTTGTTGCCAAAAAGGAGAAGACTCTGTCAGATATCTCTTCTTCAGAAACTGAGTCTGATGCTGAGGCATACATAGGGCTGTTTGCTGAAGAAGAAGAAGAAGAATTCATGCAGATTATGGATTCTATATATGAGCAAGAAAACTGTCAGTGCCAAGGACTGATGGCATTGACTTACAATGACAAAATCCTGGAGCAGCCAGGACCCAGTGAGGTACAATGTTCAACTCTAAGTTCAATTTCTTGTGCCAGTACAGATTCAGATTCATCATCATCAAGTGATGAGAGTGCATCTGAGTCTGAAGCAGATATTCATCAGTTGATAGATGAATACAAGGTTCTGTTGCAAGCTTACAAGAAGAGCAAGTCCCTAGCCAAAAGTCAGGCAAAGGAAATTGCTGATCTTAAAGCTGCTGCAATAGATTCTGAGAAGTTATTTGATCAAAAGCTTAATGAGATAGCCAGACTGAAACACATAACAGTGATTCAGATGGGGACTATCACCTATAAGAATGATCAAATCAAGAGTCTGGAGATCAATCTTCAGAAGGAGAGAGAGCTTGTTGCTAGGTTTTCCAAACCTAAGTCAGTGTTACCCATAATTGATGAATTTGCTCATCACAAGGGTAAAGCTGGACTGGGTTTTATTAAACCTGCAAGGACTGTCCAGTCCAAGTCCAAGGGCAAAGCCCCAACATTCAACAAGTCAGTTGTATATAAGACAGCAAAGACAGTACCTAAGCAAAGGTACAATAAGTTTGAATGTTGGTGTTGTGGCAAGATTGGCCACTTTGCAATGCACTGTTGGCACAATGCTAGTGCCAAAGTGAGTAACAAACTGCCTATTGGAAAACCAGTAGGTAGCTTTCTCAGAATGCAAACTAACAAGTACCAAGGACCCAAGAATTCTTTGGGTTCTAAGGTTCATTAATCTGTTTTGCAGGTGAGTCCAAGTTGTCATGCCCCTATATGGTACTTGGATAGTGGATGTTCCATACATATGACTGGAACTAGGGGACTACTAAAGGACTACATTCCAATCAAAGATGGTCCAAAAGTCACCTTTGGTGGTTCTGAAAAAGGAATCATCAAAGGATTTGGTAACATTTCTAGCAACTTGGTTACCATTACTCAAGTGGCTTATGTTAAAGGGTTGAAACACAACCTAATAAGTATAAGTCAATTAAGTGATGTAGGGTATGGCATCTCATTTGATAAGGATGGTTGTCATATCAAGAGGTCAAATGATCAAGAGATCATTTTGACTGGCTATAGAAAGAGAAATGTCTACTGCCTATACATTATGTGTGAGACCAATGGTTCTCAAGTGTGTCTTGTAGCTGATGAGACAGTCTCACATTGTGTCAAATGGCACAAGAGGCTTGCCCATCTAAACTACAAGACAATTGGCAAACTCTTTAGCAAAGAGTTAGTGAGGAATGGTCCTCAAGTTAAGTGTGTTAAAGATGGTATTTGCTCAGCTTGTCAAAAGGGCAAGCAGACTAAATCCACCTTTAGAAGCATAGAAAACAAAGATGCTGTGAGGTGTTTATACCTCTTGCATATGGATCTCTTTTGTCCAATGCCAGTTCACAGCATAGGTAGGAAGGTCCATACCTTTGTAGTTGTAGATGACTACTCAAGGTTTTCCTGGGTGTTCTTCTTAAGACAGAAATCTGAAACACCTAATGTCTTCTATAACTTTGTCAAGCAAATTCATAATGAACTAAATAGTACAGTGGTCAAAATAAGAAGTGACCATGGTACTGAGTTTCAGTCTGATAGCATGACAAAACTTTGTGAAGACTTTGGGATATTTCAAGAGTTTTCTTCACCAAGAACACCTCAGCAAAATGGCATTGCTGAGAGGAAGAATAGAACCTTGATTGAGGCTGGTAGGACCCTATTAAGTGATACGTCACTATCAGAATACTTCTAGGCTGAAGCAGTTAATACTGCATGCCATGTTATCAATAGGGCTACCATAACTAAAGGCCTAAATAAGACCCCCTATGAGGTTGTGAAAGGCAGGAAACCAAACCTATCCTACTTCAGGATCTTTGGTTGCAAATGCTTCATACTTAACAATAGAAAGTCTTACTTAACTAAGTTTGCTGCCAAGTCCCAAGAGGGAATTTTTGTTGGGTACAGCAACAATAGTAAGGCTTATAGAGTCTACAACTTGTCTACTCAAGTTGTAGAAGAGACTATACATGTAGTATTTGATGAGACTAAACTTATTAACAATGAGTTGTCTAGTAGTGTATGCAGCCCCATAGGTTTAACAAACAAGATGGACAAGCTTACTATAGAAGAAGTACCTAATGTAAGACAACAAGTAGAAGACAGTGGCTGTTGTCCATGGGGAGAACTACATGTACCAATGGCAAATGCAGATGAAGTACAGCATGATGATGAAACTGAAGAGGTTCAACCAGAAGTCAGGATGCCTCCAGCCAATAGGCATCTTAGAGATCATCCAGTAGAGCAGATTATTGGAGATCCAAGACAAGGGGTACAAACAAGGAGCAGAAATCTGAATGCAGCAGTCTACTCCAGCTTTCTATCCCAAGTAGAACCTAAAAAGTTTGAAGAAGCCATCAAAGACCCTCTGTGGATTGAGGCTATGCAAGAAGAACTCAATCAATTCAAGAGATGCAAGGTCTGGGAACTTGTTCCTAAACCTAAAGACCACAATATAATAGGAACCAAGTGGATCTATAGGAACAAGATGGATGAACAAGGAGTTATCATTAAGAACAAAGCAAGACTGGTTGCTAAAGGATATAGACAAGAAGAAGGTATTGATTTTGATCAAACCTTTGCTCCAGTAGCCAGACTGAAAGCCATAAGGATGTTCCTGGCCTATGCAACCTATCAAGGATTCAAGGTTTACCAAATGGATGTCAAGTCAGCATTTCTGAATGGTAATCTTAAAGAAGAAGTCTATGTGGAACAGCCATCAGGTTTTGTTGATTCAACTCTACCTAATCATGTCTATAGACTTAGGAAAGTATTATATGGGTTAAAGCAAGCCCCTAGGGCTTGGTATGAAACCCTGTCTAGTTTCCTCATTGAGAATAAGTTCACAAGGGGGAAAATAGACAAGACTCTATTCCTTAGTGAATCTAGAGGCAAAGTAATACTAGTCCAAATATATGTAGATGGCATTATATTTGGGTCTACTGAAAGTAGCCTTTGCAAAAAGTTTGCAAATCTAATGCAAGGTCAATTTGAAATGAGTAGTATGGGAGAGCTAAAGTTTTTCTTGGGTCTCCAAGTAAGACAGACTGAGAGTGGTTTATCCATTTGCCAGTCCAAGTTCACCCTAAAACTCATAAGGAAGTATGGTATGGATTCATCCAGCACCATGAAGACTCCTATGGGGACAAGTATGTCTCTTAGCAAGGATGATGCAGGGAAGCCTGTAGATGAAACCTTGTATAGAGGGATAGTTGGCTCCCTATTATCCTTGACTGCAAGTAGACCAGATATCATGTATGCTACATGTGTCTGTGCAAGGTATCAAGCCTGCCCTAAAGAGTCTCATTTGACAGCAGTCAAAAGAATATTGAGATATCTAAAGGGCACTCCCTATCTAGGCCTCTGGTACCCTAGGAATGGGGATTTTGAACTAACAGGTTATTCAGATGCAGATTTTGCAGGATGCAAAGAAGATAGAAAAAGCACTACTGGAACCTGTCAATTCCTAGGTGGGAGACTAATTTCATGGAGTAGCAAAAAGCAAACCAGTGTGGCTATCTCCACTGCAGAATCAGAGTATGTGGCTGCAGGAAGTTGTTGTGCTTAACTTCTGTGGATACAACATCAGCTTAAGGACTATGGAATTCAGGTAAGTAGAACTCCACTCTTCTGTGATTCTACTAGTGCTATTTCAATAGCTAATAATCCTGTATCCCATAGTAGAACAAAACATATTGAAATTAAATATCATTTTCTTAGGGAGCATGTAGAAAGAGAAGATATTTTACTTGAATATGTTTAAACTGATGATCAACTAGCTGATATGTATACTAAGCCCCTAGAAGAAGCTAAGTTCAATAGGTTTAAGATTGAACTAGGAATGATAAACTTAGAGTAAGTTTATAGTATTGAAATTGGCTAAGTAAAAAGGTGTCGACACATGGAGATTTCTGTGTCGACACAGATAGTAGGTGTCGACACTTCAGGAAAAAGGTGTCGACACATCTAGAAAGTTAGTGTCGACACTTCAGAATATTAGTGTCGACACATGACAAGTTGGTGTCGACACAACCAAGGTGGTGTCGACACATAGTGATTACTCAGAATTATCTAAGTAAAGTCTCGACTAAATGTCGAGTTAAGTGGTGTCGACACATAAACAAGTGTCGACACATATAATCTGTTCACTAAACTTGTGTCGACACATATGTGTCGAGACATTATAAGTCAGTGTCGACACTTATTGCCAGTGTCGACACAATTTAAGTTAGCTGTCCCGCCTGTTAATCTTCAAAATTAGAAAGGTATAAATAGGGTTTTGCCTTAGTTTGTCGACACGCTTTCAAAGTTTCGAGACCAAACTTCTGTGTCGACACCTCTCTTCTCCCAAGACAAATTCTACAAACCCTAATGGCGCCAAAGCTTGAGGAGAATGTCAACGAAGGATACGAGCTGGTGCGCGGTGCTTTTGAGGATGCCGATCAAGAAATTAAGGCTGTCGTAACCCTAGTAGTCGATTCAGGATTAGAATATCTTATTTCTGAACCTACTAAAATCTGGAAGAAAGAGGTACTAGAATTTCTCAGTGGAGCTAAGATAGACGAAACTGGATTCAAAATCAAATTCAAGGTTCATGGTGAAAAGGTGAAGGTGTCACCTAAAAGTCTGAGGAAGATTCTACAGCTACCAAGAATTAAAGAGGAAGATGAGGTTACAGCTACAAAGACCAGGGAAGCTCTAACCTGGTGTGGACTGGATCCTAAGATGAAGCTTGGATCAGTGTTTCTTAGAAAAGGCATGAACAATCAAGGGAAATTCCTCTCAGAGATTGTTGGCAAAGTCATACTCAGCAAGCCAGGAGGGCATGACAGAGTGTCTGCCCATATGTTTAGTATAATGACAAGGATAATCTTCACTCTAAAAATTGACTGGTCTATGGTGGTTTATGAGAAGATTAAAGAAAGCTTGAAGAAGCCCAACCTGGGCAGGATTTTAAGTCTTTACCTTGCTGGTGTAATACCTGAAGTTATGAGTACAGTTGCTGGAAGCAAAATAAATCATATGAGAAAAATGGACATGAGGTTGTTCTCTAGATGAGACAGGGTGTTGACTAAGGAGATGCCAACCCCTGAGAAGATAGTTTCTGAGAAGGAGATTCCATTAAAGAAGAAAAGGAAAATTGCCCCAGTGGCTCAAGAGTCCACTAGCAGCTCAGACAGTGAAGAACAAGTTGTCTTCACTCCAGATGAAAATGAGGAAGAGCCTGCTGTGAAATCTCTTGCTCCTCAAGATGATGCTGAGATCCAGGGGGAGCTACCTCTAGCTAGCCCCATACACAAGGATCAAAGCCAGGGGGAGCTTCCAGTTGTAGATGAACCCACTACACTGGAAAGTGAACAAGCAACTAACATTATCCTAGAGGTAATCACTGAACTCAATACTTTAGAATTTCCTATGGAAGATACTGATTTGTCTGATGTTCATCAGCAAACTCAGCTGGATAATCAAGTCCCAGATGCTGTCTTGGAAGACACATCTGTTTCAGCTCCAATAGTTCCTGATCCAGTGGTTGAAGAGACCAGAATTTCTCCTGCTCATTCTCCACAAGAGTTTACAATGGAAGATTTGTTTCTAAATCTGGATCAAGAGGATTTTGACAAGGAAACTGCTGCTGCTGAAGAGGAGAATGCTCCAGTTGAGGGGGAGCAAGTAGTACTTGTTGAAGAGCCTGTAAGGCATGAGACTGACAAGCCCCAACCTGTTGAAGAACTACCAAAGGAAAGGGTAGATATAGCCAGCTCCTCAGCTTCTGAAGATGAGGAGACAACAAGAGCTAAGAAAAAGAAACTTTATGTATTCAAGAGAAGGAGCCAAAGTTATAGGAAGGCCCTACAATCAATTGCACCACAGCCTATAGTTCAGCAAGCACCATCAGTTGATTATAGTGCACTGATGGTTGCTATGCAGATTAAATTGGATGAACATAGGAAAGCAATTGAGAAGTATGTGGATGAAGGGCAGAAATCACTACAATTTGATCTGGCCCGAGATAACAAGTCAATAAGATTTGAAATGAATCTTAACAAGAAGGGAATGACTGACTGCTTCCACAAGGGTGGGAATGCAGTAGTCTATCTTGCAACTCATCAGGAGAAGATAAAAGCCCAAGTCGATGACATAGCTGTGAAGCAAGGTTATGTACTTGAAAATCAACTCAGGATGAATGACAATCTGACAGCATCTCATAATGCAATTATCACAAACTTAAAGAATATAGGTGCTGGCCCTTCTACCTCTACTGCTACTGTTAAAGCTGAATTTGACAAGGTATTTCAAGAAGAAATCAATGCTGTTAAGACTGCCATTGAAGACTCCCAGAAGGCCATATCTGAACAACTTAAAAAGCTCAAACCTTTCTTTCAAGATGGAGTCAGATACTTGGATAATCAAATCAGATTCCAGAACGATGATGTCAGAGATCACATGGCTAGAGAAGTCATAAAGGGGGAGAGAGTTTTAGTCAAAGCTAGCTCTAATCATGCCAAATGGATATCTAATTCCATCAGAGCTACACTGGGCTATCCTCCACTTTGTGATGATGACAATGTTGCTGAATCTGGAATTCAGCCTGCATATTTAGGAGGGGAGCAACCAGAAGTGGCTCAAGTTATCTATCCTCCTCCAGATTTTGAAATGGTGGAAGCTGATATTCATCACATGTATAGCCCAACTGAAGGGAAGTCTAATGTCATTCTAGAAAAAGTGGTTCAGCCTATATCTGCAGCTATGCAAGCAGCTCTTCAGAAAGAAGAAGAAGCTCTACAGAAAGAAGAAGAGACAAGATTGTCTAAGAAGAGGTTTAGGGAACAAGCTGAACAAAGGCCAGACTTTGAACAATGGAGCCCTACCTAAAGGAATATCATTTTAACTGCCTGGAAAGCTGCCAAAGATAACATTCAAGACATGAATAAGTGGATTTCTGAAGCTGAATGGAGAAAACATGAGATCAGGCAGGAGGCAATAATCCAGTATAGAAGAAAGGCCAAGATGGGAAAGCTACCTCCTACTACTCTGGAGCCTAGCAAGTACTTTCCAAAGCCATACCATTATTTTGAAAGGCAGAAGATTAAAGCAGAAGAGCTTAAGAATAAAGATCTGAAAGGCAAGAAGCCTGCTGATGCTGAAGTTGCTGATGCTCCTGTTCAAGCTAAAGTTCAAGCTGGAAAAGGCATAGTGATTAAGGAGCCAGAACAGAAATAGAATTAGAATTTTCTTGAAGTTTACTTTGTAATCTTTTTAATGTAAAACATTTTGTGAACTTCTGAAAAAGAATATGACAAATATTAGAATAATGTGTTATATGTTAAATCTATTTCATAGTTGTTCTGTGATGATGTCTATGTCTATTTCATATTTGTTCTGTGATGTTGTATTTGTATACATGTGTGATTAATACATGTTTATGTTTACCCTGCTGTATATAATCCTGCTTTACATCATTTTGTAATTTAATGGTGTATATAATTGACTAAGGGTTATGACTTCTCCAAATAGGGGGAGATTATTGGGTACATTGGTCTAAATGTACCTGATTTGAAGAAGCCTCAGCCAACTCAATGATATACATCAAAATGTATTTGATGTATTTTGAGTTACTTGTGTAGGTTAAGTATTTGCAGGAATGAAGCAAAAAGTTTCTAAGTCCATGTGTCGACACCCAGAGGGAATGTGTCGACACTTAAGAAGACTTGTGTCGACACTTGGAGTCATTGTGTCGATACCAGGGATGCTGAGTCGACACCAGACAGAAAGTGTCGACACAAGGAGCTGTGTCGACACTCAGTGAAGAAAAGCCAGTGAAGCTGTGTCGACACTTAACAGTTGTGTCGACACCCAGTGAAGCTGTGTCTACATCAGAAAGTGTCGACACTTGGAGGCTATGTCGACACTCAGCAAAAGTCTGCAGAGACTAAGTACAAGTGTCGACACCCAGAACAATGTGTCGACACTCAACAGAAGAGTCAACACTTGAAGTAAGTGTCGACACCCAGAACAATATGTCGACACTTAGCAGAAGAGTCAACACTGGAAGAAAGTGTCGACACAAGGAGCTGTGTCGACACTTAGTGAAGAACAGCAAGATCAACAAATTATTCTAAGTAAAAGTGTCGACACTATGGGAATGTGTCGACACTCAGCTGAAGTCTCAATAAGAAGAAGAATGTGTCGACACAAGGAGCTGTGTCGACACTCAACAAGTATCAACACTGAAGACATGTGTCGACACCAAGAAGCAGTGTCGACACTTGACAGATACAACACATGAAGATGTGTCGACACAAAGGTATTGTGTCGACACTTAGAAGAATTCAGCAAAATTCTGAAGAACAAGTACTTGTGTCGACACTCAATATTCAGTGTCGACACATGAAGAAGAAGCAGTGTCGAGATAAAGAATCAATAACACAAGGAGTTGTGTCGACACCTTGTAGACTAGTGTCGACACTTAGACAACATGTGTCGACACTTCGTCTATAAGTGTCGACACTTAAAGACAGAAAGTCTCGACACTTAAAGACAGTTACAACATTTTCAAGAACTGACTGGATGACTTAACAGCTGCCATTCCAGCCGGTCTACAACACCTATCAGAGTTGTCAGAATTTAGTTATGGACCGGACCAGCCGGTTACCATGAAGAAGGCCTATAAATAGGCTTATACAGTCTACAGAAACTGTTGATCAAGAGATTGAAGAAGTGGTTCAAGTGATCATTCACAAGTGAAACACACAAGAAGATCTTGCTTTCAAGTGCAGATCTAAGAAGTTGGAGAGAGAGAGCTCCATCTAAGAAATCAGCTGTTGGAACCCAGCTGAGAAGAAGGATTCAGATTAGTCTGAATCTTAAGAAGCAGAGATCAAGGATCAACTGCAGAGGAATCAGTCTTATTGTGTTCTACTTTCAAGAAGCTTTGAAGAAAGCCAAGTCAGATTGATTTCAGCTGAGTTCTTCCAAGAACTCATCAAGAAACTCACAACTCCCCTCTCTTGTCTTTGGGTTGCTGGGTTAACAATTGTTATATACATTTTATCTTGTAGGATCCCTTGGATCTGAGTTTTTGTAGGCCTGTAATTATAAAGGCTGAGTGTAAGGCTTGAGATCCTGAGTGTAGGAGATTGAAATCTCTGAGTGTAGGCCTTGGTGGCTGAGTGTAGGCCTGGGTGGCTGAGTGTAGGCCTTTGTGGCTGAGTGTAGGCTTTGTGGAAAAGCTGAGTTGTAGGGCTTTGGGCCTGAGGTGTAGGAACCAGTTTGGGTTCTGAGATAGTGGAGAAGTTTGACCGAATCTAGTACACTGCTAGATATGCGAAGGGGGAAAGTGGATGTACCCAAAGCTTGGGGAACCACTATAAAATTCTGTGTCTGCTGTGATTGTGATTTGATGTGTATGCTGTGTGATTGCTGTGCAAAAGTAGATTAGATTCTGTGTTTAAAACTGATTGCTGCCATTAAAGTTTAAAAAGATTTTGGTCACCTATTCACCCCCCCCCTCTAGGTGTTTAGGTACTATATCTTGAAAGGGGGAGCTACCAGTTGTAGATGAACCCACTACACTGGAAAGTGAACAAGCAACTAACATTATCCTAGAGGTAATCACTGAACTCAATAATTTAGATTTTCCTACAGAAGATACTGATTTGTCTGATGTTCATCAGCAAACTCAGCTGGATCACCAAGTCCCAGATGCTGTCTTGGAAGACACATCTGTTGCAACTCAAATAGTTCCTGATCCAGTGGTTGAAAAGATCAGAATTTCTCCTGCTCAGTCTCCACAAGAGTATACCATGGAAGATCTTTTCTTAAATCTAGATCAAGCAGACTTTGAAAAAGAAACTACTGCTGCTGAAGGAGATAATGCTGCTGTTGAGGGGGAGCAAGTGCACATTCATGAAGACCCTGCCAGGAAAGAAACTGAGAAGGCACCAGATGTGCAAACTGAGAGGCCCCCAAGCCCTAAGGAGAGGGTTGACATTACCAGCTCCTCAGCATCTGAAGATGAGGAGGCTACCAGGGCTAAGAAGCAGAAACTTTATGTATTCAAAAGAAGGAGTCAAAGTTATAAGAAGGCTCTACAATCTATTGCACCACAGCTTATAGTTCAGCAAACACCATCAATTGATTATAGTGATTTAATGGTGGCAATGCAAATTAAACTGGATGAGCACAGGCAGGCAATAGAGAAGTATGTGGATGAAGGGCAGAAATCATTGCAATTTGATCTGGCCCAGGATATTAAATCCATAAGATTTGAGATGAATCTTAACAAGAAGGAGATGACAGACTGTTTCCACAAGGGTGGAAATGCAGTGGTGTACTTGGCTACACACCAGGAGAAGATAAAAGTACAAGTGGATGACATGGCTGTGAAGCAAGGTTATGTTCTTGAAAATCAGATAAGAATGAATGACAATCTTACTGCATCTCACAATGCCATTGTCACAGAACCGAAGAATCTAGCTGTAGGGCAGACTCCAGCTATAGCAAAGGCAGATTTTGACAAAGTATTCCTAGAAGAAATCACTGCTCTTAAAACTGCCATTCAAGAATCTCAAAAGAATATAACTGACAAACTCCAAAGGTTAAAACCTTTTTTCAAAGATGGAGTTAATTACTTGGATAATCAGGTGAGATTTCAAAAAGATGATGTGAGAGATCATATAGAAAGAGAAGTCATAAAGGGGGAGAGGGTTTTAGTCAAGGCCAGCTCTGATCATGCCAAATGGATATCAAATTCTTTCAGAGTTACCCTGGGTTATCCTCCTCTTTGTGATGATGATCATGTGGCAGAATCTGGAATTCATCCTGCCTATCTAGGAGGGGAGCAAGCTGAAGTGGCTCAAGTCATCTACCCTCCTCCAGATTTTGACATGATACATGCTGATGTACAGTCTATGTATAGCCCACCTGGGGGCAAGGACAATGTTATTATTGAAAAAGTTGTTCAGCCTATTTCTGAAGCCATGCAAGAGGCACTGCAGAAAGAAGAAGAGACTAGATCGTCAAAGAAGAGGTTTAGGGAACAAGCTGAACAGAGACCAGACTTTGAGCAGTGGAGCCCTACCTCTAGAAACATTATATTGACTGCCTGGAAAGCTGCCAAGGATAACATTCAAGACAGGAACAAATTGTTTTCTGAAACTGAATGGAGGAAACATGAATCAAGACAGGAGGCAATAGTTCAATATAGAAGGAAGGCCAAGATGGGAAAGCTACCTCCTACAGCTCTGGAGCCTAGCAAGTACTTTCCAAAGCCATACCATTACTTTGAAAGGCAGAAGATTAAAGCAGAAGAGCTTAAGAAGAAAGATCTGAAAGGCAAGAATCCTGCTGATGCTGAAGTTGCTGATGCTCCTGTTCAAGCTAAAGTTCAAGTTGGAAAAGGAATTGTGATTAAGGAGCCAGAACTGAAATAGAATTAGAATTTTCTTGAAGTTTACTTTGTAATCTTTTTGATGTAAAACATTTTGTGAACTTCTGGAAATGGATATGACAGCTATTAGAACAATGTGTTATATGTTAAAACTATTTTATATTTGTTCTGTGATGATGTCTATGTCTATTTCATATTTGTTCTGTGATGATGTATTTGTATACATGTGTAATTGTTACATGTTTATGTTTACCCTGCTGCATATAATCCTGCTTTACATCATTTTGTAATTTAATTATGAATTGTGTATATCATTGACTAAGGGTTATGACTTCTCCAAATAGGGGGAGATTGTTGGGTACATTGATTCAAATGTACCTGATTTGAAGAAGCCTCACCCAACTCAATGATATACATCAAAATGTATTTGATGTCTTTTGAGTTTACATGTGTAGGTTAAGTATTTGCAGGAAAGAAGAAAAGTTTCTAAGTCCATGTGTCGACACCCAGAGGGAAAGTGTCGACACTTAAGAAGACTTGTGTCGATACCCAGGCAAGCAGTGTCGACACTTGGAGTCATTGTGTCGACACCAGGGATGCTGAGTCGACACCAGACAGAAAGTGTCGACACAAGGAGCTGTGTCGACACTCAATGAAGAAAGTGCAGTGAAGTAGTGTCGACACTTAACAGTTGTGTCGACACCCAGTGAAGCTGTGTCTACATCAGAAAGTGTCGACACTTGGAGCTGTGTCGACACTCAGCAAAAGTTAGCAGAGACTAAGTACAAGTGTCGACACTCAGAACAATGTGTCGACACTCAACAGAAGAGTCAACACTTGAAGTAAGTGTCGACACCCAAAACAATGTGTCGACACTTAGCAGAAGAGTCAATGTAACACCCCGAAGTCAAGAGGATCATTTTGAGCAAAATCGGGTTCAGACATGGGTGACACGGCCTGGGACACGGGCGTGTCCCAGGGCGTGTCAGTTGACACGGCCTGCGACACGGGCGTGTCGCAGGGCATGTCGAGGTTGTGTCGACGATCGGACTTGGTGTCGACGATTTTCGCTCGACATCGTCGAGAGGGGCACACGACCCAGAACACGGCCGTGTCGGATGCCGTGTCGAATGCTCGACGAGTGTTACGCGACGATCGTCGAGTATCGAGTTTCTAGTGAGGACACGGCCTGTGACACGGGCGTGTCACAGGGCGTGTCAGTGGGCGTCGAACTCAACTCGACGTCTCGGGTTAGGGCGTATTTGCGGGACACGGGTGTGTCCTGGTGCACACGGCCAGGAACACGAGCGTGTGCCAAGCCGTGTGCCATGCCGTGTGAAGTCTCGGGTTGATTTGGGATTATTTCTGTTGAGGAACACGGCCTCAGACACGGGCGTGTCTGAGGGCGTGTCGGGTACACGGCACGTGACACGGGCGTGTCACACGGCCGTGTACTGGTTGGATTGAGTCGGTTGTCTGCCGCTTAGGGGGACACGGCCTGTGACACGGGCGTGTCACAGGGCGTGTCAGGCCGTGTTCAGGATTTTCTGGCCAGATCTGAACCGTTTGTTTCCCTCTTCCTGGATCCAGTGGCTGGGCTTTGTCCAGGTGTTGGGAAGGCCGAAAAAAGGGGATTTAAAACCCTCTTTTATTATCTTCTTCTTCATCTTCATTTTAAGAGAGAGAAAGAAGAAAGGCCTAAGGGAGAGAGAAGGGAGGAGTCTTCCAGCTGCTGTAGGAGCTGCGGAGTGCGGAGCGAAGATCCGAGAGCGGATTCGTGAAGGCAAGGCCGAGGCGGTGATTTCCATCCGGCTACTTCATGGCGCCGAAGCGATCTTCAAGGGTAACGATCTCCTTCTTGGACATCGAAGTCCTTTCTCGATACATGTGCTTGGAATCCTCCACCAAGAGGTGGATCGCGGAAGTGATTCCTTGTTGTGTCTGCATTTAGAGCTGGAAATATAGAGTACGGCGTAGGCATGCTGTGTGAAGCCCATCTGGACTGGTAGTCTGGATTGGTGATGTTCATGGGTAAACCGGAGAAGACTCCGTGGCTTTGATGATGTGCAAAACGGATTTCTGTTGTGATGAATGTATGGATGTGATGATTGTGAGGAGGCTTTGGTGAAGCTCCTGGATATGAGATGATCAATTGGTAGCACGCCTGGTTAGTGCGAGATACGCCCTGGTTTGTTACACCACTAGGGTGGGTTGATCCAGTTAAGGTAGGATCGATGGGTGGGCAATGCTAGGGGAGCCGAGTTAAAACCCGGGTTGCTGCACCACATGGGTGGGTCGATCGGACTAGGAGGGGGATCGATGGGTAGACAATGCCTGGGGAGCTTAGATAAACCCGGCTTGCTACACCACATAGTGTGGGTCGGTCTGCTCTGTTTGTGATGCTGTGAGGATGGACCTCTGAGTGGCTTGGGTGGGATGTCGCCAGCCTGCGAGCTGGTGGACTAGGGCCGATCAACCAACAAGTTAAAACCTCGAGAGACAGCGGTGTACGACGGTGGATTCCGGTACGCCAAGAAGGTGCCCTGAGTGCACGGAGCGTTGGTGGACTCCAGCGTTTGTGATGTGATGTGTTTGTTAGTTAGTGGAATAAAGAGAATGATCTATCTATGATGTGATTTGGTGATGTTTGCTGATGCTTGATGAGAAAGGAAGCACTGTATACAGGGAAGGAACCACTACCCCGGGTAGGGGGTAGGGTCGTTATAATGGGTCAGCAATGCTGACCGTTACCTTGTTTTCTGTGTTGGTTTGGATGATGAATTGCAGGTGCTGCGGTTTGGAAAGAATAAGTGGATTGGCTAGCCTGGTGTTCTTAGTCCTTGAGAGCTATATGAAGAATCATGGTTGGATTTCATGTGTGGCCGGCCTGCGTGCCGATGTACGAAACCATTGATGTGAAAGAGGAACTTGTAAGGCCATAAGGCCAGGGTGTGTGAGTTGTATACATTCCTGGTGTTTTTATATAAATGTGGTATTTATATATGGGTGGACATTCTGGTTTGAGTTCATGTTAACAAGAAAAATGCTGCGCTAGAATGGAATGAGTTAAGGACACGCATAGATTTGATTTCCACACGTGATTCCTTCGCTGTCTGTGCTATATGGCGTGGGGCCCTGGCCGGACCCACCGTTATATGTCATGTGACAGGTGGGGGCGTTCCAAAGTGGTATCAAAGCGAGGTTTAGATTGTTTGGAGGAGAGAACATAATTGAACTCATGAATGTCCACTAGGAATGTATGTCCATGCACATGATGTGCGTGCGTGTGTAGTCAATGTACCAGTACCGTTATGATTTGGAAGAAAATTAATGGTGTTCTGTACATTGATAGGTGGCGAGATGGATGGAGCTGGGCCGTCTGAGCCCCAGCGGGGCGTCGGATGAGAGTGCAGCACCCGTAGAAGCGCCGATGCCTCCCTCGGCAGGGCCATACGGGGTGGCGGACAGTGGAGACAGTGCTTGCAGTGTTACTTACAAGCACAACCAACTGGACAGGCAAGACCTGGTGGAAGACAAGAGCATGCTGCCGAGGACGCGGTGGTGGAAGTGCAAGCGAGTGACGACGCATTGTCACGTTTTATGCACTTTCATCCACCTACTGGTTGGGGGGTGGGGAGCGCTCTCACCAACGCAGGCAGAAGATTGGTTGGCAAGAGTAAAAAGGATCCTAACCGCACGCCAGATCGGACGGTCGAGGAATAGAAAGTGTTTGTTGGCCACTTTTCTGTTGGAAGGAGATGGCGAGATTGTGGTGGATGATGAAATTGAAGTGCACCACTTGGCAGGTCGCGGTTTAATGAAGTTTCAATGGAGGAATTCTCCCAAATATTTTTAGCCAAGTATGTGCCGGTGTCGCAGAGGATTGCGATGGAAAATGAGTTTCTCCGTTTGGTGCAGGGTGAGCGAGATATTGATACTACCTGCATGAGTTTACAAGATTGGGGAGATATGCGGGATCTACCTTTGCGGAGGAAGCGCGAAAGACAAATCGGTTTTATGGCGGCTTGCGGGATGAATTGAGGTTGGCACTTCCGAGTTCGGTGAGGCAAGGCTTTCAGGCGTTGGTCGATACAGCTCGTGCCTTGGAGAAGGATATGAAGCGAGTACGAGAGAATAATAGACTGACAAGGGAAAAGTCAGAGTTATTTAAAATGTCACCACCAGATCAATCGGAGTTTCGCCGCAACAAGAGAAGAAAAGATTTAGGCCGTGGACGTAGCTCCGTCGACTGTTTCTTCGGGGGCGACGTATGGGCCAGGACATCGTGTGGATACACGTATATGTTATAAATGTGTGGGCAAAGCAAGGACACATCGCAAAATTCTGTTGGAATGTCCCTCCAGGGAGTGAGAAAAAAAAGACAGGTGCGTCATATGAAGAAAAAAGGGAAAGCAGTGGCCGAATCATCTGCACCCCGGACGCAACCTAGATTGCATGCGATGGGAAGTGCAAGAGCCGCAAAGCTCAGTTGGTGAAATTCAGCCTCGAGCGTTTCATTTATCTTTAAATCGCGAATTTTCAAAATAAGGAGAGCGGAGACTGACGGAAGTGAACTGTGATGTGAATTATGTCGATGTTATGAATGTTGTTGTTAAAACTATGTTTCTATATCAGGTGTGATGAATAATCGTGATGTGCATCACTTTTGACTGAATCGGGAATCGGATCTTGAGTGATGTCTGTACATCATAAATAGTTGTAGATCTCTATAATAGTTTTGGATGCACTTGTGCTTGTGACGAGATAAATCAATTATGTTGTTTTGTTTTGAGGTTTATGTGGCTGAATGTGCACAAGTGGAAGTTAGGGATGTTTTGTTTTGTGAGGTTGTTGACCAATTGGCTGTTTGGAGTCAAATTTCGAGGACGAAATTATTTGAAGGGGGGGAGAGGATTGTAACACCCCGAAGTCAAGAGGATCATTTTGAGCAAAATAGGGTTCAGACATGGGTGACACAGCCTGGGACACGGGGTGTGTCCCAGGGGCGTGTCAGTTGACACGGCCTGCGACACGGGCGTGTCGCAGGGCGCTGTCGAGGGTTGTGTCGACGATCGGACTTTGGTGTCGACGATTTTCACCGACATCGTCGGAGAGAGGGGCACACGACGCAGAACAACACGCCGTGTCGGATGCTGTGTCGAATGCTCGACGAGTGTTACGCGACGATCGTCGAGTATCGAGTTCTAGTGAGGACACGGCCTGTGACACGAGCGTATGTCAGGGCGTGTCAGTGGGCGTCGAACTCAACTCGACGTCTCGGGTTAGGGCGTGTTTGCGGGACACGGGTGTGTCCTGGTGCACACGGCCAGGAACACGGGCGTTGTGCCAAGCGTGTGCCATGCCGTGTGAAGTCTCGGGTTGATTGGGATTATTTCTGTTGAGGAACACGACTCAGACACGGGCGTGTCTGAGGGCGTGTCGGGTACACGGCACGTGACACGGGCGTGTCACACGGCGTGTACTGGTTGGATTGAGTCGGTTGTCTGCCGCTTAGGGGGACACGGCCTGTGACACGGGCGTGTCACAGGGCGTGTCAGGCCGTGTTCAGGATTTTTCTGGCCAGATCTGAGCCGTTTGTTTCCCTCTTCCTGGATCCAGTGGCTGGGCTTGTCCAGGTGTTGGGAAGGCCGAAAAAAGGGATTTAAAAAAAAATTATTAAATTCTCTTCTTCATCTTCATTTCAAGAAAAAGAAAGAGGAAGAGGAGTATGATGGAAGAAGGAAGTCTTACAGAGGAGAGAAAGAAGGAGCAAAGAGAAAGTGAGAAGGGAGAGGTGAGAAGGCAGGAGGCCGAAGGCGGGGGAGGGAGAGAGGACTGAGGGCGCCGAAGGAAAAGAGAAGATCTTGTGATGAAGTC